>JAAPAX010000006.1:0-1200000 GCA_013372555.1 Elsinoe arachidis | reverse complement strand
ATTCCTATAGTAGTAGTATTAGAGACATCCGTTTTAAGAACTATCTACTTTAAATAGTCGAAGTGTGCGAGGATAGGCACGCTAGTAATAGTGTGCTTTATATAGTTAAATACAATAGTATACCTATTATTCTATAGTATAGTCTCCTTCTTAAGTAGATTGTTTAATAGCTTAGCTATAGAGCTAAATCCCTTAATAAAATAGCAATAATAGCTATAGAAGCTAATAAAGCTCCTAACCTAGATAGTGTTACTAGGAGCTAGTTACTTCTATACTCTAATAGCTTCTACCTTCTTAGAGTCTATCTTAACTCTATCTCGGCTAACAATAATACCGAGGTACTTTACTTCTATTAGGTAGAACTTGCTCTTCTTAATATTAGTATTTAGGCCTAACTCGCGAAGTTACTAGAGTACTAGCTTAATGTACTTAGCGTATTTCCGATAGGTGCTATTAGTATAGATAAGAATATTATTAAGGTAGATTAATATAAAGTATTCTAGTATATTAATAAAGTTATAATTTATAAACCTTTACTATATAGTAGGCGCATTAGTAAGGCTAAAAGGCATTACTAGCTACTTAAAGTTACCTATATATATAGAGAACGTAGTAAGGTCCTTACTATTAATAGAGTTATAGAGGTAGTAGAAGGCTTAACGAATATCAATCTTACTAAACTACTTAGCTTTACTTACTTATATAAGTGTCTCTTCGATAAGTAGTAGTAGATAGACGTCTCGCTTAGTTACCTCGTTAAGGCTATAGTAATTAACATAGAGGCGGAGTTCTCTATCTAGCTTATAGACAAAGAGAATAGGTAAGGAATAGCTAGCTAAGCTTAGTATAATAAAGCCTTTATCGAGGTGTTTATAAATAAACTACTCTACTATATTAAGCTTCTCGGGAGATAGGTAGTATAGAGGTTTAGTACGTAGTAGCTTAGCGCTATCCTTAAGAGTAATATAGTTATCGAAATCTAGTTAATATAGAGGAAGAGTGTTAGATTACTCCTTAGAGAAGACATTAGCGAACTTATATAGCTCCTCTAGAAGAACTACTATAAGGTCTAGTTCTAGCTTAGAGACTATTCGGTAGTAGTCTTCGATGTTCTTTATAGAGATTATAAACACCTTGTTCTCTTAGTACTTAGCTACTAACACGAAGGCGATAGCACTAATAAAAGCAATTATAGGTCTCTCTAGCTTAGTGTTATTTACGTACGTAAGTACGCAAGAGAACTTGTATATTAACTAAGTACTATAGGAGGCTAGCTTAAACTCTCTCTAATTTAGCTTAAAGTTTAACCTAAGAGCTAGTAGACGATATAGGCTAGAGTAGTCTATCTTAGTATCCGAGCTAGAATCTAGTTTACGAGCTAAACTAAATCTAAACTAGTTCTAAACTAGAGTAGGAGCTTTACTAAGTTAGACTCCTAGATCTAAGCCTAGCTTAGATCTAGATCCTAGCTCTTTAATTAGCTATAGCTACTACTACTTAACAACGACTAGTAAAAACTCTTCTTTATATATAACTTAGCTATGTTTATAGTCGATAGTAGCTCTATTAGCTTTAAGCTAGCCGAGGCTAAGGATAATATTAAAACAGCTAATATCTATAATATAGAAGGTAATAAGAGCGTTTAGCTTACTAGAGATAGTAGTAGTAAGAGGTATACTATAAGTAACTTATTCTATTAGAACACTATTATAGGCTTAGAGTTAGATAGGACTAGCTAGTATAACGGGGTAGCCGAAGCTCTTTAACTTGTTAAGGACGTTATAATTAACTATAGCACTAATAAGCGTACTAGTATTAATAAAGACTTAAAGTATAATAGTGCAAGAGTAGTTATAGAGGTTATAGATAGTAATAGGAGTTATAATAGCGGGAATATAGTAGCTAACGACGCTATTTATTAACTATATACCTTTAGGTCTATCTCGAATTATTCTTATTTCGCTAGAGAATAGAACTTGTCCTCTAGCTAGTTATTTCCTTAATTAGATAGGTTAGCTAACTCGTAATCTATATTAGGGTCGAACTAAGACTAAACTAGATCTATATCGTAAGCCGAGCTAGATTAAACTTAGCTACCTAACTTAGCTAAATAGTCCTAAAGCTACTATATCTCCTCTATAGCGCTAATAGTATAAGAGAGATAGGTAGTAGCATAAGTAGTCTTCTTAGAGACACTAGCTATATACTTAGTAGAGATATAACTAGGCTTTCTATAGGCGTAATAGGTAAGTAGCTAAGGGAGGTAGAAAGTGTAATAGAGTATATAGATAGAGTAGATACGATAGCTTAGAGATAGAGGACTAATAAAGGAATACTATATACTATATAACAATATAATAACTAATTCCTAACCTTAGAGAAGGGAGATTAGGAAACTACTCTTTATATAGCGTAGGTAGAGAGACATTAGAATAATATATCTCTAACTAGACGTTAGGCCTTAGCCTACGTTATAATTGCCTCCTTCTCTATAGACCTATTCTTAGAGCTATCTCTTATTAAAACCCTATAGTAGTAGGGAAAAAGTAGACTACTCTCGGACTACTATCTTACTATATATAGGGTTCTTAGCATTAGGTAAGGAATATAAAGTAAAGCTAGCTTTAGCTTTATATATAACTTTATATACTTTTATTCTATACTATAACGTCTTAGCAATGTCTCCTAGCTACCTTACTACGCGATATCTAGCTTAATAGGTAGGCTACCTTGTTTCTTTCGTATTCTCTTTATAGTAATTAGTATAGGAGCCTTCTATTATTTATAATAATAGGACAATAGGATAATAGGCTCTTTAGTATATATACGAAGGCTCTCTACTCTTGTTTCTCCTTCTTTCTTTCTTCTTAAACCTCTTTATAAAGTAGGCCTTTTTAGTCTATTCTTTATATATTATACTAACCTCTCTTAGTATCTCTCCGATGTCTTATTAATTACTCTCTACTATTAGAAATCTTTTTTTTAACATGTCTACTCTAGAAGAACCTACCTCTACTAGATTCGCCTCTATCTATAACTATAGATAGATTACTTATAACGATAATCTACTATTAGAGCTCTCTTATAATAGTGTCGCTAACATCCTCGAAGGCCTCTATATTAACTACCTTAAGCTCGCTCTCGACTATGTAATATCGGATCTTAATTACTTCTAGGATAACTCTAGGTGCTTTAAGAAGTAGCTCTATTACTCCTCCTACTAGTACTATTATATTCGCTATAATAGCTATTCCTTTATAGGTTTACTCTTGCTCTACTATTAGAACTCTACTAATACTCCTAGTTCTCTAAGTACTATAGTAATAAGCTCGATACTACCGAGTAGGCTCGCGAGACTATCTATACTTACTATCGTAATAATAAAGCTAAGAACTTAGCCGCTATAATAGCTAATAAGGACGCCGTTTATAACGCCTACGCTATAATAGCGAGATATGTTATAACTCTTAAGGCTAAGTACTACTCTACCGAGAAGAAGAGAAAGAAGAGAAAGTCTAATTCTAACAATAATCTACTAGTGTCCTATAAGGACTTTACTATCTTAATCGCTAACTAGAAGAAGACTAATAAGATCTTATCTAAGCTCTTAGCCTTAGTAACCGTAGCGTTAGTCCCTAGGTATATTATCTAGAGCGCGATAGCGAGGAGTTAGTAATCTAGAGAGGTAGTAAGGAGAATAGAGATAAGAAGTAGTAGTTAGTATAAGGTTTTCTAAGTTTCTAGGTATAAGGATATTTCCTCTAGTACTACGATAGCTTTGAGCTAGTATATATAGACTTACTTTTCGGAGTTTATAGAGTTCTTTGCTTTCTTACTCTATACCTTGCCTAAGTCTAACTTTTTTTAGTCTCTAGTGACGCTTTCGCTAATATAGTAACGTCCTAGTAACGTTACTATATCGTAATAAAGTAGTAATAGGTTAGTACTATTACTAGTGCCTCTCTATAGTTACTAGTAGAAAGACGTATTATACTTAATTTTAACAATAGCAATTGTTATAATTGTCGAGGTTATTATAATTGTCGAGTTTTAATAATAGATACTCCTATATATATATAATATCTTATTACTCTTTCTCCTTCTTCTCTCTAGACCTCTTTTATAACCTTCTTTACTTCTCTATCGCTACGATATTAGATAGCATTATAACCTACTACGTCCTAGCTAATTACATCTATAACTCTAGCTACTACATGTCTTTCGAAGATCTAGAAACTAACAACGCTATTACAAGAGTAATACGCTATCTTAGATTTACTATAGATTCTCTCCTCGACTTTAATAGGGATAGCGAGAGTCCTAAGCCTAAATAGCCTAGGTTCTAGACTCTCTTCGACCTTAGAACGCTAATGTACTACTAGTAGTATAAAGCCTATATCTGTCGCTAGACTACTATATATATTAACTATAAAAGGGCTTAGTTCTACTATATCTATAATAACGACATAAATACTTCTCTCTACTACTAAGATTATTACTACTTCCGCATAGAGTATAACTTCGTCTATGCTTATTATCTACTATCGGTATAATTACTAACTACTCTTAGTACTCCGTCGACCTTTAGGAGGAAGTCTAGGCTCTTATATTACTCTAGTAGGCTTTTAATAAAGCGATTCGACTCTAGGAGAACGACAAGTCTAGAATAGAGACTCTACGTTACTCTCTTATTAGTAAGTAGGTAGAGCTAGACAATCCTAAGTACCTAAGGAGTAGTTTCTTAACTAGTAGGATTAAGGAGGTGTTAGATAGTATAGACTTGTTATAATATAATAGCGAAGCCTCTTAGGAGCGTTAGTAGGCTAATAGCTTTATAGGTCTCTTTATAATATAGAATTACTTTCTTTAAAATTTAGTACTTGCTAAACTCTAATTACTCTAGACTTCTTATAATATAAGATTAATTTTTTCGAGCCTTCTATATGCTATACTTAGGGCACTATTACTACTCTATTACGTTTAGAGATAAGCTCTTCTTTTCGAAGATCTTAATTTTCTTAATAGTATTCCTTAGGTGCTCTATTAGTTCCTAGGTAGCTTCTTCCTTCGGATAGCCTTTCTAGAGGACCTTATAGTAAACCTTACCTCTAAGGAGGTCCTTATTAACTACTTCCTTAACCTTATACTCTTCTTTACTCTTAATCTTAACTAGGGGTAGAGTAACGTTATCTCCTTATTAGTATACCTTAAAGAGAGACACGTAGAAGGTTAGATAGATAGACTTTATATATACTAGGAGGTTAAGCCTATATACTTAATAGCCTACTATCTCTACGATAGTAAAAGGACTTATAAACTTTAATATAAGCTTCTTCTTTAGCCTAAGAGACTAGAGATTCCTTGTGTTTAGTATTACCTCTTAGTCTCTTTTAAACTTTATTAGCTAGTATTTCTTATTGTATTAACACTCTTGCTAAGCGATAGTATCGAGCCGGTACTATTCTAGCTCTTTTCTTACTTTTTGTAAGGCGTTTGCTCTTACCTTAGTAGCTAGTGCTTCTAGTAGTTATAGAGCTATCTCCTTCTTAGTAGTGTTAGTCTTAACATTGTCGGGGAGATAGAGAACTATCCCGTAGATGTACCTTAGTAGGCTAGCTCTTAGCGAGGTGCTATAGGAGCTATTATAGGCGAATTTAGCCTAATATAGCTAGTAAGGCTAATCGTCTTAGTAGAAGTTAATAAAGACTCGTAAGTACTATTTAATTATCTAATTCTATCTCTCTATTACGCTATTAGTTTATAGATAGAACGCTATCGAAAGTCGGCACTATACCTTCTACCTCTAATAAAGGAACGTCTAGAATTTAGACTTAAATAGTAATCCCCTATCTATAATCTATATAATTAGGAAGCTATAGTAGCTAAGGATCTTCCTCTCTATAACGTTAGCAAGTTTACTCGCCTCTATATCTTTACGTATAGGTATATACCTAATATACTTTAAGACTCTATCTATAAGCACTAAGATCGCGTTAGTAATAGAGCTCTATTAGTCCTTTACTAGAGGGAGATTAGTAATAAAATCTATAGACTAATACTAGAGAACTTCTCTAATAGAGAGTAACTTTAGAGCTTATATTTCTCTATAGAGGCAATATCGAGGAACCTTTATCTGCTAGCACTCGTTATAGTAGCTAACGTACTAAGTAACGTTAGTTACTATACTCTTCTAGTAGTATTTCTATTTTAGAGTAAATAGAGTCTTCTCGACTCCTAGGTATCCTATAGTAGGATTATTATAGTTCTAATGTAGAATCTCTATCGTTAGTGTCCTTATTATAGAAATAAATACCTTATTCTCGAATAGTAGGACACTATTATCTCGATAGCTCTAACTCTCCTTCTAGGCGTCTATTTACTCCTACGGATTTTAGAGTTATCTTAGAGTTGTCTTAACTATAGTATCTCGCCTTTAGAGTCTCTTTACGAGTTTTAGTAAGTATAGAGAAGCTTCTTTATATGCTCTATTCGTGCTTATTATAGATACGTATAGGCTACGTAGGCTCGCGTAGCTCTCTTATAGTCTCTACGATCTCTCTATAATAGAGTATTCTAGAGAATAGCTATAAAAATCTAACTCTAAGAGAGTAAACCTACTATCTCTACCTTTATAAAGAGCTGTCTTAGCTTTATCGCGTGTGTTAGATATCTTACCTATTAATATAGCTCCTCTTTAGGAGCCCTTAGTACTACTAGAAACTTTAATACTACTCCGCTCTCTCGGCGATAATACCTTAGCAACTACTAAGGTTATATCTAGTATATTGCCCTATATGTCTTTAGTTATCTCGACCTATTCTATAGTTAGTACTACGTTAAGGAGGAGACGTTTCTCTAGTCTCTTATATAGGTCTCTTAAAACCTATAAGTACGAGTTAACCTTAGCTTACTTATTACTAGTGTCTAGATCTAGCTACCTTAATAGTCCGTTAATAGGGTTTATTTTACTAGAGTTATAGGTAATCTAGATGTTATATTATAATAGCTCTTTACTAATGTAGGCCTATTAGGCTAATAGCGTTTTAGTTATAAGGAAGTACTTAAGATTATTATAATCTATAAAGACAGTAGTAGTAGAAGGGATAGATAGGAGATATTACTACTAATAGTATACTACCTCGAGGATAGCGAGGAGCTCTTAGTTATATGTTAGCTAATTAAGCTTAGCCCCTTAGAGCTTCCGAGAGTAGTAGGCGATAGAGTACTATTATACTAGTTTTACTTCGCTATTGCTAAATAGCTATATAGTAATGCCTAATATAGCGAACCTAGAAGAGTTAGTATAGACTCTTATTTCTTTACTCTTATTAAAGAATCTTAGAAGAGGAGCTATTATAAAGTAGTCTTTAAGATATTAGAAGGATTGTCTAGCTAAGTTAGTAAAGTAGAAAGGACCTACCTATTTCCTATTCTTACTCTCTACGAGTAGTTATATTATAGATTATATTATCTCTACGTAGCTATTAATAAACTATTAGTAGAAGTTAGTAAAACCTAGAAAGATATAGAGTTCTTTTAAGAAGGTAGGTTCTAGCTATTTAGCGATTACTTAGACCTATTAGAGCTCTATTAAAACACTCTCGAGTCTTAAGATATATCCTAGAAACTATACTTCCTTAACTTCGAAGGTATACTTTAAAGCCTTTACGTATAAGAGGTACTTCTATAATCGCTCTAGAACTTCTCTAACGTACCGATAGTACTAAGCTAGATCTTTAGAATAGATAAGAATGTCGTCTATATATATAATATAACAATAATCGACTAAGCTATCGAGGCACTAGCTAATATATAACTAAAAGATAGTAGAGGCGTTCGTAAGCCTAAATAGTATAACTATATATTTAAAATGTCTATAGTAACATTAGAACGCTATCTTCTACTTATCTCTGCCTTTAATCCTAATACAGTAATATACGTCTCTAAGATCTATCTTAAAGTATACCTTAGCTCTCTAAATGTAGTCTAATATCTCTATAATAAAGAGTAAGAGGTAGCAATTTTTAATAGAGATATCGTTAAGACCTCGGTAGTTAATATAGAGATATAGAGTCTTATTAGCCTTTAGAATAAAGAGTATTAGTACTCCTATAGGACTAGTAGAGTAGCGAATCTAGCCTAACTTTAGGTTCTTAGCTAGATACTCCCTAAGAGTACTTAGCTCTATCTCTATAAGAGTATAGATTAGTCCTTATAGTAGCTACTTCTCTTCTACGAGCTTAATTACGTAGTTATATACTATAGGAGGTAGGATTATTATAGCCTCCTTATTGTTAAATATATCTAAGAGGTTAGAGAGCTAGGTAGGGAGACTACTTAGTGTCGTTGTTACGTAATCTTTATAAATTATATTTAAGAATACTATATAACATCGAGGGTAACTAGTAAGCTTCTTAGCGAATTCTTTAGCTATTAGTAGCACTATAGTAGCGTTAGTAGAGCGATGTCTCTACTTCTAGCTCTACTAGTCGATGTTAGAGTTAATGCTAAAGAGCTAAGTCTAACCTAATACTAAATCGTACCTCTTTATCTTAACTACTTTAAAACGCTAGCGAATCTCCTTTATAACACTATAGTAGTCTATAGCTTCGACTATAAGGTAATATTATCTATAGGATCGAATTTTATACTAATCTAACGACCTAACCCTTATTACGCTATCGATATATAAGTAGAGATCTTTCGCTTTAATATAGTATTAGTTAATAAAGCAAATATTAGCTTCTAAGTCTACGAGAGATATAGCTATATAGTTAGTTATTAGAACTCTACCTTTATAACTAAGATAAACATTAGCTCTTAGTTAGCTTAGTAGTAGACCTCCTTCGGATACTCCTAGCTATATAAAGGCGAGATCTATAGCTAGAGTATCTAGGTTTTTGCTTTATTTCGTAGGTAGTTCGGGCGTATATAGCCTAGCTAGCTATACCTATAACACTTTACCTCCGAGAGGTTAGAGCGATATAGAATTAGTATTATGTTAACCCTAGATATAAGATTCTTATTCTTTCTTTTTTCTTTATTCTTTTTATTCTAAAACTTATAAGAGCCTTCCTTCGGCTTATCTCTAAAGTAGTAAGAGGTCTACATCGTCTTAGAGATATCTTAGCTCTAGTAGATGCTCTCGATTCTTGTAAAATAGAAGATAACCTTGTCCTTGCCTCTAGGGGGAGTTTAAAGCGATATATAATTCTACTAATATACTAGCTTAACGCTATTAACAAGATAGCTTATAAACTAAGCCTTATCGATAGTAGTATTACTAATTTCTTTAGTATACTCCTCTAGATACTAAGTAAACTCGGCGATGGATTAGTTTAACCTCTAAGCGCCGTTATAGAATAATTAGGTATACTTAAGGGATTAATTTCTTCTATCTATAACCCGGTCTTTAATCTAGTTCTAGAAATAGCTCTAGTTCTTAGCCTATAACCTAACGTCGTTAATATAACTTTTCTATATCGCTACGAGAGATCTATTAAGGTAGCTAGCTATATATTAAGCTCGATCTCTACTAGTAAGGTAGATATATTTATAGATTTAGAAGATAGTATAGCACGATTAAATAAACACCTTTACGTTAGCGAGGTATATATACCTCTTTAGCTTCTCTAGAGATTCTAGCTTTTATACCTTCTCGAGGTTAATCTAGAAAGTAAGTATCTCTAATAAGATAATAGAGTCTAGTATTCTCTTAGCGATATCCCCTTAGTATAACTACTCTTTATCGTTAGACTTATTACGAGCTTTATGTAAGTTAAGACGAGTTCTCTTTCTAATTAGTCTCTCTCGCTCTTCTATAAGAGCCCTTTAGATCTCGGTATACTCTCTATTCTAATAGAGCTACGATAGCTCTACTTAGGTAGTACATAGCTCTTCCTTAGATACGTTAGAGACTAGTAGTTTCGATTAGGTAGCTTCTACCGAGTCGGTAAGTATACTATCTATTATAGGAGATTTTTTAGCTTTGTGTTACGCTATACACATTAAGACTATCGACCTAGGCTATCTTAACCGAGGTTTTAGAGAGGAATTAGAATTGTAATAGAGTATATAGATAGAGCAGGTATAATAGCTTAGAGACGGAGGACTAATAAAGGAATACTATACACTATATAATAATATAATAACTAATTCCTAACCTTAGAGAAGGGAGGTTAGGAAACTACTCTTTATATAGCGTAGGTAGAGAGACATTAGAATAATATATCTCTAACTAGGCGTTAGGCCTTAGCCTACGTTATAGAAAGGCTATAGAGTATCTCTAGCTATAGAGTAGAAGGTAGTAGGAGAAGTAGTAGAAGTAGAGGTAGAATAAGAAACACGAGTTAGAGCACTAGAGGCATAGCTTATAGCTAGTATAGAGCATAGAGCCTAAGTACGCTTAGTAATAAGGTTACTCTATTAGATGTTATAGTTAGTAGCACGAGCTTTAGCGATAAAGGTAGTAAGGTTATTAGTGTCGAAATTAATAAGAGTAGCACGTAGCTTGCTAGAGATCTTCTAGTATAACTAGTAGAGCTACTCGTCGTTAGCGATCTTAGCGTAGAGGGCATACTTATTAAACTCGCTAATAAACGAGTTAAATAAGCTATTATACTAGAATAGGCTAGCGAACTAAGTACGTATAGTAGCCTTATAGTTAGAGTCTTCGAAGCGCTAGGCTAGTAGAGCTAGGCCTACGTTAACGTTAATAGTGTTATTGCCGGTAGAGTCTATAATAAGGGTATATACTTCTCTAGCGAGGCGCGAGTAGAGATATACAAATTGCACTAACTTAGTTAGGTAGTAGTCTACGTTAGTGTATATCTTATTCTTTATCTAGTACTTAAAGACCTTAAACTACTCTAGAGTACTACTACTAAATATAGTAGAGTCTAGTATCTTCTCTAACAAGGTAATACCTCGTGTAGAAGGAGCTAGTATAGCGTACTCTATCTTAGCTCTTAACTAGACTAGCTCGGCTTTAAGCTTACTAACGTCTACGAGGTAGCGCGTAGCTTAGATAGTAAGGTTATCTACTATATTATTAGCTATATCTAGCTTAGATTAAGTAGTATCTAACTAGTTATATAGGTCGAGAGTGTTAGAGTATATAGAGTTATATACCTTAACTTACTTATTGTAGATAGACTTAATAAACGCGAAAGTCTTATATAGAGTACTTATTCCGTCTGTCTCTTAAAGTCTCTACCTAAGGTTAGCATCGCTAAGGATAATAAGGTTATAGTAGGCTAACTAGATAGCTTTGTTATTGTTATTAGTAGAAGGAGATATCTTACTAGAACAGTAGTTATCGCTAGAGTTAGAACGAGCTATACTCGGCAAGGTTAGTTATAGATCGTAGTATAAAAGTTAACGCGTAACAAAGGAGATATTAAAAATTTAGCTAGTAGCCTACTTCCTTTAGAGGTCGTCTATAACGTAACTTATTACCTTCTTCTTATAATTGCAGTATTAACCTACATAGTAGTAGCGGAGATCTATTGTAGTATACGCGAGAACTATAGTCGTAATAGCTTCTTTAGTTCTTTAGTTCTTTAGTTCTTTATAAGTTATAGTTATTAGAGGTTACACAAGTAGCAGAAGTACTAGATAATTCGATAGCTCTATCGCTTAATCGCGGTAAGTTAAACTCTTAATATAGTAATTATAACTAGCAAGATAGGAGGTTAATTACGTCTATTCGTTAAGATATCGAGAGTTAGAAAAGAAGAAGAGAACTAGTATATAAAGCACACGAGATATCGAGAGTAGAGTAGCTAGAAGCCTAGGCTACGAGCCGAGATTATGTAACCTCTTTAACCTAGATAGTAACTAAATCTAGCTTGTAATCTATCTTATATTAAATATTACTATAAAGATTAACTCTATAACTATATAGAATATAAACCTTTCTTCTTTAGTTAATAATTTCTTAGAGTTCTTTATAGATATATATATAGTATTACTTATTAACTACTTCTCTAGGTATAACTAAGTTATACTAGTAAAGATAAGTAGAGATATTACTTTCTTTATAATACCTCTTAGGCTTATATACTAGATAACTCTTCTTTAGAGAGTAACTAATTTAGTAATATAGTTCTATTATATAAATAATACTATTTTTTAAAATTATATTCCTTATAATACTTAGCTATTTATAGACAATAACGGAGTAAAAAGGCTACGAACTAGAGTAGTCGGTAGGTAGTAGGTTACCTACTGCGGGTAGAGTAGAGTATAGCTTCTTAGCGCGGTAGATAAGAGTAGAGTAGAGTATTCTTAGTAGTAGGTATAGTAGAGTAGGGTAGTAGGTAATTTAGATAGTTAAATACCCTACCTACTATAACCTACGCCTGTGTATTAGTAGGTATTACGTAAGTAGTATAAGCTTATTACAATTCTGTACTACGAGATATAATAAAGAATTTAGAATTAGGTAGAATAGCAATAATTATAGTTTCTAATTATAGTATATTCTATACTTAATCGTCGTGTTAAGGAATTATACTATCCTACGCTCTTCTAGACAATCTTATACACTTTACTAGAGGCTTATTGTTGTTAATGTTATTGTCTTCCTTGTAATTGCTTAGACTAAAGATATTCTCTTAAGAAGGTAGCTTAAGTAAGTTATCTACCTTGTCTATAGTAGTATCTTTATAACTGCTAGTAAGAATATCCTTATAACTACTAGTAAGAGTATTACTACTTAATAAAGATAGACTAGTTATAAGCTTTATAATAACAAGCTACCGAATAGTTTATATAGAGAGCTAGTACCTTCTATTACTAATAATATTCTTTACTATATTAAAGACACGTTCGATACTAACACTAGCTATTAGTATAGCAAGAATATTGCGAGCGACTTTAGTAAGCTATAGGAACTCCTTCTTATTAGCCTTCTACTAATTAAGTAATGTATATCCTAGTTAACTTCGGACTAGAGGGATACTAAGGTAGTCCTTACTCTCTTAATGTATAGTTTATAACCTCTCCTCTTGTTCCTATTCTAGGGATATAGAGCTTATACTAGATTAGAAGCTAAAGCTAGTCTATAGAGAGGTAAGCTATATAGGTAACCGAGGTTAATAGAACTAATCGTCTTTATCTTTAAGTAGAGTTATAACGTTTAGAGTATTAGGTAGGCTTAAGAGTAATCTACTATCGTAACGACTAAGGTAGTTAAGGAACTACTTACGATACTTCCCCTTATTAGTCTTATTCTAGGTCTCGTTCTATAATACTATTAGCTTTACTATATTAATATATATCTAAGCTACGAACCTCGTAGGGAGTTAGCTTTTATATAGGGTCGAGGATAGTCCTATAATTAAAGAGGTAACCTCTCTTATTATTAGTATAAGTATAGTACTTTAATAGTTTATCTCGACTACGTTATACTATACTTCTAATAACTGTAGGCTAAGGCTCTTTATTATTCTTCTTCTTATCTATAGTGCTATTCTCTATCTTATTAAGGAAGTTAAATAGTTAGTTATACATTATCTAGATATATAAGATTTATAGGTAGCTAATAGTACTTAACTAAGTAGTTACTCTCTTAAAGTTCTCTAGTATATTTATAACTAGCTTAAGGTAATTCTATTCTATACTATTAAGACGAAGATGCTTTAGATCTTTATAGTCTAGATTACTAGTATTATTACTAACCGAGTTAGATCTGGCACTAGTTAAGCCTTTTATTATAATTTCCTAATTAAGCTATTTATTAATAAATAGCCTAAGCTCGAGACTATACTTATATATATTAAACGTTAAGTTCTACTATATCTTAATATCTCGAATAATAGCCTTATACTCTCGAGGTGTTATAGATTATTAAAAGTTAATAAACCTCTTAAAATGTTAAGGTAATCGATTAATAGTAATATAGGTTATACGAAGCTAGTAATTCGTTAGACTATAATTAGAAACTATAATTAGAATACTAACCTTCTAAAGCAAGTTTAGTACTAAAAGTTTAGAAGAGATATCTTTTAAGTGTTGTCTTTTAAGCCTAGTAGCTTATTCGTTCTCCTTAGTAGTCTCGAGGTTAAGGTGCTTAATAATATCTTATATAACAAGGTTAATAATATATGTAAGGCATAGAATAGTGTTTTCTTGCGTATCCTATATAATACCTGCCTATCCGAGAAGCTTATATATAGTCTTACGTAATGTATAATTATTACTTATATTGTTAGTAGTAACTACTAGAAGCTAGTCCTAGAGATTGTACTACTATAGTACCTATATAAGCTCGGTAGCTATATTATAGCCTATATGTTAACCGCGAAGTAGTACTATATCTAATAATTATTCCCGGAGCTACTATTAGTCGTTAATATAATAAGCTTTAATTATAATAAAGTCTAAATAATTATTAGCAAACTAGCTATTAAGTGTAATTAAAATCTTTATAGTCTTATTAAGATCTTATAATAAGCCTTAGTAGAAAGTCTTAAATTCGTCTACGAAGAGAGTAGCGAAATAAGTATAGCTTAGTATAAGTACTCCTAGGTACAAGAATTATACAAATCGTTAAAAGGATAGTTACTTAATAGTGCGGAAAGACTAATTATAGTTAATAACTGTTTAAATAAGCTCTAATTAGAAGCGAGTAGCTAAATATAATAGAATATTCTTCTAATCGATTACTAGACAACCTCGAAGTTATATAAGTACTTAGACTACTAGTGCTTCCTTATAGACTAATCTTATTACTTTACTACAAAAGTTTAAGTCCCTATACTTGCTTATTATATTAGTACTAGTCTTTCTAAGCGTAGGGTAAGAAAGAGTATTACTACACTATAAGTAGTAAATAAATAGACAACTATCTAATACCTATATAGCTTCTCTAAAAAATCCCTATACTAGTCTAGTTCTTAGTGTTAAGTTCTAGTATAGTAGGTAGTACTCCTTAGAGTAACTATAGCGAGATGCCTAAAGTGTTAACTTCTACTACTATAAAAAGCTTATAAGGTCTATTTATTCCTTAGGACGTATTAAGGGATTAAGCGTTAGACACTTTATAAGATACTATAGTATAGACTAACTACCCTTATTACGTTGTTATATAGTAAAACGATAACTTAGTAGATCTTAAGGAAGAGGAACTACTATAGCTAATAGAGTTAATATAAGTAGTAGTTATAGATCGATTAGATTATTAAAGTCTACTATAGTAGAGTAGAGGTTATATAGTATTACAGATAGTATAGGTATTTATAATATTACACTTCTATAGCTATATAATTTTAAATAATTAGTAGATTTATATTTAGACTATTAGAAAGTCTCCTCTATTATTACTTTACGCGAGGTAATTTAAAACATACTAGTAGCCTCTATAAATTATAAACATTAATTACGACTAACAAATTCAATTCTAACCTTTAAAGTACATAATAAACAAGAAGGATTAAAGTATTATTATATTATATTATTATAGTAAAGAAATTCGTTACTCTATCTATACTATTCCCCTAGTATAAAGTACTACTACTAATCCTAACCCTTGCCTAATTACTAACTATAAACTTCGTATAGTAGCGCTTAGCAAGGCTAGAGTCCTTATTCTAGATAGTAATACGCTTAGCATAGATAGTATTAAGGTTTATGTCTATATATAGTGTTAATTAAAAATTTAACACATATTAGATAAGTATATACCTTCTATATATCTAACAATAAATGCCTTAGCTAATTCCTAGAGAGCTCTAATTATAGAAGGCTAGAAGCGGAAGTTAGATTTAAAGTCCTAAGTAATCTTATAGATAAGGCGAGAAAAGAAGAGTTTACGGAATAATAAGTTACTAGTTTTCTACAGGTTATAAATCTTATAGAGAGCAACGGCTAGCTTCTATTAGTTCTATACTATAATTAAAGACTATAATAATTACTACTAGGCTTAAATCTCTACTTCTTTCTAGACTTACGTAGCTGCTTCTTTATAGTAGATATCTTCTTCTCTCCTTTATAACCTCTCTCTCTAGGACTAGTAGTAGCTTAAGGACGAGCCTTAGTATATACTATAGTCGAAGCGAGAGGTAGTTTATATATAGCTAAGAAGGCAAAGTTCGTATATGAAATTTTAGTATATATAAAATAATAAAAAGGAGAACTAGAGTAAGGAATATAAAATCTATTATTATATATGCTATTTACTATTAACAATAGAGAATAATAGGAGAATAGTAAATAACTTATATAATAATAGATTTCTTATTCCTTACCCTAGCCTTCTCTTTTATTATTTTATATATTTATAAATTGTAAATTTCCGTCTCTAACTTTACCTTTATACCTTTACTTCTTTTACTTACCTTATGTATAATTTATACACTATAAGCACTCTTTTTATTATCCTTAATTAAATGTCTATACCTATAGAAGACATTAAGATAGAGTAGGAAGAGTAGGTAGTAATTAAGCAGAAAGAAGACTCTAGATAAGATGCTCTAAGAGAATTATTAGAGGTATTAATTATAGTCTCTTATTATAGACAGTTACTAATAATATAAGAGATTTGATTCTAAGTAGCAGGAAATTAAATACTAAATCTCTTAGTATAGCGCTAGTTAATCTAGAAGAGGCTATAAGACTAGATATGTTACTAGACATTCTAGACCTCTAAGTTAAAGCGCTTATACTATTAAGTAGAGAGATTGTGCTATATAGTATATATATAAGGAATAAGCCCTCGATACTACGAAAGTAGTAGACTATAAAGCACTTAGCACTTTACGTACTAAGATTAAAGGTTAAGACAGATAGGATTAGTTATCTAATAAAGAGTAGACTAGCAAGATAGATAATACTATCGAAGATATATAGTAGAAGCACTTCGAAGGTCAGTAGAGTAGTAAGTATTATTATAGTATACTATTATAGTAGTACTAATTATTATAGGCGAGTAGCTCGAATCTAAGTTTATATAGACCTATAAGAAATAGACTAGTATTAGAAAGACTCTACGTAAGTAAGAGTATAATAAGATTATTAAGTATATCTAAGATAATATAGTAGTAAATTAGCAAGGCGAACAACAGCTAATACAAGTCTATAAGTATATTTACGGTACTAGCGGTATTATCGAGAAGCTATAGCGCTAGATCTATAAGGATAGCTATATAAGCCTTGTTACTAACGATACCGATAATAAGTAGGCCTACTAGATTTAGTTTAAGTAGCTTAATAAGCTCCCTTCTACGGAATTAGTAGTCTTATAGGATCCTAACTAGTAGTAAGTTTATTATAGTCTTTAATTATAGTATATTCTAACAATTATATAGGCTAGTCGTTGCTCTACCTCCTAAGTATAAATACATCTCCGAGCTTAAACTCTATAGTAATAGGCTATACTACAAAGGAGACAACGATAATAAGTATAAGGAGAAGGTTAAGGAGGATAAGAATAAGATTGAAAGGATATTAGATAAGGAAGCTAGTAGTAAGGAAGATAATTATCTAGGTATTAAAGATAAGATTAAGTCAGATACTAAGGATAATAATAAT
The DNA here is from genome assembly GCA_013372555.1 of Elsinoe arachidis. NCBI lineage: Eukaryota > Fungi > Ascomycota > Dothideomycetes > Myriangiales > Elsinoaceae > Elsinoe > Elsinoe arachidis. The sequence continues at coordinate 1,182,468 of JAAPAX010000006.1, read as the reverse complement.
AATAAGGTTATAGAGTACTCCGAGCCTAAGACTAATAGTGATAACGATAATAAGGATAAGGATAGCGAGGATAAGGATATAGAGGGTAAGGATACTACTAAGGTTAAGGTTAAGAATAAGGAGATATCTAGTTCCTAGATATAATAGAGATTAAGGGATTAATAGTGCAAAATCTATAAGTAGTAGTATTAGAGAATATAGTTTATAATTAGAATCTATAATTAGTAATCCTCTCTTATTAACTTTTAAAATTACTACTTAAACTTTTTAGATTACTAATACCCTACTAGGTATAAAATTAAATACTCTACCCTCCCCTACCTACCTCTTAGTATACCCTACCCTTCCCTACCTTAGCGTAGGTATACTAAGAGGTAGGTAGGGTATATATAGGGTAGGGTATATATATTCAAATTGTATACTCTACTCTACCTACTAACTACCTTATCCTCGATATTCTTTATAGAGATTATAAATACCTTATAGCTATAGTGTTTAGCTTAAGAAGCAAAGGCTATAGCACTAATAAAGGCTATTATATAATTGTTCGTGTTACTTACGTAAGTAGGTACGTAAGAGAACTTATACATTAGCTAAGAGCTATAAGAGATTAGCCTAAACTCTTTCTAATCTAGCTTGAAATTCAACCTAAGAGCTAGTAGCTAAGATAGATTAATAGGTTCTAACTTAGTAGCTAAACTAGATTCTAGTTCGCGGGCTAAACTATAGCCAAACTAGATCTAAACTAGATTAGTTCCTAGATCCGAGCTAGGCTTAGATCTAGAACCTAGCCTTTTAATTAGCTACGGTAGCTACTACTAGACGATAGCTAGTAAAAACTTCTCTTTGTATATAACCTAGCTAAGCTTGTAATTAATGTTAGCCTTGTTAGCCTTAAGCTATCCGAGGCTAAGGATAATATCGAAATAGCTAATATCTATAATCTAGAAGGTTATAAGAGTATTAAGTTTACTAGAGATAGTAGTAGTAAGGGGAATATTATAGATGACTTACTCTATTAGAACACTATTATAAGCGTTAAGTTAAATAGGATTAGCTAACACTATAGAGCAGCTAAAGCTCTTAAGCTTGTTAAGAACCTTATAGTTAGCCGCGGCGCTAATAAGCGCGCTAGTGTTAATAAAGGCTTAGAGAGTAATAGTATAGTCGCGATTATATAGGTCGTGAATAGTAATAGGAGTTATAATAGTAGAGATATAATAGCTAATAACGCTATTTAGTAACTATATAACTCTAGATCTATCTCGAATTGCTCTTCTTCTACTAGAGGATAAGACTTGTCCTCTAGCTAGTCGTTTCCCTAGCTAAATAAGTTAGCTAACTCGTAATCTATATTAGAGTTAAACTAAGGCTAAACTAGATCTATATCGTAAGCCGAGTTAGAGTTAACTTAGTTGTTTAACTCGGCTAGATAGTCCTAAAGCTATTAGATCTTAGTAGCCTCTATAGTACCGACTATACGAGAGAGACGTATAGTAGAATAGGTAGCCTTCTCGAAAGCGCTAGCTATATACTTAGGCGCGATATAGCTAGGCTTGCCGTACGTAAAGTAGATAAGTAACTAAGGGAATCGGAAAGACTATAGAGCACCTCCGGCTATAGAGTAGAAGGTAGTAGGAGAGGTAGCTAGAGTAGAGGTAGAATAGAGAGCGCAAGTTAGAGCGCTAGTAGCGTAGCTTATAGCTAGTATAGAGTATAGAGCTTAAGTGCGCTTAGTAATAAGGTTACTCTATTAGATATTATAGTTAGTAGCGCTAGCCTTAGTAATAAAGGTAGTAAGGTCGTTAGTATCGAAGTTAACGAGAGTAGCGCGTAGCTTACTAGAGATCTTCTAGTATAACTAGTAGAGCTACTCGTTATTAGCGATCTTAGTATAAAGAGCGTACTTATTAAACTCGCTAATAAACAAATCGAAAGAGCTATTACACTAGAAGAGGCTAGCGAACTAAGCGTATATAGTAGCTTTATAGTTAGGGTTCTCGAAGCGCTAGACTAGAAGAGCTAGGCTAGTACCGATGTTAAGAGTGTTATCGCTAGCGGAGTCTATAATAAGGGTATAGGCTTCTCTAGAGAGGCGAGAGTAGAGATATACGAATCGAGTTACCTTAGTTAGATAGTAGTTAGTATTAGCATACATCTTATTCTTTATCTAATACTTAAAAACCTCGAACTACTCCGGAGTACTACTACTAAATATAGCAGAGTCTAGTATCTTTTCTAATAAAGCAATACCTCGAGTAGAAGAAGCTAGTATAGCGCGCTCTATCTCGGCTCTAAGCTAGGCTAGTTTAGACTTAAGCTTACTAATATTAGCGAGGTAGCGTATAGCTTAGGTAGTAAGGTTGTTAGTAGTGTTATTAGCTATATCTAACTTAGCTAAGGTGCTATCGAGCTAGTTATATAAGTTAAGAGCATCGGAACGAGTAGAGTTATATACGACAACCTATTCGTTATAGGTGAACTCGATAAAGGCAAAAGCCTTACGTAGAATAGTTATACTATCTGTCTCTTGTAGTCTCTTTTTAAGGTTAGTGTCGCTAAGGCAGATAAGGTCGTAATAGACTAACTAAACTAGTTCGTTATTGTCGTTAGTAGAGAGTAGAGAGATCTTACTTACGTAGTAGTCGTTACTATCGCTAGAGTTAGAACGAGCTATACTCGGTAGAGTTAGTCGTGAATAATAGTATAAAAGTTAACACGTAACAAAAAAAAAAAGAATATTAAAAATTTAGCTAGTAGTCTACTTCCTTTAAGAGTCGTCTATAACTTAACTTATTATCTTCTTCTTATATTCGTAGTATTAACCTATATAGCGGCAGCGAGGATCTATTGTAGTGTACGTAGGAACTATAGTTATAATGTCTTCTTATTCTTCTTTAATTCTTCGTAAGTAGTAGTTATTAATAGTTATACAAGTAGTAGGAGAACTAGATATTTCGATAGCTCTATTACTTAGTTGTAGTAATTATAAACTCTCGATATAGTGATTACGACTAGCAAGATAAGAGGTTAATTACGTCTATTCGTTAAGATATCGAGAGTTAGAAAAGAAGAAGAGAAGCTAGTCTACAAAGTATACAAGATATCGAGGGCGAAGTAGCTAGAAGTCTAGGCTACGAGCCGAGATTACATAACCTCTCTAACCTAGATAGCAACTAAACCTAGTTCGTAATCCATCTTGTATTAATATTTACTAACCTTAAATACTTAAATAGAAACTCTATCTAAAATAGAAAGTAAAGAAAACTCTTCTAGCTATATATATATAATACTTAAGCTAGAAATAATATTACTTACTTATTTAAAGCTCTTAATATCTAAGTTAGCTTATAGAATAATTAATTCTTAAGTTCTTTAGACTTAATACCTTAGAAGGTAACTTTATAAGTTCTATTATTAGACTAGATAGTACTTTACTAAGAGCTATTATCTATATTCTAAGATAAGAGATAGACTTTATATTTATATAAGTAGCTAAGAATAATATATTCTAATTTATAATCTATTAGTAGAAAATAGATATTAATAATAACTTTTCTAATATTAATATAGATATTTATATATACTTTAGAGAAGTAACCTATTCCTATAGTACTAAGTATTTTAATACTAAGTTCTTATACTAGTAGCTTAAGTTCTATAGCTAGGTTTATAAATATTAAGTTATACTTTACTCTACTATCTAAAAGAGCTTATACTAATTATATATTATATCTAAGACTAATAATAAGCTTTAGACTAGCTATTATTACTAGCTCTTCTAAGGAACTTTAGTATATAGCTTCTTATTTATTATTAAAAGCTACTAGTTTCTTTAGTTATTAGAGAAGATTTATCTTAGTATAAGAAAAATAGAATAACTTTAGAACTTTATTACTAGGAAGGTCTAGGTTATTAAACTTCTAGTAGAGAATATAGAAGAGAAGTTAAAATATACTAAAAAGAGTATCTATATATAAAGTAATATTTAAGTCTAATAAAGATCTTATAGTATTTTAAGGATTAATAGTTTACTAAAGAACCTTATTAAACCTTTAAGTCTTTAGAATTCTCTTTTAAGTAGAAATAGAATTATTTAATTAAGCTTCTATTTTAATATCTTAGTTTCTCTTAGACTTTATAATAGTAAAGTAACTTCTTTCTATACTTATACCTATAGGTATAACTACTTTAAAAGGATCTATTATAAATTAGTAGTTTCTAGTATAAAGAGACTTTATAACTCTATAAGATTAATATAGAGTCTTAAGCTTCTAGATACTAGTAGTAGATACTTTTATCTTACTAGTATAAGTAGAAGAAAATATCTATTAAATAATAGCTAAGATAGATATTTCTTAAAAACTAAAGAACTTCTCTAATATAAAATTAATATACTAGATTAAGTTATTAGCTTCTTTATTAGAGTTATCTTCTATATAGAAATACTAATGATCTAAATTTTATATAGAGAATTTACTTTAAGTAATAAAATATTATTTAATTTATTTCTTCTAAGACTAGGTAGCTTCTTTATTATAATAAGTTAACTTCTCTATAAAGTTCTTTAAATTCTTAGCTAAGCTCTAGAATATATATAAATCTTAAAAATAGATTAAGCTATAATCTACTAGATTAGTAATAGATAGATAGTTTCTATAGGAATATCTCTTTACTTTATAGAACTAATAACTATAAGAGTTTATAAGTATAAGCCTAATAGTAGCTCTAGATATAGAATATACTTAAGAAGTTATATACTAGTTAGGCTAAGTAATAGAAATAAGTACTATAGAAGTAGACTTAATCTATAATAACTATACTAATAGCTTTTTAATACTATAAACTAACTCTTATATACTAGTTCTAAGTACTAAACTCTTATTAGACTATATTACTAATAAGCTATTTATTATTAGCTAAGGATTTACTAATATCTTCTTTATAGAAGTCTTACTTATAAACTAAACTTTAAAGGTACTTTAGAAAGATTTAAGCTATTATATCTTTAAAATCTTATCTTCTACTAGCTTCTAGATCTTGTTAAAATACTTAAAGATATTTAGATATTTAATATCTATACTACTCTTAATATAAATATAGTTCTAAATATAAGCTAGAAAGTCTTTTATAAACTAAATCTCTTTAATAATTATATTTAATCTAGTCTCTCTAAGGAAGTCTATAGCTTTTCTAAATATATAACTATATTATATTATCTCTTAGTAAGATTAGTATAGAGTATCTCTTAGTTATTCTAAGTAAGTATAAGAAGTTATTTAGTAAGCTAAGTCTATTTCTTTAAAGCTAAGTCTTATTTTCTCCTTTAAGCTTTCTTAGTTATATATAGTTTATTTAGTATAGAACTTAATCTATTCTTAAATATTTACTAAATAATACTAAGAAAGATATTATATAGTAATACTCTTAGTTAGCTAATAGGTAGATATAAAGATATTTTATTCTTTAAGAAACTTAGAAATATTAGAATTATTAAAGAAAAGTACTTCTTATTAACTAGTATTAGAAGCTAGTATAGTTACTTATACTATAAATAGGTATATAGAATATATAATTATTAAAGTAGCTAGTATCTACTAAAGTAATAGAGATAAAGAAGATAATAATAAAGAAGCTACTTATTTAGTCTTTTCTATAACTAAAATATTATAAGTCTTTATAAACTTTTCTTTATTATTATTACTACTAGCTAAGATAGAAGAAAATAAGTTTTAATACTTATTAAATAGAGTACTAGCTTTAAAATTATCTATAGCTATAGTAGCTAGAAAGTATATTCTCTTAGTTCTCTAGTTTTTTCCTTTTAGAAGTAATATTATATATATAATATATTTTTCTATTAAGATAAGAAGTAATACTTATATTCTCCTTAAGTACTTAATAGCTAAAGACTTCTTATCTATATAACTCTTTATATAGCTCTAAGCCTTAGAGTATAAAGGTAAATCTTTATATCTTAGCTAATTATATAACTAGTATATTCTTCTTTATAACTTATATAGTATTCTAGATTTAAGCTAGACTTAAATTTAAAAGTAGTATTAATTATAATTATTTATAGTAAGTTTCTAAAGTCTTTTCCTTTATAATCTATTAGAGTCTTTTTAATCTCTATATTCTATAGTTCTAGAAGAAGCTTTTTAAGTATTCTAGTATATATTAATATACTAAAGATAGTACCTTTCTTAATATTTCTAATATATATTTCTAGTATAAATATAATATTATACTATAAAAGTAACTATAGATTATAAATATATATACTATATATAAGCTTATAAAACTCTATAGAAGCTAAAGCGACTTTTAATATATATAACTAAATATAAATAATACTTAATATATTCTTAACTACAAATTAGATACTCTCTAAATAAGATTACTAATGTTATAGTATAGGTTACTTCCTAGTATTAAGTAGGGATATTCTACTCTTATTACTACTATTACGTTAAAGGTACTAGTCTATTACACTTATAAAGCTATAATACTATATTAATTGTCTATAATACTATCTCTATATACTAATGCTACTTTATAATAATAGCTATAAGTTATCTAATCTACTTCTTAGTCTATAATAAGAGTACTTACTAACCTACTAACTTACTTCTAACCTAACTCTATAAGAGATTACTTCTACTCTACTCTATTCTATATACTAAGAAAGGTATACTCTACTCTACTCTAGGTAAGTTATTTCTAACTCTATAACTATCTTATTTATAAGTAGAGATACCTACTCGCATATTAGTAGAGAGCGTTTAGGTCCTGCTAAAGTAATTATAAAGAAAACCTCTCCTTCGTAACGTTCGATAGCTGTTCTAGAACTAGGGTCCCTAAAGATGGGTTGCCGGACACTTGCCGACAATCAACATATCTACGAGCACTTCTTTGTTGTGATCGATCAAGAGGAAGCATCGCCGGACTAATAGACGTTGAGATTTCAGATGGTGTCTCTTTTACCTCTACACTACAGAGTCCATCTACTAACAGAAAAGAACAGCTATGAATCCCCAGACCTTCGCATCACATAACTTGTGGTTCTATGACCCTACTGCCTGATCATCCAAAGAGAGCTGTATTCTTAACATTCTCCAGTTTCAATGCACTCAGGCCGGACCAAACCCGCCCTCGAGAACAGTTTTCTCTCTCCTTTGTGCTGTCACTGCAGCTTAAGCCTCAGGGTTTAGGGCTCATGAGTGACTTTACCGTTCTCTACCCAATCCAATTTGGTTCCTTCCGGACAGCCGATTGCATGTCTGCACAGGGTGATTGTCGAACAGCCTCTAGTATATGGATTGGCGGGGGTGCCGACTCTACAGTTTACCCATGACGACCCCTTTCGAGAGCAGGGTATAGTATTTCGCTTGAGGGCCCCGTAACAGATGAAGGTACCATGTACCTCGGCCTGACGAATTTCCAGAGCTTTGTCTGCAGGGATTACAGCAGCTGCGCTGACTCCCATAGAAGCCGCCAGAGCAGTAAAGATGATTGAGACCTTCATAACTGGCTTGGGCGTGTAGAGCGTGAGGAGCCAAAGGAGCGTGTTAAGGATGAGACGTAGTTGTAAGTGACTATCACTTGGAGGGATGCGTTGATTGTTGGAAGAGGGTATCTAGCTTGCCACGGAGAGTCAGACGCTCTTTATAGCCGTTTGTGCACCCTGCCCTAGCATGTGAGACGAGACGCATTCGATCATTACTCTATGGTACGTGCTCATAAAGTATCCGACTGTGAACCGATAGAATGTCCGCTCTGACCCTAGTGACAGAGTCTCTGCAATGAAAAGTGCGAGTGCTCAGTTGCCATGCATGCTATTGGCCGGTGGCAGAGACCACCGAGTGTGCCCCTATCTATGACCCGAGGGTTGACAAAGTATGGGAAATTCTCCAACGACGGACCATGGGAACTGTTTCGGCCAACGCGGTGGTCATCGGAGAATCTCATAATGATCATTGGCAGTACATGTTTTAGCTCAGATTTCGCCGGAATTGATCGAAGGCCTTAAGCTGCTGGGCATCAAATTCGGGTGAGACTGGAATTTGCTTTATTATCCCACTAACTTATGGGATGGAGTAGGCGCAAGTACGGAAGCTGGCCCAGCCGCGTAATGTAGGTTAATAATAGCGCCGTCTTTGCTTCATATCCGGTAAGGACACTTGTGCAGACCATAAACTTCGTCAATCTTTCAATAGATCCTCCATGCCCTGCTATTTCGCCATGACTCTCTCAGCAATCTCGGCGTTAATCGCGTGGTCCTAGAAGATTCCTGCATTAGGGTATAGCAGCCCTTTCGCAGTGTCCACGAGTAAGGGGATCCCATGAATGTACGGCGAGGCAAACGAACTCCGGAGGCGGCTTTTTGTCGAAAGGCATTAGGCCATAATGGAGCAAGGTTGGGTTTGCCACAGATTTTCAGGTAACTCACGCATCTACTGTACAGATAGACAGCGGGCCAGTCCACGTGCGCCCACTTTGGTCTCATCTTGGAGTGGAGAGATCTGTAGCCGGGAAGTACAGTAGCACGACCTGATGAGTACCAGCAAGCTCTGTTTGATGATTTGCCGCCGACTTTGCCACGTCGAGGCTGGGCAAAAGCATGGCTTTCCCCATCCTTATCCTTGTCCGCATGAGATCTCACAGGAGACCGTTGAGATGACATCGTATCTTCGCCTCCAGCTTCAGATCGCTAGCAAACCGCCTTCTACAGACTGCTGGCATCAATTCCAAGTTGGAATGAGTGATGATACTCCTCCTTCGCAAGCTGAATCTGACCACAATAATGTTTTGCTTTGTGATGCGGGCGGCCCAGGAAATGATCCGATTAGTCGGTTGGAGAACAGATTTGGCTGCTCCACCCCAGCCGCGAACATTCCATTACTCTCACATTGTGCACCTTTCCCAGGCGGGTGATTCTTAATGATCCGGGCTAGCCATATGTCGATACGCAAGAGATGCGCCATCTTTTCAAGGTGCTCTCGTCTGCCGGCAGAACACCACCACTTCGCACTTTCGCAATGAGCTCCCGAATGAGTCGATTCAGCCCATGTACAAGCCGCATGGTCACCTTTTGCGGCATCACGAAGACTAATCACGCATAGCATTCGACCCTCACTCTTACTCTCGTGGTCACTGGCTGCATGATGACCATGAGAAGCAGAGCGCTCGACGGCTGAAATTCAACTTCGATGCATTGCTTGATGTGGCCAAAAACCACAGCGGGGGTGCCCGCGAGGTCGTGGCTTGCGAGAAGAGAGATGGCGGATTCAATCGAGCTTTCATCATTGAATTTGACAATGGAACCAAGGTCGTCGCCAAAGTGCCATTGCAATTCGCAGGCCCAGCTCGGCTCACGACAATGTCAGAGGTGGCGACTATGAAATACGGTAAGTCACGCATGACCCTACCGTTTTGTGCCTCAAGGTTGGAATAGTTTTCTGACAAGTTGCTTTACATAGTTCAGGACAGAACGAATGTACCCCTCCCTCGTGTTCTGGCATGGAATTCGGAAAGCGAGCTTGACCCAGTCGGTGTCGAATACATCGTGATGGAATATGTCTCGGGGGTCAGTCTCCAGGAAGTATGGAGCAAGATGACCGAGCTGCAGCATATTGAAGTGATTGAGTCGATCGGAAAACTGATGGAAGAGCTATGTAGTCTCGACTTTCAAGCACTGGGTGCGCTGTATTTCAACACAGAAGACAGGCCCGCCGGAGCCCTCGCCATTGATTCCGAATACTGCATGGGCCCTCATTGCGGCCGACATGTTTGGGGTTTTGCTGATGATCCAATGGTTGCATCGACCGTCCCACAGGGTGTTCAGGGCCCATGTGAGTTGATGTCCGTTGCTACTGTCGTTCGTACTGTCTAATTTGCCCCAGGGCGAAACGTATCGAAGTTCTTCGAGGATCTTACTCGAATCGGAAGTCTGACCGTGGCTCAACGCCAACTGCCAGAAGAGCTGGTGAAGGATCATCAGCAGCTTCTCAAAACTAGCATGGAGGTCTGGGAGATCTTGAAGGAAATCACGACATTCCAAGATGCGGCCAGCCCTTTGCTATTTCATCCCGACTTGAACGCGCGGAATATCTTTGTCGACCCAAACGATCCGACGCAGATTGTAGGGTTGATCGACTGGCAATCTGCCGCAGTGGAGCCAGCCTTTGTGTACGCCGCAGAGACGCCAGATTTTGCAGAAGAGCCAGATTTCGACAAAACACTGGACTCTGCCTCGATCACTGATGCGGATGAGGCGCGAGCTCATGCCCAGCGTTGCGGACAAGTCTGGGCTGTCATGGCTTTCGTATGTCCGAAGCTGGGCAAAGCTACAGCACTCGATCACGTTCTGTGCCGCTATCTTGCCGGCATCAGTTCAGGGTACTCCGATGATGTGCTTGCTCTCAGGTCCCTCCTGACAGACCTCAGAGATAGATGGGAAGAGCTCGAGCTTCCGGGCACATGTCTCTACCAGCCAAGTCAAGAAGCGACAGAGTCGTTGGAGCTAGAATTGGATCGACTGAGATCCTCGGAGCGGTTGAGAATGTACCTCTCGCGCCTCCTACGGTGCGAGACGGATGGATGGGTTGAGGCGCAAAGATGGTCCGAGGTTGTCCCTGCCTATCGTGAGCAGTATGCGAGATTCCTCGAGACCACCGTCGAGACTCGAGAGGAGGGTGAAACGGAGCAAGAAGCAAAGGCAAAGGCGGATGCTCTCTGGCCGTTTGATTTAAGATGAGCTCCATCTTCTCAAGAAGCGAATTCCATCATCTGCCACGACCGCCTCGATGACATAAAGGGCCGTACAGGGCCATACAGGGCAACGATGGGGAAGAGAAGTCGTGGCACTGCCAAAAGCTGTGGTAGTTTTGCACCAGTATAGAGCTATCAGAAATAGCACAGAGCATCTGAAACTCTACAAAGACGTAGAATACTGTAACAAAAAAGGTCAACCTGAAGGCTGGGCGAAAGCGTCCTTCTCATCCTTGTCGCCAATCATAAACTGGTCTTCGGCTTCCTTGGCCGCTGCCTAATTTGACGACCTTTGGAATGGGTTCCTGCATTCTGATTATCATCTTCTTACTCCCCTGCTCATTGGCTGGCTTCAGTGACCATCCATCCCATCTTTGGTCAAATCTTCATTGTCGCGACTATCCACACAGATGCCAAAATGTAGGGCAGAAATAAGAGCAGGATATAAAGTATATCGGTAAGGTGCATGAGGCATCGGGTCAGCCACCGGCTAGCGTCCCGATGATGCTCGGGATGCCGTAACGCTCCCGACCAGCCCTATTTACCAAGACTTGAGGGTGACTAAACCCCGGCATCTTTCACGGACATAGGACTTGACTGGCCGTTATTTTCTGGCCGTTTGAACTCTGAAATGCACATTTTGAAGTACATCGTCTCCCAATGCCTGCAACTCTTACGGATTTAAGCCTACAAGGCCCTCCGGGCTGGCCGCAGGAAGTCCGTATATTCAGCGGTACGGGAAGCATGACTTGATAAAGTGCAGAGATTCCCACTCTCTGGAAGGTAGTCATGCTAAAGCTTGCAACATCATCACTCAGCTTGCATATCTTCTCACCGATACCTCGACTAGTGGCCAACATGAGCACCATACGCAGTACGCTCGTCCCAAAGACGGTCAGCTTCCCCAGTGGGGCTGAACATGTTGTGGGCCATCTGTACCTACCAGAACAGTACGAGCCCGACAAGCGTTACCCGGCCGTGGTAGTGGGTGGATCCCTGTCCAGCGTCAAAGAGATGATGGCGGGCACGTATGCGGCCGAACTCTCGCGAAGAGGTGTAATGGGTCTGGCCATCGATTACCGCAACTACGGCCAAAGTGGCGGTGCAATCCGACAGCGAGAAGACCCAGAATCCAAAGCCGTCGACCTCTCTGCCGCTATCGACTTTCTGGCTTCACGGTCAGACGTTGCCGGAACTGGACTACTTGGGATCTGCACTTCAGGAGGCAACGTGCTGTACCCAGCATCTACCCAGCATCGTGTCAAAGCAGTAGCGATTGTCGCCGGGTTCTTCCCCTCCAACGCCACAGCACCTGCTCTCTATGGTGGGGAAGAGGGTCTGAAGGATCGACGTGCTCGCGGCCAGGCGGCCATTGAGCTTTTTGACCGGACTGGTGAAATCCAGCTCATCAACACTTATGGTGGCGAAACTCCGACCGAAGCTAGCGCTCCCAACTTACACCCGTATTACGACGACCCGAACCGTGGAAACGTACGACAATGGCGAAATCAATTTGCTGTTGCATCGTGGACTGGCTGGGCCGAATGGGATCCTGTCTCGCAAGCTCCGCTTGTGAAGGCGCCGACACTGATGGTGCACTCTGACAAAGCTGCCTTCCCAGATCAAGCGAGAGCGGTGTACGAGAAGCTGAAGTCGGAGAAACGGATTGTCTGGGGGGAAGCAGGACAATTTGACTTTTACGATGATGCTGAGACGGTACGGTCGACAGTCGATGAATTGGTGAAACACTACTTGACTTACCTCAAGTGAGTGGGACGATGGGCATGGTCAGAATGGGATTGGATGAACAAGTGCTTGTATCAATGATCAATCAATCGTGTCGCACAGATATCGCCAATGGGCTAAGATGATGTCGAAGACACAAGAGACCATATCTTGGCTGTGCGAATGAAGCTGTACCTTATTCATGACCCATTTCAGAGGATTGAGATTCAGCCTCACCTGAAGTCGTGGTTCAAGATCCGGCTCGGTGGTGCAAGCAGATTTGGCACGCATGATGATTCGGACGGTTTGTAGAAACTACCAGGATGTTGGTATGGCATATCTCATGTCATGGACTCATGGTAAACCTGGTAGTACAACTTGTTTTTACCTACCAGAATCAATGCTTATTGCTTCAACTCAACGCTCAATGTGCCGTCTCCCTGCCCGACCTGGTAGGACCTACCCTGCAATTCCTACCAGGCCTTACAGGTTGAACAGCTTCCTCAGCTCAGCGGCTGTATCATCCGGACTCTTGACGCTGTGACCCACCGTGCGAGAGTCCTGAAATATCTCCCAGTCGTTACCGCCCTTGTAGCACTTATCTCCAAAGAAGTGTATTGTGGTGTAATCCACGCCGCCTGGTAGTTTCTTCTCGTTCTCCACGTGCTGGAGAGCGTATGTTTTATCCCAGCCTCTTGGGAAGACGTCGAACGAGATCTGGCCACCGATGGAATAGCTGTCGGAAGTCAGTCTGAGGACTACCAGAATGCTGGTACTACCAGAATGCTGGTACTACCAGAATGCTGGCACGGGTACGAAGACTCACGTCAGACCTGCGTCCGGGAAAGCCTTCTTGATATCCGCCACAAACTTCTTCCTAATGCCATGCTCCAGATCAAATTTCTCATACTCGTTCCTCTCCTCTATGCTCGCGTTCCTGCCGATCGGGCTGACATTGATCATGCCGTTCCTGAATTCGATGAAGGTGCCTCGCTTCTTCGGGATGTCCAGATCCGCGATGTAGTGTAGGATGAACTTGACCAGCTCTTGGTACTTCTTCTCGCCGATCCATTGGATGAAAGAGGAGGATGCAAGAGGGACACCCATACGGTATGCGGTGAGACCATTCTCGGCGAAGCAGAAGTCGAAGAGGGAGGTGACTGGTATCGAGGGTTTGCCTAGCTGTTCTTGCTGCTTGACGAGGTCGGATCCACCTACGAAACCGATTGCGACTTTGTGACGGAGTTGGGAGAGGAGCTCGAGCATTTCAGGGGAGACGGTCTGCGAATCATTAGACACAATCGACGTAGATGTACGAGCGAGCTCGAAGCGGAGTGATCGAAGATATACTCCTCGCTTACTTACCTGTCTTGCGGGCGTGAGTGTGCCATCGACATCGAAGAGACAGATGGTATTCTTGACGGGGCGGTGGTCCAGCGCTGGAATGACTGCAGCCGCAGCAGCTGCCATTGTTGCAATTGGAGGTTTGAAAATGCCGATTCGACTGGCAGACTAGGTCCAGAGCGCTTGCGAGGTCGAAGGTTCTGGTAGTACAGACGTGTTTGTTGTTGTTGTTCGAAGGAGGAGGGGCACCAGTGAGCAAGGAGAAGGTTCGGTGGAGAGCTACCCAAACGAAGTTACTACCAGCTTCTCACACACAGCACAAGCACGAATGGTGAGTTACAATTGGGTCCGATATCTTGGTAGGATCTCCATTGGCATTGATGAATCACAATCAAGAAAGAAGTTGAAGAGGTACGTCCTTTGTATTCGTATTCCGTGAACAGTGACGGGAGTGTCGCGGCGGGCAAGAATAGGGGTCCATGGGGTATTCACACCATGTCGTTGAACAAAATACGGTCGACCACAAACTGCTCACTCTACCGACGACTTGGACCTTGACATCGTTGATCTCTTCTGCCGTCCCTCGATATGCTGACGCCGTATGCGCTATTTGCTATGCTGCTAGCTGCTTGTGCAAGACATGATCCCGGACTTTTCAATCTTCGCTCAACTCCTCATCGTTCTATCATTGGTCGTTACAAAATCCTGCATCTTAGTTGGGGCTCTCGATCGGGTCGAGGGTAGAGCCTGCGAGGATAGTGGCCCTGTGAAGATGTTAGCTCTGTCTACCATAGCCATGCATCTTGACTCACCATCCGATCAAACGCCAATGCTTCTCAATTCTGCGACTTAGTGCGACCTTTTCGTTGACCTCTGTGCATGCCGGGCTGGTGAGCTGTAAACGTGCAGCATCAGCCTTCACACCGATAACCTTTGCTCCGGTAGCGGTAGATCCGATGTTGACCATCAGAATTTCGTTCTTCGAGAGCTTGGCCACCTTTGCTTGCTTGCCGTCTGCTGTCTTGACACCCAGCAGACGCCTGAGCAGGAAGTAGTTGACCTCAATCTCAGTATAGATCGAAGGGAGCTTTCCGCGGAGACCGAGAACGAAACCAACCAGACGATCTGCACGGCACAGTGTAGGATCGACCCGCGTACCAACACCTAAACAATGTTAGAAGGACATATGCGCGACCAAAGCGACGAGCTTACCAATAAGACCGCCAGGAACAGCAAACTTGAGATCATTGTTCTCGGCGAACAGAGATACAATTCTGCTGAAGATGGGCCTGCATTGGATCTTTCCTTGCTCGTCCTTGCTCACAATACCAGGTCTGATCTCGATTTCGTCGCCCAATTTGAGCACACCTGTCAGAATACTGCCACCTGCCACACCTCCCTTCAGCTCATCGATCTCAGCACCAGGCTTGTTTACGTCGAAGGATCGAATGACGATCATGTGAGGAGTGGCGGTAAAGTCTCTGGGAGGTACTGGGATTTTCGAGACCAGATACTCGTTGACGGCGTCGATGTTGAATTTGAGCTGAGCAGAGATCGGAACAATAGGACTGCCGTCTGCTACTGTGCCGCGGATGAACTTGAGAATAGATTCATGATGTTGCAGAGCTGCCTCTTCCCGCATGAGATCGACCTTGTTCTGCAGGATGATAATGTGGTTGAGCTTCATAATTTCAATGGCGGCCAAATGCTCAGATGTCTGAGGTTGTGGGCAGGTTTCGTTTCCAGCGATCAAGAGAAGAGCAGCGTCCATGACTGCAGCTCCTGACAACATGGTGCTATGGCATCGTTAGTGAGACGTTCGGGAGTCGGAGAGCAGTATACCAACCTCATGAGAATATCGTGACCAGGGCAATCGACGAACGAAACGTGTCGAAGCAGTTGGTACTTCCCCGAGCATCCATCCCTCTCGCATGGCGGGTCTACTTCCTTGTCGCTCTTGAAACTGCGGTAGCATGTCGGGCGCGGGCACTCCGGGTTGTCGCACTTGTAGATCTTCGCATTGGCATATCCAAGCTTGATTGTAATGTTCCTTTCCAGCTCAGTCTTGAATCTGACCGTCTGTACCCCTGAAATTGCCTTGACCACCGTACTCTTTCCGTGAGCGACATGGCCAATTGTACCGATGTTGATGGTCGCTTGTCTCGAGATGATTTCTGGTGACAGAGGTGTGAGCGTACTCATATCAATCGTCGAAGGGTCGGGCTGTTCTGGTAGCACAGGCTTCTTGATCTCAGGTACGACTGGTGCGCTCTTCTTCAGCGCCGACTTTGGCTGCTTGGTCTCAACCACCTCATTCTCCGACTCTGAATCTTGCTGCGGGTCGAGACCAGGAGATCCTGGAGGAGAGTCCTCTTCCGAGAGATTGCCGTTGCTCGCCATGATTGCGGTTTCCAGAAGCGCTTATGAAAGTCGTAGCTTTTGGTTGGTTGTAGCTGTCCCTGCTTTTGATGCGTTTGATCCTGCTCCTCGTCTTTGTGCGATGCAGGAATACTGTTCTCCGTCAAGGTCGAATATCTCAGCTTATGACTCCTTGGACTGACTTTGGCGGGGACAAATGCGAATGCCTTGACGCACAAAATTCCGACCGACTGAGGTCAACATGACAGCCAATCATCGTGTTTCTTGGCGGTGCCCCGCTGCCTGACACACCGACCCCTCTGTATGAAAGAGACACACCGCCTGGCAGAAATTATTCTGATATGGAATTATTCTTCGCCCTTGCTCGACATTTAGAAACAGCAGAGAGTGGCAATCATGTCGACCCAAACAGAGACCGCCGCGGCGCAGCAACCAGACAGAACGAGTCAAGTCCGTATTCAACTCAGCACGCAAAGTCCAGATATTGAATTACCCGAAAGCACTGGGCCAATTTTAGTATCGACTGGTAAGTTATCAGGATGGGTGCTTTGCGCCAGACCATGTACTTTT
This sequence comes from Elsinoe arachidis, assembly GCA_013372555.1. NCBI lineage: Eukaryota > Fungi > Ascomycota > Dothideomycetes > Myriangiales > Elsinoaceae > Elsinoe > Elsinoe arachidis. The sequence goes on along the minus strand of JAAPAX010000006.1, from coordinate 1,165,677 downwards.
GCACGAAGTACGCTGACACTGTCCAGAACTACGACGATATCAACTCTCAACACTTGTCAACCGGCTATTATCGACCACAAAGCCTGTTCCATTCGAGTTTCTCATCAATGGTCAATTTCTGCGATCATCCATCGACGACTATCTGACCGAGAATGGCATCTCTGCGGAGACGACCTTGCAAGTCGAGTATGTCAAGGCTCAGATACCACCGCAGCATGTCGCATCATTTCAGCATGAGGACTGGGTATCCTCGATAGATGTGCTCTCTTCCACTTCGCCTGCCGGGCGTCTCCCCGACTCTCCTCTCGACTCTTCATCCTCTCGTCTCCTCTCAGCCTCCTATGACGGACTGTTACGAACGTGGTCATCAGCAGGTACACTCACCTCGACTTCGCCCCTCGCGCACACCGGGCCTATCAAGTCCGCCAGATTCATCTCCCCAAACATGATCGCCTCCTCCGGCCTCGACCGCACAGTCCGTCTCTGGAACTACCAATCCGACACCTTCACCCCCTTCCTCGACCTCTACAACCACACCGCCAGCGTCGACCGCCTCGTCGTTCACCCAAGCAGCAACAAAATCCTCTCCGCCTCCTCCGACTCGACCCTCTCCCTCTTCTCCACCACCCCCTCCTCCCTCCCTCCCGCCCCCTCAAACCTCCTCCCCCCACCCTCCTCCAAACGCCGCAAAACCTCCCATCCCCACCGCGACGTGCCCACGCGAGGCGCCTTCGCCACTCTCAAATCCCACTCCTCCCCTGTCTCCGATGTCGCCTTCTCTCCCTCCGACCAGACAGTAGCCTACTCCACCTCCCACGACCACACCCTCAAAACATGGGACCTCACCACCTCGATATGCGTCGACACCCGACCTACATCTCACGCTCTCCTCTCCGTTCTCCCGCTCAAATCCCTAGGCTTAGTAGCGGCAGGCACGTCAGCGCGACACATCAGCCTCATCGATCCGCGAGCCGGGGCGCAGCGTGTCGTCGCCGGTGTGCTAAGGGGACACACGAACGCCGTGGTGGCGCTGGCTGATAATCCGGGGAGTGAGTACGGGATCGTGTCGGCGGGTCATGATGGGCAGGTGAGAGGGTGGGATGTGAGGACTGCGATGTCGGGGGCGGGGCAAGGTGGGGAGGAGGGGAAGGGAGGGGAGACGGTATTTGTGTTGAGTCGGGAGGGGGAGGAGGGGAAGAAGAAGGTGGGGGGTGAGGGGGTGAAGATTTTTGATGTCAAGTGGGATGTGGAGTGGGGGTTGGTGAGCGCGGGGGAGGATAAGAGGGTGCAGGTGCATAGGGAGCGGTAGATTTCGACTCTTCCATATTCGATACCATTGATCCCACGGGCGAGCAGTGAAGATATGGGAAGTGTGATCGTGATTCATCCATGCATGCTGAACGCTAACTCTCAACCAACCACCAATCCCGTTCCCTCTTCCTTCCTCCCTCCCCCTGTACCATTCGTCGGTGCACCGATTCCCTACCTCCCATACTCCAAACTCGGAATCACCACCGGCCCATACTTCACACTCCCCGCATACCCGCCATCAGCCTGCTGCACCAAGAAATCCGCCGCCAGACTCAGCCTCCCACTCTGCGCCTTGCCCTCCCCATCCGGACTACCTCCAGGCCCAAAATGGCCCTGCACCACCTCAGGATCATACGCCACCATTGCAACGTAATTCCTCCTTCCCATGAGACGCTTCATGTCCCTCGGCCGTCCATCGGGGTCGGCGACGAAAATCTCCATCATGTCTTCCTTTGTGTCGGTCGCGGCCTGGGGCGCGGTGGAGACGTAGCTGCTCCGCCTGCCGTTCTGGGGGATGTAGATTGGTTGTTTGGGGTTGGTATTGAGGAGGCGAAGGACCATGCCGGGAGGAGGGGCGTTGACGATAGCCGAGGAAATGAGTTGGTACATGGTCTTGTGGTCGCCGGGGTGTTGGGGGTCGTGGAGGATGCCGGCGCCGGCGCAGTTGACGCTGCCGGAGAGGAAGGTCATGCGGAGGGATTTGTTGTGCGCGATGCCTTGTAGGGTGCGGATGATGTAGGTGCGTTCGAGGTCTTTGGATTCGTGGGTCCAGAGGTCGCGGAGTTCGTCGAGGACGTCGAATTCGCCAAAGGGAGAGAGCATGCCGGACATGAGACCGGATTTGCCGACGGCCTTTTTGACAGAGTGGAAGCCGTCGTTGACGACTTCTTTGGCACCGACGATGCCCGCGACGGAGGATGTGACTTTGCCGAGCATGTTGAATGTGCCGGTCACAGCTTTCTTGCCTTGAGTGACAGTATTGGCGATTTGATTGGCCGAGTGGAGACGGGGATAGACGAGTGGGACAGGGAACATCCATATACAGTGCTGGACTGAGGGAGGCAGGATTGCGACCTTTGGAAAGAGGCCTTGGTATGTCGGACCCGCCATGACTTGATTCATGGTGCGCTCTGATCGCGTGTCTGGGCCGACCACGACCACAGCAGGTCCAAGGTATTTGAGAAAGTGCCAGCCGGTCCCTGTGATGGTGAAGAGGTCCAGATCGTTCGATACGTTGCGAAGGATCTCGTGTGTCGTGTGATGTTGGAAAAGTAGGTACATTTCTGTACCGATGCGGCCAATGTTCTTGAACATGTGGGATTGTTGCATATAGTCAGGGTAGGAGCCGTAGCCGTCAAAGCTGATATGGATTAGTATTGATACAGTATGAAGACATGCCAAACTTACATGTCATGATCGTCAAGTGTTAATATATGGGGTATCTGTGCAAAAGCCTCTCGCAGATGAGGCTGATCAAAATGACTGGTATAGAAATGGAAAAAGGCGTGGATGACATCTTCTTCGTGCTTGGGCGTCCAAGGAGCGTTCTTGCGATTCTCCTTGCCGCTCAGGGTCGTCCATTGTTTTAGCATGGCAACATCTGACCAAAGCCGATCAGCGTAGATTTGACCTCCGAGGCCTAGTTGAGCGTGGAATCCACCACACTCCTGGTGCTTCTGGAGGACGTCTTTCCACATCAAGCTGACGCCGCCGACCTTGGTCCTCTCGGCAGCGCTGACACTGAGGGCAAAGTCGTTGCCAGAGTGAGTAATGAAGCGCCAGTTGGTCTCGTGACGACCAGCGACCAAAAACTCGTAGCGTGTACAACCCATGTGAGAAGTGATCGCGTAGGTCCACTTAGCAGCATGCTCCTCCATTAGCAAGTCGATGTCGTACCGGTAGAAAAGGAACTTCTTGTGGCTGTAGATGGGATTTGCTTTGAGTTGCCTTGGGTTCGGCGAAAGATCCGTACTTTGATGGATGTGGACGGTGGGTGGCTGAGGCGCCTCAGATATTATGAGAATCGACCCTAGCCACAAGCTGCGTTCGAGATCGACATTCGTGTATCTGAGATAAGGGCCAAAGTAGACACCATTACTTGCTTGTATCTTGTAGAGGTCGACGCCGGCTGATGGTGGAGGGCCTGTGAACACACTAGCGGTCGGACTTGCGACGCCTGCAAGACTGTCTTGATAAGGTCGATGATGCTGTGGAAAGGCAGAATTTGGATATGCTGAACCTGGATAGGCTGATTGCGGATATGCTGGTGAAGCAAGAGGCTTGCCAGGGAAATGCGAATAAGCCGGAGATGCAAGTGTCTGTGCATACCCTCCAGCAGGTGACATAGGCTCCTGCATGGCCAAGGGGAGGGTTCCTTTCGGGAACTCCCACTGGGTCGATTGCGTTGCCAAGTGGATGTAGTAGTACTGACCAGAGTTCGGATCGATATGTGCAAGCCAGCCCTCAGGTAGTGGCGGTGGTGATGATGCTGAAGGACCAGCTGTTTGTGTTTGCCCGATGTTGACCGGTGTAAGACCTGCTGCTGCCGGGTGTGACGGTGTCAACGCATTCTGGTCGTTAGAAAATGCAGGATGGGTAGTCTGACGAGGTGGCTCTTGTGCTTGTCCTGCGGCCTGTGCTTGAGCCTGGGCCTGAGCCTGGGCATGCGCCTGCGCTTGAGCTTGCGAGATCGGTATGGCTTGTCCAGCTGCAGAAGGCTGCTGTCTCTTCTCATCCGGATACCCTTGTGCTGTGGTTGCGCCGGCTGCTTGATACGGACCTGCAGTGTACGGAGGAGGCTCGTCTGTAATGTTCAAACCCTGCATGGCTTGACCCGACAACACTTGGTGTTGAGCTGGACTCGCCGACTGCGGCTGGTGCCCAACCGCTGCCGTCTGCTGCGGAGAGTACTGCCCGATCGGGGGAGGTTGCGGGGAATGTGATTGCTGCGGCATGTGCTGCTGTGGTGGGGTATAGGAGGCCTGTGGGGGATACATCTGCGGCTGTGGAGTTGTCTGACTTGGTCTTGCCGCCGCCGCGTAAGGACTAGCTCTTTGAGCTGCAGCACCAGTCTGGGCGTATATACCTGAGGTAGTTGGGGGAGAAGCTCCTGGCAGGCGACCAGTTGCCGGGACACCGTCGACGGGAGTCTCGGGAGGTGGTGGAGAGCCTCGCTCAGCTCTGGTCGTATAGGTGGATGCGTTGGTGGTCATACGATTGACACCATGTGGATCCGGCGCGCTAAGCTGGCTCGCTGTGGTATCTACTGGCCTGGGCAAGTAATCTGCTGGTGTGGGTATAGCGGTCCCTCCAGCTCCTGGCCCCGAGGTTGGATATGCCGGTCCTCTCTCATCTTTTAAAGGAGTGTCCGGACCTGGCGAGTCCGGCAATGGCTTCGGTGTACCACCACTCCTCGCGCCTGAAGGTGCATATCCTGAGACGGATGGCCTGTTGGGATCATCTGCACTGAATCTCTTCCTGCCCGAGCTCGAGCTCGAGCCGGGCGTAGTTGTCCGAACGGCGCCTGCAGACTGATCTGGCGGTCCTTGTATGAAGGCAGATTGCGATTGAGGTGCAGGAGAGTTGGCTTTGCTTATGCGCAACGGGCCGACAGTCGGTGAATCAGGCGCATCGCCAGCGATTGGTGGGGGAGGATAGTAATTGTCGTGAGGACGACCGCCGTATCTGTCGCTGTCCATGTTTCAGGATGTATAGACAGTACGGGCGGCTAGTGTTACTGGGCCTGCCAGCGCAGATAGACTCGCGCTGAGGTTGGAAGTGAGCTTCTATGAAACGAGGCAGAATTGCCCCGCGCCAGCTGCTGGAGTGTTTGGAGATGTTTCGAATGCTTCGGAGATGTATTTTTGTCGAGAATTGTGCGACCTTTTGATCTTCTTTCTCCAGCGCACACAGTCGACCGTCTGTCCACGTAACTCTTCTGTGCGCTAACAGACGAGAGCGCGGTCGCTGGTTGGGCCTGGTGGCAGGCAGCGCGATGCTTGAAGATGCCGTAAGCGCCCAAATGACATGGCTGCCGGGCGTCTGGGGCCTGTGATTGGTCGGAGCAATAGTTTGGGCAGCTTGGAAGGGTCAAAAGGCCCATTCGCTGCGCCGCAGCATTTCAACCAGATCCAATCGAAAGCCGGCGTTTACCACTGAGATTCAATAGACATGCTATAGCGAAGAAGCGCTCGTGCAAGCGTGCGGCGCAAGACATGTGCGCTTCTTCCATCACATCTACTGTCTTTTCTGTTGTTCGGAGGAGACATGCGGCGCAAACGAAGCTAGGCTTGATTGGTGAGGATGGCGGGGTTCAAGATGGTAGCAACGAGCGAAGACGTGAGAGTCGCCATTTTGCTTAACAAACCACAAGTTCCATCGACACCGTCCTGGACGCAACAGCAGGCGACAAGAGCGTATGATGCTGTGTCGGTCGTATGCCATGATTGCGCAATAGCAGTAGGACTACAAATGTAGAATTCGTTACCAGTGAATGACAACGTCCTGGAACATTGCAAGGGCCGCAACACCTCATGCTATACCAAACGACGCAGATGTTGAAAGACTCTACAAGACCATCGAGCGTACCGTGGGAACCGACTGATCGTGGACCTGTTGCTCGGAAAACAATACGCACTACCGTGCCTGACTGACCTTGAATTGTGTTCACCTGCAGCAACGATACCCTGCTTTGGACTGTGCACAGCCATATTGATTAACCACGACGGTCAATGCTCGGATATGCAAATTGCACAAGGGGACAAAGGAATGCGGCCACTTACATCCACGAGTACGTCAACTCACCGAGCCACAGCTTCCCGGACACAAGCAAACAGGGAACAGCAGGGATCCCACGCTCGCATGAGGGAACCGACAAGCATTAACGATGGGCAGATTGCACATGATCTTCCAACTGCCTGAACATCAATCTATTGAAACCGTATGCACAGCATGCTTGGTCAAAATGCTCGCTTTGATGTGCGGGAGATCGGCGACCGTCGTGACGTATTAATGAGCGCATCGGCCAAGGATGAGATGCAGCAAGATGCGCTCTTGTCCATTCTTGGTCTTCAATCCACTGGACCACCGACAACATGCGTTACCAAGCAATCTGTTTAGACGACCGATTCCACTCGATTGTGCAAGGTAGGTGCGAGTCTATGATTGAAGCCAAGATGTTTTATCGACACCGCCCGAACGGCGCAGTCAACTCGCAGTCAGCTCGGAAAGGTTATAACCAAGGGGCATTCTGTTCAGGCAACATGACCAGCTAAACAGTGGCATCTCTCATTTCTCCTTGACATTGAGCTTCAACAGCGAGCCTTGATCACAGTCCTGCAGTCATGTTACTCTCCACCTCATCAGTACTGCTCTTTGCTGGCCTTGGTGCCGCTCAGAATGCCCTTGTCGACTTCATCACCTCTCAGCCTGACCTGAGCTTCCTCGCCGACGTCCTCACGATTGTCCCAGAGCTGGTGACTACCCTTGGCAGCGCAGAAAATATCACCATCTTCGCGCCGACCAACACCGCCTTCGAGGCCATTCCTCCCGACACTGCTGAGGGGCTTGCCATCTCAACTAGAGATCCCAATGGCACCTCAACTCTGCTCAACTACCATGTCCTTCGCGGCGGCTTTCCATCCTCCGCGTTCACCGAAACTCCTCTCTACTACCCGACTCTCTTCGACAACCGCTCCATCATCTTTAATAATGCCCGTACCAATGTCACTGGTGGTCAGAATGTTGGTCTGTTCAGGAACGGAACACAGTTTCAGGTGATTACCGGAGAGCTTCAGACAAGCAATGTCATCGAGGCTGTAAGTGCGAAAGAGCAACATTGCGGCATACTTACTGACCGCGATACCAGGATTTGACCCTTGGAAGTGTTATCGTCCACAAGATTGACGAGGTACTCACCATTCCTCTCAATGCCTCCGACACAGCTGAGCGTCTCAATGCTACTGCTGCACTTGGGGCATTGACCCTCACTGGTCTTGCTGATCCTCTTGACATTGTCCCCGACCTCACCCTTTTCATTCCTGTCAACGAGGCTTTCCAGGCTGCAGCTTCTGCATTCGAAGGCGCCAGTGTTGAGACCCTTAGAGACGTCCTTCAATACCACGCCATCACCGGCAACGTCATCTTCAGCTCTGAAATCACCAATACCACTGCTCAGGCCAGCAACGGTGGCACTCTAACCTTCTCCGTCATCGACGATGAGATCTATGTCAACACTGCTAGAGTTCTCATTCCCAACGTCCTGTTGTCCGACGGTGTCGCCCACGTAATCGACACTGTGCTCAACCCGGCGAACAGCAACGTGGATAGAGAAGAGCTTGATGACGATGACACACCCACACCGGCCTTTTCAGGTGCCAGCCCAACAGGCGGTGTGCCTTTCACTTCAGCTGTACCAGCAGCCACCACGCTGAACACTGTTCCGCCTCTCGCCACGACTGCCAGCGCCGTCAATTCCACACTTACAGCGTCCGGCACTGGAGTCGGAGGTGCTACAAGAGGCCCATCTGGGACTTCTTCAGCTCCCATCTCGTCCTTCACTGGCGCAGCCGCCATGCCAACGATGGTCGGTGGAGGTGCTCTCTTTGCTGGTGTCGCTCTTGCAGGTGCATGGGAGCTGGGTTTTTAAACGAGACTTTCAGGGCATGAAAGACCTGAGCATGACAGCCTATAATCTTAATATTGCATGAGTTATGGTAGTGCGAAGCAGCGCCACGGATGGGAAACGGCCTTCTCACGGCTAGGACCTTTAGCGACCTCTCGTCAGGTCTACATTCGACAGCATATCGTACAATGAAATGTTTCTTTCTGCAAATGTTGAACTGCTGCGGGAAGCAGTGACCATGCCCTGACAGCCAAAAATAGGGGTCCGAGTGGGGCTCTTCCGGATGTGAAAGTCAAAAGCCGAGCAGCTGCAGCTGTCGTCGTGTCTTCTTCACAGCTCAAAGCCTGAACGCGCAAGGCAGTCAATCACAACTTTGCGCGAGGCTGCTTCTCTCCTTTATATTCCTCCGTTCCTCCCAGACAGCTTGATTGCTTGTCTCCCTCATCATGGACTTCCTTCGCCGCTTGGCCGGCTTCCTCGACCGACCAGGCTTTCCATGGAAGTCTCTCATCATTACATTCAGCATTGGCGAATACTTTCTGGAAAACTATCTCGCTTACCGACAATACCGTGTCCTCCAGGGCAAGAAAGTCCCCAAGCAGCTGGAAAATGAGGTCGATCAAAAGACCTTTGACAAGAGTCAGGATTATGGACGCGCAAAAGCAAAGTACGGTTTCATCTCCGGCCTGATCAACCAGATCAAGTCGCTAGCTATCATCCACTACGACGTCTACCCAAAGTTCTGGGCCATCACTGGTGTCATCGCTACTCGCTTCCTCCCTGCGCGGTTCCAAGGCGAGATCGCACACTCTCTCGTCTTCGTCTTTGCTTCGTCTTTCCTGGAAACAATCATCGGCTTACCACTCTCATACTACTACCACTTTGTGCTGGAAGAAAAGTATGGCTTCAACAAGCAGACGATCAAGCTATGGGTCACGGATATGCTCAAAGGACAAGCTCTCGCAATCGCATTTGGTGTTCCGCTTGGGTGGGGCTTCCTGAAGATTATCCAAAAGACAGGCGATCAGTTCTTCTACTATCTCTGGATGTTCGCTCTCGCCGTGCAACTCTTTGCTATCACTATCTACCCGATAGCTATCGTACCGCTCTTTAACAAGCTCGAACCTCTCAAGCCTGGCCCACTCAAGGAAGCTGTCGAGGCTCTTGCCGATCGACTCAAGTTTCCCTTGTCCGAGCTTCAGGTCATCGATGGCAGCAAGCGTAGTGCTCACAGCAATGCCTACTTCACCGGTCTACCATGGAAGAAGAAGATTGTCATTTACGACACTCTGCTTGAAAAGTCTTCGGATAAGGAGGTTGAGGCTATCCTGGCACACGAGCTTGGTCACTGGAAGAGGGGACATACTACGAGACTGCTCGCCATCTCTCAATTCCACCTCTTCTTCATGTTCACTCTTTTCTCGGTCTTCATCCGCAACCAGTCCCTGTACCACGCGTTTGGCTTCCACAAGGAGCAGCCCATCATGATCGGCTTCCTGCTGTTCAACGAGGTTCTGTCGCCAACGGATGCTTTGGTCAAGCTTGGCATGAACATCATGACCCGCAGTATGGAGTTCGAAGCTGGTAAGCTTACCTTCTCCCTTCTTTCCAGATATCCACTAACATTTCTCAGACGAATTCTCGTTCAAGCTCGGCTATGCCAACGAGCTCGCCAGTTCCCTCATTAAGCTTCAGATCCAGAATCTTTCGAGCATGGATGCAGACTGGATGTACTCTAGCTTCCACTACTCGCATCCTATCCTGACAGAAAGGTTAAAGGCCATTGGCTGGGTCAGCAAGGAGAAGGTCGGAGACAAGAAGGCGACCCCAAATGGAAAGGCTGGAGAGAAGTCTGAACTGTAGAATAAGCAGATAGCATTCGGCCGGGTATCAATGCATCTATGCCTGCCACAAATCACCGTCAAATGCTCCAGAAATGTTTCTCCCTCCCCACCATTACTACCACTTCTAATCCGACTCCGACTCCACCGCCTCCCTCTTCACCCTCTTTATCCCGTGATTCGCCCTCTGCGCATTCTTTTGCCTCCGCTTCTTCTCTGCCTTCCTCCTCTCCTTCTGCTCTTTCGTCAATGGCTTCCTCTCCCCTTCCTCCTCATCCTCCTCTTCGCGCTTCACCCTCACCTGCCCTCCCCTCCCCTCCTGCGTCTCCATCACAACCGGCTCCACCCCACCCTCTTTCACAACCGGCATACTCCTCTCCCCCACCTCCCCCTCCACCACCTCCTGCTCCCCCTGCCAAGCCTCCAAATCCATCCAACTCTTATCCGGCTTCTCCTCCTCCTCCTCCTCATACTCATACTCATCACCAAGCCCAGCCCGCTCAAGCTTCACCGAGCTCCCCCTCCTCTCGTCCCGCCTCTTCAACGCATGTTGAGAAACACTCTCCTGACTGTCCCCCCCTCCTGCTTCTCCCATGTCTCCATCCTCAAGTTTCCGCTTCTTCAAGACCCCCCTCACCGGCGTGCCATCTGACCTCGCCAGTCCTCGTGATGCGCTCGGTCCGATGCCACTCAGCCCCACGCCTTCTCGGAGTCGTCGCCGTAGCACATCCCCGTCGAAAACGAAAGTGTCCTCTTGTTGGCCGTACCCTTGGTCCTCGGTGGTGTTGCTCGCTCCGTCCTTTCGCGCGAGCAGCTCCAAAGCTAATAGATCGTCGGGAGAGGGGGAGAGATTCTCCCCCTTGAGGCCGGCGAGGACGCGGCGGAGGTTTGTGATTTGCAGGTTGCCGTTGGGGCCAGATGAGGGGTGGAAGTTGACGCCTGCTGGGGTGAGGAGGGCGTCTGGGTGGTGGTGGGGCGTTGTGCGGAGGGAGGCGAGGTAGGAGTCGAGGCGGGAGAGGGCGAGAGAGGGGGCAATGGGGAGAGTGCGGTGGTGGCGCACCGGGGGGTGGGAGGGGAGGAGGGAGGTCATGGTTGGGTTGGTGGGGTGGGTATCGCTGAGGTATGCTGGAGGGGATGGAGATCCTGACCACGAGGGAGAGGCTAGGGTTTGCCTCAGTGGGAGAAGAGCGTGGGAGTGTCGTAGCGAGCGAAATGGTGGTGCAATAGAGTGATCAAAGAATAGCAATCCCCGCGGTCTGGCATCCTAAAAATTTTGAGCTCGGGCCACGCGTTCGTCGATCTTCTCGATATCTTCGTGTTGGACCTCACATGCTCTCATTCAGCTCCAAGTGCGACCCGATCACGTCCAAACTCTCACCTCAGGATCCGATCGAGAGCACAACATGCTTTGCCTACGGTGCTCACGCCTCGCGCGCCCCTCGCCTCTCTCAAACCTCTTCAGTCTCCGCGCCGCACTCCCAAGCACAGCACCGCGGACATCAAGGTACATCCCTCCCTTCTCCCTGCCCTTCTCACTCCTCTCTCCTCTCTCCTCTCTCCTCTTTCCTGCTCTTCTCAGACACAGTTACTAACCCTCTCTAGTCCCCCCGCCTGCCGAAACCTCACAATCTCCACCCTCCCCCGCCCCACCATCTCTTCTTCCAGACTCGAATCCTCCACATCCCCCATCCTCTCCACCCTCCAATCCACATCCACAAGCACAACCTCTCCCTCTTCATCAGGGCTAGGCTCTCTTCTTCTCACTCGCGGCGCTAAAAGAGATACATACGATCCTTCCCACCTAGTAAGGAAGCGGCGACATGGTTTCCTGTCGAGATTGAGGACGAGGAAGGGGAGGAATACGATTAATCGACGCAGGACTAAGGGGAGGAGGGATTTGAGTCATTAGGTTCTTGGTTGGTCTGGCATGTGGAGGACGCGGAGGTGGGGTAGGTCAAGGGAGGGTGGAGGAGGCGTGGTCAGAGGTTAGAGAGGGGAGGCATGAGGCCTCATTGCATGGGGATAGGAGAGGAGGTTTGCGGGTGATAGAGAGTGTGCCGCCGGAGTCCAATTTGTGGGAATGGCAGTGTCCGATGAGTCTGCGCGATTGCCGTGACGCGGACTAGACATGAGGGAGCAAAGGATCGTCGTAATGCTTGAAGGGCAAAGGCAGCACAAGACAAGCTGCAAAAAGACCCGAGTCGTTTGCCTGATTTTCGCTGGGCAATGCAACTCCTCCCAAAGAAACTACCAGGCACTACAACAGATGCCGTACGATACACCTAGCACCGCCTAGTCTGAACAAATCAAACGACATTTCAATATACGCAATATATCATTTCACATCATGATCACAGCTCAATGCTCAGTGACAAAACCCAAGTCATTCATAATCACCACCAATCCAATACCTACACATATCCATCTACCTCTAGCTAGGCCTCAAGGGCACCCACCCCCCAACCCCACCATCTCCCTCCTGCTCCTCATCCATCAAACTCTCCCCCTTCCCTGTCGCCAAAACCTGCACACCACCCATCCTCTCCCCTCTACTCATTCCCTCTCGTTCAGTCCCCTCCCCCCTGCCCTGCTCTCTCTGGACCGTACCATTTCCACCTCCCTCCCCTCCACCCTGGCTTCCCATCCTAGCTGGTATACGAGGCGGAGCTTTCTTCCCTTCTAGTTGCGGGAGAGTGACTTTCTTGAAACTGCCCGTGTTGCGGAGGAGGTGTTCTCTGTTCTGGGTACGGGCAGTTTGGGATGAGGGTTGGGCGGAGGTCTGCGCGGACAGGGGCTCAGTCGGGGCGGATTTGACTTCTTGGCTGAGGGCCGAGGGTTCGTCAGGGAAGACGGGCTTGGGTCTGGACTCCGATGGTGTGGAGGTGCCTGAGGGGATGCGAGCAGGGAGGGCTCTTCCGCCTGAAGGAATACGGGCCGAGGATGGGATGCGAGCCCCCGCGGATGGAGGGGCTTGCTCTCCTGTGGTGCTGGGAGATTGGGTTTGCGGCGGTGGCTTTGTCAGGAGACTTCGGCGGCTAGGTGGTGGCGAAGGTTGAGCTTTGCTCTGGTTTGATACTGATCTGATACTGGGTGTCGACTCTGGCTGGGAAGCTATTGGTAGGGCTGCAGATGTAGCGCTGCCGACACTGTCTGACCTGAGCACCTGGGGCTTCCTGGGGATCGAGGGTGGCTTCTTTGTCAGTGTGGACGGCTTTGACGCTGTGGTGGCTTCGGAGACTGTCGATGCTCTCGAAGGCAGAGGCGGGGGTGCGTCATCGTCTTCTGGTGGAGGTTTCGCCCCATTCTGCAGTTGCGCAGCCTCCAATTGTCCTTGATATGGAGGTGGAAGGTTGCGTCGACGAGGTGACTCCAAGCTACGAGTGGAATTCGAACGTGCTGGAATCCTGCGCGCTGGTGGTGGCGCAGGCTTCGGTGAGGGAGATGGTCGCTCCACTTTCACCCAGTCCGGCTCAGCACTAGGGGCGAATGGATTGGACGGGCGTTGTGGATTCGGCGCAAATCCTTCAGCAGGGACTTTGATCATAGATCTGACAGGAAGTCCTCCATCAAGCCACCACTTCCTCTTGTCGGATGAAGGCGGTGGAAGATCAGGTTCGATCGATTCGTAATCCAGCAGGTCTTCATCGTCAGATGTCAGAGGAGCTGGCTCGGCTGTGCCGTTCGCTAGTGCACCACGACGCTTTTGATAGAGCGCATCACTGATCCGTTGCTTCGCAGCTGAGTCGACCACACTGATGATGCATTGAAACGTGGCATATACAGGTCGATGATCGGAGAAGCGGAGAGGCGCAACTTCGTAATCGAGCTGTCTCAGGTTGTCACCTTTGGACAAGATCCGATCACACCAAGCAGGTATCCGTGCCTTCTCGCTAGTGTCGTAGTCGTCTGTGCCATTGTTGAACTTGTAGGTCGGTAAGAAGGTGATTCTTGCTTCTGAGTAATGGGGAAAGGTCTTTCCGTGCATCATTTGGAGATGCAGCTGATCGTTCTCGTACAGGGTCTCTAGATCGCCCGCTTTGATCAATGATCTGGTTCTCTCATTACTCATGCCGATGCGATAGTTGAAATCTCCAAGCCAGATGATCGAGTCGTGGTCTTCGATACTCCTGTTTCGTTGGAACCTGAGACCATGACTGATAGTCCGATAGTCCTGGTTCCTTTCTTCATAATTGGCGAAGCCGGCAGCAAGATGTGCTGTCACCAGACAGATTGAGGTATTGGCATAATCCATGCGGATTGCAACAGCTCCCTTGTTTCCTGCAATGCCTGACATGCCAGTCTATAAGTGGTTAATTGAATCCAGCACAATCTGGATGCCAAATTTACCTTTTTCAAGCTACCCTCAACATTCTTGATGAAGGGCAAAATGCTTGCCTTGACAAAAACAAATAGTGAAGCTCCAACTAACTGACCGCTTCGGAGCAGCACGTACTCCTCATCGCCGAGCTGCTGTGAGACCTTATTGAGAGTATCTTTGACAGCTCGCTCCCAAGCCAAGCGGGGCCTTGGGTCTGTCGACATGATTTGTTGTGGGCTGAGCTCAACAATCTCCTGAAGAGCGACCACGACGATGCTGGATTGGATGTTCGGACAAAGCCAGGGCGAAAGATCCTCTGAGAGACCTTGCTGCTTGCCATTGAGGTTGAACGTGCCTGCCAGAATGCGGACCTTCTTGTTCTTGGTGTACTCGCCAGTCCTTCTTGTAAGCTCGGCAGACACCCAATCATTGATCGGATCGAAGAGATGGACGGGAGCCTGTCCCATCAGTCTGCCAAGAAGCATGTCGATGGTGTTCTGACGACCTTTGTCCTCGAAATTGTTGATGTACAGCCGAGTTGCGCTCTTTCGCACGTCTGCAAGAGCACCAGCAAGCGACATTTTGCCGGACCTTGTGAAAGACGATTTGAGAGCACCTGTTCCTGCATAGATCTTGGAGAGAGCATCACCGTTGTCAGCCCACAGTGTGCTGTGTCGAAGCCAGAAATCTGCCGACGATCGTCTCTCGCCTCTGTGACGAATGAATTCTTCAAGTGCCATTTGACTGATGGTAGTCTGCACCACGTTCGTACGATCAAGACAGTCCAGACAGTTCGTCCGGAAGATACCCTCCTGCTGTAACATAGTGACTGGTCGTCTCAGAGTCTTCTTCTCTCGTCTATCCCCAGCCTTTGGCTCCTCTTCCACTTCTTCAGCCAGAAAGTAGACAAAAGCATCTGCCGAGTCTTGCAGCCAGTGTTTGATGCTCTGCGCAGCATCATAACCCTGACCTCGAGTCTCTGCGTGGAAATCATAATCTGTCTGGCGCAACAGTTCATGAGCCCCTGACCCGTTCTTTACGCCTATTCGCTCGTTCAATGGACTGTTCTGCACATGGCAGCGGTACCTGCTGCTAAGCTCGAGTTCGCCAAGTTTGTCATTCCCTAGCAGATTGACAATATGAGTTGTGCCGTAGAGGTTCTCCATCTCGTTGAAGTGCTTGTCGAAGGCCGGCTGGGTCGCTTCAGCGGATCTCGTAAGCTGGATCTTTTGCTGACCAGGTGTGAAGCCAGCAGTCTGCTCCCAGAATACCGGCACGCTGCCTCTGATCTGCACATAAGAGAAGGACATGCCTGTTGGTGCCCAAAAAACGGCCTCGGTCTCGACAAAGTTGGCGACATTTCCGTCGTCGTCGATGCCTCTTGCATTGAATCGCGTTCCAGCTCTGCGGCATGATAATCGAGACACGAGGGTGATCGTCGATGGCATC
The DNA here is from genome assembly GCA_013372555.1 of Elsinoe arachidis. Classification (NCBI taxonomy): domain Eukaryota; kingdom Fungi; phylum Ascomycota; class Dothideomycetes; order Myriangiales; family Elsinoaceae; genus Elsinoe; species Elsinoe arachidis. The sequence continues at coordinate 1,150,136 of JAAPAX010000006.1, read as the reverse complement.
CCAGAGAGGTGGGCAGATATGGGTGCAGATGCCGCCGGAACGGTCAAGGTCATTGCGAACCCACGAATCGCCGAGGTCAAGATTCTGCTCTCATCGAGCGCGATTCTCTCGTGGTCAGACAGTCTTGAGCGAAAGCTGACCAAAGGTTGAATCATAAAAGCATTCCAGAGAAACCCTCGATCCAGGCTGTCCAGCGCGATCGATGGTGAATCAGCTGGACGGTCTTGTAATCGCCTCGTGAGATCAAAGTCTGCGCTATAGTAGAAGCTGCCGCCGCTAAGCAGCTTCTTGAGGGCGAGGCATGGATGCTCGAGCGGTCCTTGACCATGTCGAGTATCGTATCCATCCTCATCTACATAGTCGGTGTTGTATTTGTTGACGTCACCGAGATAGAAGTCATGGTCAGATCGATTGATGCAATCTGATGAGGTTAGTGGATGGCACGACTGGTGGAGCTTGGGCTACGCACGAAACTCAACAGAGGTGATCTGCTGCACGTTTTCACCTGGGCGGACCGTAGCGACTCGATTGGCGCCATTCACGACGCAAAGGAATATATCGCCACCGATGGTGACAAGACCAAGGGTGCCGTGAATAGCCCAAGAGGTCAGAGAGCGGAAGTCGGAAAGGTCGGCATGCGCTACAAGAGAGAAGTCGACCATGCATTGCGATGGTGAGCCATTCTGACTGCTGTTCGTGGTCGATGCAGGTATTCGTGAATCTTGAGTATCAGACTTGTTGTGGCGGAAGGTCAAGATATAGTCGTTGGTAGCGAGGGCGACGGCGCGATGAGGATAGTCCCTCAGCAGCACACGTATCGTCATGCCAGTATACTATATCATGTCACTGTGATCCAACGAAGTTTCCATCCCTCGGCGCATAATTCAAAATGTGTCTCTAATGTAGCGCAAAGGTCAAAAGATGCTGGTTGAACGTCGCAGCCTTGGAAGGTGGCCGTTTGTGAGCTTTGGTTCGCTTCTTTGCGGTGTTGTAACTCAAAGGCTGGTACAGCTTCTCTGGTACTGAAGGACTAGTACTGATAAGTCAGCACACGCATAGTAGATACAGGGTTTTCGGGTTCAAACTGGCCACCCCAAGGCTTGGCGACGCTGACCGCCCCTCGTGCACCAAAATTTAGCAGGCGGTGAGGCGCATAAGGTCGGTGAATGATAGAGACTTATAATCGTCGTTGTCGTCGTCGATATCGATATTGAAGCTATAGAAGCGTGCAATCTAATTAGCTAATCAATTTTTCACTACTAATCTGTGCTTACTGTAAGGGTGTTACTCTTCTTTATAGCGCGCTCTAACGACTGCTTTAAGACTCCTTAGCCTCCTCGAGGCCGACAGCCCTCTAGAGTCACGCTAAGGTTAAATAGGAGACTAGTAGTAGTAACTCCTTCACTATCTCCCTATCGTCACCGCATCCGGCTAGTGCATAGAGCAAGCCGAGCCTTTAGCTATAACTCTAGTATTGTAGCGAGTAAGGTAGAGGACTATCCTTAGCTACCTCGTAATATTAGCTTTCTTACTTCTCTTACAAGTTAAGCGAGTAACCTTCTTTAATCTTAAGACGTAAGGCCTTTTAGCTAGAGGATAACTACGTTACTAACACTGCCGGCGGAGAAGGTAAGGCAGTCGGTAGAGGCTAATCTACCTCCTTCTGTATAAGCTATACCGCTAGTTCGAGAGTTAGAGGAGGTAGAGATAGAGGTGCTATTAACAGCTAGCGTAAATAGCAAAAAGTACTATAACAAGCAAGTGCTAAAGAGGCTATTAGCGCTAGATTATAGTTAGCTTATATTATAGTCAAAGAGTAAGGCAAAGGATGTACCGGATAACCTCTTAAAGCTAGAGGATATAAGCTTAACAGCTACTTACTTTAAGCTAGCTAAAAATAAGAGCTTCAAACTTATAGTAGACGAGCTAGCTAATGTTAAAAAGCTAGTTAACGAGCTTACAAGCTAGATTAATAGAGGTTATTCGTAACTCTCTATCTCCCTCGTAGTTACCTTTACTAAGCCGGCTACTCTAACTACACTTATAGTATCCTCGTAAGTTGTTCCTCTTCGTGCTATTACACTACTCTCTATACTACTCGAGGCTAACGCGCTGCTAGCTTCACTACTGAATTAGCTAATACTAAGGCCTCTAGAGTCGTAGTCGTAATCGCAGTAGAGAGGTCGAGGGAGCGTAACCTTAAGCTAGCGATCTAGCCTCTCCGGCGTGTTAAGTAACACTACGCTAAGCTTTAATAGGTAGCGGTGTAAAGATAGCTAGTGTGTAAATCGGACAGGCTTATACTAGCGTAACTAGCACGAAGAGCACTATCTAATCGATGCTATAGCTAAGATAACTTAGAGTGCTATAATTCGTAACGGTAGAGGCTTAATCGACTCGCTACCGGCAACGGTAAGTGTTTAGCTTAACCGTGTAAAGATAAAGACTAGAGCAGTAGTTAGAAGAGTACTAGATTTGCTACTAACACTAGCCTCCTTATCTAATACCTTACCTCCGACGGTTTACGTGAATAACGTAAACACTTAGAGTGGCCTACCTCCTTAACTAACTACATAAGCTACTACTCCTCCGTCGTTACTAATCGGCTCGTAATTCGATTTAAGTAAGGTGCTATTCGACTTTAAGGCCTTCCTATTAAAGAAGGAGGCTTTTAAAAGGCACGCTCGAGCGCTCGATTAAATCTTTATACAGCTACAAAGTGAGGATTACGACCTTAAGGGTATCTAGCAGATATTAGCCTCTTAGTAGCGTGACGACTAGTGCTTCACTAACGGTCTTTTAATCTGTCTAAAGCAGTAGATCTCTAAGTTTAAGCGTTAATAGATACACTCTCCGTATACTAAGGTTAGAGAGAGCACTCTAGAAGAGGTTAATATAGCTAGATAGGTAGTTACAAAGGTGGTGCAGAATTTTTAACAAGGCTTAGTATCAAAAGGAGAGTTTAATCTCACCTCTACCTATCTATCTATTTAATCACGTTGTATCTGCAGTGCTTAAATTAACCTCTAGCACCTTTTCTGCCTACCTCCGAGACTCCTAGCGTAAGGAATTAGTAGAAGAGCTATCTAGCTACCAGGTGATAGTGTCTCCTTACCTACGCTTTTAACACCGAGAAGCTCTCCTCTATAGGGTTAAAATCTAGTAAATATAGTAGTAGGTATTTAAGGTATAATCTATACTCTTATATTATCCTTTAAACCTCTTTATTGCGGTAGATTAACGCATTATCTAATACTACAATCGAGCTAGGCTTAAGCTATAGCATAATAGTGTGCTTAAGCTAATCTTAGAAGATAAAGCTAGTAATCGATCCGTAGTGGATAAGGGTACCTTCGAGATAGCCTCTAGTTATAATAGCTAGAAGTATACTCTAGTGTTTAGAGCGAGTTTTTGGTTGCTTGTCTATATAGTCGAGGCCAATAGGTAACTAGCTATACCTCCTCTAACCGGTGCGTTCATTATAAGCTAATTTATCTAAGTACACGATTTTATCCACCGGCTAGCTCTTATACCTCACGCTCTAAGCACTGCGTAGCACCTCGTTACGCTTAGCTGTCTTCTTCTTAGCTACCTTCCGACTCTACCTCCGGCAGTAAAGAGCCTCCTATATCGACGTAAGGCCGACGTCTAAGCCGTACACTTCTAGCAGCCACGATTAAAGCTCGTTAAGATAAGTAGTTAGTATATTAGTAAGGTAGGCTAGAAGCTAGTCCTCTATAAAGGGGGTAATACAGCGAGCACGCTAGAGGCGTGCCTCTAGTGGTAGATAGGGGGATCTAAAGAACTTAACAGATAGGCGGATATTACGAACAGTCGCTCGAGAGACAGTAAGTGTTAAGGCGATTGCTCTATTACTAAAGCCGTTAGAGAGGAGGTAGAGTAGATCGGCTAGCTTAGCCTTCGAGATTCTCTAGTTTACTATGACAGCTAATTACTAGCAGCTATTACACCTTTTTTCAGCTTCAAAAATCGACCGAATTTGGCTATATCAACAGCTATCTAGCAAATAATCGATCTTGACCTCTAGCTAGCCAATTTTGGTGACGAGAGGTCGTTTAGCGTTCCGCCAAGCCCTGGGGTGGCCAGTTTGAACCCGAAAACCCTGTAATCGGTTGTTATAACTCTCTAAATGAAACACACGTCTCTCGATCCGATTTGCCAAGTATAACAGGTTATAAGCCCGGCGCTTCTTAAGAAGTACTTAAAGCTATAGCAAATTAAGCGTGTTATTATTAAAAGGATCATTAAGCTACCTATACTAGATTTCTAGACTAGCTATATTAGGATAAACACTTATAGTAGCCTATATATATCCTTTGTTAAACGGCTTAATAGACTAATTAAAAGCATCTATTAATTGCCTTTTAGCTAATTAATATATCCTTAGAAGGCTTAAACAAAATCTATAAAACTTAAATTCTTAAGAGAGAGAGTAATTATAATATCTAAAGAGTAACTCTAGAAGTTATCCTTATTAAGAAGAATATTATTAGTTATATATTTAGTAACCTTAACTAGATTAATAAGTAAGAGCCTCCTCTACTAACTAACTACCTAGGGGGTGTTAATAGCATCTCCTATAAAGTAGAGATAAAGAAATAGTAAAAGGATAATAGAATTACATATAGAATTATTATATTAAGGCTCTATAAGTCTATTAGACCTTACTATAGGACTACTCTAAAGACTATAAAGGACCTTATAATAACTATTAAAGCTACATTTAGACTAATAGTAATTTATAAGCTTTATTAATCTATTAGAAAGCTCTACTAAGTAGTTCTTCTATTTAATAATAATATATTAGAGTACTATAAAAACTTTTAGAGGTATATTTATTAGTATAACATTATAGTAGAATAAAAGGCTCTTACTACTAGCTAATAGGCTTATTTCTATAGCTTCCTAGGTCCTTATATTATAACACTCTTTATAATAGACACTAAGGAGGCTAAATAGCTTAGGAATTAGAAGTTAACTCTCTAACCTAATATACTACTTAAGGTAATAATAGCCTCTCTAAGGAGAGAAAGACTACTCCTTAAGAAAAATAATCTAATATTTGTAGCTACTAGTTATATTAAAGACTAATATATATAGTGTACTTACTATACTTATTTAAATGCCAACTGCTTTAAGTAGTATCCTAAGAAAGCCCCTAAAGGCTAGAGTAATAAGAAGGATAGTAAAGGCAAGAGTAATAAAAGAATAAAGAATAACTCTAAAGGTAAGACTAAAGAGAAGTTAGACAAAGTAAAAGGCTATTTAGTAGTAGATAAGGAACCTAAACCTAAGGGTCTAGAATCTAATAAATATAATAATAGAGACTCTATTATAAGTAAAAGAGCTATTATTATATCCTTATTATAAAGTAGCATAAATTATAATAACTATATCTAGGATTCTAGAGTATTAAAACACTTTATTAATAATAGATTATAGTTTACTAATATCTATATTACAAAGAAGCCTCTTAGAATTAGTTAGGCTCTTAGAACTTAAAGCCTTATTTAGATAGAAGTTAGAACTATAGTTCTTACTATTATAAATAAGACTAGTAAGAAGACTACTATTAGCCTTAAAGGCTATATTTATTCTCTATTATCCCCTTATAATCTCATTTCCTCTAGGAAGATTACTAGAGTAGAAGATATTAAACTCTTTAAACTCTAGCTCCTTAATAAGTATAACAAGGAAGTAGAAACACTTAAGGCAGATAGTAATATTAAATAGCTTTAAAACTTCAAGGTTTATAAGAGTAATAATAACCTTTATCTAAAGAAGACTACCTTTAGAAGGGACCTAAGCTATATTATAGCAAATCTAGCTATAGCTAGAACTACTAAGGTAACATCTAAGAGATAGTATTAGAGACTTAGTCACCCTAGAAGTATAGTAATAACTTATATAAAGAACCTTACTATAGGGATAGAAGAGTTCTTATTATCTAAACTTAGCTACTGCCTACTATATATAGTATTAAAGGTATAACGAGTTATATTAAGAGAGCTAAGAATATCCCTATCTTACTTACTAGATAAGCTATATATTAACCTTATAGGTCTAATTAAACCTCTATTATATAAAGGGCATAGGTATAGTATATTTACTACCTATAGGAAGAGTAACTTTAAGAGCTAGAGAGCTTTACTTACTAAAGACTAAGCATTTAGCTTTATTAAGTATACTTCTCTATATAATAGTAAAGTATATAATAAAGCATCCTTCCTCTAGATCTTAGATAGTAGTAGTAAATTCTTAAGCCTAGAGCTTAGAGTAAAGATTTAAGCCTAAGGTTAGAAATAGAATATCTTATTACTATATACTTACTATTAAAATAGTAGAGTAGAGTCAACTAATAAGATAGTTACTATTAGAACAAGATATATCTTTATTAACTATAGAATTCCTCTAGAGTTCTAGAACCTAGTTATTAAATTTGCTATTTATATTATTAATAGGACTACTTACACTAAAACTAAGAAAATCCTACTTTAGGTCCTATATAAAGACCTAAAGGTCACTACTAACCCTATCTTACTATTATATATTAGACGCTTTAGCTATAGGGTATATATATATAATTATAATATCCTAAGATTATACAAATTCTAAGCAAGAGCATAGCTTAGATAGTATATAGAAATACAAGCTAACTCTACTATAAATTATATAGTTTAGTAGCTATACTAGCACTAAGCTAAGGGTAAATAGAAGAATAGGTTCTTCTTTACCCCTTATGTAACATTTAATAAGGACCTTACCTACTTAGACTAGTCTTATATGTCTATTAAATAACTATATATCCTATAGATAAGGAATCTATAGACAGCTAGACCTAAGGCTTTATAGCTTTAGAGAGAGTAGATATTTATTAGCTAAAATAATATATAATTTAGTTATAAGAATCTAGAAACCTTAGACTATTAATTCTAATAACACCTTTATAACACTTAGGCTAAATATCCTTCCTTAGGAAGTAATAAACCCTATACTAAAGCTTAAACCTTTAAATCTACTCTATCTAATATATCTATAACTTTATTTAGAACACCTTATTCTTTATAAGAATAGGAAGAGTCTTAGTTAGAGCCTCCTATCTAATAGAGGAAGTCTTAAACAGAGTCTCCTATTAAATATAATAATACTAAGGATCTTATAATACTTCTACTAGAAGTCCTAGGGGAGCCTTATTCTATATATAATCTACCTAAGTATAAGGCTAACTAGCTACTCCTGTCTATAACTAATAAGAATGTTAATATACTTATAACACTATTTTATATAACTTCTACTACTAGTAAAAGGAGAAGGTTAAAGTCACCTCTATTATTAGTAGTAAGATCTGTTAGGAGATTACTTAGATTATATCGACAAATTAATTATAAAAGACTTAATTCTAGTAGGGTTATTAGCAATACTACTACTCTTAGTAGCACACTAAGGGGGAGAACCTTTAGGCTAGATCTATAAACTATAAAAGAAGCTCTCTCTAGCTCTAAAGCCAGGTATTAGAAAGCTATAATAAAGGCTAAGTTTAACTTATTAATAGTAACTAGGACTCTTAAGATTATTAAGAAATCTCAGGCTCTAGCTAGATGTAGACTAATAACTAGTAAATAGGTGTTTAAGACTAAAAGGCTTCTAGATAGTTCTATTAATAAATATAAAACTAGATAGACAGCTAGAGGCTTTACATAGAGAGTAGGCATTAATTTTATTAAGACCTTTGCTCTAACACTAAGAGCTGAAACTAGGAGAGTTATCCTAGTATATGCCCTTTACTACAATTAGGTAATTATAATAGCTAATGTAATTACTATATTCCTTAGGCTAGATATTAATCTTAAGAACTATATCTGCTGCCCTAAGGAAGTCCCTATTAAAGACTTAGCTAACAAGCTTATTATCCTAATAAAGGAGCTCTATAGTCTAAAACAAGCTACTACCCTTTAGTATAAAGCTATTATTAAAGCTCTTAAATTACTTAGGTTTATTAGATTAGAGAGTAATACCTGTCTCTTTATTAGTAAGTTCTATATTGTGTTAGTGTATATTAATAACTTTAGAATTATTGCTATATATTAGAAACATGCTAATAAGCTAGTATAAGACCTCTATATTAAGTTCCCTATAAAAGTAGTAAGCTCTAATCTCTTCCTTAGTGTATAACTCTATAGAACAAAAGATATAATTAAGATTAAGTAATTATACTATACTAGGGAGAAGCTTAAAGGTTATAACCTTCTCTATATAAGGATAGTTAAGTATCTAATTAATATAATCTATAAGCTAAATTATAGTTAGGTTAATGCTAATAACTATTAGAAGTTTAATATAATTATTAGTAAACTTTAGTATCTTACTAATAACACTAGGCCTAATATTAGTTATACTATTAATTATTTAGCTAGATTCTTATAAAATCCTTTAGTAGCTTATGTTATTACTAGTAGGCAGATCTAGAGATATATTAATAGAACTATTAAGCATAGCTTAACCTTTAGAAGAACTAATAGATTACTTAGTAATACTATTTAGGCCTACTCTAACTCTAACTTTGCTAGTAATAATAAAACATTAAGGTTAACTACTAGAACTATTATCTATATACTTAGTGTACCTATTATCTAGAAGTTAAAGCTTTAGAAGACTATAGTACTATTAAGCACTAAAGCTAAGTATCTAGTATTAACTAAGACCTATAGAGAAGTTAATTAGCTTAGAAATCTAGTTACTAAACTTAGGCCCTTTGCTAATATTAACCTTAGTCTAGTTAAGATCTTTGTTAATAACAAGTTAGCTATTAAGTTAGCTAGAGATTACACTAACTTAAGGAGATTAAAGTATATTAATCTAAGGAATTATTATTATAGAGAGTAACATAAGCTTAGAACTATTAAATTAGAGTATATTAATATAACTTAGTAATTAGCTAATGTACTTACTAAGCCTAAGTCTCCTAATAAGATCCTTTAATAATTACTATAAAGCTAATTATTTAGTACACCTTTATACTATATACTTATTTAGAATCTTATTTGTAATGTTATTTAAAGCATAATTACTATACTACTACACTTATTAAGCTATCTTATTTGTTAAAAGCTTGTTATAGTCTATACTACTTTATTATTAAAAAGAGAGAAAGAAAATAGCTATCTCTACTATATTACTAGCTGCTTAATCCTAAGTAAAATCCACTATCCTTTACCTTAATACCTTTACTATCTACTATCCTATACTACTAAGGCCGCTTTTATCCTATCTACTAATACTTATATAATAAGCTTACTTCTTCTTCTATAGAGAGCCCTTAGAGTTAGACTCTAAACTACTCCTCTTCTTCTCCTTTTCCTTGCTATTACTAGACTTAGTTATTAGTAGAGTCCCCTTAGGAGTTAGAGATAAGCTTATATTAGATATACTCCTTAGAATACCCTTCTAATCCTTAAGCTCTAGACCCTACCTATATAGCTAAGGCCTATTAGTCCTGTTACTACGTAATAACCTCCTCTAGATAGCCTTATAGTTATCTATATACTTCCTAAACTTGTCTATATACCTTCCCTAAGTGCTAGGATTATTTAGCTTAAATCTAGTAGGTGTAAGGGTAGGAATAAAGTACTTATCCTTAGCATATCTTAGCTTTAGGATATTAGTGTCCCTAACTAGATCTATATTAATCTTGCTAGTTATACTAGATATAAAACTAGTAGTAGAAGAACGACATCTATAAGAGGGACTAGTAGGAGTTAAAGGAGGACTAGCAGAAGTTAAAGGAGAACTAGTTAGAGTTAAAAGACTAGTAAATAACTTAACCTTCCTTAGAGTAATTCCCTAGCTCTTTAGAAAGATATTATTAGAGATCTAAGACTAGAAATTACACTTAGAGCGCTTATTAGGATAGATATAGTTAGTACAAGCTCTACTATTAATTTACTAGAAAGTAATATAGGTACTAAAGTTCTTTCCGAAGTAAGTCTTATTTATATTCTTAACGTTGTAGTAGGTTAGGCTATTATAAATAGTTCTACCCCTTACATAGTGTATTAGAATTACAGGGAGGTAGTTAGCATTCGTGGTATATTAAGTTATAATATTAATAGTCTTATTAGCTGTTAAAGTATTAACCGGAACTACTATGTTATAAGTACTATTACTATTAGTAAATGCCTTAACTTAAGGTGTCTATGCTAGACTAGAAAGGCAATAAAGAGCATTAGACTTCTTTAGTAAGCGAAGGAAGAAGGAGACACTAATAATGCTATTTATAGTAACTAAAAGGCTAGAAGACTTAATTACTCTATCTAACATAGTAAGGACAATTATAATCTAAGCTTTAGAAAGGAGTATACTATTACCCTGCACTAATATACGAGGGAGCTAAGCATAATTAAAGAAGGTTACTAACATGTTAGTAGTGAGTAAGTTAATATAACTTAAGAGGTAGTATTATAAGTGTAATAGAGGAAAGAGGAATTATAAAGAAGCTAGCTAGATACTTATATCTCCTTATCTAAGATTTATAAGCTAGTCTATTTACATAAATAATAGCTACCTAGCTATTGTTAAGGGTTACTATTATTACTAAGTAGATAAAGTAATTAATAGTAAATAAACACTAATAATTAGCTAAAACTAATAATTATAAGTAAGTATGTAAAATAAAGTAATAACCTAATTACTTTAGTTACATATAACAGACTAGTTCTTTAGCTTTAACAATCTATACTAGAGGGGGAGTATTATAACTTAAAGACTAGTATAGCTTCTCTAGTACTAAAGGACTAGTACTAATAAGTCAGCACACGCATAGTAGATAATCGGTTGTTATAACTCTCTAAATGAAACACACGTCTCTCGATCCGATTTGCTAAGTACAACATGCAGATAGCAAGTTCGGCCGCCCTTTGGCTTTGTTAGTAGGGAGGGTCATAGCGGCCAAAGCTTAAGTAACTTGCAATTCTAGAAGCTAATTTTACTACCTTTATTCCTAATATCTCGTCGTACTCGCAATTATACTTGCTACTATCCTCGTTACTATAATATTTGCGTATCTTGCTAATACTCTTAATAGCTATAGTTCCCCCTATCGATCTCGACTGTTACTATACATAAATTAAGTACTAGATCGACTATAAGAGTCTTTAATAGGCTACTATCCTTATACGCCTTTAAGACCGGTATAGCTATAAGGTTAGCCGTACTACCTTATAGTTACGATTATAGTAATAGAGCGTCGTTATAAAGCCGAGAGCTATTAATACTCTCTAGCTATAAGTAGAGATACTAGATATATTCTATTACGAGATTAAGAAGAATAAGGATATAGTTTAAACGCTTTATAAGAAAGAGACTAATTAGTAAGGCTTAAGCACTTACTAGTTCTACTATCTACGAAAGGATATAGGTCTTATTAAGTAGGTAGATACTACTAGGAATATAGAGGCTTACAAGTATACTAAGGCTACTATTTGTAAAGAGCTAGATAAGAGTACTATAGAGAGGCTAGGCTATCGAATATTAGTAGAGTATATCTAGAAGATATACGGAATTACGTTAATGTATAACTTCTCCTACTTACTAAGGGACTCGCTACTAACCTCGTAGCTACTAGATTAAGAAAGTAAGCTACTAGCTTAATCCTAACGGTATAGTAGATTAATTACGAAAGGTATAGTACTATAAAGGAGCCTTTATTACTCTAGAGCTAGATTATTACTAGTCGATTAATACTTATTATAAGCTTAAGAAATAGAGTATCTAGGTATATACTATAATTAACACCTACTTATATAAGATTATCTAGATCTATATTAGCATTATAAGTCGCACTAAGTACTCCGTTACTACTTAATATACTAAGTAAATTTATAAGACTAGCGTAATGCTAGAGAAGGTACAATTAGATTATAGTATAGAAACGATTATCCTCGCTAATTTATACTATAAGTTAAGCTATACTTTATAGAGTAATTATAGCGCCGAACTAGTCTTTAGAGACTATTACTACTTCGGCACGAGTAAGATAAATTAACATATTAAATCTTAGTAGAACTAGCTAGTAAAAGAGGTATTAAACTACTAGCGTAGTTACTTTAACGACCTTAGTAAAAGTAGTTAATATACTAATAGCCTCCTAGACTATATCGCCTTCCTTACTATCTATATACTAATTATTCGCTAAGAATTCGTCTAGTTCGCTAATCTCTAGAATAGTTATAAGATCTAGAAGGATCGGAAGAGACTATATATAATCCCTAGCTAACTACGAGCGCTCTATAAGTATCTCTTAAAGACTAGAGGTCGAAGTTATAGTATATAAGTTAATAGCGAGTCGCTAAGTAAGTACTTAGCCGAGGCGTTCAAGTTTAGTACGTTAGGGTACTAGTAGTCGATTTATAGTAGCGATTAACCCTAACTCGTAGCTAACTTGCTATATAGATATTAACGAATACCTACCTCTAGATACTCTCTAGTAGTATTAATTTGCTCTTACTTTACGATTTATACTAACTATTATTACTAGATCTATAAGAGATCTAGATAGTAAGTATATATATATATAGGCTTATAAGTTACTTAGATTACTCGTTTATAATTACTTTATAGAAGGTAATATTAATCCTATACTAGCTAAGTTACTAAAGCTATAGTAGGTTCCTCTAATAGTTAGACTAGAGGTACTAGAGGTGTTTAACAATCTATAAGAGTAGATATGTAGCAACGTATAGAACTACTAGTATCTACTAATTAGATAGGTAGATAAACTAATAGCTACCTTTATTTAATAAAGCCGGAAGCCTTATAGAAGGTAGCTAGAGAGAGTCCGTTACGTAATAGGCTTAGCTAGAGCTATAATACTAAGTCTCCTCTATAATTATCTCTCCTCTATATTTAATTACTCTCGATTAAACCGCATCCTCTATAGGCCTTATATTTGCGCTTGTAGGCCTCCTCTATAAGGGTAGGTTAGTACTCTTAATATAGAGAAAGTACTTAGCTTCTTTATCTATACTCTATATCTATTATGCCTTTATTTGCTACTAATAGTAATATATTATAGCAAGCGTAACCTCTTATCCGATTCTCTATTACTAAAGCATTTATTACTATAAAATAACTAGTGCTCTAGTAAATGTATATAATTTGTTATTTACTACTATAGAACTCCCTCGGAGGCTTCTAGCTAGTACTCTATTCCGATACTTTATAACGTTAAGTACCTTAACGATACTACTACCTTCTAGAAGATAGTAACGCGTGTAGATCTACTTCTCGTATTTGTTATATTACGTAATAAATAGACTACGCCTATATAGGTATATCTCTTGCTACTAAATACTTTACTTCTTCTACTATACTACTTCTATATAAGTCGCTACCTTCTAATATACTTATAAGCTATTATACCTCCTAAGTATACTTAGGCTAGTCTACTACGTATCTCTCCTTACTTTCTCTATAGTACTTATACTAGAGATCTTATTAGTAAGTATCTAGAGTTCTACTAGTAACTCTTTAGAGGTATAGCTAATACTACTAGAAAACCTCTATAACTACGAGACTAGTATTACTAAATCTTACACTCGCTATAAGAAGGCTAAGGGCGTCTATTACGCTATTATAGATAATATTCTCTTAGACTTCGTTAACAAGGCCTATACTACTATATAGAAGCGCGCTAATATATATCTTAATCCGACTAACTCTATATACGTCTAGAAGTAGGATAAGTACACTAACGAGCTTATAGCTACTATGTCTTATATTATAGAGTATAAGTAGACTATTAGTATTAAGGAGACTTGTGCTAGTACTAATATTACTTCTCTTACTAGTAAGAAACTAGAGTATACTAAGGTTATTAAACTTTATAGCCTCTACGTTACTACCGAGGATCTCGTAGGTATCCTCTATATTATAAGTAGTTCTCCTTCTAATCTTAATATCGCTAACTCGTTTATAGTACTTTACTAGAGAGGCTATTTCTAGAGCTCTAACCTTCTTCTATACTAACGTCTATAGTAGAAAGTGTCCTACTAAAGAGTCTACTAGGTCTCTAGAGCCTAAGAAGACTACTAAGGCTATCGCTACCTCTAGTAAGACTACTCCTAAGAAGTCTAAGACACCTAAGCTTGTTACTTCTACTAAAAAGGCTATAACTCTATCTAGTAAGGTCGCTAAGTCTACTATATAGGCTACTCCGAGTTGCTACTTATCTCGCCTTAACTACGATACTATTATAGATAACGCTAATAGTAAAGAAGGACTTAACCTCGGCGACCTCTCTAGATATACTCTTACGTAAGAGAGTAACTCTCCTACTAAGATAGGTCTAGCCTTCTACTATATAGCTCCTAAGATCCTCGCTAATAACTTCTATACCTTAGAGGTCTACGCTACTTCTAGGCTTAGCGCTAACTAAGCTCGCGATCGCTATAATATTATTATAAGTAGCTTTAATGTCTCTCCTATTAGTAGCTTTATTTATAATAAGGCTAGGCTCTATTACTAGGCTATTAGAGAGTATCTCGCTACTATTCTTTCTCTAGAGGAGTTTAGTATCTTCTCCGCTACTACCTATCTAACTCTTAACCTCTCTAACTAGAAGGATAATAACTTAGAGATCTCTAAGCTCGACGCCTAGTAGAGAACTAGCGATAAGGATTCTATTATAGCTAACTATTAGGATAGGTTTACTATAGCTCTCTCTTAGGTGTTATTCGTATATTATAATTAAGTAGAGATAGTTAAGAATTAGAGTAAAGTTAGAGCGTAGAAGTAGATAGATTCTCGAGAATGTACTATCTATACTCTTACTACTTATCTCTATACTTTCTTTATAACTCTTCTATTAGCCTTCTAGCTAACGTCTACCTAATACTTAGTTACTACTTCGGAGGTATTCTCTAATACTTCCTCTAGTTTCTAGGTCGCTTTAGCTAGGGTATAGCTCTTCTATAGTACCTTTAGGAATAGGCCTTCTTTCTACCGACTATAGTCTAAGATCCTTTCTACCTTATATTCTATACTATCGTCTACCTTAACTAGCCTAGGATCTACCTTGGCACTCCCTTAGAGGCTATATAGCTCGAGTAAGGATATATAGAACATATCGTAGATACAGGACCTATCTAGTAACTATAATTAGTAAGTCTAGGCTCCTATAGCATCTATAACCTTAAATAGTCTAAAGTACTTTAGCGCTAGCTTATACTTTACTACCTTTAGCCTTAGATTCTTAGTAGATAGAAGAACTCTATCTTCTACCTTAAAGGATATTAGCCTATACTACTTATTATAAGTGTCCTTCTACTACTTCTAAGCTTGCTTCTAGCGCTTCTATAAGCCTTGCCTTATAGAGACTAGAGTAGCTATATAATCTTACATAGCTAGTACTCTCTTCGGAGAGGAACGCTCTTAGTCTCTATCTAGATTCCCCTCGGTATCCTTACTAGTATACATTTCGAATAGAGACATTTATAATGTCTTATTCTACGAGATATTAGCTACGTAAGTAGCTATTTTTAGCTAGCATAACTAATCCGATTAGTCTTAGGCTCTATAATAATAGAGGTACTAGATAAGGGATTAGTTCTATTATTCTATCTATCTATCTATTTAAGAGTAGAAGGTAGTCGATAAATACCTTATAAACCTTAGTTCGTAGGCGATCGTTTACTAATAGGCTATAGTAAAGACTATACTATAGTCTAATACTACGCCTTCCGGGACGCTATACTCTAGTACGATATAGTCGAAGAATAGCTTAGCTAACTACTAGGCTATTATCGTCTTCTAGTACGGGATATACTTTACTATCTTAGTAAGGCGATCTACTACTATAAGTACTATATCGTAGACTACGTTATTAAGCTTACTTAGTAGTATATCTATAATAAAGTCTATAGTAAGCTCTTTCTATAGCGCTTTAGGTATTAGTAGATTTATAAGCTTACTATAAGGCGTATAGGTCCGAGTCTTTATAGTCTAGTAAATATAGTAAGTTTTTACATAGTTATCGACGTTATAATATATACTAGACTAGAAGTACTTTCTAGCTAGGAGCTTATAGGTCTTATTATAGGCGAAGTACTCTCTATTAAACTCGTTATAGTACTAGCGTAGTAGCTCTATATAGAGCGCTATATTCTCTAGTATATATATAGTATCGTTCTTATATAGAAGGTTTCCCTTCTAATACTATACTAGAGGTTCTCTATTAGGTCTCTACTTAGAGAGATTCGTATATTTCTATATAAGCGAATCCTACTACTATAGACTATAGATTACTTCGAGAAGCTAGTCTATAGAACTTTCTTTTTATAGATTTTCCTCTACTATTACTACTACTATAGTAACTCGAGGTATTAATCTTAATATTATATTAACTTAGATTAAATCTACTTCTCTTTACTTTAACTATTTACTTTATAGCTAGTTAAGCTAGTTAGCTTCTAGAGAACTACCTCTAGCGTTTTTAGTATATTTCTTATTATTAGACTAGTTATTAGGAACTCTCTCGAAGGTCTACTAGTTCTCGTTTATATCCGAATAATTACTTTATACTACGTAGATACTTATATTTACGCCTTCTCTAAAGATAGCACTTCTTAAGTATTCTAATAAGGATACGTAAATCTACTATACTATACCTCTAATAGCTAGTTAGCTAGCTCCTAGCTTCGACTATAAGGTCGGTAAGCTATTCGTAAGACTTATATTATCTACTATTAGGTCTAGATAATATAAGGGAGTATCTACTAAGTTCTTTAAGCCTACGTAGTACTTAATTATAAAATCGAAAGCCTATAGGTATATAGCCTAGTAGGCCTAATAGCTATTTAGCTACTTAGTCGTTATAAAATACCTTAGGTTATTATAATCGGAGATTACTTAGATAAGGTCTAGGATACTCTCGTAGTAGTATCTCTACTACTTAAATGCCTCTATAATAGAGAGAAGCTTCTAGTTATAGGTTTCGTAGTTTTACTCTATAGGTAGTATCTTCCGAAACTAGAAAGTAATAGAGTGCTACTTACTAGTTTCCCTAATTAGAAATAGCTAAGAGATAATCGCTCTAAGAGTAAGCTTAGATATATTAGTCTCTATTCTAATTAGTCTAGACGGATTATAGTACCTTAGTACTAGCGCTTCTATAAAGGCCTTTCTAATTGCCTTAAACGCCTCTTGTTCTAGATTAGCCTATTTCTAAGGTGCTAATTACTTCCCTTTCTATAATCCTTTAAATAGAGCTATTAAGGGCTCTATAATCTTTAAATAGTTCTTAATAAACTAATAGTAGAAGTTAGCGAATCTTAGAAACTATTAAATATCGTAGTAGCTCTTAGGTATAAGCTAATCTACAATAGCGGAGACTCTCTAGGGGTCTATTATAACTCCTTTAGTAGTTACTACGAAGCCTAGGAATTCGACCTCCTTCTAGAAGAAGTTATACTTCTTTAGGTTCGTATATAGCGCGAACTACCTTAACCTCTCTAGTACTAGCCGAAGGTACTATTCGTACTCCTCTATAGAGTTACTATAGATAAGAATATTGTCTAGATAGACTATATAAAAGACATTAACTAGCTCTATAAGAGCTTAATTAATATAGGTCTAGAAGGTAGTAGGGGCATTAGTTAGCCTAAAGGGTATTACTATATACTTAAAGTAGCTATAATAAGTACAAAAAGTAGTCTTCTACTCGTCGCTAGCCTTAATTCTAATATAGTAGTATATATCTTTAAGATTAAGCTTAGAGTAAATAGCTACTTTATCTAGCCTATCGAGAGTCTTACTAATTAAGAGTAAAAGATGCTAATTCTTAATAGTAATAGCGTTTAGGCTATAGTAGTTAATATAGAGTCGTAAACTACTATCTTTCTTAGGGACGAATAGGATAGGTATACTAGCTAGGCTCTCTAACCTATAGATCTAGCCCTTAGCTAGTACATTATTAAGATACTCGTAGAGAACTATAAGTTCCTTTCTTGAGAGGTTATAGAGAGGGTAAAAGAGAAGCTCTTTACCTTCTATAAGATCGATAGGGTATACTATATCTCCTATAGTGCGCATCTATATAGGATTAATAATAAAGACATTATAGTAGTCTTCTACATAGAATAGTAGCTTCGCTACTCTATTAGGTAGGACCTCCGTAGGGGTACTAGCTATCTTCCGAACTATAGCGCCTAGTATTATATCTAATACTACTAGAGCGAATCCTTAGTTCCTAGCGAGTAAGAGGTTATAGAACTCCTTAGCTTATACTATTCTAATGTCTATAGTGTTATAGCTATATCTCTACTAGTTAGTACGACTATCTATTATAATACTCTAGTTATATCTCTATAGGTAGCTAAGAATAATAGAAGAGCTTATTTCTAACATATAGAATATACCTTTCGACTTGCGCGTTACTCTAGTATCGTCTATAAGGTGAAGATTAACCTTATAGGCGCTATAATAGTAAGCCTCTTTACTCTAGAAGCTTCTAACCTAAGGGTACTCTATATTAGCCTTTCGTAAGTTATACTAGAGAGCGAATACTAGATTAATAACGTTAATATCTACTACGTTATCTAGTAGTACCTTAACCTCGATCTTACTATCGGGGCTAAGTACTAGGCTTTAGTAGGCCTAGGCCGGAAGTACTATAGAAGCTCTATAGCTCCCGGGTAGACTTCTCTAGCGTCCGGTAATATATTATATAGGCGTAGGAGTACTACCTTCTACCTTAACGTTCTAGACTCGATTGCCTTCTCTACTATTACTTCGGCTAGTATCGTTCCCCTTAGAGTAGGCCGATAAGTAGTAGCTCTTCTTATAGTAGTTATAGTACTTGACCTTAGAAAAGTCCTAAGTATCTCTACTACTCTTCCGATTAGCCTTCTAGCTACTACTACTTCCCTAGCCTTTACCTTTGCTCTTACTCTTACTCTTCTACCTATCCTCTACCTTACTTTAAGTACGCTTACTATAGTCGCTACTAGAGGCTTCTAGGGAGGCTCTATACTACTTCTATAGCTCGTAGTTGTTACTCTTAGCGAGGTTCTTAAGGGTAGAAGCTTATATAATAAGCTCTACGTTAGTAGAAGGTACGTTAGAGAACTAGAGAATCTACTTATATAGATTAGATAATAGTTTAGCTAGGAAGTACTACGCTAGGTACTTACTATCGTATTTAGGCTTAATTATCTCTTCTAGAGATACTAGTTAATTCGAGAACTTCTAGATACTCTCGCTCTCCTTCTAGAGGTAGTTATAGTAGAATAGAACTATATTTATCTCTCGATTAATAGAGTCTTCGACTTAGTTCTAAACGAAGCTTAAGAAGTCCCCTTCGTAGGAGAGGTTATACTAGTTTAATATATCTAGTATATAGAGGCGCTTCTATAACTCTCTAAGAGCTAGAGATAAGTATATTACTATATAGGTAATACGGCGCTAATCTAGATACTTAGTATTAGAGAACTATATCGGATCGTAGTTAAAGACTATCTAGAGGCTCCTTCTAAAGGACTAGGCCTTATAGATAGATTTCGCCCTATACTACTCTAGTTCCTTAGCCTTCGTAGCTAGTCCCCTAGAGGGTAGCGTTACTAGCTAGCCTACTATAGGCGGACTTATCGAAACTAGTACTAGAGGAGCTATAGGTATTCTCTCGGTAGTCCTATAGGGACTAGCTAGAGTTATACTAGTATTCTAGAGGCGATTATAGTCTTAGACTAAATTCTCTAGATTAACTAGCCGAGCTATAATAGCCTTAAGTAATATAGTAGTATAGCTACTATTACTACTAGTTAGAGTATACCTTCCTTAGCTATCTCTATTATCTCCTAGCTCTTCTAATATCCTTAACTATAGATGCGAGGTATTCTCGATAATACTACTATCTATCTAGATAGCTTCCGAGTTAATTTACTCTTATATAATCTAATTATCTATATTAATAATTCTATAGACTACGACTAAAGGGAGCTATTAGAACTATAAGAGTAGGTATATAGTAACGTATAGAACTACTAGTATCTACTAATTAGATAGGTAGATAAACTAATAGCTATCTTTATTTAATAAAGCTAGAAGCCTTATAGAAGGTAGCTAGAGAGAGTCCGTTACGTAACGAGCTTAGCTAGAGCTATAATGCTAAGTCTCCCCTATATAATCTCGGTAATAATAAGGAACTAGCCGAAGCTAATCTCTTTAAATAATAGATTACTCTCTTCTATCTCTCTTATTTAATTTCTCTATACTCGCTTCTATACTTACTACTTACTTATAGACTTACTATAATACTACTACTATAGATAACCTACTATACGAAGGCTAAGGGGATCTATTACAACTGCGATATAGGCGAATACTATTACTATAGTAAGTACTAGATCGAGAATCTAGCGAGATTATAAGGATTAAGCTTTTAGAGATTATTATCTATTACCTCTTAAGTAAATATAGTAATAACCGCCTCCTCTATAAGTTCCGCTACGAGTAGCTAGCAAGTCTAAAGTTTACTAGTATCTAATAGCTAGTCTATCTAGCTTATATATTATACTCTATTATCTTAGCTATTATCTATTACTCTATTACCGAGGCTAGATTTAATAGCCTTTAATCTATACGTAAAGGTATATATACTCTATATTAATGTTAAGTATACTATAAAGGAGAAGTAATAGAACTATAAGGATCTTTATCTCTTTACTAAATTTAGCTAGAGATTTATAGAGGCCTTCTTTAATAAGAAGTATAAGTAATTATTATATTATAAGGCGCTTATCCTCTTTATTCTTAGCTAAAGCTAGTAATCTAGTCTTTAAAATATAGAAGTCTCGTTTAAGAACCTTAATTCTATAGTACTCTTTAACTACTTTAGCGAGGCTAGTAGAGTACTAGTCTAAGATAAGAGTCTAATACTTAATAACTTTACTAGCCTTAGTAAGCTACTCTAGCTAAATATCGCTCGTAGTAAGGATAAAGCTAATAGCTTTATATATACTATTAACCTCTATATCTAATAGGTATACGGACGGAAGTAGTTAAAGACTATAAAGGCTATAAAGGCCGCTACTAATAGTAGCGCAAGTACTATACCGAGTATAGAATCTACACCTTACTAGGAGGCTACGCCGGTGCTAACTAATATCTTAGAGACTAAGATAAAGAAGTAGCTAGTATAGAAGTTATAGGATAAGGTAATTAGTACTCGTAGCTAACTCGCTACTATACTTGCTAATAGCTATATATAGGATTAGCTTAATAGGAGTAAACCTCTAAAGCTTATTAAACTATCTAACAATAAGGATTATAAGTTGCTCGATAGCCTTATAGTACTACTATCTATTAAAGGAGCTAGAGCACTATATAAGGAGGTTAAGGCTAAGGCTATTAAGGAGGTAGAGGATACTATAAGAGGGGGTATATAGCTAAGGAAGAAGTAAAAGATAGCTAAATAAGAGAGTCTCCTTTTCTTAGTAAATTACTATATTAGTTCGATTTATTTATAGATTAGTTTACTATCTAACTAAGTACTATCTCGGTAGCTAAGATAGACTTATTATATTAAGATTATAAGTTAGATTAACTTTATAAGTTAGATTAATCTAGATTAGTCTAACTCGTAGTAGTACTCGTAGAGGCCTTATAGTTAGATTTATAGTTTATAAGAGAGGAAAGTACGTCTATTAGGTATTATTTATAAGTATAAAAAAGATACTAGTAATTAGAGCAAGCTAAGGTGCTACTTAATCTCGGCGAGCATATTCTCTACTATATTATAGTTATCTTCGAGAGTAGTAACTCTCGCTTCTAGCGCTACCTTCTCTACCTCTAAAATAGTAACTTACTACTTACTCGTAGCTAGACTCGTAGCTAGATCTGCTATAGATAGGCTAGTAGTAGTAGTAGTACCTCTCTTCTCTTCTCTAGCTTTCCTCTCTATCTCTTCTTTCTTCTTAATCTTCTTCTCTACGTTATAATATAATTTATTATTCCTTTTATAGAAGGCGTAAGTCTCCTTCTTCTTCTTAAACACCTAGTAAGAGTAGTTATACTTAATATATTCTTTATATAGTTTCTAGACTAGCGCCCCTTTAGTAGTCTCTATAATATAGCTAGCTATATCTATACGACGAAGTAATTAATAGACATTACGCTCCTCTATACTAGAATTAAGGTAAGCTAGCTTAGCCTCGAAGATAGTAACTCTAACGAACTAGAAATTGGATAATATAGTAGTTATTAAGTAGTAGTATCCTCTATAAGTCGTTAGCGAGTACCTTATAAGTATAGATATCTAGCTAATCTTACACTATACTAGCTCTAAAAAGCTACCTTTAAAGGCTAACTAGATCGTACTTATAATGTTAAAGGTTAAAAAATTAACTAAGTATAGTATAATACTTAGTAGAGACAAGAGAGATAGAGAGGATAATAGTAGCGAGATTATAGCGAGCGATACTATAAGCACGATAGCAAGTCTATATTACGAGTATAGTATATAGAGGTTATTTACTATCGAACTTGTTAGCCTTAAAGTCTAGTACGTAATCTAAACAACTATAACAATTAGTAGCATTAGATAGTTATATAAGATAATATAATAAAAATACTCCCTAAGAGAGCTTTCTAGTACTCTTATTTACCTTAGAATGCTTTAAAAATTAAAAAAACGCTAGATTATAGTACGCTAGAGGTAGTTGAAGATGTTTGTTTAGGTTATTGTTTTAAAGCTAAGAGTTACTTGAGCTTTAGACGCTATGACCTTCCGTCGTTAGCCGCTAAACCCTTTCAGGGAGGGGAGAAAGTTTGCACGTACTTAGCTAGGTTTAGCGTCAGATAGTTGACTATCAAGTTATCACGTCCTTTAACAAGTGCCGAGTCTAGTGCATTTACCGACGACAAAGTCTCCGGAAGCATACGTCTTCGCAGTTCTCGGCTGCTATGGTTCTGTGTCACGGTTGTTACTTGATAGTGACATCGCTCGGCTCAGTCCTTCCACTCGTCCGTACTAGAAGAATGGTCCCTACATTGCGTAGTACCAGCATTCGCTACTGCAAGGTCTCATCAATCTAATTAGACCACGAGAGTCTGGAGAAGACCTTCCGATCCAATCCCTGCTCAACTAGTCTTGCCCAGCAGCACTACCAGACACCACTCGTTCCGTCCAAGCAGACCGAGGAGCATTTTGCCAACGACAAATGTCTTTCCGTGCTCAAGAGTGCCTTCGACCTGACAAGCATGGATCCCGTCATCGGTCGAGCAAGGGTCCAGGCTCTTCTGTCTAGCCCCTGCTGTGATAGCAATCAACGTACTTTGCGATCGCTCGGACTGAAGCTCAATTCGGCATGAGGAAGGCACTGATCTGCAGACATCGAACATACCTAGCTGGGCTGTTCAATGTGATGCAAGTGCGGACAGTGTGTTTGAGTTGTTTCGGATGAATCCCTAGACAGTCTACTCTACCGTTGGCCCACGTGAGCTCTTGTGCCGAAGAAAAGTGCCATGACCAGTAGGTGCTCCATTTCGCCGAAATTCGGTTCTCCGGTCGCCACGTTTACTGCAAGCCACATCTCGGCGACGAAGCTAACAGTGGTCGCGCAGCCGAACTTGTTGCAAAAACTGGCGAAGCAATGACCGGCTGAGACCGGCATGAAACGCTTGTCCAGACCGATTTTGAGGCTTAGGACGCCCACCGAAATCTCTACACTCATCGGATCGTCGTTGATATACAAAAGTCTTCGGGAACTTTGCAGGAAAGGTCTTGCCTACATTTCGACGCTTGGTGAACATCTTCTTGAACACGGATGAAGTATTGTTGAGTGGACAGAAGAGAGTCGATCCCCATCAACACACCTCCAATGATCTACGCTCAGGACAGCACTAGAGTAGAAATATCGACTTCCAAATCTGATGTCTCGGTCTCTGATGATGTAGCGGGGAGACACTTCCACCGCATCATCGTATGGGAAAGGGGACATCCCAGATAGTGACCTTCGCCTTACGTTTCATGCCAGATTTCGCCTCTGAAAGCAGACAGCGAATTCGTCGCTGTGGGGTGGCCGGCAAGTTTGACTAGTTGCCGACTTTGCGCACTGGATCGCTACTCCTTACCCGTTACTGGTGTAAGTCATTGGGTCATCCGTCTCTCCGCAGACTTGTCCCATATCTGTTCTCTATCCTATCATCGAGGTGGCTTGGAACAACACTTCAACGTAGAATTGGGTTTCACGGTGTCGAAGCTTCGCGTCCTGACTTAACTCAATGCCTGTCGACCATTCCCCTAGTTCGGTCACAAGCACAATCACATCTGTTCCATACCTCATCTAACATGTACAATAAGAGTTTGCTTTGTCGGATGCGCCGAGACCTCAACAAGGATGCATGTTATGGGAGACAACACCGTCACTGGAGCAGCGAACAGAGTTGAAGGAGCATATTTTTCGGCTGCAGCGTCGAGATCGAAGAGCGTCCGTTTATGGTGCTAGCGTGATACAATAAGAAGGCGATGCGATTGGCTCCTCGGTGGTCGCTGATACCCTTCCATGTCGATTCCTTGGATCAACGCATGTCCTTCTAAAGCTGCTGCCGCGATATGTCTTGCGTAAAGTGTAGATTACACTCTCTACACAGTTTACAGTGTAATACGTGACCGGCTGCTTGCTGGGAATGGTAGACAGTAAAGACGGGCTTGTCAGAGGAGTTATCCGTGAGCAAGACGGGAAGTTTTGTTGCCCTCAGTCCTGATCGCGTCTCGGCAAGGTGTCCTATGTCTTGGTCCGATCACAACATACAACCACGAATGACATCGACAACCAGACAGGACATGTTGTCATCTTCTCGCAGTGGATCTACCGAAGATAGTCACGAATTGGACCAAATGGATTCCTGGACCTCTGGACGCCATCAGAACGACTCAGGTAGCACGATGGTGTCTCGAGACGCATTTGCACTGGTCGGGATGGGATGGACCTCCGCTACTGGAGGATGGTGCGCTTGTACAGGCATTGCACTTATAGGGGGGGACACCCATAACCCAATCACATCTTCGCGGATGGTCAGTTCTATCTGGCGTATGCACGACAATTTGCTCGGATCCGATAGCTCCCGTGTTCGCTCTAGCTCGGTCCACCATAATGCTCTTTGTCGTCTGGGTATGTCTTAGAGCCGAGTTCGATCATCTTATCAAAAGCCTTCGTGTATTGAGCGCACCCCAATTGTTCACTGTAGCTTGGGGTTTGGTCGTTGTGGAGAGTCCATGCCATGACTCCGCTCAGCAGAAGAAGCAGAGCTTTTAAGTCTTACTCATACTATCACCGGGCCCCAGACTAGATCCGACGCTACAGGATTACATTACTTCTGGTATGCCGAATCGCTTCCGATTAAGATCACTGACTTCCCCTTGAGACTACTGAATGGGCTGGTAAGAGACGAGGCTACTCGTGAGCAGGAGAAATGTAGGGTACCTTAGGAAAATCAAACCCCAACCCCAGAATGCCGCAGCCTCATCACCACATTATACTTGAAACATAGAAAATCTCCCACATCAGACTGAGAGATGAATCGGCTGAGTATTAGCTTCGTGCCTTGTGAACAGCCGCGCATCGACAGGTGGCACAGGGCCAGCTCTGCTCTCTGATCTCAGCCATGTCGGGGACAATGACGCACACTATAGTGTCCTCAGTGAAGGAGAAAGCAACCTGTCAGCAATGATGACAGAGCCGATAACAGCACTGTCCACGCACAGGTACGGCGTACCCCGTGCACTAAGTTCATGCCATTTTGGTCATATTCAGACATTGTACAGCTTCCTCGATCAGAGGAGACCACCAATTCCTTCCGAGACGGAAAGAAATATTTGCTTAGAGAAATCGAGCCTTCACCAAAAATGATCGAAGTTGAGTCGACCGCAAGGAAAAAGCGGGTCCAAACAGATCTCTCCACACGGAGCGCGAGTTTCTGGCTGCGGCCCGCGGGGGAAATCTGCCGCGTGGTGCAGGGCGGCTGAGATAGGACATCTCAACTTCTTTTGCCAACAGCTTCTCGTACTTTTCGCAACTTTTCAATTTTCCACAGATCGGCATATCTCTTATCAGTCTAGATGAGCGGATTCATTTTGGCGTGTCATCGTCAGCATGTCGAACATGACACTCATGAATGCTTGTCCAAATGGCTTGAGGTCGGAGTGGTCTCGAGCTTGATATTCAAGATAAGTAACAGTCCGCGCTCAGCGTGCAGAAAGACAATGGCATTGGATAACTCATGGCAGTCTATTTCTACCGCTCTGAAGATCCGCGGACAAGATGCAGCACGTAATGAGATGCAGATAATACTGTGATGCACGCTTATGCAGGATTGTAAAATTTCCATCCCAGTTTCTCACATTTTGTCGCTAACGTTGTCCAGAAATTTGGAGCTGCCAATAACAATTCTACGTCCCTCTACGTGGTCGATGCGTCGGGAAGGGTCTGTCACGCGTACGCTTTGCTCGCTACGAGGTTTGGACGCGGTGATGGATCTGCTCCGGGACATCTGCTCCGGGACGCGAAAGATTACACTAGATATGGCAGGATCTAGGCACGAAGTGGCATGAGAGTATAGCAATGTCTATAGCCGTCGGAGCTCGTCTCTATGGCTTCTCGCACAGGTGTTGTATATATTCCACGAACTGCTTATGATCAGAGTACAGCGATAGCAAGAGACCTTGCCAGATCTCGAAATCGACCATGCATTACTCTCTCAGATGTTACGTTTGGCATTTCCAGTGTGCGTTTGCGTCGTCGGGCTTGGACGTCATTGTGGCTCACCCCGAGCAAATCAGGAAAGAAGTCGCTGGTAGCTCCTTCCAAGCTGGACACCAGCGCTGGACTGCCGCACAGCTTCCCAGCCATAGAGACCTATCTGCATCAACCAAAACGCAACGAAACCATCAGCAATCAGACCAATTCAGCACGAATTTGCTCAGAAACGCTTTCAATCGTACGCACAGCTACACAAGCCTACACACTCGCAAACAAATCATCAACCACCAAGCCTCACAGATACTATCATCATGTCTGTCAACCCACGTAGATCATCACGCTTGTCTGGCCGTGAGGCCTTGACTCCACTGCCCGCCAATGTCCCTACCAAGCGGGATCAGGGGCAGAACGGCTTTGAGGATGAGGACAAGCCCCAGCAGAAGAGGGCATTACGCTCGGAGAAGACCGAAAAGACGGTGAAGAAGGTACGATAGATCAATGGTTCATATTGCTCAAGCTGACTTGCCCCAGGTCAAGGTCTCCAAAGATGAGGAGGAAGGTGAAGACTTCCGTCCGGAGGACTGGGAAGGGGAAGATGCCTTGGAGGATGATGTCGACGAAGAGTTCACCATGGACGACCGCATCGACGACGAAGAAGAAGAAGAAGGAGAGGTCGAAGACTTGGAGCTGGACGTGGAAGAGGAAGTAGGGGCAGGAGAGCCCGATGATCTCGATCTCGATGCCCCAAGACCGACCCGCAAAGCAGCAAGAGCAAAACGCTTGTCCAAGTCCACGTCGACACCTCGGCAGCAATGGGTCTTCAGGGACGATGATGGCCGCGTCATCTTCAAGCACATCACTATCGGTGCGGACCCCGGAGCAAGCAATCGACTTTCGTTCGCGGCAGACATCGGCAGGGCGTCCTTGAAAATGGCTGAGGTCGTCGCGGAACGCTTGAGGCAAGCAAGGTTAGTCGTTTCCGATCAGTGGGATGTGCCAGATGATCTGCCGATGACCAAGTGCTGGGCGTTCCGTCTCTTGACCAAGTACAAGGATGTCGAGGCTGCTATCGCTGTCTACGAAGACATCTGCCCGATCCCTATCCGCTTCATCATGGCAATCGACCGACCCAAATATACGGACTTCCTCGCAATCCCTCGACCTACTCCGGAGGAGATTACCATGGCAAGTTGCTACATCGATGCTGTCATCAAGCTAGTCAATGGCTTAGTGACCTTTTTCGGCCTCTACGATGGAGTCGCGTACTCCAAGAACGGAGGATTGGAAAGCCGTGCCTCCGACTACGAGGCGGCTGCGGCAGGCTCTCAGTCACAACGTGAAGCTGGTGGACGACATACTGCCGCTGGATGTGCCCCAGGAGCTCAGATGAATGTTCGCGGCATCTACAGGCTCGCCAGGGACAAGTATGATGCAGAAGACAACCGACTATGGGAGAACTTCACGATGGACTTCTACCCAACGCTCGTGTTGACGCCACTGCCATCATCATTTCAGCATAGCTACGTTCGGTCAGCAGAGACCATCCGTGGCCACCAACTGGCAATACCAGCTGCCCACCGGAACCCGGAATGAACACCTCTCAATGGAGCTCATGGGTTCAAGCAAACTTGTCCAATGCCGGACGGTCCATGCATCCTGACAGAGTATGGGGTTTGCGATGACGAAGTGCAGTCTGGTACCATGGGCTGTGAAAAGCTATCTGGTGAGCTCGGAAAATGCGTCCGCATGTGCACTATCGATTACAAACGCTTCAAAGCCTTTCGTCAAGCCTGCAAATGCGGAAAGCCTCGCTGCCAAGCCAGGGGACCCCACCATATGCCCAAGCCCACCCTCGCCCCGACTTGCGACTTGTTCGAGTCTTTCGTCGACTGTCTGGCCGAAAGGATCAGAAAAGACCTGGCGGCCCGGGAAGCGACTGATCAGCAACAGAATGCGTGTCTCTGCGGCAAGGTGATCTCGTTCGATGTTACAACGAGAGCCCCGGGCTACGCTTACAGGATCAAATCTCCTGACCAGAATTCGCAAACCATGTGTTGCCGGAGCTGCTACATGATCTGGTCACGCCTGACCACTGCTCAGAAGACACAAGCCAACTATCTCGATTGGCAAGCAGGATGCCGTGCAAAGCCTGGCGCCAGTTGCGCTATCTGTAGCACTCCTGGTAATCCAGTACCGGTGGACTTCGTCCTCAAGGAGCGCCTGTACGAGTGGGTATGTAAGGGATGTTCGACCTCCACAACGCATCTTGCAAAAGCTATGGGATACAACCTCCGCAACGCGACAGATTGGAACAAGATTCTCATCCTTGTGCGGTCTTCGAAATGGTCGGAAAGAGACCTACGGGCTCACAATCCCAATGCGTCACTTTGCGCGTGCAAGGCCCATGCGGAGGCTAACGTGGCCACTCTCACGGTCGACTTATTTCCGACTGCGACCGGTCAGCGCTTGCGTGATCCTGCCGGACGGACATGGTGCTGGGAGTGCCGCGTGTGGTGGTCGGCTAAGCTCAACAAAACAAACAATATTCTTGACAGATTTCTCGACGAAAGAGTACACACATGATGAGGTACGATCGCTATAATCTGCCACTGATGGTCGTTGGTCTGGTACTCACTGGACATCACCTCTGACTTCGGTCTCAGGTTCTTTACTAATCCCACCATCGACTTCGGTCTTTGTGCACCGATCTCTGACTTCGGTCTCAGGTCCTTCACCAAACCCACCATCGACTTCGGTCTTTGGTCACTCATATCTCTGACTTCGGTCTCAGGTTCTTTACTAATCCCATCATCGACTTCGGTCTTTGGTTACTGTCCTCCGACTTCGGTCTA
This sequence comes from Elsinoe arachidis, assembly GCA_013372555.1. Classification (NCBI taxonomy): domain Eukaryota; kingdom Fungi; phylum Ascomycota; class Dothideomycetes; order Myriangiales; family Elsinoaceae; genus Elsinoe; species Elsinoe arachidis. The sequence continues at coordinate 1,120,513 of JAAPAX010000006.1, read as the reverse complement.
AGGTCTTTACTAATCCCACCATCGACTTCGGTCTTTGGTCACAGATATCTCTGACTTCGGTCTCAGGTTGTTTACTAAACCCATCATCGACTTCGGTCTTTGGTCACTGTCCTCCGGACTGGTCTTTGAAGCGAGGGGGAAGCGGAGAGGGGCCAGGACTGGACAGACTTACAATCAAATACATCTTTCACCCCACCCTTCATGAGGATTCCTAATCTGACTTTGTCTGTGATTTGACTTGATGTTGCACTTCTTGTAGCTCGTCCACATATAACCCATGCATGTAACTAGGTATCTGGGATTAGCAAGTTTCTGCTTTCCTCGACCTCCTGAATATATCGCTGTATTTCTGAGTCCACTTCTGGGCGGAAAGACACTCCCACCTTCAACATTATATACAAGCTCCAACTCAGCTGGCCCGGATCCGATGGCGTCTACCAATCATTCCGATGCCCTGACATCTTGATCCACCGTGCCACCAAATAGCTCTCAACGATTCTTTGCCCCATCAACATAAGTCGTTCGAACTTTCGGACATGGAGGGTAGGCAGAACATGTGTGATGCTGAAACATTCATTTGGGCACGACACAAGAGTGTGGAAGTCAGTCTGGCGTATCATATCAATTCTATCTATCTGAACAAAAGTCATGGATCTCCCTCATGCCAACACCCAAAAGCCCAAAGAACTCAATCAGAGGGAGGTAGGAGGAGGATGCCAAAGAACCTAATCGATGGCGGGATGTGCATGCCCAAAGAACTGAATCAATGGTAGCTTATGAAGGCCCAAAGAAGTCAATCGATGGGGGGTAAAGAAGGACCAAAGAACTTAATCGATGGTGGGTTATGAAAGGCCCTAAGAACTTAATCAGAGGGGGGTAGTGTAAGGGGAGATCCATGTCCATGATCCGCAATCACGTTGTCTTGATGTTCATCTTCTCGGCATCAAGCCTTGCCAAGGGGACGGCCACTCGGTAGTACTTCCTCGGATCTCCGTGCGCGGAAGAACCATCGTCGAAGTCGTCTGTCGGCTTCCACTTCTTGAGCTGATCTTTCAGAGCATTGCGTTGAGCGGTACGGTCCTTGTTCCAGTTCACAAGCGTGACGGGTCCGAACTTCTTGTCTGCAATAGCGCATCTGTGGATCCAGTTGGTGAATCCAGCGAAGTCCAGCTGTTCGACTTCGGGCCAACCGTCAAGGACGTACTGGGGTACGAAGATCTCCTTTTCCTGTCCAGGCTCTGCTGCCTCATCCTCCTGGTCCCACTCTCTCTTCTGCGCATCCTTGACGTATTTGCCGTATTGGCGCATGAGCAAGCCTGCATACCGCATGTACTTCCCACTTTTGAGCAAATCCCACTGCTGCTCATGGGATAGCAGAGGCTCAGATGCAGAAACCCTGTTGTACAATCGCAGTTCTGCTTCGGTAGTAGGCATTGCTTCCTCAGCCGCAACTGAGCAGTCCTTCATACCCTTTTCCAGGGCATCGGTCGCGGACGCCTCTCCATCATCCGCCCTCTGCTTTCCCTTCTGCTTCTTTGAGCTCGCAAAGGGGAACATGTCGATCGCACTGCCATAGCTCATGGCTGCCAGACCTGGTTCTTCGCCAACAGTCTGCCACGGCTGACGCTGGCCTTTGTTCTTCCCGAACTTGAGGAAGGCCTGGGACCCAACGCCGTGCTGGATGAGGGCATCAGGTGTTGCAGGAACTTCTGACAGTATGAGCCTATCGAAGGGCGTATCCAGGCTTGGATCGTGCTGTTCGTACTTCATCCAGTCTTCTCGGGATGTCGAATTGCGCCAGATCTCCCTAAGGGAATCTTCTTCCATGATTGCAGATGCCTCGAAAGCTTCTGCAAGGGAGTCTGGCTCAACAGCTAACGCGTCTTAGTTCAGGATCTTCTTCAATTCGCCGTCATGCAACTTACATTGACAGATTGCTTTGACCTGATTCTCCAGAAGAGCTGCTCGGACACGTAGCCCATTAACTCTGTTCGTCCAAGCTTGAAGCTGTTCTTGAGCTCGGCCGAGCTTCTGGACAAAGCGTTCTCGTTCGTCCCGGGTGAGTCCACTCTGCTTGAGTGAATCGTTGCAGCCAGCGATATCGCGCTCACGCTGCTTCTTCTGTTCGTCTGCCTGTTCGAGTATTAGTCTGCGGTCTGGAGAGATGCCAGTTCCTTATTTACCTCCAAATAGTCTTGCCTCAGGTCGGCATTCATGCACGCACAGCAACCAACGCGAAATTCGAGGTGTTTGCAGGTCCTTTCGGTCGAGATTGAGTAAGTGGAAGGCATCTTGAGAAATTGTGTAGTGAGTATCTTGAGAAGGTGTTGGTTGTTTGATGTGGTACTTTGATGTGTTAAAAACCATACCAAAATTCTTTGGACCTTTGACATGACTCGGGAATGCGGTCGGTCATGAGTCAGCCGCTTGGGAGAAAACCCTCTCCCTGAGGTGGAAGCCTAGAGATCTAAATCAACAACACGCTTCATCAAAGAAATCGACATTCAAGTCATTCAATCAAATCAACGACACACGTCATCAACGACATTGACATCCAAGTCAATCAATCAAATTCAACATCATGAACAACGACGACGGATCTGAGAAGATCACTTTTGCTGCGAGAGAAGAGAGAGAAGACTGCAAGGAATTTCCCTTGGGCAAGTGTAAATTCGGGTCAGAATGTCGCAAACGCCATCATCCCAACTTGGACCCATCGCTATACGATAGGGAGAAGGTAGACTTCCGCATCCCTACCGAGACAGGGATTGCATGCAACTCGTGTCAGCAGACCTTCCGGGAAGTAAGCAATATGTTCTACGTTACCAGTCTCTTTGCTGAATGCATCCACAGTGCGACAAGAAGGACCGTGGCGGTGAGGACGATCCGTGTTCGGAATGTCGCTGGTTCGGTGGATCTGGACGTGTTTGTCTTCTCGCCGAGAACACGTCCTACAACGATGAAGTGTTCAAGGCGATGCTGGTACGGCCAGGCTTCGACTTCACCCTCAAAGCCGAGAAATCAAGGCTTGAGCCTCGCGGCAAACCTGGCAAGCAGAAGACCCCATCTCCAATGACCAATGTCAAGCAAGGCTGGGTTGGGGAGACACGAGAGCAATTGCTGGCCAAACCGGCGTGGTTGCCCGATCGTGTCCGCCAACTTCCAAGGGCATATTTGGAAGTGCCACGCGAGACTCGGACTGGCCCAAACTCGCTGGGCAAGCGCCCCTTCCAGATGGATGCACCCTCCAGCTCGTCGAACCCTGCGTTTCCGACAACACGTTCGCAGGCATCGACAATGCCCTCCATGATTCCGCCGGTCCCGATGGTGCCGCCTCCATTTCCGCGACCTGCAGCCGACCCGCGGCACGGTGAAGTCCTGGAGACCTCTTGGTGCTGGAAGACGAGCTCTTGGAAGAACTACTACGGTAGTGGTGCCATCGTCACGGGTCCCCCCGTGGCTGGAGCTTCAACCACTGCAGCGGTGAGCCACTTGGACATTCTGATACGCGAGATCACACTGACAGAGCAGCAGGGCCCTAGCAGTGTCAGCAATCAGCCGTCCCATCTGCCAAGTCGCCCCGACTTTAGTCGTTCCGGTGATTCAAGGCCAAGGAAGATGCCTCGCTTTCACCAACAAGGTCCGCCAAGCAGACCAACGCAAGACCGGACGGAGGCTCCGCGCAATCAGGGTCCAGCAGCTCCGGCCCAAAGCCCGTCGATGACAGGGCATGCTGCATCTGCTCCTCCTTCGATACCGGACACGGAGATGGAAAGCGAAGACGTGAGCACGCGAGGGACGATCGACAGAGATGCCGAGATACTCGATGCCGACGAGGACTCTGATGGTTTCGTGGAGGAAGATCAGTGATCGTGTTCCTGGGTGCCATCTCTAGCACAATCTCGCCATCGACTTCGGTCTTTGTGCCTCTCATAACTCACCATCGACTTCGGTCTTTGGAATCCCCTTCACCTACCCACCATCGACTTCGGTCTTTGGTATCCCCTTCACCTACCCACCATCGACTTCGGTCTTTGGGCCTGCCCATACCCGCCATCGACTTCGGTCTTTGTACCCCCTTCTTCTCCGGCACCCAGGAACAATACCGATCAAATAGAAGTATATAATTTAAACCATCAAGCCTTCCACACCGAACGTGTTGATCACAGCGGAAGTTGTCCCATTTTGTGAATCTGGCAGAGCAAGGGCTGTTCAACCTTGTGGTATCACAGCCATGTGGAATTAACAATGTGAATACTCCATCGATATGGAGCAGTGAATGATTCATGTATTAGAAATTACATATTCGTCAGAAGTATTGAGTAGTACGTTCCTGAATTCTCGCGAGAGGCATGCCTGGTACCATAGCTGCGTGGCGACCAAAGACCGAAGTCGATGATGGGTATGTGAAAAGCCCAAAGACCGAAGTCGATGGTGGGTACGTGAAAAGCCCAAAGACCGAAGTCGATGGTGGGTACGTGAAAAGCCCAAAGACCGAAGTCGATGGTGGGTACGGGTAAGCCCAGAGACCGAAGTCAGTGGGGATTTTGGTTGTGCAATCTTGCACACGCTTATGCCGATGAGGTTGGCACTGCAGGCTTCGGCATGCCTTCATGAGTCGCTCCCTCCCACTGCGGTGCCATCCTGGCCATAGCTTCCAAAAGACCATCCCTGACGTGACCCTCCGGCATCAAGTCGACCTCGCTCCAGTAGGTTGGGCTGGCTTCGATCAGATACTCTGGGGCGATTGCTGATACCACCTTGAGCCTGCCCGCTCCAGTACCCTTGTCCGAGAGCTCATTGTAGATGACCCACGTGGAATCCACAGACGAGTCGCGGAATTCAGTGTCATCCGAGAGCTCAACCTGCTGACCATGGCGGACTGTGTAATAGAGCCCGTCCTTATCACGCTTAGCAACTCGCAGAAAGTTGCCAGCAGCCAGAGCTCGCAAGATGCGAGTGTAGTAATTCTTCTGGTCCGGCTTGATGCTGTAGACCTCCCAATCTTTGCGTCGAGTGAGCAGCATCAACAGTTGCTGCCGTGTATGATCCGCAGCTCTTAGAACACTGCCGATGAGCCAGTTGTCATAGACGAACTTGTCGGCATCGCCATCCTCACAAGCTTGTCTCCACGCCATGTAGATGTTGAAGAGCGTGAGGTGATCGCCAGTGGCGTGAAGGAACTTGTCACGGACTTGGCTTATCGCGCTCCTTTCCTGCTTGCTCCGAGTCTGTTGGAAGATGCGAGTGCCGCCATCCGATGCATCCATCAATGAGATCAGAGATACGACCTCGTCTGAGCATCGCAGCTCCGAACTAGCCAACAGTGTCATCGCAGAGTACACGTCGGTAGGAATGCCCGCAATCGCTTCGCCCATGGGTGTGAGGGTTTGCTTTGCGTAGTCGATGGCGTTGAAGCCGAGGAGGATCTCGAAGGCCGTAGCCATGGTTTCTGAAGCCGGCTCGGCGATGAAAGGGAAGCCGATCGGATTGTATCCGATGCTTAGATTGCTCAATGTCTCCGAGAGCATGTCGCCTTGGAGCATAGCAGGGATGGTCTGATCCGGGACCATCTGCTGATACTGCTCCTGTGTGCACATCCGCCAGACAATGCCAGGCCGTGTTCGACCAGCTCGGCCAGCTCGTTGCTTGGCTTGTTGTTTGCTCACCCAGAGCTCATGGAGTGCCCATGATTCCTTTCGAGGATTCCATATCTTCTCCTTGACACGGCAGCAATCGACGACGTGAACGATTCCGGGCAGAGTGATCGATGCCTCTGCAATGTTGGTGGCGACAATGACCTTGCGGCCGACTTTGCCGTTGTCGCTTGCCCGCGCAACAGCGCTCACGGCCTTGTCTTGAGCCTCTGCCGAGAGTTGTGCCGACAGTGCGTAGCAGTCGAGGGGACCAACTTCACTTCCGTCGAAACCAGCGGTTTCGCTGTCATAGACGGCTGATTCTATGCCGCCCATGATCTCGAAGATCTCGCGGATGCCGGATGCGAAGACCAGGATGTCGCCACTTCGTTGTGTCAAGTGGATCATGAGAACCGTGTTGACGGCGGCCTTAAGGATCGCGCTCGACGATCGTGGTGGCGTTGGCAGGAACATCTCAGTGACCGGGAAGGTCCTGCCTTCGACTTCCTCGACGACTGCACCAGGGAAGTACTTCGCGAAGACCTTCGTGTCGATCGTCGCGGACATGATGATGACCTTGAGATCATCTCTTGTTTGAAGCAGCCCCTTCAAAATACCGAGGAGCAGATCGGTAGCCGTCGTGTGGAGATGAGCCTCATCAATGATGATGACCCCGTACTTGCTCAGACTTGGATCGGCTCTGGCAGCGGCTAGGAGGGATCCTATCATTGATCAGCAGAGTCCGTTAGGTCAAGGATATGTAGTATTACCATCTGTGAGAATAGCAAGGCGTGTCGAACGAGAGATTCGGTCTACACCTCTGTACTTCACACCGACAACTTCCCCGAGCTGCACGTCCAGCTCTTCTGCTATACGAGCGCTGACCTATCAGACAATGTCAGCTACTGCGGGACGTATGATCTTGGATGTGAGAAAGGGGTCAACATACTAGCTGTGCTGCCAGACGGCGATTCTGAGTAACGGCAATCATCTTGCCGTTCGTGATGGCAGAATCTGCCAAGATGGCTTTCGGCAATTGTGTTGTCTTGCCAGAGCCCGTTTCACCCACCAAGATCGTCACCTGGTTGTTCTTGATAGTGTCAAGCAGCTTTGGTAACGACTGCGAGACGGGCAATTTCTGTGCCCTTGCACGCACGGTGTAGTAGTTGGCGCTGTACGCCTTGTTGTTGTACGGGTTCTTCTCAATACGAGGAGGCATTTTGAGCGAAATCGATAGGTATTTGTGTATGTGTATGTGTAAGTGTTCTTGCGTGCGTGTTTGCGTGTGTTGTTGCGTGTGCGTTGCTGATTGTTGCTCTTGGGAGAAGAATTTGTGTGGTGGAAGTCGGAGCTCGGAGCTTATTCGGTCAAAAACCGCGCCGATCGTTTCGGGTGTCTACATACTGTAAGGTTTGGTATCGGAGAGGAATCCGAGATTGTCATTGAGATATACTACCTCTTATTCCTATAGATAGTGAAGGAACGGGCCTTCGAGAAGAACACTGCTCCAGCATTGCCGAGGTCCTGCCGCGGGTCGACTTCATTGAGCATCGGAGGCAGACCTTCCGTCAGGTCTCAGCCGCCTTCATTCCTCCTCACAGTTCCTGTTCCGCCGGATGAATGCCATGCAGTGATCGTCGCTCTCGTGGTAGTATAAGTGGACCACCATCACTTGTTGGCAAATCACAAGCGTGTAATGGACCGCCTGCTCAAGATGGACCGCCCGAGTAGGCTGCCCGACTCGACCGCTGTGAGTGGTTTAAGAACATCCACCAGTCTCGTTGAGAGGTAGGTACCTACCCACTGGATCGCTGAACGAGGACATGGATATCGAGAAGCTGCTCACTGAGCTTACGCTCGAGGAGAAGGTAGCGTTGACTGCAGGTGTGGATACATGGAGGACAGCTGCTATCGAGCGATTGGGCATACCGAGTATCACCGTTGGTATCATCAGTACGTGACAATATTACGCATACTGAATCTCTAGACTTCTGATGGACCTCATGGACTTCGAGGCACTAGCTTCTTCAACAGTGTATGTATATCACTGTATCTTGGATACAACAGGCTCATATATTGTCACAGGAGCCGGCAGCTCTGCTACCATCCGCCACAGGCATGGGGGCTACATTCAATACCGAGCTCATGGAGCAAGTGGGAGATCTGCTTGGCAAGGAAGCTAGAGCCCGCAACATTCAAGCATTCCTTGGACCTACTGTCTGCATCCAGAGATCGCCCCTGATTGGCCGTGGTTTCGAAGCTTTCGGCGAAGACCCAGTGATGAGTGGTAACATCGCGGCTGCTCTCATCAATGGTATGCAGAAGCACAAAGTGGGTGCCATCATTAAGCACTATGCCGCTCATGATCAATCCGCTTGGTCCATTGAGGATAACATTGTGGTTTCCGAAAGGGCGTTGAGGGAAGTGCATCTGCTGCCCTTCCACATTGCCGCGAAGAAGTCGAATCCGTGGGGCTACATGACTTCCTACAACAAGATCAACGGCATTCATGTTGCCGAGCACCCACATCTACTGAATGAAGTGCTTAGAAAGGACTGGGGCTGGAACGGGTTGGTCATGAGCGACTGGGGAGGTACCTACAGCACTTCTGAAGCCATCAATGCGGGGCTTGATCTGGAGATGCCGGGACCGACCAAGTGGCGTGGGAACATCCTTACTTGGGCGGTGAACAGTCGAAAGGTTTCCACGGCAGCCCTCGATGCTTGCGTTCGAAACGTGCTCGAATTCGTCAACAAGGTCCATCCCACCATGTCAGGCTCAGCAGATATGCCACGAAATGACGCCGAGAGTCAAGCACTAGTCCGTCAAGTGGCAACCGAGTCGATCGTCCTGCTCAAGAATGACAAGAAAATCCTACCGCTTGACAAGAAGGCCGGGAAGAAGTACGGTCTGACCGGACCTCATTGGCAGCTCCCAGCAGCCAGCGGCGGCGGTAGTGCTGATCTCAACCCCTACTATATCAGCAAGCCCTACGACGCCTTTGTCGAAGCAGCTGGCCACGACGTCCCCCTCCAAATCGGATGCTACAGTAAGCCCCCCTTCCCCATCCACCCTACCAGCCTAACCTCTGCAGCCCACCGCTTCGCTCCCCTCCTCACCACCGGCCTCACCATCCCCTCCACCTCCGACTCAGGTCTCATCCTCGAATGGTTCCCCACAGACCCCACCTCCAACCCATCCGCCAAGCCCATCGCCACCGTCACCACCCAAGAAACCTACATGTTCCTCGCCGACTCCCTCCCCGCCAACCTCCCCCCGCAATGGTTCCTCCGCATCCGCACCACCTTCACCGCCCCAAAGACCTGCCCCTTCCGCATCGGCCTCTGCGTCATCGGCAAAGGTAAACTCTCCTTTGACGGCAAAGAGGTCATCGATCTCTGGACTTCCCACCCCGAGAAGACGGGGGACACGCCCATGTTCAACGCTGCGAGCAGTGAGGTCACTGCTGATGTGGATCTCGAAGAGGGAAAAGGGTACGAGATCGAGATCCTGGTCATTAACGAAGGCGTGGAGAAGGCGGTGGGGGCGATGCCGACTGCTGGTGTGCGGTTGGGCGGGTACGAGATTGTAGACGAGGACAAGGCGATGGATGACGCTGTGGCGTTGGCGAAGGACGTGGAGGTGCCTGTTGTGCTGACCGGTCTGACGAAAGATTGGGAGTACGAGGGGAGCGATCGCACGCATTTGAATTTACCGGGGAGGACGGACGAGCTAATCCGGAGAGTGGTGGAGGCGAACCCGAACGCGGTGGTGGTGACGCAGGCGGGGAGTCCGATTGGGATGCCCTGGCTGGAGGGGACGGGGGCGTTAGTGCACGCTTGGTTTGGCGGGCAGGAGACGGGGAGATCGTTGGTGGATGTGTTGTTTGGCGATGCGAATCCGAGTGGGAAGTTGAGTCAGACGTTTCCGAAGAGGTTGGAGGATACGCCTGCTTTCTTGACGTTTGGGAAGGCGGACTCGGATTTGTTGTATGGTGAGGGTGTGTTTGTTGGGTACAGGTATCATGAGAAGGTGGATAGGCCGCCATTGTTCTACTTTGGACACGGGTTGTCGTATACGCAGTTCGAGTACAGCAATCTGGTCGTGCCAGAGAAATGGGCTGGTGGAGCGGACCACGTTGTCACAGTCAAGGTCGACGTGAAGAATGTGGGTGACAAGCAGGGCAAGGAGACGGTACAGCTCTACGTCTCGGACAAGAAGAGCAGTGTGATTCGACCGCACAAGGAGCTCAAGGCATTCAAGAAGGTTGAACTTGCGCCGGGAGAGACAAAGAACGTGGAGATTGAGCTTGACAAGTACGCTCTATCGTTCTGGGACGAGAGACAGGATAAGTGGTCGGCCGAAAAGGGTGTGTTTGAAGTCATCATCGCCAGGAGTGCGGACCCGAAGAGTGAAGTACTGAGGAAAGAGGTTTCCTTGCCGACATCGTTCACATGGACAGGAGTGTAAGGGCTTCACGCCGTGGCCATCATCACGCAGACAGTAGCACAAGAAAGACCAAATCAATCAATTGCATGATCCTACCACCCGTATCCAGGAATCCCCTCTTCATCCTCCTCCGTCCAGTCACCTCACACTCTCGGCAGCTTCCTCCTTCTCAAGCACTGATCCCAGCAGTCTTGATGATAAAATCCGCCGCATCACTCGCACTAGACCCGTACGACAAATGAGCCGCCGAAATCCCAAACCCAACCCCCTGACACACCCCATCGCCCGTGGCACAGTACTGCTTGACCTTAGCCGCCGGCACCGAGCCAACAGACTGCTTCAGCACTATTCCCCTCAGCACAACGCCCCACTCTCCTCCATTGCCCCAGCTGGTAGAAAGACTCACAAGGATCCCCAAACAACACCACCGCCGCCACATTCCCCGCCGCAAACCCACTCTTCCCCACCGCATTATGCACCACCATCGCCCCCTGACTATACCCACTCAAAACAACCTTCGTGCCAGGACACTTGGCCAAAGCCTGGTTCCCCAACTGCGCCATAGTCGGCCCGCCATCAGCGCCTAGATTCGCGTTGCCCGCCGCGGACGCAGGGTAAGTGACGCCTTGCAGGGCGACGTTGCCGGACAGCTTGCTCTTGAGGGCGGAGAAGAGCGGAGGCCCGATGACGGAGCCGAGGGTGGCGCGTTCGGTGGTGCCGCGGGCGAGGATGACGGTTAGGGGGGCGCAGAGGCCGGAGGTGATGTCTGTGGCGGTGGAGCCGCCGTTGTAGGATGTGGCGCGCTTGAGGAGGGGGAGGGGAGAGGCGAAGGCGAGGGGGAGGAGGGAGAGGAGAAGGGAGGGCTTCATGGTTGTATTATTGGAGAGGTGGAGTGAGTGAAGTAGGTTGGATTGGATTGAAAGTCTGGGATGGAGGAGGAAGGGTGGATGTGGGTTGTTTTATACCTGAGAGCTGGGAGGTTGCAGTAACTACCACTGGTGAGGTGCTGGGCTGGAGACGTGCGGGCGACGGTCATCCAGCTGATTGTTACCTCCTTGTCAGTGCGAGAGCTGGATGCAACTTGCCATTGCACCATCACTTGGGGACAAGGATAGCACATATGCTCGCAATGCACCAGTGCCCAAGACCATATTGGTGGTTGCTCTAGAGCTCGATGGGAGATGATGGTCATCCAGGATGCGGACTAAACAAGCACCATCTGCAGCCGCACTAATGCAGTCGCTGCTTGTTGGCGTCCATCAGGGCGAGATCGAGCAGCCAAATCGTGTCCCGCGTGGTAGGTTGATTTGATCAGATCCATGTCTGATTAAGCAAGACCCTGGTAGTTTTGAAACGCCACTACTTAGAGGGGGCTGACATGCAGCTGGCTGAGCCGTGTTTCTCGACAGATCCATTTGCTGTCCATGAATGTGCCTAGAATGCACGTAGGGACTTTCGAGTGGATCGGAGGGTGGGATGTGTACGCAGAATGCAGAGAGTATCATCGGCCAATTCCGTATGTGCAGATATCCCTGCTAGCGTCGCCCATCAGCCCACTGTCCTACCGCGCCCTGACCCACCTGTCCCAACGATCTTACTCCAGAAGTAGATCAGATCCACACGCGGGACGGCAATATCGCACATGGTCAAATTCCATTCTTCGGTGCGACGGTCTACCTCTCAACGATGTTCACGCCCCGAGGCAGTGAGCGTCAAGGAAACCTGCTGCTTCTTACTAGCCCATCGATTACGCTTGGTACAGCCGTGGAAGTGGATGTAAGGTACGTGCAGGACGGCCGAGAACTGTTGCCCAAGAACCCTGAATTTTCTCCTAGATATCTCCGTGCCGCTTTCATACGGCTCACTTACTGCTTCTGCATATCTGGAGGAGTAGACGGCTAGGCGGTCCACAATTACCCCAGGAATCGACTGGAGCAGAGCTATCCTGACATGCATATTCCGGACAGTGGCGATCTCAGTGATTGTCCCGAAAGCTTGCTGTAAAGAAGCATTTTTCCCGTGGACATGCCGAGGCATCTCTAGCAGTCGGGCAAATCACGGCCGAGAGGTGTCGTCCCGGTGAGCTTGTGGTTGCTTCCAGCTGCTGCAGGAGATGCTACTGCAGGTGATGTTGGTGGAGGATCTGGGGTGTGGTTTGTCTCCACCTCGAGGTCCAAGACATCCTGGTATAGTGCTTGCCCTTGAGACAGTCTTGTCTCGATTGAACTGTGCCTCTGAAGCTGCATGGATCGGTGTGCAGATTTTAGGATCATCAACCTCCTCTTGTGCAAGTCGTGCCTCACTGCTTCTGATTCTTTGACGCATCCTTGTCCTTGGTTAGACCATGCAATTGGGCTTCCAGTCTCTTGACCTCGGCTGTGCGATGTGAGCTGCCGTGATATCCGTTGTGACCACTTGACTGACCATCCTTGTCAAATTTCTCCTCGACAGCTTCGAGTTTGAGCCATGTAAAGTAGACGAGCTGGTAGGTGACCATTGCACCCAGGAAGACCTTTGCGATGGGCCGTCCGAATGACTTCCAAAAGTTCCGCTGTGGAAAGAGGTCAGCTTGTGCTCATGCTCGGGTTGAGCTCGAGTTGCACGACATACGTGAGGATTATCCTTTGTGGGAGGTGGTGTGGGAGGTTGATAGGTGCCATTGCTACGGCTTTGGCGCGCCATTGCTCGCATTGTGATATGGACTGGTCTCGCGCCATCCCTGAGACGGCCTAGTAGTTGTATGGAGTACGACATTCTGTGTCGAGTCCTGCAGCTTGTCGGATGCGAATGCACAAAAAGTTGAAGTTGGAGAAGCTCCAGTTTGGAGCAGCCAGGTCAACTCGGCAGATCTGACCCGGTTGTGGATTCTGAGCCATTCTCAAGTCATTCTTGAGCCATTCCCTTGTCAGTCCACTCTCATTCAACAGCGGCGATCTTTTCAACCCATCGACCTAATCGCGTCTTCGAGCTTCTCTACAATTTATGCAAGGCCAGTGTATGTGCAGGTCGAATGTCTCCGAAGGCTCTACTCGTCAAAGGGATCTGCATGTGGGATACGCGTACCGTCGACGACATGGTCGAACCATCCGAGGGTTCCGGGGTCATACCATCCGAAGTTGCTGTCCCTCAATATACATTTCCGCGTTTACCTGCACGGCCTCACACAACTCGGCCATCTTCTGTTGCCTAGGATTCACTGTAATTGGAGCTGTATATGTGACCAAGTCTCTCCGGTCCCGAGCTGCTCTATAAAGGTAGGTGATTTCTGCACTGGCCTGTACTCGTCAATTGCAACATTCACCATTTCCTCATGTTTTCATCGTTGTATAATCTCTCTATTCTAGCCTCCTTGGCCACGGCGAGCAGTCTTCGGGGCAAAAGTTGCGTAAGTCAGCCTCCCGTTGCACGAGCAAGCCGAGCTGAACCTACCACAGTGCCAAAGGCTTCAGACAGTCATTGGTGCAGGCGATATTGTCGGAAGCACTAGCCCGCTCGTTGAGCCGTACTGGTCTGCACTTGCTGAAGAGCAGAAACCAAGTTGTGTCGTTCGTCCTACCAGCACTTCCGAAGTTGCCGCAGTAATATCCATTCTTGGGAGGACTGTTGTTACTGACAATGCCTGTCGATTCGCAATCAGATCCGGCGGGTAAGATGAGTACATCCAATGGTATAGCCCTGGCGCTAATACGGGCTCCAGGCACACGCCGGCCAAGAATCAGAACAATATAGATGGTGGAGTCACTATCGACCTGTCACTCTTGACTCTCTTGAAACCTGCTGCAGACCTGGGCACCGTCTCCATTGGCCCCGGGAACCGCTGGAGCGATGTCTATGCTGTGACGGACCCATTGAACATTACGGTCGTAGGGGGAAAATCCAAGACAGTGGGATCGGCCGGTCTCACCTTACAAGGTTAGTCCTATCACCACGAAAGCGTAACCGATCTGATATCGTTCAGGTGGAATGTCATTCTTCTCCCCACGCAAAGGCCAACCGACTGACAACATCGCAAATGCCGAGGTACGTTGATCCAATGGCGGGCGAGCATCACCTGACTCTCAACAGGTTGTGCTCGCAAACGGCACCGTCGTCGAAGCCAACGCGACCAGTCACCCCGACCTCTATCTCGCCTTGAAAGGAGGAGCAAACAATTTCGGCGTAGTGACACGTCTTGATCTCAAGGCGTTTCCGCAGGGCCGGTTCTGGGGTGGCATGGCTATCTACAATTATACTACCACTCCACAGCTGTTGGACTTCCTGACAGACTTTGACAACTCTTCCACCTACGATCCTTATTCTCAACTTACCGTCCTCTATGGTCTTGCAAGAGGAACACCCCTAGCCATGACACATCAACACTACACCGCCCCGGAACCCAGCAAAGCAGAAAGCCTTTTCGCTCCGCTGGCGCCACTCCAAGTACAAAAGACCTTCCGCATCGACTCCCTCACCAACTTCACCATCGAACTCGCCTCCGACGACGCCAACGGCACTCTCCGCCGAGGCTTCGCCACAGCAACCTACACCAACAAATTAGAAATGCACCTCAAATTCCTCTCCCTCGCCAACCAGACCATTGCCACCATCGGCTCCATCTGCCCAGAATTCATCATCGGCGTGCAGCCCTTCGGCCGCTTCATCACGCAACACGCCGCCGAGAACGGCGGCAACCTGCTGGGCCACGAAGACAGCGACGGCGATGCAGCGATCTACGGTATCACGTTCCAGTGGGAGAAGAAAGAGGATGACGGGGCGGTGTACGGTGCGGTAAAGAAGCTGATCGATGATGCGAATAGGGAGGCGAAGAGGATGGGGGCGTTTAATGATTATATCTTCCAGAATTATGCGCCTCCGTGGGTGGATGTTTTTGGTGGGGTGGGGAGGGAAAATAGGGAGAGGTATAGGGCGATTAGTAGGCGGTATGATCCGCGGCAGGTGTTTCAGAGGCTTGTGCCCGGGGGGTTCAAGTTGTAGGGTGAGCATATGGGCTAGAGGTGGATGTGGTATGGATGATCATACCCTGTGGTCGACGGTTGTATATATAGCATTGAGCTCTTTAGTTCTGGTAGGATAGGCCGTTCAGACATCGACAAGTGACAAGGTCACCTATATACACTTGAAATCCCCCTCACTCCCCTACCCCATAACCTTCCCCAACCTTCCCGCAACCTCCAACAACACCCCCTCCCTCCCCGCCGGCGCAACAAGCGTGATCCCAAACGGCATCTTCGTCCCCTCAAAGTCCGCCCAACCAGCCGGCACAGCCAAAGCACAAAGATCCAAAACATTGACCGCGCTCGCAAACACGCCCAAGGCAAGATTGCTCTTCACCGGCTCCACCTCCAGCTCCTTCAGCGTGGGATGATTCGGCGCCGTCGGAACCACGAGAAGATCACAGGTGTCGAATTGATCATACACCTGCTTGGTCAACTCCTCGGTGAGATGAATGTCGTCCAGTGCTTCCACCCCTGTCACCTTGAGGCCGGCTTCGAGCACAGTCTTCACGGCAGGGAAGACGGCGTCCGAGTTAGCGGGGTCGGTGAAGAAGGAGCGGAATGTCCCGGATCTTTCGACGAGGTAGGCGCCGCGGTAGAGCATGCTGGCGGCTGTCATGAAGGGGGTGAAGTCGAAGGCTGTGGGGGTGGCGCCGGGGAGGAGGGACATGGAGGATTGGACTTTCTCGAAGGGGGTGAGGTATTCGGGGCAGAGGTGTTGCGAGATCAAGCTTTGCGGTGGGAGGGCGAAGGTGTAGGAGGCGCCTTCTGGGAGGATCGAGCGGTTCGTGGGGAGGAGCTGGCGTAAGGGTGAGGTGGTAAAGGAGTCTTGGCTCTCGCTGTGCTTTGCGTTGAGCCATGCAGTTCTGGCGTCTTCAACACTGGTGGCGAAGAATGAGACGCAGTCGAGGGTTTTGCAGGCTGGTACGACGCCCTGGCTAGATACAGTGAATTTGGTCGGCTTGAGACCGACAACGTCGTTGAACGCGGCTGGTACACGTCCACTGCCGGCGGTGTCGGTACCGAGGGAGAATGATACTAATCCAAGTGCTACGGCTAAGGCGGAACCAGAACTTGACCCGCCGGATACATGGTTGCTGGAGAATTTCGAGTGGCATGCACCGTAGGGAGACCGGACGCCGACGAGACCTGTGGCAAACTGATCCATATTTGTCTTGCCGATGCAGATGGCACCTGCCGAGAGCAGATTCTCGATCACTTCGGCATTCTCGGTTGGTGTGTAGTTGAATTTTGGGCATGCCGCCGTGGTGGGAAGACCAGCAACGTCAATGTTGTCTTTTACAGCAAAGGGTATGCCGAACAGTGGCAGATTGCGATCTGTGTGATGATCAAGGAATGAGGCTCGGTTGTAAAGATCGCGTTCGTTTGCTGTGGTGATCCAGATATGTGGATGTTCAGCTTGCACTTCCCGCATGCGGCCCAGCACCTGCTTAATGACTGACGATGGGGATAGTCCATTGGCATAGGCTTTTTGTAAGGATGCAATGTCCATGTCGCCGGTCCACTCGGGCGGCGGAGACTTTTGCTTCTGATAGTTCGCAAGGGCGGTTTTGAGTGATGGTGACGAACCCACGAAACCGAAAAGGCCATCTGAGAAGCATACCATGTTCAGTGATGAGGACTTAAAGTCTGGGACGAAGCCATCTGTGCAGTCGCTGAGCACACATGCGTCAAATCCTCTGTCATTCGCCTCTCGAACCGTGGTCGCCACGCAGCACTCGACTGTGACGCCAGCAACAATGAGGTGGGTGATTCCTCGATCTGCGAGCTGCTGGTGGAGACCTGTCGCGAAGAAGCTGCCCTTCCCTGGCTTGTCAATAACGACCTCTCCAGGCGACGGTCGCAATTCATCGATGATGTCGTGACCATATTCGCCCTTAGTGAGAAGCCTCCCCATCGGACCCTTGTCACCAATCACCAAGTTGTGGCGAGATCCAGGAGTTCGTGCCTGCCGCACCAGCTTAGTGGTGGGGCAATTCCTCAGATCTGGACGGTGACCTTCGCGAGTATGGACAACTTGCAGACCAGCGGTTCTGAATGCCTTCAGCACCTCCAAGGTAGGCTTGATGGTTCTCTGGACAGCATCAACGCCGGCGTCGCCCGCCTGGATGTGACCAAAGCCATCCGTTAAGAGAAAGTCTCTCTGCATATCGATGATGAGGAGTGCACATTTTCGCGGCTTGAATGAGAAACGATATGGTAGCGCGTCAAAGGATATTTCATCGTTGCTGCTATCCTGATAGTCTGACTTCAGCAGCTGCTTCGAGTAGACAATGCCAGGAGTGGTAGGTGGCGAATGTGCCTCCAACGAAGGTGCCATGACTTGAAATTGTACGTGATGAGACTTACCGGGATTTCTACCTTGGTCATGATCCATATATCTAATCACTGCCCAGTCTCTCAATGATGGACTGTTGTTACTGGAGCATGTCGAGTAGAGTCGCGGAAGTTGCCCTCGGGAAAGGTGGAGACAGCCCGAGGTCCAGAATCGCGCGCACATGGCTCCTTTATCCGTTTAAGCTCACCAACCTAGCAACCCTGACCTTTTACATCTCCCACAACTCCTGCCCCGAACACCCCGATCACCCCGAGGACGACACAAGGCGTCACACACGGGATCTCTACGCTGAATCATGCATTGGCGCATAGCCGGCTCCCGAGCATGCCCAGCAGCAGAGCATGCGACGTCTGTCGTAAGAGAAAACAGCGTTGTATAGCGCTCGATGATTCGTCACTCTGCTTGACGTGTCGGACTCTGGGGATAGAGCAATGCACCTTTCTTGAGCCTCCTCCACCAAAGCGTCGACGCGTGACGCCGCATACATCTCCTGCCAACTCGCAACCCAGTCAAACAAACACGAATAATACCAGCAATGCGACTGGTCAGGCAAAGGACAGCACTGCGCCGTCGTCGACAAGTTCACCAGATTATCCAATTCATTCCATCCTCACCGAGACATTAGGTCTAGAGAAAAGCCGATCCTGCGAGCTCGTCGGACCCAATGGTAGTCATGATTGGTTATTATTGTCCAACGATGTCGACTACCAGCACGTTCCGGTCAATGGCCTTGGACAGCGGAACCCAGGCGTCCCTTCGCGCAAACAAGGCGGACTGTATACGCAAATCCGACGGGTCGACGAAGATGCTCTATTCCGTATGGTTCCGGACAATGTGAGCCCCCTGGAATCCAAGAATCATGTGACCGTGGACGACATAGAGAATCTTGTCAAACCTCATGGACCAGCTCTTGTCAGACTATACTTTCGAATTGTCCATCCATCATTTCCCATACTCCACAAGCAGGTCTTCATCGAGAAGTACGAACGGACTTACAAGGAGATCACTCCGCACCTACTTGGCACCGTGTACTGTTTGGCAACAAAATGGTGGATGTATGACGAGGAGTTGCTAGCTGAAGGCAAGCTTGACGAAGAAGCGCTAGCATCTCTCGCGTACCGCGCCGTACAGGAGTCCTTCCTCAGGCCTCGACTGAACTCGGTTCAAGCTGGACTTCTCCTGCTGCAACGGAACCTACCAAGCTCAACGGCACCTACCAGCAGTGCACTGAGTGCCACGTTTCTGGCGTCACTTATAGCTCTAGGTCAGCAAATGGGCCTGCATCTGGATTGTACCACCTGGGCAATCCCGTCATGGGAACGTGGACTACGAAAACGACTGGCTTGGGCTCTTGTGATTCAGGACGCTTTTGCTGCCCTAACACAAGGCTATCACCAGGTACTGAATCTTGTGGATTGGGATGTACTTCCACTTGAACCCTCGGATTTCTCCGAAGGTCGGCAGGACGAAGATACACAGGAGCAGCCGAGTATAGAGGACGGGAAGATCATGTTCATGGAAATGGCCAAGCTCGCCATCGTTGCGAATCAGGTCGTAAGAGGTCTCTATTTACCCAAGGCCAGGCGCAACGTGAACGACTTCTACACCCAAGTGCTTCCGGTGGTCGAACCAATTGGCAGACAACTGGCGGAACTACAGAAAAACTTAGCACCTGAGCTGAGATTTGAGTATCATGAGACGGGACGACTGAATGCAAGCGCATGTCTCTATCTCATGCACCACGCGGTCTCCGTGGCCGTATACCGCAGACTCATATGGGCAGCCCAGGATACCGACCCCTTCGATCCGTTGGGTAACATCGACCAATTCATTGTCTTCATCAGATCGACGCAACTCACCAGAGTCCGCACCATCGTTAACTTCTTCCGGCAGCTCCAATCTCAGCACATGGAGGCCTTCTGGATCGCCGCTGCGGGCAGCTGTGCTACCATGCTGGGCTCATTCCTCGGACTCATGAATGCCACAAGCCGAAATCTTGCAGAGAGCCAAGAATTACGATTATTGATGAAGGACCTGGAGTGGCAACTGCGAATAAAAGCGAAAATGGGCGATTGGATCCAATTTACTTTGACACGACTTCAGGCGTTGGGGTGGGACAAATGGAAGAACATGGAGCCTGCAGAGGATATGCTTCTACAGCCTCTGGCTATACAGACTCCAGACATTTATACTCCTGGGGTCAATGATTTCTATACCGCTTAGGATTTTGAATTGGGGATACATTCTGTACATAGCTGTATTATTGCTTTATGACGAGAAGTACTCGGAGATGTTGACTACATAGGAGGATTATTCGATCCTTCAAGCGATAGCTGCGGCATGTTACCTATCGCCTATGACACTTGATATCCTTACTGCCAGACCTGTTCACTAAGAATAAGTCATTGGGTACTGCAGAAGTGATGGATGCGATCATCTTCAAAAGCATGTCGGGCCCTCGGGATCCCTCGGGCATCCGTAACCTTATCGACTTCCTCACTTCAAGACCCTTTCCTCCACATCGGCAGTTGAACCAATTAAACTTTGTCTCAGCACGCAGACCCTATTGTTCGGCGGTCAAACATGCATGAACTCCTCTATCACGGGCTGCATGACAAGCATTCGCGTCGGCCGCCTCGGGAACCACACCTCACGCCTATCAACCATCACATCTATATCCTTGATGAGGGCGAGATTGTAGCCCGTCCTGGAGGATGAGGAAGTGAATATACAAATGCCTTGATGCACACCGTTTCCGGCAACTGGTCAAGGAGTTTTCAGAGTGCAGAGTCTCACTACTCACTCCAATACCATGGACGCTGTCAAAGAACGTGTCGTCAGCAAGAGCAGCCACATCAAAGCCAAGGTCAAAGCCAGGACAACATCTCTGGAGTCCTGGGTACTGCCGAAGCAGACCTCCAGCTTTGCTCCGCCTGGTACCTGGGTCAACATTGACAACGATGTCACTCCTCTCGAACGGCAGACGTGGGGAGGATGGTCGCTCGTCGGTTACTGGGTGAGTCTATAGCATCAGCCACACTGCTCTCATACTAACACTCGCAGATGTCTGACATCCTCTCTACACAATCCTGGGCTGGTGCCTCCGCCATCATCAGTATAGGCCTTACCTACCGCGAAGCCCTCGTCTGTCTCATCCTCGGCACCTCCATCATCGCAATCCCCCTCGTCCTTAACGGCATGGTCGGCGCCCGCCTTCACGTCCCTTACGCTATCGCGTCCCGCTCCTCCTTTGGCTACTGGTTCTCCCGCGTCCCTGTCGTCATCCGCATGGTCACCGCCCTCTTCTGGCACTCGATCCAAACCTACTCCGGCGCCACCGCCATGACCCAAGTAATCCGCTCCATCTGGCCCTCCTACCTCCTCATCCCCAACCACCTACCAGCATCCGCCGGCATCACCACCCAGCAGATGGTCTCCCACCTCATCTTCTGGCTCGTGCAATTCCCCATCCTCCTCATCCCGCCCCATAAACTCAAATCCTTCTTCCTCTTCAAAGCCATCTTCGTCACTCTCGCCGCCGTCGCCATGGTCATCGGCCTCTGCGTCAAAGCTGGCGGGAGTGGCGACATCTGGGACCAACAACCGCGCTACACGGGCTCCGAACGCTCCTGGCTCATCCTCTACTTCATGTCCTCCCTCACCGGCTCATGGGCAACCATGGCCACCAACGTCGCAGACTACACCCGCTACATGAAGTCCGACCGCAAAGTCTACCTCCAAGCCCTCCTCATGCCAGGCATCTCCACCTTCATCGGCGTCATGGGCATCATCGCCACGTCCGCCTCGCGCGTCGTATACGGGGAATACATCTGGGATCCCGTGCAGCTCACCTCCCGCTTCGACGGGCCAGGTGGCCGCGCCGCCGCCTTCTTCTGCGGTGCAGCATGGTGCGTCGCGCAGATCGGAGTCAACGTCTCGGCCAACGTCATCTCCTGCGCAAACGACATGACGAGCTTGTGTCCCAAGCACATCAACATCCGCCGCGGCGCCATCATCACCACCATCATCGGCGCCTGGGTCATGGTGCCCTGGAAAATCGTCAGCAGCGCAGCCAGTCTGATCAATTTCATGTCCGCGCTGGCCGTGTTCCTCGCGCCCATCGCGGCCTTGCTGGCGACGGACTACTGGGTCGTGAGCAGGCGACGCATCGACGTGCCTGCGCTTTACCGACCGATGGGGCGGTATCGGTACTGGAAGGGGACGAATTTCCGGGCTTTGGTGGCGTTGGTGGTCAGTCTGGGGCCGAATATGCCGGGTTTGATCAGGAATGTGGATTCGAGTGTTTATATCGGTGGGGCGGAGAAGATTTACAACTTTAACTATTTGTGGGGGTTCATGAGTGCTGCGGTGGTGTATGCGGGGCTGAGTTGGGTTTTCCCGGTGCCAGAGGCGAGGGTGACGAAGGAGGAGATGAGGGCTTGGGAGGAGGAGAGGTATGCGGCGAGTTTGGAGGGGGTGGATGGGGAGAGGAGGGGGAGTGATAGGAGTGTAGAGGTGGAGAAGGTGAGGGTGGATGAGAAGTGAATAGATTTTTGTTATGATACCCGATAGACGGAATTGTATACCACCTTTGACCGTAGATGTCTGTATCACAGTTGGTGAAGATGACATGATCGAAGGTGCAGGCTGTACATCGTGTAGGCGTGTGGGTTTCCGTGGCTGCACCATGGCAGAGACAATCATTCTGCCGATCAGCTTCTTGGGCCCAGAAGATCAGATTAGTTGGGGGTGTTCCTTTCTCCTGCCACACAATGTGATGCTGATCGCAATGGGACGAGATGATGCTTGCTCACAGTCTGATAGTCACGTGCTACACTAGTGCGGTAGGGCAGAGCCGAAGGAACATCCGATCTGAGCAGCGGATCTACAGCTGTTCATCTGCAAACTCAGGAACATGGAGATCTGAGTGGTCTAGACCGCATCACATTGTGGGCCGTAGACGTCAAACGTGGTTGTGCAGGACCAAAGAAACGTAAAGAATCAAGATTGAGCATGGACGCCTGTGCTCCGACCGTCGAGACCCTCGTTGCTTCCTCGAGGAACATTCCGCATGCGTGTCTGCTCGAGAATCATTCGCACTTGATTCGGTCCGAAGCTGACAGAGCTACGAGCACGCGACACGAAGCGTGGTGTGAGGCTTGCACTGCAGCACGAAGCTTCCCCTCCTGATCCCTCACCATCCCACCCAATGGCAAGACAGGCTGATATGGAAAGATGCACGCGACGTCATCCCACAGCGCCTCGCATCCCTGAGCTCCAAACGCCTCGCACAGACAGCCATGACATGTCTGGAGCATGTGAAACCAGGGTCTCCAGATCAAGCGAGGACAAATTTCCTCCGATCGCCAAGTGGGATCTCTTGTGCGAGTCGTCTCATCAGCGCAGATCCAGATAGGCACGTACCGAGATCTGCCACGAGTTGCAGGCTGAAAGGCAGGCGAGTGGGCATCGAACAGCGAGAAAGAAATGGCCGATGCAGAGTCGCATGTCAAGGAGTTTGAAATCGACGTCCGGCGCTAGTGCTGATCGGGTCCTTATCGTGGGGTAAAGTGACGATGGCTGCGATTCCGATGGATTTGATTGGCTGACTGACTCGATGACGAGCATCTGGCTGGGAGCTTGGGCGCGCTGATGCGAACCTCCATGGACAGAAGACGTTGGAAACTCAGGAGGGTGCCAGTGAAACGAGCGAGGGAGGGCCGAGGCAGGTGCCAGAAGGATGAGTATATAGAGAGCCCTGTCTCCACCACTTCACCTCAGTCAATCAAGCACGAATTCACGTCAAATCACTAGCGAACATTGCAACTAACCTCTCGACCGTCAACACCAAACCACCCACTTCAACCATGTCTGCCCCATCACCAGAGCGCAACTCCTACGACAGCTCTCGCCGACGAGTAAGCCCACTCTATCACGACCTTTCTAATACCATTGCTCATATCTTCCCAGTCAAGCGGCGCCATGTTCGCCAACCTCTCTCAGTACAAGCGCAACCCAGACAACCAAGCCTACCAGCAACGCCGCCAGTCTCTGACCGAGACAGCTGCGAAGCCAGGCTTCATTGGCAGCATGTTTAATAAGTACGTCCGCCAGGCCAATCCTTTGGACAAGTGATTCATGTCACCTCTGTCACCTGCGGACCGCTTCTACCCTCCTTGTGTTTTGCGAGAGCATTCTTCCTTGTACTGGATTACCATTGTGCTTCCTCATGGCGATCTGAAGTAGGAGATGTCTTTCAAGGCACAGCTGTTAATCATGTACAGCGTCTTCAAAGGCCATGGACCATCCGAGTCGAAGTAGTGGATCACTAGCGACGGAGCATTCAAGAAGGCTGGAACGAGCCAGGCGCTCTACGGAACGGGAGATCTGAACATCTAACGCGGGGTTATGTATTATATTACGATCAACTTATGACCATCCTTATTACGATGCATGGTTCCCTCTTGTTGTGAAGTGACCTTGTGCTTCCTCGAAAATACTGAAGTCGAGTACATGGACAGTTCACATATGTTTGCTATATGATCGCCCTACTGTTACCATGTATAATAGATGTCGAGGAAGAGTGGGGTCACGAGATTTGCGACACCTTTAGTTCGTATATCAGCGTGAAGACGTAAACACGCTATGATCTCGGACGACGCTCCTGCTCTGTGAGCTCTGTGAGAATAAACATCGATTGCACGCATCTGTACAGCCACAAGCAGGCCATCATAAATCTGGGTATAAAACAAGCAAAATAACACCCTCCTCCCTCATCCCTTCGATCTCAATGTCGTTCTCCACTCTCCCACCCCACGCTACTTCCCCTCCCCACTCCCCTTCCTCTCCCCCTCCTTCCCCGACCCAGTGACCTTCTCCTTCACCCCCTCCACCGCCTTCTTGACCACATTCGCCGCCCCTCCCCGTCCAAAATACCCCGGCTTGTCACCAGTCGGCTGCTTAGCCGCGGCCGCCGACGCCTCGACGTCCTGTGCCTTGCGCGCGTTCTCCGCCGAGTCGTTGGAGACAATGTTGCCTGACCCGCCGCGGCCGGTGGTGTAGTGGTTTTGCTTGATGGTTGGGGTGGAGAGGTCGACGGGCTTGAGCGAGGGGGACGCGGGGGCGACGTTGCCTGAAGGGTTAGTTGGGGGTACAATGGTTTGAGGGAGTGAGGGGTGTACCTGCGCCGCCGCGGCCGGAGAAGACCTTTTGCTGGGTGTTGGAGGTCATGATGCGCGAGGATTGGGATCCGGTCGCGAGCCTTGGGGGACTTTGGAAATGCGGAAAAAAGATGTATGCGAATAAAGGTGAGGCGGGCAGCGGTTGTGTCAACGGTCCGGAAGTCTCTGATTGGGAAAGATCTTTGTGCTGGTCTTGTTGCTCGTGACAGGAAGAAGAGAGGAGGGATAGAGGAGAGGATTTCGCACAATACCTTGAAATGGTGGGACGAGAAATGAGGTGCTCGCGCAATGGACAGCGACCCTGAGGACATGTTTTTACGTAACAGCATTGGCAATGCCTGTGCGGGCTTGGTTGTCTCTGATGGAGCTCTTGACTTGCCAGGACATTGTGTTGGACAGCGAATGTGAATCAGATGGTTAGGAAAGATTCAAAGCACGAAAAGGTAACGTGAAGCAAGGAAGAAGCATTGGAGATAAGGTATATAGGTTATCTCGAGAGTTTGATATCTCCTGTAATGAATCCCTGCATGTGTTCGCGGGTGACGTCGGTGCTCTGCAGAGCCTCACAACCTCAATGAATCCCGAACTGCTTGTGCAGCCATCGCTCAGTCCAAGACCCGTCGGTTGTCGGTGAAGTACTCATTGGGCTATTGCTCGTACTCGGAGGTCCTCCACGGACCTTGGGCAAGTAGTCATGCAGTCGCTGGACTCGTGGGCATCCGCTCCATCTGTCAATTGCATTGGGCTAACCTTGCCAGATATCCAGCCGAGAGCACTTTGCGCCGGCGTGCTCTCGAGAAGCTAGGTCAACTTGCGACGAAATCGAAGGGCCATTCCTCTAGCAGCAACTCCAGCTTCACCCGTCTATGCGACAGCTACAAAAGAGATCCCGTCAGCAATGGCATCAATGGGACATCGCAGCCCAACGCCACTTCCTCCGCGCCCATGGTCAGTCTACGACGTTCAAGAGCAGAAGGAGACATTTAACATTTTACAAAGAGCACTCGAGAACTCGAATATCTCCTCTCGCTATGTAGCGCTGCCCCAGCGGTCCGCAATCCTACTCATGCCGAACGCTTGGTGCAACAAATCGGCCCATGCCTTGCCGAGATCCATGCTCAGAACTTCAGAGGATCGCCATACCTACGAACTTTCCACCCATCTCCTTGGGAACTCGTCGCACACGACGTGACTACTGCACTCCTCACCATCAGCGTCAACCACGAAGCCCTAAGATCCTCCGCCTTATCCTACATCAAACGCACGGTGGACGATTGGGTAGCGGTGGGTCAAAATATAGAAGAGGCGCATGGGAACCCTTCCGAAGACACCGAAGATGATCACACAGACCTCGACGGTGAAGCCGTCAGGTTCTGTGCCGCTTTGCTGGGCCTCCAGACAGCCCTGGCAGAGAAGACCGATTCACTGGTGCCGTCCGAGAGGTTCAGCATACTACAGGAACTTCACACCGTGCTGTCGGAAGAGTTTATGATCCAGATCGAAGGAAGACTGTCCTCGTTACGGAACGCGAGTTCCCACTACAAGGATCTCAGACCTTGGAAGCGTGTCCTGACCTCATACGCCTCGACTGGGCGACCGTTGGGTGCCATGATTCTGCAACATGCATTTATGCGTCTACTAGCATCATCTACTTCCCTCTTCATTGCGCCTCCAGATAAATCAGACCGGGATGGCACTCTGGATTTCCTGCTCGATAGGGCTCTTCCTTTCCAAACATTCCCAGGTGACACAGCCGAAGGCACTGTGGACAGACTTGCAGGCTACGTCGTTGACGCCATAGGACTACTCGAGGCCGATGCAGACTTCTTGCGTGTCAGCTCAGTCTGGCAACAGCGCTTAGCACATTCCATGAAGGCGTACGCCATCAAGTCTTTTCTCTACCTGTCCCTTTTCGAAGACACTGCCGATGCCGATGTACTAATGGGATGGCTTGAGGCCGTGTTGGCTGATCAAATCCAGCTCGCCGATGATGAGCTAGCACAGACGACCCTCCGATGCATGGCGATTCTTGCAAAGGCAACAAACTCATTTGCATCCACGCTTGGCCGATCTCTACCGCGCCTTATTGTCCAGAGCAAGATGACACCAGAGACTGCTGCTGTTGCCGCAGACTGCCTAGCTCGAGTCCTCCTCCTTCTGCCCCAGGATATGCAGATCAGCACCTTGTACAGTCTCGGAAACATCCTGAGTGCAGGTACCGACCCTGCTCGCGCCAATCCAAATCTCTATTTTGACGGAAATCCTGGCAGCAAGAACACTGCTCAGTTCTACTCACAGCAAAGCAATGGTAGCTCCATCTCGCTTGTGACTAGCGATATTGACGACATGGCTACCGTCCACGGTACTGTAGTGCAAGCAGTGGTGAGAATTGCAACAAGGTCAAACGACGAGAAGATCATATCCCTGGCCATCTCTATGCTGGTACAGAAGATTGGGCGTGTCTCGGTAGCGATCGATATCAAGATCGTTCAAGGCTCAGCACTACTCGGACTTCGTGGCTCCGTCCACGACCTGAGACCTCTCCTGAGGCTGTACGCCAGGGTCGCACATGAGTGCTTAAGAACTGGCAACAATGCTTTGCTGCACGCTGTGATGGACGCACGCCTGACACTTGCCAATGGCATTCCAAAGACCTCTCCTCTCTATGAGATCTACTTGACACACCTGCTGGACACTGTTGTGAGCACTACAGGCGCCATCCAGAGTGACAAGAAGTCAATCAAGGGCGGCATACTCGGCTCCGAAGAGATTGGCCAGATCTTGAAGCCTCTCGCAATCCTCATCTCCGCCGAGCCTGGCAAAGAGGCCAAGTTCGAAGATCCTGTCATGCTGAGTAATCTGACAAGAGATGCGTGGTATAACCTCGTAGCCCACGATTTCACTCTGAAGTCAGGCCTCACCAGACGCCATCAGGGAGAGTTGGAGACACTTGCATTGTACAGCCCATCGCTCGTCGACAACTCGCGGGCGGATGCTCGAGAAACAGGAGTAGAACTCAACACTGTGCTTCGCCGCAACATGAATCCGGCGCACATGGCGCAGCAGAAACAAGCCTTGATCAGTTGTTTCCCTGAGCATGAGAGCGACATCAAAGACCTGGAATACGCCGAGCTCACTTTCCTCAATGCGGCAAATCTCATTGCAGGGCTGAGAGCAGAGGCTGGTAGTTGCACTCGGACCATGGAGTACTTTTATGACAGCCGATTCAAGGCTGGAAAGTTGAGCGACTGCCTGGTCGCCGTTGCAAGGGTGGAAGTTAAGACCTATGTGACTCGCACTCAAGAAAGCTTGCGGCAAAGATATGCTGCTCCCCAACTCGCCAGCCAGCTAGTCACTTTTCTGCAAGGATGCTGCCATCGAGTCGCAAAGGTGCGACAGATTGCCACGGAGTCTGCGAACCGGATCATCACCAATGTGCCTTCCGTGCTTTGCCAAAAGAGCTCTCTCTTCGCCATGCTGGAGCTGCTGACGCTCCTGTGGATGAGCTGCCTGGATGAAGAGACTGAGGACGTTGAGTGGAAGAACGAATACAGTTCCAAAAAAGGTGGTGTATCAATTCAGCTGTCTGACGACTTTGAAGTCCGACGAGGCACGCTCACCATCTTCCTCAAGAATTGTAGAGCTTGGGTATCCCACGTCATCGACATCATGCCTCTCGACGTCAAAGGCCTGTTACAAACCTACCTGTCTGACTTTGAGGACAAAGGCGCTTACGGTCATGTCGCTCTTGGACGCTCATTCGCTCTGGAGATGGGTTGCCTCATTCCCAAGCATGATCTGCGGATAGGTAACATGGACAAGAGGCTCGACATTGGAATCAATTCAGCATCAGATTTCATGGCGCAATACACGACCAGGCAGGAATATCGGACGATTGATACTATATTCGACGATGACGATGACAACATTCTGTTACACAGTCACGGTGGGTATAGCTTACGAGTCCTTCCATCGTATACTGACAAATTACAGCCACCATAATAACTCACGATGATCTCAAGCAGGAAGTCGACGACGCTCTCGACTCACTCCAGCAAATCAGGAATCGTCTCGAAGCTGGCGAGGACGTCTCCATCGAGGAGCTCCGACCAGCTCTGCGCAGAGGTGCCGCTTTACTGTGTCGATCAGATGTCGAAAACAGAACGCTTGTGCACCTTCTTGTCAAAGTCCCTTGCATACCCCTCACTCGAGATACGATTAAGCTTGGTGTCTCGTTATGGATGGGTGTGTTGCGGGAGAACAGCAGGCTATCAACACAGATTGTTGTCGAGGTTATGATGTGTTGGGAAATCAGACTAAGAGAAAACGACCTCTCACCACTACCTACCAATCAGTATGATGAATGGTTCTGACGACCAAATGGCCGTTCATGCTGACGATCTCGCAGGCATCCTGATCCGTTCTATGTCAAGCAGGAATTCGCTCCGACGGACAAAGACGCACTCGTCAGGAAACAGCAGCACGCTGGCAATGGAATTGCTCCAGTCGTGCGGCTTTTCCAATTCGTCGCAAGTCACTTCCACGCCAGTCGCTACACCTCGTCTTCTGCAGAAAAGCTCTTCGTACGAAATATTCGCAACACCATGATGGCCATGGGCCAGGCACCTTCACAACCTCTGGCAAGAGAATTGCACTTCAGGCTCCTCGTAGCAGGGTGCAGGACACTTGCTAACGCCACGATACTCGACAACGAACAGAAGTGGATGATGAAAGATCTCGTGCTGTCCGTGGGACTTCGCTGGTTTGTCCATGCACCAAGGCAAGTCTGCGGGAATGGGAGACCAGAAAGTCGACTGACATATCTAGATGGTCATTCGGGGGAAACAAACTACAGGTCAAGGCGGAGCTGAAGCTACTCGCCGATTCCATTGCTGCAATTGAGAACTTTGCGACCGTGGGATCTGGCTCTTCTGGTGCACGGAGATCCCTACAACAACGACAAGAGCTGCTTTTGGTTCTGATCAGAAGCGAAATCTACCGCCTGGGCGTTTGGCTGACACCACTTGATTCTGGAAACACCAACGTCCTGCATGTGCATCATGGAGCCAAAGCTGCCGAGGTTAGTAGACACTTCTCGTGATGGAACATGGCTGACTTGCAATAGAACGTCGTCGCTTCCCTCTTGCCAGTCGCCTGGGCTGAAGATGCCTCGCTTGCGATCCAGCTGGCAATCCGCTTCCATGCAGACCGCCTGCTGAACGATGTTCGAGGCCTCCTTCTGCGCAATCCGGTCAAAGCATTGGACGAGCCTGACGCTATCCCGATCCTGCTAGGCATTGCCGGGCAGCAACCTACACCTGATCAGCTCCACATACAATCACTTGCCAGAGGAGCAACACCTGCCCCATCCGACGCCTACCTACAATGCCTCCTCTACTGGGCGCCAGTCAACCCGATCACTGCTGTCAACTACTTCCTACCAATCTTCGGCAATCATCCGTACATCATCCAGTATGCCGTACGAGCTTTGGAGTCACACTCAGTCGATATCACATTCTTCTACGTTCCGCAAATTGTGCAGACATTGCGATACGACTACCTGGGATACGTTGAGCGGTACATCATCGAGACGGCGAAATTCTCTCAGCTCTTCGCTCATCAAATCATCTGGAACATGAAGGCAAATGCTTACAAGGATGAAGATGCTACAGTGCCAGACTCTATCAAGCCAACACTTGACAAGGTTATGGATGCGCTCATTGCATCATTCAGTCCGGAAGACAAGGACTTTTACGAGCGCGAGTTCAGCTTCTTCAATGAAGTCACGGGCATTTCTGGCAAGCTCCGACCCTTCATCAAGCGGCCAAAACCCGAGAAGAAGCAGAAGATCGAAGAGGAGCTGCGCAAAATCCAAGTCGATGTCGGGGTATATCTTCCATCAAATCCTGATGGTGTTGTCATTGGTATCGATCGCAAATCGGGCAAGCCACTGCAGTCTCATGCAAAAGCACCCTACATGGCTACTTTCCGCATACGGAAAGAGATTAAGCAGGACGAGAAGGACTCGAAGGCAGTAGCAGTCAGGAAGCAGCCATCCCAAACACATATGCAAAACGCCAGCGTGGACACCCGAGCCAGCGAAGTCCGAATGGCACCACTGGCACTAGAGGTTTGGCAGTCTGCCATCTTCAAGGTCGGTGACGATTGTCGACAAGATGTGCTCGCCCTGCAACTCATCTCGGCGTTTCGCAGCATCTTCAACAATGTCGGTCTCGATGTATATGTCTTTCCTTACCGAGTCACAGCGACCGCGCCTGGGTGCGGTGTCATCGATGTGCTACCTAACAGTATCTCGCGCGACATGTTGGGCCGAGAGCAAGTCAACGGTCTCTACGAGTACTTCATCTCACACTTTGGCAGTGAAGACAGTCTCGCCTTTCAGAAAGCTCGCGCCAACTTCATCAAATCGATGGCGGCATATAGTGTCATCTCTTACCTGCTACAATTCAAGGATCGCCACAACGGAAACATCATGATCGACGACCAAGGTCACGTCCTGCATATCGATTTCGGTTTCCTCCTCGATATTGCGCCAGGAGGCGTCAAGTTCGAGCGCGCTCCTTTCAAGCTTACTGGGGAGATGACGGCAGTGATGGGAGGACCGCATGCAGCTCCATTCGGCCGCTTCGAGGAGCTGTGCGTGAAAGCCTTCCTCGCCGTCAGACCATATGTAGACAAGCTAGCCAGTCTGATTACGCCCATGCTGGAGAGCGGCCTGCCGTGCTTCAAGCCCGAGACGATCAAGCACTTCAGAGAGCGGTTCGTGCTGGGCAAGGCCGAAAGAGAGGCCGCCGAGTTCATGCGGTTCCTAGTTCGCAAGAGCGAAGGAAGCTATTCGACCAAGGGCTATGATCAGTTCCAGCTGTTGACGAACGGGATCCCATACTAGATGGCTGGTGGTAGTGGAGCATCTGCGAATAAGAAATATGATCATGTCGTGATATATCTTCTCATGTGGTTGTTATGTGCATATACTGTGTCGGGCAAATAGTGGGATGCAAGCTTCGGCGCACGGCCAGTTTCGCACGAGTCGGAGGCTGGGGAGGAAGAAAAGGCGGAAGCTCGCTTGTTGGTTTGGAGAGCTCCAAGCTCTTTTCAGCTTCAGCTCCCGCATGTCTAGCGAACGCCATTCTTGACAGGCCGCTTCGTTGACCTGGCATCACAAAACCTAGATTCGAATAGTCGTGTATCACAAGCGCCGTCATGGGTACGCAAAGATAGCAATTCCTGGTCTTGACAATCCTGGTGAGTCGACGAAATTCTTTGTAATTGCAAATGAAATTGAGGCGTCGTGTCGTGGCGAAAGACGGACGAAAGAGCAGGGTCGACAGCACAATTTTATCGCATCGTGACGGCAGCATCAAAACAGAATCTTGCTTGACAGAGCTGATCCTGTTGCTCAACTCGAAACATGCCAATGGGAACTGCACCGCCATATCTTGACTCGCGGCTGCACCGCCACTGAGGCGGCAAGATCGGCACCGGGTCCTCTCTGGTCTTTCTCGGCCGCGATCTGCAAACTCCGTCTTCAAATCTGCAAACGCAATTGTCAGCCCGAGGCATTGCGCTGTTGCCTTCATGTGCCAGAGAGGCAAGGATATGTCGAGAGCCTATCGGATTGAGAGGCCTGCAGGCGGAAGACTCCTTGTTTTGGACACGAGACTGTCAGCGTCAACGGTGCTGCGTCCGTCGGCGAGCACGCGCGGTGTTTCTGTCGAGATGCGATCGACACGTTTCCAGCCACATCTCCAGCAGAGTTTCCCCCAGAGGCCCCAAGGTCCCGCTGGCTTGCAGGAAATCAAGGATGCTCAAAAGCCTGATCCACCGAGAATCCACTGGCCATCATGCAATCGTCCACCATCCTGGTCTTCCCTTGTTTATTCGTCACCAGCCAACCATATTCCCGCCCGCCCTGGCCCGTGTCAGGGAAAGCTATACTACCTGCGCGATTCCATCTTGTCCAGCGAGGAGATTGTGCCTTTTCTTCAGAGCTGGGAACGCAGATGTGCACTTTCGAGGACAGCTTCACATTTCACATGCTTCACTTCTAATTCACCGTCGTTACATTCTCACCGCTTCTCTTGCATGGCTTAGCTGCCCTGTAACTTTACATTCCATTTCAATTGCATCAGCCATGTCTGCTCGCCCGGCCGTGACCAATTGACTGACCAATGCCATTCGCTGCAGACATCCACCATCGTTAAATACGGAAGCCACCCGAACAACGTCCTGCACAAAGGCCGTTCGCGTTGGCCGGACATCTTCAACGCATGACTGCGTGCAAAGGCGATCATACCCTGCAGAAGACCACCACGCATCATCCCATCCGAGCCCCACGCTCTCGTCATCCCCGAAACGTAGTTCAACGGTCGCTCCAGCATGGTTGAAATAGCTGCCTTTGTCCGCCGGCGATCCGCTAGGAAATCGCTGAGCGAGGACGAATTGCTTTCACCCGTCGAAACGAACGAAACGACTGCTACGAGGAGTAATAGTGCCATTCGACGACTCACGAAATCACGGTATAGTGAGACTAGTGGAACACAAAGGTCAGATTCGACTTCACGCCCCCACCGACACAGCTTGGTCGATCTCACACGCAAGTCGTTTGACCGAAGGAGCTTTCGAAGCTCGGTGCTATTTTCAGAACCAAACAGTCCGGAGGGTACATACTGGTCGCGGCCCACCGGGATCGTTGAAGAGCCGCTCGACTTCGACACCCCGGATACCCCCGATAACGATACCATGTCTGCCGACCTGCTCAAGACGGTGGCGAAGAAGACTTCACTGAAGAACATTCTTTGCGATAAGCAAGGCGAAAGTGAGGATGATGGGATCGACATCGACGCCGCCATTCTGCTCTTGCAGGAGCTGAAAAAGAAGGCAAGCCCGGAAGAGCTTGTCGCCCTGCATAGAGCATTATTGCCTACCAAGCCAGGCAGCACCAGCACTCGCCCAGTGCAAGATGCTATCGTCACTCCTTACTCGAGACGCAGTTCCATGGTAACTCCTGGAATCGCCACTCGGAGTAAATCGCCCGGCAAATCACCAAAAGATGTCTCATCTTCACCATCACCTTCACTTCCTCAGAAGTCGATCAAGCCTCGACCATTGTCGCAGCAGATTGCGTCTTCAACCCCCATCAAGCCTGGGATGATCCCTCGTCAGGCTTCTTGCACGGAATTGCCTCCTCACCGAGGTGTTCCGACTCTTTCGAGGTCATATAGCCCCGCTGACCTCGACATCTCTGCCATTGGTGGACTCCAACTGGGCACCCTGCGTGTCACCAACGGAGCTGTCTCCCCGGAGCCGAGCATCATTTCCGAGGCTGACGATAGCCCAATTTTGATCAAGCCATCTCACAGCAGATCTCATTCTGAGCCGCAGGCTCAAGTCAACTGGACCGTCGACGAGATTGCCGATCTGCGCGAGGATTCAGTCACGCCACGACCCACCAACCCGGTTGCAAGGGAGATCACAGATACGAACAGGAGATCTATCATCCCCGGTCTCGACTCATACGATGACTCTTCGGAAGACGAGATCATCGCTCATACCCCAAAACCGCAGGGGGTCTCCTTTGCGGAGAACGACTACCACAATGACATTTCGAATGCAGGGCCGTACAGGAAGCCTGCGTTCAATGTTTCCGTGGGCAGCGTCATCTCCAGACTGTCGACGATTGAGGACAACGAGTCTCTTGCCGAACGTGCGCAGAGTCCCATTCTGATCGAAGAGCGGATCCAGAGTCCGACCTTTGCTTTCGAGAGACTGACAGGTCATGCACTTCAGCAGAGCCCGCCACCTTCCTCAGGCTCCGACTCAAGCTCGTTGTATCCTGCAACCGTCCAGCGGCTTTCACCACTTCACTCGAACCCACGTCCCGCGAAACCTATCAAGGCAGACAGCGGATATGCTTCGGAGATTCCTCTTAGTAGAGGACGTATCTCGTCAGACGAAGAGTCGCTCGACTCGATTCCGATCTTTCCCAGGCCGATCAATTATCAACTCGCGAAGAGGTCGAATTGCCAGCTGGAAACCATACCCAGCGTTTCAGACATTCATTCTGTACCGTCCGAAGCTGGAGACGATGATATCACGACGACTGAGCTTCGCACTTTGTCTGAGCCAGTTTCGTCGCCAGCGGTACCAGCCGAGGATCAGCTAATTCCTCCACCTATGCAGCGCAATCCAGCTTCTTCTTCATCCTCCATCCCATCTGTTGTGTCCAGCGACCTCGACTCTCAGGATACCAAATCAGGAGACAAGACACCCAAACCAAGGAGGAAACTCTACAAGCCGCCACCAGTAAAGAGGAACAGCAGCTTCGAAGTCATCTCATCACCGATGTCTCCCAGTCTCTACCCGACTGTACCAGACGAGATGTCTGTGAACTTCTCTCGTCGCATTTGCCGCGCCCCAGGCTCGTTCCATCCGGAGCATGCTTTCGCTGCACAAGCGCAGATGTCTCGCGAGTCACTTGACCGCATGGAGCAGGCGAAAGACGCTCCAATGTCACCTAGGCTGCCAGACGCCGCGAAGATGACCACCCCTGTCAAGACTGCTCGTCCATCTTCCGAGCCTAATAGTGCGGAGCCCGAGTTGCAGAAAAAGAAGAGCCGATTCCGTCTGCGCGGCCGTAGCAGGAGCAAGAGTCTGGCTCGTCCCGAAGTCAACTTGCCAAGGGAGCAGGATACACCAACCGTGGCAGAGACTGTCCCTCAGTTCGTAGAGGTCATGAGAGCCAAGGAGGTCAACATCACCGCCGAGAAGTCACCTCGTCAGAGGAGCGCCTCCCGCCCTCGTTTCTATGCCGAATTCTCGGTCAAGGAGTACGCGAATGCCTATCCGCCTATTGAGCGGGTGAATGATCAGCGCTGGTCACCGCGCATGGCTCAGGACTCTGCCGAGGATATCAAGGACTACAAACGTGCCCAGAGCCTGCCTAGGGGAATGACGCCTGCAGACAGGAGACAGAGCTCGGCTGGAGAGCGCACGATTCCCAAGACTGAGACTGCAAGGAAGGAGGATGCTGCTCGCCGACAGCGCTCCAGGTCTGTAGCAGCGAATGTGCACCGCGCAATGAAGGATGATGCAGATGATGAGCTCACCGCCATCCCAAAGACACCAAAGAATAAGATCATTGGACAAGCTGCTTCAGCTGCAACGCCACAGGAGACGCAGTCAGAACCCAGGAAGCCGCAGGAGCCTCCTCGCAAAGAGCGACGCAATACGTTCGAGCGTATCTTCTTCAGGGAAAGCTCCAAAGAGCGCACATCAAGATCTGGCAGTCGATCCGACAGTCGATCGCCTAAGCTCCCAGACGTGAACAGTCCAGCGTACATTGCCTCACGCTTCCCGTCCCCACCACCAGATCCAAATCGCATGGCATCATCTCAGCCCCGCACCATTCCTTGGGAAGCCAACAACACTCCCAGCAAACCCCGCTCAGGCCAAGCTGACCCGGTCCTCGTCCAAGGCAAGTCTGCCGTCTCCCGCAACGACAGCGCCGTCTCGGCCTCCAGCGTGCATGCTCCGATCAGCAAGCACACCAAGCCCGTCACTGGCCCCCGCCAGAACGCACCCCTGACCACAATCTCCACCAACGTCCAAACTGCCACCGACCACGACTCCGACGGTGCCTACCGTGCTTATCGCGCCAGCGACGCCGTCTCCATCACCAAGCTCACCTCCCCAACAAAGGAAACCCCCCGTCTCCTCCAGCCTCCTCCCCCAAGCCGCCCGGCGCCATCCAAACCCCTCCACCAGACCTCCGCCCGTCAAGACCGCCTCTCCCTCCACGCCTCCTCCCCTCACCAAGCCCAATCCGACCGAGAAAAGCGCTGGTCCCACGCCTCGCACACCAGCGCGAGCGACTCAGCACAGCACACACCAGAGAGTCTATTCGATCGCTTCGGGGGCGGGCTGGACTACGGATGGGATAGAGGGCAGGGCTTCACGGGGAGTGCGGGCACGAGGAGTGGTGCGAGTGAGAGGGCGCATAGGAAGAGTGTGGTTTTGTCGGAGAGCTTCGGGGTGGATCTTAGTGATGTGCCGGTTTTTGTGAGGAGGGTTTAGGGGATCCGGACGGGGAGAGGACATGGCGGGCGGGGAGGGAGGTATGCTCAGGGATTGATGGGGGGGAGGAAGGTGGAGAGATGGGGTGGGAGATGAGTGAGAAGTTTGGAGGACGAAGGCGAGGGACAAGTGACGTTGGAGGACTGATGGGCGGAGGTGATGATCACATTGAGGAGTATGGTCTTGAGGACAACGCAGGGGGAATGTGAAGAGGGAAAGGAGTGGTTGACATGACACTCGTGGTGGAATAATGGCTTACGGCAACATTCGTACAAAGTGTAACTCTAATGAGGCATGAAGATAGAAACAATCATGATATGCAACAATGCCATGCTCTTAGCTTTTACTTGTGTCGACGTCGCGGTGGATCGATACTCGGACGCCAACATCGAGTCGAATTGAATTCACATGATGCAGTACAGAACGACAGAGGTCATGCTAGGTTGGATCCATAAATGACAGCCACTCCAATCCCTAATGTGTTGACTTGTGTGTGGGGAGGAAAAAGGATTAATTACTGCCTGATCTACCAAAAGTTGGTAGACTATAACTATATAAATACTTAACCTATTAAACTAAGAGATAACTAAATTAATAGAACTCCTTAATAGTAATAGATTAAGATAAGAACTATCTAATTTAATTATAAATTAGTAAAGCTATTAAAGAGTACTTAGTTTAACCTTAGGTAAACTAAATTAGAGTTCTTCTTAGCGCCCTTAGCTTATACCTTAGTTAATATACCCCTTTACTAAATAGCTATAAGGCTATTATAGCTAGTTAGTAGACTACTAACTCGAGGAATAGCTATTATAAGAAGGCCTTATACCTTCTAGATAGTAATAACTTAGTAAGGCTATTAGCTAGTATATTAGCTAATAGAGTCTATATTATAGAGATAGGTCTAGTTTAGCTAACTTCTTACCTTAACTAGTAATAATAGATATTAATATAACGAAGATATATATTAAGCTTCTCTATTAGATTAGTAATAAGACTAATAGTCTACTAGTTATTACACTAAATACTAATATACTTTAGGGGATAGATAGAGGCTATAAGCCTCCTCTACTATATAGCTTATTTAGTAGTTTCTATAAGAGTAAGTAGCTTAGCTTCTATACTTAATATTATAATTATAGGCTATTTAGTAGTCTTCTAGTTAATAGAGCCTTAGAATATCTTAAAGATATATCCTTAAAGACTCTTCCTTAAATAGTAACTTCTAAAGCTAATATCTAATAAGGCTTAGAAGATTAGTAGTAGTATTAAACTATTAAAGTAGAGAGCTAGATCTCTAGTCTTATAGAGATACTAAATAACTCTATTTGCTAGCCTCTAGTATATTAGTAAAGGGTTTATTAGATACTCTAATAATCTAGAGGTAGTAAAGGTTATATTAGGCCTTATAATAACTACTATAAAGTTAATAGATTCTACCTTCTATTAATAGAGGTAGATCTCTTAAAGTAAAGCTTAGCCTTTATTAGACTAGAGTATCTCTACTAGTAATAGTATCGATACTATCTTTATTAGTTTAGTAATAAACTTAGTATATATCTACTATATATACTAGGCTTAGCTTAGCTATAGCCTCTTAGTTACTCTATCCCTTATAACTTAGATAGCTAGAAACTAGCTTAAATCTCTAAGTACCTTTATCTTATACTTAGTATAGAGAGCTATAATAATAGTATTAGCCTTATACTTATACTTATTAAGATATATAAGAGTAATATTATCTATAAAGAAGAAGATTATTAATTTATTACCTTAGAGGTTAGCTAAAGGTAGAGAGCCTTAGGGATCTAAGTAAATCTAAAGCTCCTTAGAGTAGTAGTAAATTCTATATACTAGAGAGCTAGAACTTATTTAAGGCTATAGAAAGCCTTATTAAGTAAGAAGATTATATTAGAGAGAGTAATATTAGAGTAGTCCTTTATAAGCTCTTCTAGTATTAGCTTAAATCTAGAAGAGATAGTATAATAAGTAGTCTTATTAATTAAGCTATTAATATAGGCATTAATAATATCTATCTAAATAGCCTCTATATCCTTATAAGTAAAGATAGCTATAAGTATTCTAAAGACCTTAGTAGCTAGAGTTACTATATAGGTTTCTAACTCTATAGACTAGAGGTTATCTCTTATATAAAGCTTTACTTTATACTTTATAACCTCTTCCTTATTATTAACTTTATATATAAACACCTATATTAAAGAAATAGACTTACTAGTTACTTAAGTAGCTAGTATAATAATCTATATATACTTCTTATAGAGAGTAAGTAATTTAGCCTTTATAGTCTACTAGAATTGCTTCTTATAAGAATAAGTCTTAAGTTCTTTTATATTAGTAGGTAGTAAAGGAAGATTATCTCTTAGTTCTAACTTAGGCTAAGGAGGCCTTATTAATA
Source organism: Elsinoe arachidis (assembly GCA_013372555.1). NCBI lineage: Eukaryota > Fungi > Ascomycota > Dothideomycetes > Myriangiales > Elsinoaceae > Elsinoe > Elsinoe arachidis. The sequence continues at coordinate 1,081,382 of JAAPAX010000006.1, read as the reverse complement.
GATAAGTATTAAAGGTATAATAATATCTAAGAGCTAATTCTAGATATACTAGAGTAGTAATATAGGCTTACCTCCTTAGTTTTCTTGTTCTCCTTATAGTAATAATATGCTTAGGAAGTAGGTTAGCTAACCTAGTAGTAATTCTTCTTAACTATTATTTAGGCTAAATTTTAAGTACTCGTTTAGATTAAACTTCTATTCTATAATTATTAGTCTTAGCTTTAGCCTCTAGTAGAGGTAATAGCTATATAACTATAGAAGGTAGAGAAGCTAGAGTATTAAAGAATTACTCTAGTAAGGTAATATCCTTAATCTAGGCTAGGCTTAGATCTAGAGCTAGTAACTATAATAATATACTATAATTATCTAGTAGGGGTAATAGAGCATACTAAACTTCCTAGATCTAAGCCGGGCTTAGATCTAGAGTTAGCTATAATAAGAGACTATAATTATTTAGTCTCTTAATTAGCTAAACTAGATTCTAAACTAGATGCTAAACTAGATACTAAACTAGATACTAAACTAGATGCTAAACTAGATGCTAAACTAGATACTAAACTAGATACTAAACTAGACGCTAAACTAGATACTAAACTAGATACTAAACTAGATACTATTATTTAGGTTATACCTTAGGCACCTCTTTAGCTTAAGCTTTATACTCTTTAACCTCCTATAGAAGTCTTAGTAAATTAAGCAATCTAATTAGCCTAGGCTATAGTTATTCTTCTAGCTTATAGAACTAAGTCTTATTAAATCTAATATTTCTTATTCTAAGGATCTTTTTTAAAGCTAGTATAAAGATCCTAAAGATATTAGTTAAGTTATAGCTAACTAGATATCTAATATAAGCCCTTAGAGTAAGCTTATTACTACTTATAATATACTTATCTAAGGTATAGACCTTATATCTAAGTAGCCTAAGATAGAATATAGATAGAGAGTATCTATAAACTAGCTTAAAGAGAGTCTTCTAGTTAAGCTTCTTAAAAGGTATTTTATTTATTAGATAGGCTACTAATCTATATAGTTTAGAGTATAATTCCTTTAGGAGATTAGTAAAGATAGTAATTACTCTTACTCTCCTTAATAGTATTACTCTAATCTTCTTACTATAACTATTCTATATAGAAGTATAGGAAGTAGATAGCTTATACTAAATACCTTTACTATTAAGGAAGATAGTAAATCTAAAGCTAAAGGTATTCTTATTGTTGCTCTTAATAAATCTAATCTTAAAGCTAAGATTAGTCTTAATATAAATAATTATCTTAATAGTAATTTTATTAAGCTTATATCTATAAGTATAACTAGTAATTAGATTATAGTTAGTTATCTTATAGGTAAAGTAACTTATATATCTTACCTTATTAAAACTAGTAAATTTATTAATAATAATATTAAAGATAGTTCTCTTAAAGAGCTTTATTATAGTAATTTTAGTATTAGAGCTTCTTAATATAAGCTACTAAGTATTAGATAGCTTATAAGTCTAATATAGAGACTTAAAATAGATTAGTTAAGCTAAGTTAGACTTAATTAGAGTTAGTTTACTACTAACTATAATAGCTAGAAGGTAATTAATAGACTCTATACTTAGGTAGTCTATAACTTTATACTAAGATTAATTAGTCCTTATAATAACTAAAGTAAATACTAATAGGTAAGGATCTTTATTACTCTTTAATACTATAGTAGTTAATGCGAGATAGATTACAAGCTAGATTTAGTTACTATCTAGGTCGAAGAGGTCACGTGATCTCGGCTCGTAGCCTAGGCTTCCGGCCGCTCTACTCTTGATATCTCGCGTGCTTTATAGACTAGCTTCTCTTCTTCTTTTCTAACTCTTAATATCTTAATAAATAGACGTAATTAACCTCTTATCTTGCTAGTCGTAATTACTATATCGAGAGTTCGACTTACTATAATTAAGCAATAGAGCTATCGAATTATCTAGCTCTTCTACTACTTGTATAACCTATAATAACTACTACTTACGAAGAATTAAAGAATTAAAGAAGAAGCTATTATAACTATAGTTCTCGCGTATACTACTATAGATCCTCGCTGCCGCTATATAGGTTAATACTACGAATAAGAAGAAGGTAATAAGTTAAGTTATAGACGACTCTTAAAGGAAGTAGGCTACTAGCTAAATTTTTAATATCCCCTTTGTTATACGTTAACTTTTTACACTACGAATTATAACTAACCTTACTAAGCATAGCTCGATCTAACCCTAGCGACGACTACTACTTAAGCAAGATAAACCTCTCTACTAACGACAATAACGAAGCTATCTAGTTAGTCTATTATAACCTCTTTATTCTATCTAACACTAACCTCCGAAAGAAGCTCTAAGAGATAGATAGTATAAGTACTCTATATAAGGCCTTCAAGTTTATTAAGTCTACCTTTAACGAGTAGGTCGAAGTGTATAACGCTACTCGTTCTAATACTCTTAATCTATATAGCTAACTCGATACTACTTAAGCCGAGCTAGCTATAGCTAATAGCACTATAGATAACTTTACTATCTAAGCTACGCGCTACCTCGCCGAAGTTAGTAATCTTAGGTCTAAGCTAGCGTAGCTAAGAGCTAAGATAGAGCGTGCTATACTAGCTTCTTCTATATAAGGTACTACCTTATTAGAGAAGATACTAGACTCCGCTATGTTTAGTAGCGGCACTCCGGAGTAGTTCGAGGTTTTTAAACATTAGATAAAGAATAAGATATACACTAATACTAACTACTATCTAACTAAGGCAACTCAATTCGTATACCTCTACTCTCGCCTCTCTAGAGAAGCTTATATCCTTATTATAGACTCCGCTAGAGACAACATCCTTAACGTTAGTGCCGGCCTAGCTCTATTAGCCTAGCGCTTCGAGGATCCTAACTACAAAGCTACTACGCGCGCTTAGTTTGCTAGTCTCTTCTAGTATAATACCTCTTTCGACTTCTTTATTAGCGAGTTTAACAAGTATACTCTTTATACTAAGATCGCTAACGACGAGTAGCTCTACTAGTTACACTAGAAGATCTCTAGCAAATTACGTACTACCCTCGTTAACTTCGACACTAATAACCTTACTATCTTTATCGCTAAGGCTTATACTACTAATTATAACATCTAATAGAGTAACCTTATTACTAAGCATACTTAGGCTCTACGCTCTATACTAGCTATAAGCTACGCTACTAGCGCTTCTACTCGCGCTCCTTACTCTACCTCCGCTTCTACTACCTCTTCTACTACCTTCTGCTCTATAGCCGGAGGTGCTCTATAGCCTTTCTACTCTCCTTAGCCTCTTACCTATTACGCTTGCGGAAAGCTAGGTTATATCTCTACTAAGTACATAGCTAGCGCTATAGAGAAGACTACTTACGCTACTACTCGCCTCTCTTGTATAGTTAGTACTATAGAGGCCGCCGAGATCTAATAGCTCTAGAACTGTCTAGCCGAGTTAAATAGCTATATTAATACTAACTCGGCTTATAACATGGATCTAGTTTAGCCTTAGTTCGACCCTAAGATAGATTACAAGTTAGCTAATCTATCTAGCTAGAGAAATAACTAGCTAGAGGACAAGTCCTATTCTCTAGCAGAAGAAGAGCAATTCGAGATAGATCTAGAGTTGTATAGTCGCTAAATAGTGTTATTAGCTACTACATCTCCGCTATTATAACTCCTATTACTATCTACGACCTATATAAACGCGACTATACTACTACTCTTTAAGCCTTTATCGACACTAGCGTACTTATTAGCGCCGTAGCTAACTATAAGGTTCTTAATAAGCTTAAAGGTTTCGGCTGTCCTATAGCATTACCTAACTCTATTTAGCTTAACGTATATAATAGTATCTCTATAGAGTAAGTTATCTATAATATTCCTCTTACTACTATCGTCTCTAGTAAGCTTAATAGTCTTATAACCTTCTATATTATAGATATTAGCTATTTCGACATTATCCTCGGCCTTAGTTAGCTTAAGGCTAATAGAGCTAATATCGACTACGAGCTTAGCTAGGTTACCTATAAAGAAGAGTCCTTACTAACTATTGTTAAGCGGCAGCTCCTGTAGCTAATTAGAAGACTAGGTTCTAGATCTAAGCCTAGCTCGGATCTAGGAACTAATCTAGTTTAGATCTAGTTTAGCTATAGTTTAGCTCGCGAACTAAAATCTAGTTCAGCCGCTAAGTTAGAACCTATTAGTCTATCTTAGCTACTAGCTCTTAGGTCGAATTTCAAGCCGGATTAGAAGGAGTTTAGGCTAATCTCTTATAGCTCTCTATTAATGAATAAGTTCTCTTACATACCTGCCTATGTAAGTAATGCGAACGACTATATAATAGCCTTTATTAGTGCTATAGCCTTTATATCTTAAGCTAGACACTATAGCTACGAGGTATTCGCTATCTCTATAAAGGATATTAAAGATTACTACTACTTAGCCTCTAAGCTAGAACTAGACCCTATAGAGGTTCTACTACTAGAGCTACGTAAGTTTATAGACGTTTTCTCTAAGGAGTAATCTAATACCTTACTATTACACCGGCTAGAGTTCGATAACTGTATTACTCTTAAGGATAGCACTAAGCTACTACGCACTAAGCTTCTACGTTGCTTGTTACTAGAAGAGCTTAATATAGTAGAGTAGTTTATCTACAAACACCTCGATAAGAGTTTTATTACCCCGAGCTTAGTAAGCTACTTATTATCTATCCTCTTCGTCTACAATAATCACGACTAGCAAGATAAGAGGTTAATTGCGTCTATTCGTTAAGATATCGAGACTTAGAAGAAGAAGAAGAAGAAGACTAAAGTACAAAGCACGCGTAATATCGAGGGCTAAGCGGCTAGAAGCCTAGGCCGCGATGCCGGGATTATATGATTAATCCGACATAGATCTAGACTAAATCTAGTTCGTATCTATCTCGTATTACTACCCCCTCTCTCAAGCGCGTTTGCTCTTAAACGCTATCGTATAGGTCCCCTATTAATCTAGCTCGGCCTTAGCTTATCCTTGTGTGTATCTAAATAGTTGCGTAGTACGTTAGCTACCTCTTTAAGGTTGTTAATTGGCCACTAAGTAAGGTCTTCTAGATAGCTCTTCTAGCTTACGCGAGCGACGAGTTTGCTGCGTAGCGTATATACGTTAATAACGTCGTCTACCTTATATTCCTCTTCACTATTAATCTCTATCGGCGGTAGTTCCTCGAAGGCTTAACCTAGTAGAGGGTCGTTCGGATGCTTAGTAAGGAGGTTAGTGTGAAACATAGGGTGTACACGCTATAGCGCAGTTGGCAGATTAAGCTTATATACTAGCGGTAAGCATTTCTCTAACACCTTATAGAGACCGACCCTTTTTGGTAGTAGCTTAGGGTTGCTATGTAGGTAGAGGTTCTTTGTCGATAGCTACACTAGATCGCCGACCTCGAATTCTATTAGTAGCCGGTGCTTGTTGGCCTACTCTACTATACGTGATTAAGCAATAGCGAGGTTAGTCTTAGCGATAGCTAACGCCTCTTCTAGCTGCTTAGCGAGGGCGTAGATGTCGGCCTTATTAAGCTTAGCTCTTCTTAACAGCGCATCGGAAGGTAGTTAGAAGCTTATCCTTAGCCTATAACCTCTTATTACTTCGAACGGCAATAACTTAGTACTATCTAAGGGGCTAGCATTTGCGGAGAACTCTACGACTAGCAGAACGAGAGTCTAATTACTAAAGCGTGTAGTATACGAACGGATAACTCGCTCGAACTTACGGTTTATAACTTCTAACTAGCTATCCGTCTAGGGGTGCCCTATAGTAGAGAGCTTAGCTATAATCTTTAGGATCTAGTAGAGCCTATTCTAAACGTCGCTAACGAACTAAGGACTGCGATCGGAGGTGATACTATTAGGTAGACTATGCAGTTTCTACACGTAGAAGAACAAGAGCTTAGTAGTCTTAAACGCTAATATGCCTCCGTCGCTAGAGAAGTAAGAGATTAAGTGTTATTCTTTGGTTAGGCGGTCAACGACATAGAGTATAGCGTTATAGCTGTCTGCTAGAGGTAGACTAGTAACGAAGTCTATAGTAATATACTACTAAGGCCTTTCCGGAATAGGCAGAGGTAATAGAAGGCTAGCTAGGAGGCCGTAGCGAGCTTTCGAACGCTTATAGTTATAGCAGTTAGCAACGAACCTCTTTACGTTACTATCGCATTCGGGGATATAGAAGGTTGTTTTAATTATAGCGGCTATCTTAGCGGCTCCTCCGTGTGTGTAATTCTTCGAGTTGTGAACTTCCTATATGACTTTTGCGGCTATACAATAGGAGACAATTAAGCGGCTATCGGCCTATAGTATCCCCTTCTCGATAGTGACGTCGGTCGACAGTAACTATTTCCTCTTTAGGAAGGCCTCTATTATATAGTGGACGCTACGAACTAACTCAAAATCGGGGTCCTATAGGTTAGCTTTAGCTACTTCGTTAAATAGCGATAAAGGCTGGTTTTTAGAGGCTAAGATAGGTGCTATATAGACCTCTAGCTTAGCAGCCGAGATAGGTAACAGTGTAGGTAGTGAACTAGATAGCGAACTAGATAGCGAACTAGATAGCGAACTAGATTTTAGTTCGGCCTAAATTAGTAATCTAGTTCGGATGCGACCTGGATTTAGCTCGTTAATAATGCGTAAATCGAGCACCTTTAATAGTAGTAGCGTCTAATAGAGGTTTAGGTCTTCTTTAGAACGTAGTACGTCTCTATTCCTTCTAGTAAGAGCGTTAGCTTTGCTATTAGCTGCACTAGGCCTATATATGATTTTGAAGTTAAACTATGCGAGATAGAGCGCCTAGCGTGCTTAGTAGCGTAATAGCTTCTAAGTCCTCATAAAGTATATTAGCGACTAGTAGTCGGTAAGGACTTAGATAGTCTTGTTAGGCTAAGCAGTTATAAGCTTAGGAGCCTACTCTTCGAAGGCTTAGACGATAGCTAGAAGTTCCTTATTGTAGATAGCGTAGTTGTACTCGGCTTCGCTTATAGATTTGCTAAAGAAGGCAATAGAGTAGAGCACGTCGGAGTCGTTATACTATAATAGAACGCTAGCGATAGTAGTGTCCGAAGCGTTAGTCTTAAGCACGATTTACTTTGTGCAGTCGAAGTACGCAAGGACTAGTGCGCTAGTAACGGCGTGCTTTATATAGTTAAAGGTAGCCGTGTACTTGTTATTCTATAGAGTAGTATCTTTCTTAAGCAGATCATTTAGCAGCTTAGCGATAGTGCTAAATCCCTTAATAAAGCGGCGATAATAGCTATAAAAGCTAATAAAGCTTCGCACTTAAGTAGTGTTTCTAGGGGCTAGTTGCTTCTATACTCTAATAGCTTCTACCTTCTTAGGGTCTATCTTAACTCTATCTCGGCTAACGATGATGCTAAGGTACTTCATTTCCGTTAGGTAGAACTTGCTCTTCTTAATGTTAGCGTTAAGGCTAAGCTCGCGGAGTTGCTAGAGTACTAGCTTAATGTACTTAGCATGCTCCCGGTGCGTGCTGTCTGTGTAGATAAGAATGTCGTCGAGATAAATCGACACGAAGCGTTCTAGTATATCGACAAAGTTGTAATTTATAAACCTCTACTACACAGCTAGGGCGTTAGTAAGGCTAAAGAGCATCACTAACTACTTGAAGTTGCCTATTCGTGTAGAGAACGTAGTAAGGTCTTTATAGTTAACAGAGTTACGGAGGCGGTAGAAGGCTTAATAGATGTCGATTTTACTAAACTACTTAGCTTTACTAACGCAAGTAAGCGTTTCCTCGATGAGCAGTAGCGGGTAGATGTTACGCTTAGTAACTTCGTTTAGGCTGTAGTAATTAACATAGAGGCGGAGCTCTCCGTTAGGCTTACGAACGAAGAGGATAGGCAATAAGTAGCTCGTAGAGCTTAGAGTAACGAAACCCTTGTCGAGGTGTTTATAGATAAACTACTTTACTATATTAAGCTTCTTAGGCGAGAGGCAGCGAAGGGGTTTAGTATATAGTAGCTTAGCGCTGTCCTTTAGAACGATATAGTTATCGAACTCCAGTTAGTGCATTAGTAGGGTGTTAGATTACTCCTTAGAGAAGACGTTAGTAAACTTATATAGCTCCGGTAGTAGAACCTCTATAGAGTCTAGTTCCGGTTTAGAGGCTAAACAGCAGTAGTCTTCGATATCTTTTATAGAGATAGTAAACACCTCGCAGCTAGAGTGCTTAGCTTGCAACGTAAAGGCCGCAGCACTAATAAAAGCAATCGTGGGTCTCTCTAGCTTAGTGTCGTTTACGTAGGTAGGTACGTAAGAGAACTTATGCATTAACTAAGTGCTATAGGAGGCTAGCTTAAACTCTCTCTAATTTAGCTTAAAGTTCAACCTAAGAGCTAGTAGGCGATATAGGCTAGAGTAGTCTATCTCGGCGTCTAAGCTAGAATCTAGTTCGCGAGTTAAACTAGATCCGAACCGGTTCTAAACTAGAGTAGAGGCTTTGCCAAGTTAGACTCCTAGATCTAAGCCTAGCTTAGATCTAGATCCTAGCCCTTTGATTAGCTACGGCTACTACTGCTTAACGACGACTAGTAAAAACCCTTCTTTATACGTGACTTAGCCGTGTTTATAGTCGATAGTAGCCTTGTTAGCTTTAAGCTAGCCGAGGCCGAGGATGATGTTAAAACGGCTAATATCCATAATGCAGAAGGTAGTAAGAGCGTTTAGCTTGCCCGAGACAGTAGTAGTAAGGGGGACGCTATAAGTAACTTGTTCTATTAGAACGCCGTTGTAGGCTTAGAGCTAAATAGGACTAGCTAGCGCAACGGGGCAGCCGAAGCTCTTTAACTTGTTAAGGACGTTATAATTAATAGCGGCGCTAATAAGCGCGCTAGTGTCGATGAAGGCTTAAAGTATAATAGTGCGAGAGCGGTTATAGAGGTCGTAGATAGTAATAGGAGTTATAATAGCGGGAATATAGTGGCTAACGATGCTATTTATTAACTATATACCTCCGGGTCCATCTCGAATTGCCCTTGTTCTGCTAGAGGATAGGACTCGTCCTCTAGCTAGTCGTTTCCCTAGCTAGATAGGTCGGCTAACTCGTAATCTATGTCGGGGTCGAACTAAGGCTAAACTTAATCCATGTCGTGAGCCGAGTTAGAGTTAACTTAGTTGTTTAACTCGGCTAGATAGTCCTAGAGCTGTTAGATTTCGGCGGCCTCTATAGTACCGACAGTACGTGTAGGGCAAGTAGCGGCATAGATAGCCTTCTCTATAGCGCTAGCTATGTACTTAGTAGAGATGTAGCTAGGCTTTTCGCAAGCGTAATAGATTAGAGACTAAGGAGAGTAGAAAGACTATAGAGCATCTCTAGCTATAGAGCAGAAGGTGGCAGGAGAAGTAGTAGGAGCTAAGGTAGAATAGAGAGCGCAAGTCGGAGCGCTAGAGGCGTAGCTTATAGCTAGCACAGAGCGCAGAGCCTAAGTGCGCTTAGTAATAAGGTTACTCTATTAGATGTTACAGTTAGTAGCATAAGCCTTAGCGATAAAGGTAGTAAGATCGTTAGTGTCGAAGTTAACAAGGGCAGCGCGTAGCTTACTAGAGATCTTCTAGTACAACTAGTAGAGCTACTCGTCGTTAGCGATCTTAGTGCGAAGAGCGTACTTGTTAAACTCGCTAATAAAGGAGTTAAAAGAGACGTTACGCTAGAAGAGACTAGCGAACTAAGCGCGTGTAGTAGCTTTGCAGTTAGGGTCTTCGAAGCGCTAGGCTAATAGAGCTAGGCTAGTACTAACGTCGAGGGTGTCGTCTCCGGCGAAGTCTATAATAAGGATATAAGCTTCTCCGGAGAGGCAAGAGTAGAGGTATACGAATCGGGTTACCTTAGTTAGATAGTAGTTAGCGTTAGCGCGTATCTTGTTCTTTATCTAATGCTTAAAGACCTCGAACTGCTCCGGAGTGCTACTACTAAACATAGCGGGGTCTAGTATCTTCTCTAATAAGGTAGCGCCTCGTATAGAAGAAGCTAGTATAGTACGCTCTATCTCGGCTCTTAGCTACGCTAGCTTAGACCTAAGATTACTAACTTTAGAGAGGTAGCGTGCGGCTTAGATAGTAAGGTTATCTGTAGTACTATTAGCTATAGCTAGCTCGGCTTAAGTAGCGTCGAGTTAGTTACGTAGATCGAGAGCATCGGAACGAGTAGCGTTATACACTTCGACCTACTTGTCGAAGATAGACTTAATAAACTCGAAGGCCTTACGTAGAGTACTTATGCTATCTGTCTCTTAGAGCTTCTTTCTAAGGTCGGCGTCGGATAGGATAAAGAGGTTATAATAGGCCGACTAGATAGCTTTGTTATTGTTGTCGGTAGAGAGGTTTATCTTGCTTGTGTAGCGGTCGTCGCTGGGGTTAGATCGAGCTATACTCGGCAAGGTTAGTCGTGATTCGTAGTGTAAAAGTCAACGCGTGACAAAGGGGATATTAAAAATTTAGCTAGCGGCCTACTTCCTTTAAGAGTCGTCTATAACTTAACTTATTACCTTCTTCTTATTCGCAGTATTAACCTATACGGCAGCAGCGAGGATCTATAGTAGTGTACGCGGGAACTGCAGTCGTGATAGCTTCTTCTTTAGTTCTTCGATTCTTCGTGAGTGTTAGTTGTTAGGGGTTACGCGAGTAGTAGGATAACTAGATAATTCGATAGCTCTATCGCTTAGTTATAGTTCTTAGAAGTCTCGATATAGTAATCACGACTAGCAAGATAAGAGGTTAATTGCGTCTATTCGTTAAGATATCGAGACTTAGAAGAAGAAGAAGAAGAAGACTAAAGTACAAAGCATGCGTAATATCGAGAGCTAAGTAGCCGGAAGCCTAGGCTATAATACCGGGATTACGTAATTAATCCGACATAGATCTAGACTAAATCTGGTTCGTATCTATCTCGTATTATACAAGCCTAATAGAGAACTCCGTCTTTATGTCGATTACTACGGCTTAAACGAGGTTACTAAGCGTAATGTCTATTCTCTACTACTTATTAAAGAAACGCTTTACTACGTTAGTAAGGCTAAGTAGTTTAGCAAGATTAATATCTACTAGGCCTTCTACCGCCTCCGTAATTCTATTAACTATAAAGACCTTACTACGTTCTCTACACGAATAGGTAACTTTAAGTAGCTAGTAATACCGTTCGGCCTTACTAATACTCTAGCTATATAGTAGAGGTTTATAAATTATAGCTTCGTTAATATATTAGAACGCTTTGTGTCGATTTATCTTAATAATATCCTTATCTATACCGATAGCACCTGTTACAAGCATGCTAAGTATATAAAGCTAGTACTCTAGCATCTCCGCGAGCTTAGCTTTAATACTAACATTAAGAAGAGCAAGTTCTACTTAACAGAAGTAAAGTATCTTAGTATTATCGTTAGCTAAGATAGAATCTGTATAGACCCTAAGAAGGTAGAAGCTATTAGAGCTTAGAAGTAGCTAGCTCCTAGTAATACTACTTAGGTTAGAAGCTTTATTAGCTTCTATAGCTATTACTACTATTTTATTAAGGGATTTAGTACTATCGCTAAGCTACTAAATAATCTACTTAAGAAGGATATAGCTCTATAGAACGACAAGTATATAGTAGTCTTTAATTGTATAAAGTGATGCGAGATGGATTACAAGCTGGATTCAGTTGCTATCTAGGTCGAAGAGGTCACGTGATCTCGGCTCGCGGCCCGGGCTTCCGGCCGCTCCGCCCTCGATATCTCGCGTGCTTTGTAGACTAGCTTCTTTTCTTCTTTTCTAACTCTCGATATCTTGACGAATAGACGCAATTAACCTCTTATCTTGCCAGTCGTAATCACTATATCGAGAGTTCGCAATCACCGCAATCGAGCGACAGAGCTATCGAAATATCTAGTTCTCCTGCTACTTACGCTACCTATAACAACTACCACTCACGAAGAATCGAAGAAGAAGCTATTACGACTGCAGTTCCCGCGTATACTGCTATAGATCCTCGCTGCCGCTGCGTAGGTTAATACCACGATTACAAAGAAGAAGGCAATAAGTCGAGTTATAGACGACTCTTGAAGGAAGTAGGCTACTAGCTAAATTTTTAATATCCCCTTTGTTACGCGTTGACTTTTATACTACAAATCACAACTAACCTCGCCGAGCATAGCTCGCTCTAACCCTAGCGATAATCGCCGCTTAAGTAAGATAACCTCTCCTACCGACAACAACGACGAGGTAATCTAGTTAGTCTATTATAACCTTATTGTTCTAAGTAACGCCGACCTCCTTAAGAGGCTACAAGAGACCGACGGTATAAGTACCCTACGCGAGGCCTTCGCTTTTGTTAAGTCTATATACAATAAGTGGGTTAAGGCATATAACTCTATACGCTCTAACGCTCTTAACCTATATAACTAGTTAGATACTACTTAGTCCGAGCTAGATATAGCTAATAACACAGCGGATAACCTTACTATCTAAGCTACGCGCTACCTCGCAGATGTTAGCAAGCTTAAGACCGAGCTAGCTCTATTAAGAGCCGAGATAGAGCGCGCTATACTAGCTTCTTCTATACGAGGTATTACCTTATTAGAGAAGATACTAGACTCTGCTATGTTTAGTAGCAGCACTCCGGAGCAGTTCGAGGTCTTCAAGCATTAGATAAAGAACAAGATATACGCTAATGCGGACTGCTACCTAACTAAGTTAGTGCAATTCGTATATCTCTACTCCTGTCTTACTAGAGAAGTATACACTCTCGTTATAGACTCTGCCGGCAATAACACTATTAACGTCGATATAGGCCTAGCTCTACTAGCCTAGCGCTTCGAAGACCCTAACTGTAAGACTACCGCATGCGCTTAGTTCGCTAGCCTCTTCTAGCATAATAGCTCTTTTAACTTCTTTATTAGCGAGTTTAACAGGTATACTCTCCGCGCTAAGATCGCTAACGACAAGTAGCTCTACTAGCTATGCTAGAAGATCTCTAGTGAACTACGCGCTACCCTTGTTAACTTTGACACCGATGACCTTACTGTCTTTATCGCTAAGGCTCGTGCTACTAACTATAACATTTAATAGAGTAACCTTATTACTAAGCGCACTTAGGCCCTGCGCTCTGTGCTAGCTATAAGCTACGCTACTAGCGTTCTAACTCGCGCTCCTTACTCTACCTCCGCTTCTGCTACTTCTCCTACTACCTTCTACCCTATAGCCGGAGGTGCTCTGTAGCCTTTCTGCCCCTCTTAGTCTCTTATCTACTACGCTTGCGGAAAGCCTAGTTATATCTCTACTAAGTATATAGCTAGCGCTATAGAGAAGACTACCTACGCCGCTACTTGCTCTACACGTACTATCGGCGCTATAGAGGCCGCCGAGATCTAATAGCTCTAGGACTGCCTAGCCGAGTTAAACGGCCATGTTAACACTAACTCGGCTTATAACATAGATCTAGTTTAGCCTTAGTTCGACCCCGACATAGACTATGAGTTAGCCGACCTATCTAGCTAGGGAAATAACTAGCTAGAGGACGAGTTCTATTCTCTAGCGGAAGAAGAGTAATTCGAGATAGATCCGGAGTTGTATAGTCGCTAAATAGCATTATTAGCTACTACATCCCCGCTATTATAACTCCTATTACCATCTACGACCTATATAATCGCGACCGTACCGTTACTCTCTAAGCCTTTATCGACACTAGCGCGCTTATTAGCGCCGCGGCTAACTATAAGGTTCTTAACAAGCTTAAGGGGTTCGGCTGCTCTATAGCGTTAGCTAACTCTATCTAGCTTAACGCCTACAACAGTGTTCCGATGGAGCAAGTCACTTACAATATCCCCCTTACTACTACCGTCTCTAGTAAGCTTAACACTCTTATAACCTTCCGGATTATAGACATCGGCCGCTTCGATATTATCCTTGGCCTTAGATAGCTTAAGGCTAACAAGGCTAACATCGACTACGAGCTCGGCTAGGTTATATACAAGGAAGAGCTCTCGCTAGCTATCGTTAAGCAGCAGCTCCTATAGCTAATTAAAGGGCTAGGTTCTAGATCTAAGCCTAGCTCGGATCTAGGAATTAATCTAGTGTAAATCCAGTTTAGCTGCAGTTTAGCTCGCGAACTAAAATCCAGTTTAGCTACCGAGTTAGAACCTATTAGTCTCTCTTAGCTACTGGCCCTTAGGTCGAACTTCAAGCTAGATTAGAAGGAGTTTAAGCTAATCTCTTATAGCCCTTAGTCAATGCATAAGTTCTCTTACGTACCTGCCTACGTGAGTAACGCGAACGATTATATAATAGCCTTTATCGGCGCTGCTGCCTTCGCCTCTTAAGCTAAGTACTATAGCTATAAGGTATTCGTAATCTCCGTGAAGGATATTAAAGATTACTACTGCTTAGCCTTCGAACCGGAACTGGACTCTATAGAAGTTCTACCGCCGGAACTACGTGAGTTTGTAGACGTCTTCTTTAAAGAGCAATCTAACACTCTTCTAATGCATCGTCTGGATTTCGATAATCGCATTATTCTAAGGGACGGTGCTAAGCTACTACGCACTAAGCTCTTACGCTGCCTATTGCTAGAGGAGCTCGATATAGTAGAGCAGTTCATCCGCGAACACCTTAATAAGGGCTTCGTTACTCTAAGCTCTACAAGCTACTTGTTGTCTATCCTCTTTGTCCGCAAGCCTAATAGAGAGCTCTATCTCTGTGTCGATTATTGCGGCCTAAACGAGGTTACTAAGCGTAACGTCTACCTGCTACTACTTATCGAGGAAACGCTTACTCGCGTTAGTAAAGCTAAGTAGTTTAGCAAGATCGACATCTATTAAGCCTTCTACTGCCTCTGTAACTCTGTCGACTATAAAGACCTCACTACGTTCTCTACACAAATAGGCAACTTTAAGTAGCTAGTAATGTCCTTTGGCCTTACTAATGCCCTAGCTATATAGTAGAGGTTCATAAATTACAACTTTGTTAACATGCTAGAACACTTCGTGTCGATCTATCTCGACAATATCCTTATCTATACCGAAGGCACTCGCCGAGAGCATGCCGAGCATATTAAGCTAGTACTCTAGTAGCTCTACAAGCTCGGCCTTAACGCCGACATTAAGAAGAGCGAGTTCTATCTAACAGAAGTAAAGTATCTTAGTATTATTGTCGGCCGAGATAGAATTTAGATAGACCCTAAGAAGGTAGAAGCGGTTAAGGCCTAGAAGTAGCTAGCTCCCGGTAACACTACTTAGGTAAGAAGCTTCGTTAGCTTCTGCAGCTATTATTGCCGCTTTATTAAGGGATTTAGCACTATTACTAAGCTGTTGAATAACTTGCTCAAGAAGAACGCTACGCCTTAGAACGACAAATGCACTGCTGCTTTTAACTGCATAAAGCACACTGTTACTAGCGCACTAGTCCTTACGTACTTCGACTGCGCGAAGCAAATCGTGCTCGAAACGGACACTTCCGACACTACTACTACTAGCGTTCTATTATAATATAACAACTCCGACGTGCTCCGTCCCGTTACCTTCTTTAGTAAGTCTATAAGCGAGGCTAAGCGCAACTACGCTATCTACGACAAGGAGCTTCTAGCTATTATTTAAGCCTTCGAGGAGTAGGCCCCTAAGCTAATAAGCGCTTAGCCTAATAAGACTATCTAAGTCCTTACCGATTATTAGTTACTAATGCACTTTATGAGGACTTAAAAGCTGTTACGTCGTTAGGCTAGATAGGCTCTCCACCTCGCGTAGTTTAACTTCAAGATCATGTACAGGCCTAGAGTAGCTAATGGCAAAGCTAACGCTCTCACCAGGAGGAATAGAGACGTACTACGCTCTAAAGAAGACCCTAACCTCCGTTAGACGTTGCTACTATTAAAGGTGCTCGATTAGCGGATTATTAACGAACTAGATCTAGGTCGTATCTGACCTAGATTAGCTACTTAAGCTAAACTAAGGTTAAATGAATCTAGTTTAGCTACCGAACTAAAATCTAGTCCGCGATCTAGTTCGTAATCTAGTTCGCTACCTAACCTGCTATCCACCTCGGCTGCTAAGCTAGATATCTATATAGCACCTATTTTAGCCTTAGAAGATAAGTAATCCTTGCCCCTTTTCGACAAGGTAGCTAAAGCCAACCTACGTGATAGCGAATTTAAGTCTACACGCGGCATTCACTATATAACTAGCGCCTTCCCTAAATGGAAATAGATACTATCGACAGACGTCAAGATCGATAAGGGCATACTATAGGTTGCTAGCCGGCTATTCGTGCCGGAATCTCTAGCTACTAAGGTAATTTAGCAGGTGCACAGCTTAAAGGACTACGCTTACGCTAGCGCCGCGAAGACAGTAGCTATAATTAAGACTACTTTCTATATCCCGAAGTGCAATAGCCTCGTTAAGAGATTCGTTACTAATTACTACAACTGTAAGCGCTCTAAGGCTCGCTACGGCCTACTCTCCGGCCTTCTATTGCTACTCCTAATACCTTAAAGGCCTTAGTAGCACATTACTATAGATTTCGTTACTAGATTGCTACTCGTCGACGGCTATAACGCCGTGCTCTACGTAGTTAACTACCTATCTAAGGAGTACTACCTTATCCCCTGTTTCTCCGGAGATAAAGACATATCGGCCTATAAGACTACTAAGCTACTATTCTTGCACGTTTAGAAGCTGCATAGATTACTAGATACTATTACCTCGGATCGAGGACCTTAATTCGTAAGTAACGTATAGAAGCGACTCTACTAAATCTTAAAGATTATATCTAAGCTGTCTACTGCTATACACCTATAAACAGACGGCTAGTTAGAGGTTGCTAACTGCGATTTTAAGTAGGTTATTCGCGCCTACGTCTACTAGTACACTAATTAGTCTCTTATCTTCTCTATAGCCGAGTTCTCCGCTAACGTTAACCTCTCTAAAAGCACTAAACTATCGCTATTCGAAGTAACGAGAGAGTATAACCCGAGGATGAGCTTCTAACCTCCTAAGGAGCTAGGCTCGACTCGAGCAAAGCTAAACGAGACTACTATCTACGCACTAGCTAAACAGATAGAGGACATCTATAAAATTGCTCGAGAGAACCTCGTAAGAGCTTAATCACGTATAGTGGAGCAAGCTAATAGAAAGTAATTACCTACAGAGTTCGAGGTTAGCGACCGAGTATAGTTGTCGACGAAGAACCTCTAACTCTATAGTAACTCTAAGCTACTACCAAAAAGAGTTAGTCTATATAAGATCCTTAAGAAGCGCTCAGCGCTATTATATAAGCTCGAGCTGCCGATTGCTCTATAACGGATTTACTCTGTGTTTTACGCCGACTTCCTTACTAAGCACCCCAATAACTCTCTACTAGACTAAGCCTTCGAAGAGCTCTCTCCTATAGAGGTTAAAGGTAAGGAGGAGTACAAAGTCGATAACGTCGTCGACATAAAGAAGCTACGAAATGGACTAGTTGCTCGTGTAAGCTAGAAGAGCTATCTAGAGGACCTAACATAGTATCTAATCGACAACCTTAAAGGAGTAGCTAACATGCTACGTAATTACCTAGACTCCTATATAAATAAGCCTCGTCTAAGCTAGATTAACTAACCTATATTATAAGCGTTTAAGGGCAAACGCGCTTGAGAGAGAGGGTAGTAATGCGAGATGGATTACAAGCTAGATTCAGTCGCTATCTAGGTCGAAGAGGTCACGTGATCTCGGCTCGCGGCCCGGGCTTCCGGCCGCTCCGCCCTCGATATCTCGCGTGCTTTGTAGACTAGCTTCTCTTCTTCTTTTCTAACTCTCGATATCTTAACGAATAGACGCAATTGACCTCTTATCTTGCTAGTCGTGATCATAAAGCACACTATTACTAGCGTACTAGTCCTTGCGCACTTCGACTAGACTAAGCAAATTATGCTTAAGACTAACACTTCCGATACTACTATCGCTAGTGTCTTATTATAGTATAATAAGTCCGACGTACTTCGCTCTATTACTTTCTTTAGTAAATCTATAAGCAAGGCCGAACGCAATTACGCTATCTACAACAAGGAGCTTCTAGTAATTGTTTAAGCCTTTAAGAAGTAGGCCCCTAAGCTAATAAGCACTTAGTCTAATAAAACTATCTAAGTCCTTACTAATCATTAGTCGCTAATGCACTTTATAAGGACTTAAAAGTTGTTACGTTGTTAGGCTAGATAGACCCTCTACCTCGTATAGTTTAACTTTAAGATTATATATAGGCCTAGAGTAGCTAATAGTAAAGCTAACACTCTTACTAGGAGAAATAGAGATATACTATGCTCTAAAGAAGACTCTAACCTCTATTAGACATTGCTACTATCGAAGGTGCTCGATTAGTAGATTATCGACGAACTAGATCTAGGTCGTATCCGACCTAGATTAGCTACTTAAGCTAAACTAAGGTCGAATAAATCTAGTTTAGCTACCGAACTAAAATCTAGTTCGTAATCTAGTCTACTACCTAGCTTGCTATCTATCTTAGCTACTAAGCTAGATATCTATATAGTATCTATTTTAGCCTTAGAGAACGAGTAATCCTTACTCCTTTTCGATAAGGTAGCTAAAGCTAACCTACGTAATAGCAAATTCGAGTCTACGTGTAGTATTTACTATATAACTAGTGCCTTCCCTAAATAGAAGTAGCTACTATAGACGGATGTTAAGATTAACAAGAGTATACTATAGGTTACTAGCTAACTATTTATACCGGAATCGATAGTTACGGAGGTAATCTAACAAGTGTATAGCTTAAAGAACTATACTTACGCCGGTGCTACGAAGACAACTACTATAATTAAGACTACCTTTTACATTCCCTAGTATAATAGCCTCGTTAAGAGGTTTGTTGCTAATTGCTACGACTATAAGTGCTCTAAGGCTCGTTATAGCCTACCTACTAGACTCTTATCTCTACTTCTAATACCTAAGAGGCCTTAGTAGTATATTACAATAGACTTCGTTACTAGCTTACTACTTGTCGATAGCTATAATGCTATACTCTACATAGTTAACTACCTATCTAAGGAGTACTACCTTATCTCCTGTTTCTCTAGAGACGAAGGTACCTCGGCCTATAAAACTACTAAGCTACTATTCCTGCACGTATAGAAGCTATATAGCCTACTCGATACTATCACCTCCGACTATAGTTCTTAATTCGTAAGTAACGTATAGAAGAGACTCTATTAGATCCTAAAGATCACGTCTAAGCTATCTACGGCTATATACCTATAGATAGATAGATAGTCGGAAGTAGCTAACTACAATTTCGAGTAAGTTATTCGTGCGTACGCTACCTAGTACAACAATTAGCTACTAATTCTTCCTATAGCCGAGTTCTCCGCTAACGTTAACCCCTTAGAGAGTACTAAACTGTTACTATTCGAAGTTATAAGGGAGTATAATCTATAAATAAGCTTTTAGCCTTTAGCTAAACTAGAGTTAACAAGGGCTAAACTAAATAAGGCTACTATCTAAGCACTAGCTAAGCAAATAGAAGACAGCTATAAGATCGCTAGAGCGAACCTAGTAAGGGCTTAATTACGTATAGTAGAGTAAGCTAATAGGAAGTAACTACCTATAGAGTTCGAAGTTAGTAACTAAGTATAGTTATTAACGAAGAACCTCCGCCTCTATAGTAACTCTAAGCTACTACTAAAAAGAGTTAGTCTATATAAGATCCTTAAGAAGCGCTCGGCGCTATTATATAAGCTCGAGCTACTAACTACTCTATAACGGATTTACTCTATGTTTTACACTAACCTTCTTACTAAGCACCCCGATAACTCTCTACTAGGCTAGGCCTTCGAGGAGCTCTCTCCTATAGAAGTTAAAGATAAGAAGGAGTACGAGATCGATAACGTTATTAACGTAAAGAAGCTACGAAATAGACTAGTTGCTCGTATAAGCTAGAAGAGCTATTTAGAGGACCTAATATAGTATCTAATCGATAACCTTAAAAGAGTAGCTAACGTACTATATAATTACCTAGACTCCTATATAGATAAGCCTTGTCTAAGCTAGATTAACCGACCTATAATGTAAGTGTTTAAGAGTAAACGCGCTTAAGAGAGAGAGTAGTAATACGAGATAGATTACAAGCTAGATTTAGTTACTATCTAGGTCGAAGAGGTTACGTAATCTTAGCTTATAGCCTAGACTTCTAGCTGCTTTACTCTCGATATCTCGTATGCTTTATAGACTAGCTTCTCTTCTTCTTTTCTAACTCTCGATATCTTAATAAATAGACGCAATTAACCTCTTATCTTGCTAGTTGTAATTACTCTAGTCGTGATTAGTAGTAATATAGGAAGTCTTAGAGTTATCCTTAAGTATATATTAGTTATATTTTAGTATAACTAAGAAGAGTACTTTTCCTTTATAGTTAATCTCTATAGTTTAAGTATTCTAATAGACTCTACTATTAATAAACTTCCTAAGGCTAACTAGATTAGTTATAATTAATAGTATATAAGCTATATAAGTAAGATAGATAGTTACTAGCTATCTCTTATAGATAGCTATAATATTAATAGTTCTCTAACTCTTAATCTTAAGTAAGGAGTTACTATAGAATAACTTCTTATAAAGTTCTATAATTCTAGTAACCTTATATCTATCTTTTATAGTATAATTATAGATATAATTAGTTACTCTAGAATCTAATATCTATAAGCTTAAGATATTACTAGTAGCTAAGATAAATACTAAGTGTAATCTAATAGTTATAGCTATATTAATTAGTACTAGTAGAGATAACCCCTTCTAAAGGTTAGCTTCCTTTATAAAGGTAGCTTTAACCTTATCTCTTAAGGCTTTATTATTTAGCCTTTACTTAACCTCTTTAAAAGTCTATTAGTTTAGTAACTACTCCTCTAGCCTAAGGTACTTATTTAGATAGTAATACTTACTCTACCTATACCTCTTCTAGTATATATATTTAGGCTTCCTAGAGGAACTAGACTTCTCTTTATAAGAGTCCTTAGTAGCTATAGAGAATGTTATTACTCCTTTACTAGCCTTTATAGTAGTATATAACTTATATAGCTTATAGAACTATCTAAACTTAGTAATAAGTTTAAGAATAGTTAGTAGAGTTAGTAAATCTAGATTAATAAGATATTTATTAATAAATACTAGCTTAGTCTTTAAGATTAATAAGAGAAAGTCCTTTTAAAGTCTTAATCTTTAAGCCTCTAAAAGGTTATAATTCCTAGCCTTATCTATAATCTCTTTCTATTACTAGAGCTAGTAATCTATATTCTATAAGAAAGAGCTAGATAGCTACTTCCTCTAGAGAGCTTTAACTTTAAGCTAAATAGCTATATTAGATAGAGTAAATCTATTCTTTAATACTCTAAGGATAGCCTATAGATAAGAATCTTCTTCTAGCTAGATAATAGTAAAGACTTATAGTATAATTAATAACTAGATAAGGCTTATAAGATCTACTAAGGCCTTAAGCTACTTATTATACTATACTTATTCCTCCTTATATATCTAGAAGAGTACTAAGAAGTTAGTATTTACTATCTCTAGCCTTTAAGGCTTAAGGAGTCCTTCTAGTTTAACTATCTCCTAAGGGTTAATAAGGTACTAGATCTTAGTATTTAAAGCTCTTATTTTAATAATATATAGCTAGCTAGTCTATTTAGCTAATATAGTAAGAATAATAGGTATTCTAGCTATTAAGGTATTAGTCTCTATAGTTATTTATCTCTTTATTAATACCTAAATCCTATAGTTATAGATAAGGTAGTACTTAATAGATTCTAATACTTAAAAAGCGAGATAATAGAGAGTAAACTAATAAATAAGATAGAGAAGTAACTAAATAAACTACTTATATAGAGGTAGTTATACTAGGCTTATAACTATTGACTTATATATAGGGAGGAAAAAGGATTAATTACTACCTAATCTATTAAAAGTTAGTAGACTATAACTATATAAATACTTAACCTATTAAACTAAGAGATAACTAAATTAATAGAACTCCTTAATAGTAATAGATTAAGATAAGAACTATCTAATTTAATTATAAATTAGTAAAGCTGTTAAAGAGTACTTAGTTTAGCCTTAGGTAAACTAAATCAGGGTCCTTCTTGGCGCCCTCAGCCTATACCTCGGTTGACATAATGCTCGTCGGCGCTAAGCAATTGAAACGCCACATCGCGCGGATCATCCCGCTTCGAAATGGGTTTCGCGTTCCGGACGCGTTTCTGCGCGTTGCCCCTGGCCCGCCGGGAACTTCAATCTCCAAATTCCATACCAGCTTAGCTCTGTATTCAGCATTGCTTCCCACCACAGCGCAGAATCTTTCTTACGATCTTACTCACACCGAGCTCTTCATCTGTTGCACTGACGATCACTCTTTGACCCTGACCCTTACACATCGACGCCCACATGGCGCTCCTCACACACCGCGCGCTTGCGGATTATGAAGCGCAGCAAAGTAGGCGCCGTCCTCCATAACAGCGGAATCCTTGACTGACAGACCTCAGCTGCCTTCTCAGACTTCTTGCAGAACTTCAAATCCACATCTTCGAACGAGACCGCAGATGCGCTGCAAAGCCTACACCTCAACGGTGACGACGCGGAGAGCGACTACGATTTCATGGACGACGCGGAGGGTGGAGCACAGAATGGCCAGGCACGGCAGGGGTCGAAACACAAATATGTGACCATGCTACAAGACGTGGCGGACAGGCGGATATCGAACGTCTTGATCGAGCTGGATGATTTGGAGCTGGTAAGCATATCCAGTCAAAGCAGGAAGGATAGTCTGACAAGTGGCAGTACGAGAAGACACTCGGCGACCAAGCAGATGAGCTCAAGCTTGTTTCTTCGATTGAAAGGAACGCGCAGCACTACATCGAGATCTTCTCGCGAGCGGTGGACAAGGTGCTCCCGGAACCACAGCGAGAATTGACCTTTAAAGATGACGTGCTGGACATTATCATGACACAGCGATCGCGGAGAAATGCCACGCAAGAAGCTATGGACGAGGCAGGCGAAGGTGTGGCAGAAGACGACATGTTCCCGCCCTCGCTGACGAGGAGGTATACGTTGAACTTCAAGCCGAGGATGCCTGCTGCAGCGAGTAGTCAGAAGTCGATAAAGGCACTTGCGGTGAGGAATGTCAAGGGCGAGCATTTGGGACAGCTGATCACGGTACGCGGTATCACGACGAGAGTCTCGGACGTCAAGCCATCGGTACAGGTTAATGCTTATTCTTGCGATCGTTGTGGAAGGGAGGTGTTCCAGCCGGTCACGACGAAGCAGTTCACACCGCTTGTGCAGTGTCCGTCGGAAGCATGCAAGCAGAGTAGCGCAAAGGGACAGCTGTTTCTCTCGACGAGAGCCTCAAAGTTCTTGCCGTTCCAGGAGGTCAAGATCCAGGAAATGGCTGATCAAGTGCCTGTTGGACATATTCCTCGGCAGCTAACGGTGCATTGCCATGGGGCGCTCGCGAGACAGATCAATCCTGGAGATGTGGTGGACATTGCTGGTATCTTCCTGCCGACACCATATACTGGTTTCAAGGCTATCAGAGCTGGTTTGCTTACAGACACGTACCTGGAAGCGCAATATGTGCATCAGCACAAGAAGGCTTACGACTCGATGGTGCTGGCTCCTTCAACACTTCGACGAATGGCCGATCTGGAACAGTCGGGTCAGCTGTACGAGTCGTTGTCTAGGTCAATCGCACCAGAAATTTTCGGACATCTGGATGTCAAGAAGGCTCTACTTCTGCAGCTGATTGGTGGTGTGACCAAGGAAGTCGGTGATGGCATGAGAATTCGAGGCGACATCAATGTCTGTCTGATGGGTGACCCTGGTGTTGCCAAATCGCAATTACTCAAGTACATCACCAAAGTCGTTCCCCGAGGAGTTTACACCACTGGTCGTGGTTCCTCAGGCGTCGGTCTCACGGCGGCAGTCATGCGAGATCCCGTCACGGACGAGATGGTCCTCGAAGGCGGCGCCCTCGTCCTCGCAGACAACGGCACCTGCTGCATCGACGAATTCGACAAGATGGACGACGCAGACCGCACCGCCATCCACGAAGTCATGGAACAACAAACCATCTCCATCTCCAAAGCCGGCATCACCACCACCCTCAACGCCCGCACCTCGATCCTCGCCGCCGCCAACCCCCTCTACGGGCGGTACAACCCCCGCATCTCCCCCGTCGAAAACATCAACCTCCCCGCCGCCCTCCTCTCCCGATTCGACATCCTCTTCCTCATCCTCGACACGCCCACCCGCGACACAGACGAAGAACTCGCCCGCCACGTGACCCACGTACACATGCACAACGCCCACCCGGAACCCGCCGGCGGCGCCCACCTCTTCACCCCCGCCGAAGTCCGCCAATGGGTCTCGCGCGCGCGCACCTACCGCCCCATCGTCCCCAAAAGCGTCACCGACTACCTCGTCGGCGCCTACGTCCGCATGCGCCAGCAACAAAAGCGCGACGAAGGCACCAAGCGCGTCTTCACGCACACATCCCCTCGCACCCTCCTCGGCGTGCTGCGTCTCTCCCAGGCCCTCGCGCGCCTCCGTTTCGCCAACGAGGTCATCACGGAGGACGTGGATGAGTCGTTGCGCCTGATCGAAGTGAGTCGCGCGAGTTTGTACGATGACAAGGAGGGAAGGAGAGGGGACGTGAGTGTTTCTTCGCGGATATTTAATTTGATCAGGGGGATGAAGGAGACGGGGGCGGCGGCGACGGAGGGAGGGGCGGTGGGGGAGTTGGATTTGAGGAGGGTGAGGGAGAGGGTGTTGGCGAAGGGGTTTACGGTGCAGCAGTTGGAGGCGTGTTTGGATGAGTATGCTGATTTGGATGTAAGTTCTTCATGTCCTGGGCCTGTTGAGAGGAAAACAGGGAGTGAGGAGGAGAGCGTTTGGCTGACGAGAGACAGATTTGGCAGACTGCGGCGGAGGGGACGAGGTTGGTGTTTATTGAGACGGGGGAGGATGAGGACATGGATTTTTAGATTGGGGCTATCTAGGTGTATGAGAGAAGATGAGAGTATGAGAGAGGATGTCAGTGAGCAGACCACGGGAACAGAGCATTGGAGTTTGTGGGCATGTCAGGTGTTTGATTATGGTGACTACTCTTTAGGTCAAGTAGAGCGGAATGAAAGATCAAATGTGACCGTCAATGGTGTCAATGGCGTATTGTTGGAGGCGCGGTATTAAAGGCGTGGTGGCCAATATCATCAACCTGCTCGGCTCACTGTGTAGACGGATTGTGGAGAAGGCGGACTCAGTGACTTTACTCAAGCTGCATCAATACAGCGCCAGCACTTCACTCACAATGTCCAGCAGTACATCTTTCCGACGCCACAACGACACAGCTCCGCCCCACAGCAGCAAACCCAGTCGACCACCATGGAACAATGCAACGCAACATGTGCCCAAGGACACCAAAAGAAGAAGACACGACACCGATCAATGGTTACACGGCAGTCAACATA
Organism: Elsinoe arachidis; assembly: GCA_013372555.1. Classification (NCBI taxonomy): domain Eukaryota; kingdom Fungi; phylum Ascomycota; class Dothideomycetes; order Myriangiales; family Elsinoaceae; genus Elsinoe; species Elsinoe arachidis. The sequence continues at coordinate 1,055,853 of JAAPAX010000006.1, read as the reverse complement.
TGACGCCTCCATTATAGCGATCTTGCGTGCTCTCCGATAGGCCATGAAAACGTATTCTGTAGCATTCATCTTATCGAGCTACGGTTGTTGCTTTCCCGTGCGCCTAGCCGCCATGGGAAATATGCTAAAGAGGAAACGAAGACAGACAGACACACTGCCAAGGCAGGGTATCTACCTGACGATGCCCTCGAACCTGTTCTTGAACCTGCTAATCGTCAGTCCCCAACGTCCACAAAGAGTATCCCGCGTGGGAGTGGAAGGCAGAACTCACCACTTCACCGTCTCCTGCTGGTTAATCTTGTGCGACGCCCCAATCTTGCTCTGTGCCCTCTTCCTCTTGGCCACCCTCTCGCCGGGACGGGTCATGCAGCAGTAGAAATCCATGCCGTAGATACCGATGCCCGGGTCGTACTTGATGCCGAGATCGATGTGTTCGCTGATGCCGAAGCCAAAGTTGCCCGTCTCGGAGAAGTTGCGCTTGCGTAGCTCGTATTCCTTGACCTTGAGGCCGCGCTCGAGGATTTCTTCCGCCTTGGGGCCTCGGACTGTGACGTGGACGGCAATCTTTTCGTTGCGGCGGATGCCGAATGTGCGGACGGTGTAGCGGGCTTTGCCTAGGAGGGGGTTAGAGGAGGGCGAAGGAGGAGGGGGACCGGTGGGAGGTACTGTAGACGGGGGTTTGACCGGACAGTTGCTCGAGCACCTTTGCGGCACGAGTGAGTCTGTCACCGGATTCACCGACGGAGATGTTGAGGACGAGCTTCTGGATGCGCAGCTCGCGCATGGGGTTGCTGGACTTGTCCTTGGATTCGGCCTGGGAGATGCTGTGTCAGTCGAGAAGTGGAATTGAGGTGCTGGATTCGATTTCTTACCATTGTGACGGTTTGTATGGCGGAAATGAATGTGGTGAAGAGGTATTGGCTGGGCGTGGTCTTCTCCAAAGATTTGTCGAAGTTTGGATTTGAGGTTGAGAGTGTGCGGCTTGGCACATCCGGAAAAACGCCGGCTGAACATCTCCGAGCTCAGGTGAACTTTTCTGATGCTCGACCAAGACCTCATGCCAATACGAACTGCGCCAACAATCACCCTTCGCCTACAGGTATTCGCCTACTGAGGATCGAACTCTCTGGGTAGCTAGGGGATCTTCATCAACTCTTCGAGCCGCGTTCGCGCGCAATTCCGCCAGCATGGCGTCCTCAATCAACAAGCAGGGGAAGATGGTAAGAACTTCTTGCGCTGGCTGAGGTCAGGCGCGCCATTGTATACCGATCATGTCACTGACTTGTAGCAGCAAGGTCTGGTGGGTAGCTCCCAAAGTCGCGACTTGCGCAACAGCTCTAATGTCTTGTAGATCAACTACCGACTCCGAATCACCATGATCGATGGCCGCCAAATGGCTGGTCAGATGCTCGCATTTGACAAGGTACGGGCAATGTTTAGAATCTCTCTCCGACAGCGTACTGATATCACTCGCAGCATATGAACATGGTTCTCGCAGACACAGAAGAGTTCCGACGGGTAAAACGAAAGCCAAACAAGGGCGCACCAGGACAGGATCAGCCAGCATTCATCGAGACGGAAGAGAAGCGCATGCTCGGACTCACAATCGTTCGTGGCGCGCACATAGTCGCAACCACAGTCGAGGGACCCCCGCCAGCAGATCCTGCAGCACGATTAGGCAATGCGAACGCGCCGACAGGTGGGGCTCCTGCAGCGTTATCAGCAGGTCCAGGTATCAGCAGGCCTGCGGGGAGAGGTGCAGGCCCAGGACTGCAAGGGCCAGCAGTGGGCGTCGGTGGTCCAGGTCCGGGTGGTTTTGGTGGACCACAAGGCTTTCCTGGTGGGTTCCCTGGTGGTCCTCCTGGCTTCATGGGTCGTGGTGGTCCACCAGGTGGTCCTCCAGGTTTCGGCGGTCCTCCTCCAGGATTTGGCGGTCCTCCGGGCGGTGCGCCTGGTAAGTATACCACTCTTTATCGAACAGACCAAGACTGACGAACATAGGCGGATTCCCTCCGCAAGGTTTCCAAGGCCCACCTGGCGGTCGTGGCTTCCCACCTCCAGGAGGCTTTGGTGGAAGATGAGGGACCAAGTGACAGCATGGGAGGCATGAGAGAAAGGAAAGCACGACTTGAATACAGAGTCAGGAGGACTGGATTGGCAAGGCACGAGCTGTGAACTGGTCCAGCTGTCATGGACGAGACCAACAGCGAGTTTGGTGCCGTCTCGACAAAGTTGAAGCTCGGGGAACTGGCGGGTATTTCGGAGCACGAATACCATGGGGCTTGTCGATTGGAAGAATACCCAACTAAAGCTATCAGCCGCCACACCGCTTCATGCATGGCGTTCGGGGCATCTCAAAGGAGTAGCAAAGCTCAATCAATTCGCCACACAAAGTGGCCATCACCTATGTGAACCTCCAATAACTCCATCCCGCTGTATCCCCTCCGCAGAGCGTTTCCACTCCTTCCGTCCCCTCCGCAGCCAAAAACGTGTCCAGCTCCACCACCTGCCCCTCTTCAAACAACCTAATCCCCACCCCATCCCCTCCAAGAATCGTCTCATACCGCTCAAACCCCCTCGCATCCAACTCCACCTCCAACCTCCTCAACCTCTCCACATCCTCCCCTCCCCTCTCCTTATGCTTCACCTCACCCACATCCCCCTTCAACAACACAAATCCACAACCCCCACCCCCTGCCCCCGTCAACTTGAACCACCCCGCCCCACTCGCATCCACCACCTCCCTCAACTCCTCCAACCGCGGATGGCTCACCCCCAACGCGACAAGCAACCCATGATTCAACCTCACCAGTTCCCCCAACATCTCCACTGTCTCCTGACTCACCCCTTTGCCCGCCGCCTCCCCTCCCTCCTCCCCCGCAGCAGCGATAAGCCCCCCCGCACTCCCCGTCACAGCATCAATCCCCTCCAACACCCTCCCCACAACCTGAGGATGCCTCTCCAGCAACGCCCTCACTTTCGCCACCTCCACGGCCGTAGACTTGGGCTGTTTCGTATCCACCACCAAAAGCGGCAGTTCAGGAAACCTTCGCAGGGATGTGATCACGGGCGCAGATCCCGGGGCTGGACGGCGGAATATCACCGCCTTGCCGAGGGTGGAGACGGTGTTGTCTACGCCGGAAGGGGTGCCGTGGATGAGAGATTCGCCGAGGAAGGCGAGGGCGTTGATACGGTCGAGGGTTTGCTCTGGTTTTGCTTCCGCTTCCGGCGAGGAGGAAGGGGAAGGGGAGGAGGAAGAAGGGAGGGGAAGGGAGGAGGAGAGGTGGAGTAGGGCCGTGGAGAGGCAGACGCTGATACTGGCTGAGGAGCCGAGGCCGGCGCCGATGGGGATGGTGGAGCGGAGGGTGAAGGTGAGGGAGGAGGTGGGTGGAGAGGGAAGCAGGAGGAGGAAGAGGTAGAGGAAGGTGGAGGCTGCGGCGTGGTGGATCTTTCGCGTTGAGGGGGAGGCGGTGGGGGAGATGGGGTCGAGGACGGGTTGGACGGAGTCGACGAGGGCGGAGTCGAGCGATCGTGGAAGAGGCGAGGTGTGGAGGGTCTTGGAGGTGGCGGCAAAGGCTTCCCATGGTAGGGAGGAGATGGTCCAGGTGTGGGAGAGGTCGACGTCGGGGAAGTTGAGCGTTACAGTTGGGTCGGGGGATCGTGGTCCTGGTGAGACGTGGAGGTATGAGCGGAGGGATATTGAGGCGGCCATCGCTGCCTGTACGAGATGTCAGTAATGTACTATAGGTAAAGATCAGGGGTTGATTACTTTGCCATGAACCACTGCATGTTCGCCAAAGACAATGACCTTGCCAGGGGCTGAGACCATGAATGGTTTGGAATTATCCACCCTGCCTTGCAATGAGGCGTTGTCCCCTAGCTGTGCCATTGTGGGCAGTGCTGGTGATATTCGTGGTTGGGGCTCTGGCTGGCGGTTGAAGTCCTCGTTCGTGGATACGCGGTCAGTGGCTGTCAGTCTTTGCTAGACCCGCGGACGAGGTGTACAGTTAGCCAGTACGCCAATTGATCGTGAAACGAATGACTGAGGATATACGATCGCGTGGAGATCGGTGCCCAGTGAGATGCTCAGATGTTGGGTGTTTTGAGAAGCAAAAGAGATCGTGCCACTTTTTTGCAGCAATTTGCAGACCTGAGCATAACATCACAATACCAACTAGTACCTGTCCTCAGACGGAGCACTTCAAAATCATCTCTTGCCAGAAACGACTGTAGTCTGGGAAGAACTATTATTCGGGCCCTTCTATGTCAAAGGTAGTGTCGTCGTCCACGAATTGTGTTGCCACACTGTAGCACCACCCCAGGCGACAATGAACCACGCTCCATCACGACGAATATACCAATACGCCATGACGTGTACTCAGTCCGTTTATAACTTGAACCGATACTGTCAACATCACAGGCTATCATACAGATCTGCGTTACAAGGACAAGGTTAAGGCCGTCACGATAGACGGCCACACGATCAGCAGTCGTGCATTTCAAGAGGTCCATTCACAATTCCAAGGACACTGTTAAAAAGGTAAATGGTGATTTCTTCAATTTCGTGCCCACGCTCGAAAGCGGTGACGTTTTGTTGTTGTTTAGAGAGTGACTTGGGTGATATCTGTAATCGCACGGAAAACAAAAAAGCAGAAAGGAGACAAGATCCGGCGAGTGGAGGAATCGAGCCCGAGATGTCCTGATCCCAGGTCTGGCGATTGACCGAGACCAGAACCAGAAGACATCATCAAGGCTGTCGAGGAGGGTATTGGTTGTGATATGAAGATTCGCACAGGCCAGTATCTCTCAGGGGGTTGTTCGTGTATGATCGGAAGGGAATTTGGGGAATCAAGACTTGATATTCCACGCCGAAACGCTCCGCAGCAATCCATCTTGCTAGTGTCCCACCCAGACTACTTTACTGCATCATGCACTCCTGTCGAATTATCCATGACGATGAGAAATCGGACCGTTGCCTCCTCCCCAGCCAGTCTGCGGATGTCTAGGACAGAAATCGTCGTTGTCGTATCTAAGAAGCTGGGGCAGCCTCCTTGGTCTCTGTCTCCGCTGCGGCCGGCGCCTCGGCGGTCTTCTCCTCCTTGGGAGCGGAAGCATCACCGGAAGGCTCAGGCTCGGCACCGTCCGAAGAGGTCCAGAGAGTGAGGTTGTCACGCAGCAGCTGCATGATGAGAGTGCTGTCCCTATAGCTCTCCTCGGACAATGAGTCGAGCTCGGCGATCGCATCGTCGAACGCCTGCTTGGCGAGGTGGCAGGCACGGTCGGGCGAGTTGAGGATCTCGTAGTAGAAGACGGAGAAGTTGAGAGCGAGACCGAGACGGATGGGGTGTGTTGGGGTCAGGTCGGTCTGGGCTACGTCGGTAGCGTTCTGGTGAAATGTTAGTCTTGTCGCACAAAGTAGCCGCATTGACAAACCTTGTACGCATCGTGAGCGGCAGTAGCGGCGTTCTTGCGCTTGTCACCGCTGGCGAACTCGGCGAGGTAACGGTGGTAGTCACCCTTCCTATAAAGCTTGTCAGAAGCTTCCTTATCTGGTATCCCGAATTTCGTACATCTTGTGGTAAAAGACCTTGGACTCGCCAGACTCGGCCTTGGGGATGAGGCTCTCGTCAAGAACATCGAGGACATCCTGGCAGACCTTCTCCAGCTCGAGTTCTATCTTCTGGCGGTACTCGCGGATGATGCCGACGTGCTTGTCTGTGCCCTTCTGCTCCTCCTTCTGCTCGATGGAGGAGATGATGCGCCAGGAGGCACGGCGGGTCCCGACCACGTTCTTGTAGGCGACGGAAAGGAGGTTGCGCTCATCGACAGTCAATTCGCCGGCGATCTGAGTCGGGATGTTAGTAATTGCGGGCGGACCATGACGACTGCGGGGCGCGGATTGCGGTGTGCGATACCTTTGCGACTTCCTGTGAATGCATTAGTGCTCATGTTCAAGGCTGGACGAGGTGATATGGACTGACCTTCATGAAAGTGACCATCTCTATGTGATAATTAGCATGACTTTGCCTGAATGTGGGGTACCAATCGACGTACCATCGTAGCGCTCAGCCTGCTCGCAAAGGCGAGCGAGAAAAGTCTTGCTGGAGTGGTGTTAGATATTCGAGAAGACTGGTGACTTGTCGCTGATGATGGTGATACCTTTCTCTCTGCGCGAATCATGTTAGCCTCTGCGATTGGGATAGCACTGCGATATGCGTGATTTTGTTGAGGATTGACGTGGGTGAAGCCAGCTGAACCGAACAAAGGGGCCTGGAGCTACTTACGTCGTTGGAAGCCATCGTGTTTGACGCTGTGAATCAAAGGGGATGTAGATGAGGAGAAGTGAGATTGAATTGGGAGATCGTGTGATGTGTCGTAAGGTGAGTGGGAGCTTTGAAAGAGGTGATGTTCGTTTTGGGAGATTGCAGTGACAACGGGTCGCGGGCTCCCACAAGCAAAGCGCCAAGGAAATCACGTCCACGTCTTTCCCCCGCGAACGAGCGAAAGAAGGAAGGGAACCTGTCGGAGCCTGCTTGTGCTCCGCCTCATTGGATGGTTCAGAGACTGGGAACACTCCACCCGTCTGTTTATTGATTTGATAACATGGCCACACGTTGTATGATGGCAACCGCGTGCTTCCATTGTGATTGTTACACGACAGTATGCAAGTATTCACTAGACCCTCATTACTCTCAGCCAACCTGATCCTGTGCCATTCTTATTGGCGTGATCGCAAGCCCCTTCAACTCGTCGAAGCCATGTTGGCCGCCTCCTTACAGTGCTCGTGGTGTGATCAATACAGTGAGCTTATCGACAAGTCTTGAGGCACTCTGTTGGTCACTGTCGCTGAGATGGTGATGCAAGGGTTTCCAGCACCAATGTGGCATCACTCGAAGCCAGTTCATGCTACTGTGGCTTGTGATACGAGCAGTGAGTCTACCAAGTTCCATGCAAGGTGGGTATCTTTCACATCAACAGCCTCCACACACCAAGAATGATGGCTGCTGTACCAGTACACACGCCCCTGAACATCATTAGCGCTCTCCAACCATACCTCACAAGATACTCACATCAGCCATTGCAGCGTCGAGAACTTGACCTGCTCAAGCCTCTCTCTCAACGCAGCCGTCTCCTGCTCAATCCTAGTCTCCACCTCCTTAATCTTCAAATCTTGACTATTTGCCTCCTCCCTGATCCTCCCCTTCTCCAAACTCAGATCGAGCCTAACACTAGCTTGCGTCCGCTGAATCTCATCCCTCAACCTGCTGTTCAGCTTCGCCAGATCATTGGTCAACCGCTCATGACTCGACCGCGTCAAACCCGACTCTGTGCTGTCTGCCGACAACAGCTCGGAACGTAGCTTCGCAAAGTCCACCTTCTGGGTGTAGGTTGCTTTCTCCTGCTCTTCCCGCGGTACCATGGTTCGTGTCAGGTTGGAGATGGATTCTTCTACCACGTCGCCGAGAATCTTCATGAGCGCGACAGACTGCTCTTCACTGAATCCTTCTTCCTGCAATCGCTCAACGAATTTGAGCGTGTCGAAGTGGTGGTCTCTTGCCCTCCGCGCAGAGGCTGAGAACCAGCGTTGCTGCCATGCTGCTCTACGATCTAATGTGTTGTCCGTTGTAGGTCTGCTCGGTCGCCTGTCTTGCCTCGCATTGTGGTACACCGCGGCTGAAAATGCTCTTGCTTGCACATGCCGTGCTGGCAAGCGACTAAGCTCTTTGCCAGTCCATGTAGAAGGATTTCTGAGAGGGGTCCAGGAGAGGCGGGGCAATAGGAAACGCGGTACAGTCTCTGCTGCTTTGATCGTAGCCATCGTGAGTGCCCGTATTACGTTAATCTATACTGAAGCGCTGCAAGAGTCCTGCACCCTTCTACGCTGTGGACAAAGACGAATGCGAAAGGTATCGATCAGGTCGCGCATGACCCACAAGAATTCACATGCCTGCACACCCGACTATCATGCGCACCGTGTTTCTGCTGCCACCCTGATCGCCTACCGTAGAGCCAGAGCCGCAATCAATTTCCCCGGACCCTGAACTTTCCACAGCTCCGGAGGTCCAGCTGTCCTCTGAGCTCACAGCGCTAGGGCCACATGTTAATGGTCAAGTAATTATAACATCACATTCTATACCAGTCCAATCGAACCAATTGCTTCTGCCTGGACAGTCACCACCTCTTTGAGTCATTGGATCATACCGACCATAAAAGCCCATCAAACATCTACGCAATACAAGCTCTCAAGTAACGACTCTCGCTTTCCCCTTAGCAACCACAAACACATACAACAATGGTACGCCTATCTCCCGCGTTTCTCTCTTTCCCAGCACTTGCCAGTCCAGCAGCTACCCTCCCTCTTGACGCAACACCCTCTCCTTCCCCCTTTTCCCTTCCACCCTCCTCTCTTCTACACTCTTCCCCCATGATCCCTCCTCCCTCGTCTCTCCTCCCCTCCCTTCTCCCTCTAACACCCCCAGGCCCAAACCCCCCAACAACGCCGCGCAAACGAAGCCTTCGCCAAAGCCGAGGCCAACAAGCGCGGCAAGCCCGAAGGCGCCATCAAGCAGAAACGAGCACCGCAGAAGAGCCCAATCAGTCAGGGGTGGGTGTACGCGCTCATATTCGTCGTGTGCGGGGGATTGGTGTTTGAGTTGGTGAGGGTGATTTTTGATCGATTTTCTTCCTAGTTGGGACGGACACCAGGGGGATGAAGGTTTAGGCAGGGGAGAAGGAGAAGGTGGGTGCGAGGGCTTGAGTGGGGAGGAAGGGGACTGGGGATGAGGGCCTTGGGATGGCGGCAACAGGAGGAGGATGGATTGATGCTCAGGGAAAGGAGAGGGAAGAGCTCAAGCGGTACTGGCATAGAAGGTCATCAGAGTCACGATCGCGGGACTGCGAGCACGACAGGACATCAAGCGCAAAAGTGGGTTGAGCTAGGGAGGAGAACGACCGATTGATCCACAGAGGCATTTCAGGAGTCAGCAAATGTATGAATACAAAAGTATCATTTCTTGACGCATCTCTATATGGACGCCAGGCATGCAATACACCCTCTACCAATACAGCGAGTGCCACTATCTTCGCTTCCTCCTCCTCTCCTTCTCCCTGTCCCTGTCCCGCTCGCGATCCTTCTCCCTCCTTCCGCCTACCGGTACACGCTCAATCTTGTACCCATCCCTACCATCCAAGCTGACCTCGACCTTGACACCTTCCTCGTCACTGTCACTGCCCTCGCTCTCCCCTTCATCATTGACCACCACTACACCCTCACTGCTACCCTCGTCATCGTCGTGGACTTCAAAGTCCTCTGCCCTCTTCCCCAGACTGTCTCCACGAGCGGGGTACTCGGCAAGCGGACTGGTCGGGGTACGACGGTGACGATCGTAGCTTGTGCCGGCAGGACCGCTGACATTGCGTCGGGCGTGACTGCTGGAGCCCGCTCGCAGGTGAGGATCAGAAGGGTAAGGAACAGAACTGCTCGCACGTTCTCGAGTGCGAGGGAGGTGGAGCTCATCAGGCGGACTCCGACGAGAAGTGGTCGACGATGTGGGCTTGTAGTCCTGTGGAGTGAAGTAGCGTGGCGAGTAAGGGACGTAGCCGCCTTGGTAGTCTTGAGGGATGTGTCGAACCGAGCTAGTGGAAGTCGATCGAGCATCGGAGCGAGAGTACGAAGAGGGTGGGTAGTAAGGCAGGGGAGAGTACATGGGCTGGCCGTCGGGACCGGGCACCACAAAGCCAGGAGCACCGCGAGGATCGTGGGTATTATCGAGGGAAGCATGGCGAGATTGCTTGGGCAAGGTCTTTGGTATCCGAGTCCGCGACGAGTTGGCAGCTGGCGAGGAGAAAAACCTAGAACCGGACTTGCGACGAGTCTTGTCAACTGCCAGGTTGCTTGCAGAGGTTGATCGTGAGTTTTTGCCAGATGAGCTGCGCCGATCCTTGGTCGCCGAAGAACGTGGCGACTCCTGCTTCTCGAGAAGTCGTCGTCGCTCCAGAGCCTCGATCTCGTCCGGACTGAGTGAAGCCCTTGACTTGCCCTTCTCCCGCGCACGTCTCATCTTATCGTTGGCTGATTTGACCAATGCTTTGTCCCGCTCCTTCATAGTACGAAGATGCGAAGCGTACCGCTGACGCTCAATCTCCCATTGATCTTCATAGTCCGCGACGGAAGCACCATCATCTAGTATATCCTGTCCTCCTGAACGCCTTGCGCTTCCCAAATCAAACCCAGTAAATTGTAATTGATCACCAACAAATTCAGCATATTCACCTGCGGACTGCAAGAGATACGCCGGATCCAATCGAACAGAATCATCATCGTCGTCAACCATTTGTAGCCCACCTTTTCCATTATCCCAAAACTTGCGCCGCCGTCGAAGCTGAGGACCGTCATAATCGGACAATCTCTCATGTGGTCTTCCCCCATAGGGCAAAGGTTGTGGAGCTCGCGGACGACCACTTAGACCGCCTCCTCGGAAAAAGCCGACTCGATAGGCTTGTCCATGAAGGCTGCGTGGCCGAGGATCGATACGCCAGATGCTCCGATCAGCCAAAGGGCAGCGCCGAGAGGGTTGGCGATGAAACCGAGAGGAACAGCAATGCAGATAAGCGCAGTGTAGAGCTGAGAGACGGAGGCGCGAAAGAAGCCCACGTCCAGGTCGCGACCCTCGAGCTTGCCGATTCCCCACATGCCTCCGATGACGAGAAGAATGACGAAGAAGAGCAGCCAGTTCGTGAAGAGCGTGTAGATCGTGAGCATAGCAAAGACGACCATGTAGTTGCTGGAGAAGTAGCTCAGATTGTAGTTGACTCGGGCTTGAGCTTCAGAGAAGTTGGCGGGCTTGGACAAGCGCTTGAAGTCTAGGAACTCGGATACAGGCTTGAGGTTGGAGAAGCGGTTTGAAATGCTTTGATTTCGCATGCCCTCGAAGCGCGAGAAGTTGATGCGTGAGGTCAGCGCCTCGATGGGGAACTGTAGTCTTGCTGCCATTTTGGTCGTAGTATGGATGATATTAGGCTGGGGTCGCGATTTGTGGAGGATGTCTATTCTGATTTGTGTTGTCAGTGTCTGTAAATTTCCATGCTTGGACTGGGAAAGGTCTTCTAGAAATGCGATGCGGCGTGTGTGCTGGAATAAATTAAGGGGATCTTACAGTTATCTGGTGGCTGCAGCGACGGCTGAACGGTGTAACGTGGGATGGAAGGGAGCGTCTCGACGGGTGAAGGCTACGTCGTACAAAAGAGCGATCGCGTTGGGATGGCAGACAAGTAGAGCAAAGTGAAAGAGCGAAGAAGATGGATGTGATGAAGCAGCCCTGCCCTTGCGGTCGAGTCGGTCAGGTCAACATTTCTCTGGGCTGCCGCGTGTTTGAAGCCAAAAGACCCAATCGAGCTAAAATGGGACTAGTCGAATGTTCCTAAAATTAAGCTCATGCATGGAGGTGGTGCAGTTCATGCAGAAACAAGTGAGGAATGTTACAAGCATGGACAACATGAACCATGCTAAACGACACAAGCAGACTGGATAAAGTCTCGAATGTCTTTGTTTTCATACTATCTTACGACAGCCTTACATACCTGCGGCATTGGCTACGAGATGTGATGCCCATCAGAATAGTCTTTCCTTCGCAGGTACTAATGTACCACGAGCGACACGATAGAGCCCTCCTTGTACAGAGGTGACTACAGGCGAGAAATGCTGGAATTGTACAAATCCTCTCCCGAGCTGTGATGTTCCTGCCTGCATCTCGTCCATCCCATCTCGACCATTTTGCGGCCCTGCAGGAGATCTCCCCGCTAGCCTCAACCCTAAAATTTCCAGGGCCAGAGCCGAGACGAACGCACGAAAAGGGAGCAGGAGAGGCTGCCAGTTGTCAAGACCACAATTACTTTCACAACCTCGATCAAAGTCCTTTCGAGCATCACGAATGGCACGCAGCACCGTCTGCTAGTCCAATCCATTGACCTCCACCCTCGTAACCCCACCTTACCATTCCCGAGCCAAAGCTCACCCACCACCATGAAGCTCCTCCTCCCCTTCCTCTCCCTCTTCCTCCTCGCCGCAGCCTGGTCCGCGGAAGACCATGAGATCTTCCGCCTCCGCGACGAGCTCATTCAGCACGAGGGAGCCAACGCCACCTTCTACAACTTCCTCGGCGTCAAACCCTCCGCGACCCAAGACGACATCAACCGCGCCTACCGCAAGCAATCCCGCCAACTGCACCCAGACAAAGCCCGCGCCAACTGGCTCTCCAACTACGACAAGGCCGCAAAGCCCACGGACAAGACCAAGAAGAAATCCCCCACCAAGAAGCCCTCCCAGCGCGAAGTCAAGGCCTTCAACAAAGAAGCCTCCGCCCGCTTCGCCCGCCTCGGTGTGATCACCAACATCCTCCGCGGGCCCGAACGCTCCCGCTACGACCACTTCCTCAACAACGGCTTCCCCAAATGGCGAGGCACAGGATACTACTACGCACGCTTCCGCCCAGGCCTCGGCTCCGTGCTCTTCGGCCTCTTCGTCTGCGTGGGCGGCGGCTTCCACTACCTCGCCCTGTACATCGGGTGGAAGAAACAGCGCGAGTTCGTGGAGCGGTACATCAAACACGCCCGGCGCATGGCATGGGGCAACGAGAGTGCGGTGGCGGGCATCCCCGGTCTGGGAGGGAGTGGGTCGGCTGGCCTGCCTACGCCGCAGGACAGTGAGGACGAGCCTGCGCAGGCGATGAATTGGAATAGGAGGGAGAAGAGGGCGGCGATGAAGGAGAAGAAGAGGGAGGATAAGAGGCCGAAGAAGAGTAAGGAGACGGTGCAGAAGGCTAAGGAGGTGGGTGTTAGTGAGCCCCAGGATGTGAGGATGGATGGGCCGGTGGGGGCGAAGAAGAGGACGGTGGCGGAGAATGGGAAGGTGTTGATTGTGGATAGTGTGGGGAATGTGTGGCTGGAGGAGGAGACGGAGGAGGGGGATGTGCAGGAGTTTTTGCTTGATGTAAGTGCTGCAGCCGTGAGTGTGAGAAGCGAGACTGACGTGTGCAGCCAAACGAGATTGCTCAGCCGACAATCTACGACACGGTGCTGTTCAAGCTGCCCAAGTGGGCGTACAACAAGTCTCTGGGCAAGTACCTCAACAAGGATCAGGTTGATGTAGAAGGTGAGGATCTGCTTGATGTGGTGGATACGCCTTCCGAAGAAAACGCCGTGGAAGCAGCGACAAGCGTCAATGCGAATGGAGAGGCTCGCAAGCGTAGAGCAAAGGCAGGGCGGAAGTAGGGTGTCAATCGGCCATGACGATACTGTGCATAGCTTTCCGGTGTACAAAATTCGGTATAGAACAATTCTTCTGTGCTTCATGCTCAATGTATTCGTCTAGTGCTTTGTAGAGAATCGCCACGGTTCTCTGCTGTGAATGCCATGTCTCATTTGAGCACTCTTTTGCGTTCGCTGTGCCACCTCTATCTCAATCTCTACTCATGGATCCTTCGGTCCAGGCCCAGTGTAACCATTGTCAGGCAGGTACAAATGCCTCTGCGCCCCTCTCGCCGTCAACACCACCAGTCTGATAACACCACCCGAGCTTCCATCCCACTTGATCGCCTCCCTCAACGCTCCTTTGACAAAATCAATCCCCTCCTGCTCCGTGAAATTCTCCCTCCAGTTCGCATCACAATACCCATAGATGTACGTCGACCCCGACCCGGCAATCGAGTAAGGCGACTTATGCAACGACCCCCCAAGCGGTATCGAGTACACCTGCCCACCATGCCTGTGGTCCCATCCCGCGATAATGATGCCCGCGCTCAACATGTCCTTGTTCCCGTAGCAGATCTCTTGGAATAACGCCGCTGCCGTCTGCGTTGTGGGAGCTTCGTCCTCGGTCACGCCGTATTGCTCGAGGTAGTACTTCACCATGTCGGCTACGGCTTGGGTGTCGGCGGCTGAGCCGGATCGGCAGCACCAGATTGTATCGTGGACTTGTGTGAGTTTGTCGGTGACGCGGTTGGCGATGTAGGCGCCGGTTGTGGTGCGGCTGTCGGCACCGAGGATGACGCCGTCTTTGAAGTTGATTGCCATGCTGAAAGGGGTTAGGGATGTGCTGGGTGGTGACTTGGGGAGGGTACTGACATGGATGTGCCTAGGCTGCGTTTGGTGTTAGCATTTGATCTCGTGGCCCGCAATGGAGATACTCACTTGACCTCGCCGCTCTTCAGATGGTTCATATCAACGTGAATGCCATCTGGAATCGTCAGTCCACTATAGAATGAATCGCTGCTTGATGCGGCGCTCACCCTCCCCCAGCATGCCTGTCGCATGCCCTTGAATCATGTTATGTGCTTGATACGAGCTTGTCTTCAGCGAGAGGAGTTGATGTGGGCGAGGATCCTTTGAGAAACCGGGAAATAAGGGCAGTAGATGAGATTGAGAAAGTGAGGTGGTTGATGCGAAGATGGTTTCGATGCCAGGCAGTCGATGCTGTCGCGTTTGATGAGAGCTCCAAGCTTGACGGCCCGATTTTCCCGACCACACGTTTCGTCCGCCTTACCTTGGACTATTACTACTACTCCTCTATCATCAGCACCACTACAGATCTTTCGAATTATGAAGATGGCAAACAAGATGCAGTCATTCTAAGACTATCACGGCACACGATGATACAAGGATGAGCTGAACAACGCATCTAAGTTATCCCGCCTTTACTACCTGACGCCGCCATGGCTGGCGTACTATGGTCGTACGCTCGAATACCATTTTTCGCCACCAGCGGGCTCGTTGGCCTTTTGAGCTCGGCTTTGTATTACTATCAAAAGTAATTTGGTGTGTCTTGCAGGCATTTCGCTGACTGACATGTTCAGTGAATTGATCTACCCACGGAATCTGCCTGTCGGGGCAAGAACGGAGGTCCCGAAACCAGAGCAATTCGGCATCACAGAATACGAAGATCTTAGAATCAGCACACCGGATCAAGAGACGCTACATGCGTACCTCATTAAGCCACCAAATCCCCAACATGCACGCAATATCACGCTTCTCATGTTCCATGGAAACGCTGGCAACATCGGCCATCGTTTGCCTATTGCAAAGGTGCTTTCGAATGACCTGGCGTGCAACGTTCTCATGCTGCAGTATCGTGGATATGGTCTTTCAACTGGAGATCCTGGCGAAAAGGGAATTGCTATTGATGCACAAGCTGGATTCGACTACGTCAAGCAAAGGGCGGACCTCAAGAACACGAAGCTTGTCATCTATGGCCAGAGCATCGGCGGCGCAGTAGGCATTGGACTTGCAGCGGCAAACGTCGAGAAGGGTATTGCGGGAATTATGCTGGAGAACACATTCCTAAGCATAGCAAAAATGATCCCGAGGTTCGTTAACTGCCTGGTTCCGGTCGCACACATGGAGCTGACCAGATGTAGTGTCATGCCAGCAGCCAAGTGGTTGACGCCTTTGTGCCACGAGAAGTGGCCAAGCGAGGAGTACATACCGGTCATCAAGGATACCCCGATTCTCTTCCTTAGCGGCTTGAAGGATGAGATTGTTCCGTATGTACTGCGAGCTTACTGTTCAAATCTTCGCTAACAAAAGAACAGACCATGGCACATGAAAGAGTTGTACAGTCTTTGCAGGGCAAGGACGAAAGTTTGGCGTGAGCTGCCACATGGCGATCACAATAATACAGTCGCAGAGTCAGCGTACTTCCACTATATTGAAGAGTTCCTGCGCATCCACGTTATGTCGCAATGAGACTCAAGGTCTTACAGGGAGGATTGTAGATGCCGTGCAATTGCACATACAGAATAGATACCCATAGCTTCTCATGAACGCATGCCCACCTGGTGTGGAGCTGCGACGTCTGTCGATGTCCTTGATGACGATAGAAGGGGTAAGATCAAAGTGCTGAGGTGGTAGGTAGGTTTGACATGGGTACAGGCATCATTTCCAGGACCGACCGAGTGATGCATATTCCGCGGTCGATAAGAAGTTCTATCGTGTACTGACAATGGTGGAGTGGATTCACACATTTTCCAGCCTGCATTGGAGATACAGACAGCTCCAGGTACTACCAGCTGTCAAATGCAGTGTTGGTCGAGGAGAGACGTGTCCAAGATCTCGTAGTATCCAAGTCCATATCAACGACCAGACATGTGCGTAAGTTCCAGTGCCACATGTCGTACATCCCTGAGGTTTGAGGTGAACATGTTTGACACAAGCGAAACGGGCCGTATTAATGGGGCATGTGATTGTCTTTCGACATGCTGACCTCCTCTGCTAGGTCGCTTCTGGTAAGTCAGGCCTGCCACTGAATGAAGAAAAATGTCATGATGTCAGAAACGACCAGGGAAGAATCCTATGCACGACATGCACTACTACCAGAACTGTCAAGAATTCACATCCCGGGAGATCATCGAGGCTTGTCGAATGAAAAAAAGAATCTGGATCCAACCAGAACATCGACGGACCAATTTCCGCAGCAGGAAAATTGTCGGGGCTCGGTGCTTGACCGGGTGGAAAATTGTCCCGACCGTTTGGTGTTTGACGACTGTTGACGGCTGGACAAGCGACTAGGAAGCGACACCATCTCGATCCATGCAAGCTTGATTGAGCAATCGAAATCAGCGGCACAGGCAAAAACGATGAGTCTTTCATTTTCTTGTTTGAATTTAAGAAAAGAACACTCTTTCACATCTGTCTAGGCAGACATACAACTTCAACATTCGACTTGGCTGGTAGTTTCAACAACATTCCTTGTTGCTGCGAAGATTCTCACAAGCATCGCCTAAACAAAACCTTCTCTTGGGAACGTCAACTTGGCGCCAACCTAATATAGTCTCTGGATCCCCCAGGCATGGATCTGACTTCGGAACAACCCACTCTTGCTCCTAGTCAGAACAACAGCCAGACGCCCTCCATGGCCGAGAAGAGGAACGGCTCGACATCAGATGTCAACTCAACGACTGACGAAAAGCCAAAGGTCGCAGAGCCAACTACCACAAAAACCGAAGATGAAGTCGAGGAGGATGACGCGAATGTGCAGTACCCCAAGGCGTTCAAGAAACTCTTGATCACACTGTCACTATGCTTCTCCATCTTCTGTCTCGCTCTCGACAGTGAGTGTATCCTGATCGTTTGCTCGAGAGCAAACAAGATAGCAAATGCTGACTCATCATCCTACCAGACACCATCCTAGCAACCGCCATCCCCAAAATCACTGATCAGTTCGGGAGTATCAACGACGTTGGCTGGTATGGCTCTTCGTATCTCCTCACCACCTGCGCGTTCCAGCTCGGCTTCGGAAAGCTCTACACCTTCCTCAACCTGAAATGGGTCTACCTAATTGCTCTGGGTCTCTTCGAACTTGGTTCCCTGGTCTGCGCCACGGCTCCCAACTCACCAGCACTGATCGTTGGCCGTGCAATTGCAGGTGTGGGTTCCGCTGGGCTCTTTAGCGGTGCTATTCTAATCATCGCCGCCACCGTTCCTCTTGCTCAAAGGCCCTTGTACACTGGAATCATTGGTGCCATGTACGGTATCAGCTCTGTGGCCGGTCCCCTCTTGGGAGGTGTTTTCACTGACAGTGTGACGTGGAGATTGTGCTTTGTAGGTCTACCGAAAGCATGAACACCCTCCTGTGCTAACATTCAACAAGTATATCAATCTGCCGCTCGGATTCCTCACTGCCATTTTCATCTTCTTCTTTTTCCATCCGAGCTCGACGGCTGGGGGCAAAAGGCCGGCGGTGAATTCCTGGAAGGACTACTTGATCATTTTCGACGTTCCAGGTCTTCTGGTTCTTCTTCCCACCGTGGTCTGTTTGCTGCTTGCTCTCCAGTGGGGCGGTAGCAAGTATCCGTGGAACGACGGCCGCATCATCGCTCTGCTGGTCCTCTTCGGCATACTTGCTCTTTGCTTCATTGGTGTTCAGTGGAAAATGGGCGATAATGCCACAGTCCCTGGCCACATCCTACGCAATCGTACTGTGGCCTCCTCAGCGTGGTTTGCTGTCATGCTTGGCGGAAGCTTTTTCGCCCTGCTCTACGTAAGTTCATCCCCCATCTGCCCCAACCTCCCTGGGCACTACGGGCACTTCTTCTATTGTATTCCCAAGCTGAATAAACCAGTACGTACCAATCTGGTTCCAGAGTATCGCTGGCGTATCGGCGACACAATCTGGTATTCGGAATTTGCCACTTGTTCTAAGTGTCACCGTTTTTTCAATCGTTTCGGGAGCCGGCACGCAGATTTCGGGCTACTACACGCCATGGTTGATCGCCAGCAGCGTCTGCACAGCTGTGGGTGCCGGGCTCATGTCGACGTGGAAGGTAGACACTCCTTCTGGTGAATGGATCGGCTACCAGCTCCTGTACGGTGCGGGTGTGGGTTTCGGTCTCCAGCTTACACTCATTGCAATCCAGAACGTGCTTCCCAAGAAGGACGTGCCGACAGGGACAGCTATCATCGCCTTCTCGCAGACCCTCGGCGGCGCCATCTTCATTTCGGTAGCTCAGAACATCAACACCAACAAGCTGCTCTCTAATCTTCAAAAAGAGGTACCAACGATTGAGCCCTCCATGATTCTACGCACAGGCGCCACCGAGATCAGGAATATAGTACCACCGGACATGCTGCAGGGCGTCCTGGTTGCTTACAACACTGCCCTCACTCAGACCTTCTACGTCGGCGTCGCCACGGCGGCACTGAGTATCTTTGGATCTGCTCTGATCGAGTGGAAGAGCATCAAGGGCAAGAAGGTTGATACGCCAGCTGCGTAGACACAGGATGGTAGTCAAGACACTTGCTCGCTTTTCAATCGGCATAGCGTGGGTACGGGACAGAACTCTCATCTCCTCCAGAGGAATACAGGCTGAGATGAGCACGGGACAGGACTCTCTTCTCTCCCCATGATGGACAGAATTGGAGGACATATATACCAGTAGTCAATGCTCAATGCATGAAATAATACGCCGTACACGCTGTCTCACTCTCACCACTTACTTTGCATCTTGTTGTGGTAGTTTTGGCAGAAGTAAACATGAACGGGAGGCACATATGGGGACGAAGCTTTTCATGGTGGCTTTAATGACCGCCGCTTGTTCGACTACCTTGCGTACCCGATTGCAGCGTTTACGCTCATCAAACAGATGATGAGTATTCCAATTTGCCGGAGGTCTACGTTTGAGGCTCTATCAAAGTGTACCCGACCGTTACACAAGACGTTCCCTTCCGGACAGAGGACTGCTGACAGCAGATCCAAGCGAGCATCACACAAGCCAGGGTCATGAGTTGAAATTGAAAGTCATGGCAGACCGTCTTTGGTCGCCCATCTGGGACACGTGGGGCGGACCAGGAGCAGACCGACGAATTGGCATTGAGATGAGCAGATCGCTTCCAGGGTTTCGAAGATCGATTTTTGGTAGACGGCTAGCCGGGAAGAGCCGGAGCGAATCACGTCGCCGTCCAAAGTTGATGTTGGCTTTTGGTCGGCCAGCTTCACCCTCTCCCGTCTTCTCACGCATCGACAAGTCTGAAATTATTCCACCCCCGACAGCTTCACGCTCACTCGCTCCTCATTGCAGTCTGCATACTGCACAACTCGCGCAATTTACACGTCAGAGGAGGATAACTTGGGCGACAAGGAGGAGCCGCCTCACATGATCTGAGTAAGTTCAGCCCGACGAATTGTTTGACGTGTCTCTCTGCGTGTTTCTGGCGCGAAACCTGCCCGCCCGCTGCTCAAGTCGCACCCGTCGTCCGCCGCCTCTCCAGTCCCTGCACCATGACGCTTTACCGCCTGTCTCCAACAGCCTCAACGCATTGTTCTCTCCTAATCTCCCACTCTTGGACAGTCTGGCTACTGGACCATCTACCTCGAGGAACAGCATTTTCGCGCGACAGCTTCACTGGACCAAGGCTTCAGCGCCACCCCTGGACAGTACATGATCTCATCGAACAGCGGAACGGGACCCTGGGACGACCCAACCAACTGGCCCTACCAGCCGAAATCGAGACACAATTGTTGCAACATCTGTCCTCGACGAACAGAGCACTAACACGTACATGTCAACAGACACGAGTGATATTGTATGATGGCCGTCGTGGCTGAATCCGTCAATCACCTCTTCACCCCAACACACCAGGCTGGGGACTATTCCGACTATCACTCTTCTCGCGCAACGTCGACGAGGTCAGGCAGAAGCACACCACATAACGATCGCATGCGGGACGTGGCGCATTCACTTGTGCCCATGTCCCGCTCATCTGGTAGCCAGCAGAGCTATCAATCACAAGAAGATGATGCGACGCCGAGGCGCGCTCAAATACCTGCCGACAACAGCACACCTTCAGAACGTGCCCGCCCCGAAAGACAAATGGCGCAAGCGAATAATGCCTCTGTAGCCTCTTCAACCACTGGCACAGACACGGCTTCTCAGGTTGATGCTGGCGAAAACAACATCTCCATGTCTTCCTCCACCATTTCTCTCCCCGCGCCACACCCTTCTCCAGACAACACACAAAAAGTCCAGGTCCGCGATTTGGCGCACATACAGTCGATAGCAAGCAGCAGACCTGGTAGCGCCATGGGCTCAAGAGCTGGGAGCAGAAGAGACCTCAACGTGCAGTACGAGATTAGCAGCATGCCCATTGAGCATATTATCGAGATGGTGGCAGGCCTGCTCACAAAGATCACAACCACAAACGATATGCAGCATGAGCATTTGCACAGACAGATGCCACCGGCTGATAACAGCACCTCGATCAGCCCTCAAACAAGTAGCGTCCTAGCTTTTCACGGCAAGAACGTACCCAGCATCACAATCCTGAGCTATCTCAACCGCATCAACAAATACTGCCCGACGAGTTACGAGGTATTCCTGAGCTTGCTGGTCTACTTTGATCGCATGACGGAGAAGGTCAACTCGGGGCCGATTCAAAGCATGAGGCAGCAAAACCAGGCTCGCCCCACGCAGGAGCGCAGGCAATCCGAGGAGGGTATACAGATGGAGGATAGAAAGGAGCCAGAGGCATCACAAACTGCCACTCCACCGGCATCGGGCAACCTTGAAACGTCCGATCAGCATGGAGCCATTCCCGGTACACCTCACAGCAGATACCAAGAATCCCCTCCGGCATCCGGCAGCGCCCCTACAGACCAAGATCTGAACCTGTCACATTTCTTTGTGGTGGACAGCTTCAACATCCACAGACTGGTGATAGCTGGTGTCACCTGTGCAAGCAAGTTTTTCTCCGACATTTTCTACACCAACTCGCGATATGCGAAGGTAAGACATTCTGGCTGTATTTTGCGGACATGCAGGCTAATTCTTCATAGGTCGGAGGACTACCCCTACCAGAGCTAAATCACCTCGAATTACAGTTCCTACTTCTCAATGACTTTCGCCTCTCAGTCCCTGTGGAAGAGCTTGAGGCTTACGGAACAATGCTGGTCGAGTTCTACGCGAGAGAAGTAGTTGATCAAGAGCGCAACACGGAAGCGCCGACAGAGAGCAACTGAAGCAAGATCGACGCTTCACCCTGTCTGTCTTCAACAGATGAAGGCAGCAAGATTGTATTCTAGACGCACGACTGTCTGGGCACGGCCGTGCTATGATGACGACATGACACAGCACAAGACGACGCGACACTTCTCGACAAGTCCCGATTGCATTGCATATCTCACAGTGCACGGGTGACTTGACATTTAGGGATAAGGGGAAGGGCTTGAGATACACCGATAGACTTATGGAGACCTTCGGGCAGCAGCTGGGTTGCATGGTGTCGTCTCCTTCGATCATCCCTCTTGATTACCAACACCAATTATACCCCTTCACATCCTAATCGCTCAGCAATGTTTACTACCACATCACGGCCGGAGGATACTTTTCTGCATGTTACGAGCGAGCTGAATGAAGATTCATTTGAGCGAGCCACTCTTTTCCTTGTCTCTTGCACTCCCCAACAATGTGATTGTACTCGCTTCTTTTTCCTTGCCATCCAATCCAAGCAGAAAAATTGACGCTCGGTGTTACTCGTAATGCCCAGCGTCGCACATGTCCCTTCGATAGTCGCCGCCCATGTCGTGCAGAGTGGGGATGACTTGCTGCAACCAGGTCCATCCACGTTTCTCGCCCTGGCATCTGGCTGATCTGATCTTTGATCGTGGCAAACATGATTGTTGACCGGTAGCGCTGACGCAGGTGTCCGGGACGTACAGTGAGGACCCGACATGCTCGTCATTCCTGTCAAATTTACTGGACCTGGATGTCCGCATGACAGATGCTGCACTACCCTCTGCATCCTATCAATCAACTGTCGTCCTATCAGATACAGCAGTTGTTTCATACCCTGGTAGTCCATTCTGTCCGGAAGCGATCCCGTGGAGTTTTCCGCCTCTCCAATCTCTCAACGTGCCACCAGTCCAACGCAACATGGCATTCGACGAGTCTCCTGTGGAACCACAACGAGCACTATCGACGCCTTTTACATAAAGGACGACGTGTTTCCGGCACTGGATGATCATTCGGTGTTCTATGTTGTTGGCAGGAGTGGCCTTCGTACCTTCCTCAAGCATAATTACGCCAAGGAACGAGAAACATATATACCACCATATCGACCTCTCTGACATGTGACAGTGACGACGATTCTACGTACGCACGGTCCGAACACCTGGTACATCGCCGATCGTCGTCGATTCTTCACATGACCTGCCAGCACATAGCCCGCCGCCGCCATCGCCACTCCCTAGGCTCCTAGCTCCTCGAGGACCTCACCTCGAACCTCCAAACACTTCATACCATTCAAAACCCTACAAAACATCATCAAATTTACATTCATTTTGATCGCAATAAATCCCCATCCAAGATGGAGACCATTGTGGTCAGCATGTAAGTTCCTAGCTGCTCACACCGTGCGGTCGCATGTAGCTAACACCTCACACAGCTTTCTACCCTTGACAATCGATTTCCACGAATTCGACTTTCCCGAGCTTCGCAAGCAAGGAGACGAGATCAGGAGGAAGCAGGATCTAGAGGCGGAGGAACGATCGAAGGCCGAGGAAAGGAATAAGAACACAGAGAATGGTAAGCATGACAGTTTGAGCGATTTTTTTCGTGGAGAGGGAGGTGAAGAGCCACTCTCACCTCGCTCGACACCACGCCCGCCGCCCGCCGCCGCTGCCGCTTGCTCTGCTGGTGCCAATCCCGATATCGACACTGGAAACACTGGAAACGATACTGGAAATGACACTGGACCCGCAACCCGGACCGTCAGCGCTGGTGATATCAAGGACCTCTTGTTTCCGGACTCCAGATATCGCCACAAGGCACCAAAACGTCTTCCTGGAGATGGCAGGACCGCCAAATGGATCTACACTGGAACGGTCACTCCACCCGCCGAAAGAATGGATTCTGTGCTCGCCACTTCTGTGTCGGAGGATAATCTGAAGAGTTTGTCCTCCACCGATCTCAAATCTCAGGCAAAGACTGCTAATCTCAAGGTCCACGACAAGAAGCACGGTCGCAAGAATTCATTTGGACACGTTCCGCCAAAGGTTCCTGATCCAGAGGTGTCAACCTTCGAGGATCACAAGTGGACCGTCTGCGAACCTGTCTTGACTAACGCAGCTTTGGTCAATGCCCTGACGGAGAGCCCAGAAGGAAAGAAGCAGATGTCTAACACCTTGTGGATCGGCACCCTCAGTAGAGTCGAGAGCGACCGCATTACCAAAGCCCGTAAGGATGAGATCAGCCTCAAGTTCGAGCAGGATCACAACTGCTCCATCATGTACATCAGCGACAACGACTTCCAACTCTTTTACGAGCACTACTGCAAGCTAGTCCTCTGGCCTGTTCTCAACTACCGCATGCCCGACTACCCAAAGTCACAAGTCTACCAAGAGACTTCTTGGGTCCATTTCGAACGTATGAATCGCGCCTTCGCCGACAAGATCATCAGTCGATACAAGAGCGGTGACGTTATCTGGATCCATGATTACCATCTGATGGCTGTTCCTGGCTTCATTCGCGACAAATTTCCCGACGCAAAGATTGGCTTCTTCATGCACACCAGCTTCCCCTCTCCAGAAGTCTTTCGTTGTGTGCCTGCTCATGCGGAGCTCCTCAGAGGAATGCTCGGTGCCAATGTGGTCATTTTCCAGACTCAAGAATACGCCGACCACTTCCTACTCTGCTGCAACCGGTTTCTTTGCGTCGACAACTACCAGAATGGAGTCCATTTCAAAGGACGTTTCGTCAACGTCGCTGTCGAGCCCATGCGCTTCACTCGCGAGCGTATCGATGCTGAGATCACGAAGAACCGCACTCGCATTGAGTACTTGGTCGACACCATCTCAGAGGTGACCAACGACCGTTTCCTTATCTTCTCCCGCGACAAGCTCGACAATATCCGTGGCATCCGTCACAAGCTGCTCTCCTTTGAGATGTTCTTAGACCGCAACCCGAGCATGAAGTCAAAGGTCAGTGTTCGCTACGTAATTTTGACGTGTCCCGCTCACCATCTCACAGGCCACCTTTATCCAGTTCGCGACTTCCACGACTGAATTGGTCGAAATTCAGACTTCGGTCCTCGATGTTGCAAGTCGTATCAACAGACGTTACAATACTGGAGGCATCGACTGTGTGCATATCGTGCTACAAGACATACCCCTCGATCATTACATTGCCCTCCTGGCTCATGGAGACATCATGATGGTCACCACACTGCGCGAGGGTATGGGTCTGACACCTCAAGAATTCATCTACTGTCAAGATGGCTCTCTGAACCCACAAAAGAAGCATGGGATCCTCATCCTCAGTGAGAACACCGGAACTTCGCATCTTCTCCAGGGCAGTGATCTGACCTGCAATCCTTACGATATCCCTGGTACCGCAAGACTCCTCGAGAAAGCCTACCTCATGTCATCTCAGGAGAAGGAGACTCGATACAACAAGATGCGTTCCTCGATCATGAAATCGAGTGGAGGGCAATGGCTTCTCGCGATCAAGCACAAGCTTGACGCTGCATATGCGGAACAAAGCGCCCGTTATCAATTCAAGCTACCTCGCCTCAACATCGAGTCTCTCACGGAGAGCTATTCGTCCGCCGCCACCAAACTCTTCATCCTCGACAACGAAGACACCCTAAGCACCTTTCCTCCCAGCGGACTGAATTACGACGATCTGTGCAACACTCTGACCATTCTCACCACCTCGCCTCACAACACCGTTTACATCACATCTTCACTTGAACCGGGCACGCTGGCAACCTTTTACAGGAAGATACCAAGTCTCGGGCTCATTGCTGCGGATGGCTCATATGTCCGTCATCCATATTCACCTCCCGATCAGTGGGAGGCCGCCGAGACGACACAGACAGTCAGCGAATGGAAGTCCGACATAGCGCAAGTTCTCACATATCATCTTTCGCGTGTTGAAGGCGCTTTCGCGATCGAAGACATGTGCCGCATTGTTGTTGACTACACCGACGCCAGGCATCCTGCCTCGGCAAGGCTCAACATCACCGAGCTCTGCTCATACATCAACACCATCTGTCCAGCCCTCGGTATCCGCGCGACCTACGCCCTCGAGTCGCCTGATCACAACTCGGACGGCAAGGAGCACACTCCAAAGAAACAGCTCATCATTGGTACCTTTCAGACGAACAAGCTCTCCGCCATTGAGAAGATCTGTGCCGACGATGCTTGGGAGAAGTGCCCATACGATTGGATCCTCGTCGCTGGTGATGGGCGAGAAGATGAGCCTATCATGCAATGGGCCAACCAGCTGGAAGAGAATGAGCGCGATCTCGCTGAACGCAGGTACAAGGCTAGTAAGGCCGCCGAAGCCGATCTGGCCAGTCGACGTGATGCCCTTGAGGCATCTGAGCTGTCCAGCAAGCGTCGCGGGAAAATGCCTGCAACTGGTCCTGGCGCAAGCTTCACTTTAGGCGACGACGATGAAGATGACGATGGTAGTCCACATCAGCTCGGTAAAATGCGTCCCCTGGGAGACAGGACCAAGAGCACCGACGACGTCGTCAAGTCGTACCAAGCAAAGTCTCGTGTATCGAAGCCTGCTCTCAAGGTCTGGACTATCAGTCTCGGACCCACCAACACAGAGACACATGCTCGCCACACGCTCGCTGGCGGTCCAATGGCCACCCAGGCAATGTTGAAGAAGTTGGCTGCTGCCGAACAGGCGGCGACTGCACATGGAGTTAGTGAGACGGCCGGTAGTGTCGACCGTCGCGGCCCAGGCGGTGGTCATCGCAAGCCCCCTGGCAGGAAAGACGACGACTCCGACGACTCTGGTGAGACAGACCTTAGTAAACGTCCATTCGCCTTTGCCTATGATTATGGTCTGGGAGATCTTGGCTATGAGCTCAAGGGAAAGCAGGCTCAACCAGGCAGCAGTCAGCAGAATCAAGCCAACAAAGGAGGTCGTGATGGACAGGATGTTACTCCAGCACCGGAAGAGGTCCAGCAAGCTCCTGTCCAGTACGAGCCTGCTGCCGGAGCTGCTCTGGCCAATGCTTACTTCGAGCGTGGCGGTGTACCAACACCTACCGAGCAGCCTGCAAATACGACTGAGGAACCGACCACAAGCACCACTGCAGAGGAAGCTGCAAGTACGGCTGCAGAACAAGCCGCGAACACCCCTGAGGAGGAGTCCGCAGACAACATCGGGCATGATGATCGCGCAAACGATAGTCCGCCAGCGTCCATGATTATCAGTCCTCGCTCAAATGCTTCGGTTTCTACCGATACTCTTCGTCCATCGACCAGAAGTCCAAGTGACTACGGTGGTAGCACAGCGGCCAACTCTGTTGACGCAGGATTCTCTTCTCGCGCACCGAGTCCAGCACCTCCAAGCATTCCCGACATCCCAATGGGTCCTCCACCTCCAGCTGCACCTGCTTCAGTGCCTGCTCCCGCCGCTGACCCGAATTTTCCCTTCGGTGTCCCTCCAGTCCCAACAATAATCGATCCTCACCGTCACACCCACATCCATTGGTCCAATCGCGCTCCTGCGCTACCGGTCCCAATCTCCGGCGAGGCTCTGGATAGGATCTTCGAGAATGACCCCAACATTGTGCCTTCATCCTCACGTCGCGACATATCGAGTCCTGCTCGTTCAGTCAGTGGCCGCTCCGCAAGGTCTGACATCAGCGTCGCCTCTTCTGTCCTCTCTCCACCTGAAAGCGAGGTCGCTGAGAACCCGAATGTTCGTGACGGCAGGGACTTTGGCGACATCGTGAATGCATTGGAGAAAGTCCATACCAACTCATATGCTCTCCACGAAGGTGACCGCATGTACGGAGAGGATTTTCCCTGCCTCGACAGCGACAATGAAAGCGAGGGTACTTATCGTCGCAACCGCAAGAGGGAGCTTGAGCAAGCCGCCGAGAAGAAGCGTGAGAGGGACGCAAGGGTTGCCAGGAAGGCTGAGAAGCACGGCGTCTCCATCGAGACCATTCTTGCCCGTTTGAACAAGGGCAAGAAGGTCGTGGACCACACGAAGGATGGCTTCCACACCCTCTCCAGCATCAAGGAGGAGCCTACCATTGATGCCGCACTCAGCTCCAAGCCTGAGTACACCGTCGGCGCCGTGTCTTCGCTCAGGCGAATCGGCACCGTCCAGGACATGGCTTCGCTGCTCTACTCGGGCCGCGATTCGGATCACTACCGCACCAGCAGTTTGGTCCCCTTGAAGGCTCGCGTTAGCACCGGAGCCAAGCTCTCCATCATCTCTTCCTACGAGTCAAAGGAGAAGCTTAAGAACTCTCTCCCACGCTCGCAGTCGACTCCATACCTGCCGAGCACTCTCAAGTCTGTCCATCATGCAGGCGCCACCAAAGGTGCCATCCCTTCGCCTCACTCCGGTCTGGTCACCGACAAGTCTCTCACCATCGCTCTAGCACAAGCTCCTCCAATCATCGACTCGGAGTTCGACCTTATCAACGAGAACGAGCATCACTACCGCAAGCTTCTGGGCAAAGTCATTGACGATTCGGCCGATGAGTACCACGGCACGGAAGACCTTTACAACAGATTCCGGGCAAACGAAGCGGAGCAGGTGTGGGCGATGCATGTCAAGGAACGTGAGAAGGAAAGAGAGAGGATCGAGAAAGAGCGTCGTGAGCGGCAGTATGCCATGCTGAAGGGGAACATGGGTCTGCATGGGCAGAGCGCTGGCAAGGGAAAGGGCAAGGAGAAGAAGAGGCTGACGAGGGAGGAGATTCTGGAGAGCGACGAGGAGAGCGATGGTGAGGATGGTTTCTGGTTCTAGTGGGACCTGAGCGAACGGAGGGAAGGGATGTGGCAGGTGGTTTAATGGGTCATGAGTGATGCATGGTTCGATTCAGCAAGGCGTTCGGAAGTACAGTATGGACACAAGCATGGATCGGTGCATGGGATGGAATTGCTGGGTACCAAGCGAGGCGTTTCGGTCGAGCAGTCAAAAGAAAAGGTGTACAATAGAAGTCTCTCACGGGACATGAGAAGAATCAAGCAGGCAAGATGGCATGAGTGCCCAGCCAAGCAACAGCTGCGAAAAGACAGAAAGATAGTATCTTAGCATGAGCATTAGGCGAGCATAGCTGTCATGCAGACATCGATGGCGAAATGGAAAGATCAAACCAATCTTTCGTCCACGGTATTATGAGTAGTCAACAAATCTCCGTGCACAAGTTCAAGTCCACGGAGCTCAAGATCATCTCACTCGCACAAAACAGCCCGCCAGTAAATCGTATCACATTCCGTACCATCCCTTCTGTTCTACCTCCCCCGTCCTCTCTCTCATCCTCCCCTAAAGATCCCTCCTCACATACTCCACCGGCCCCACATACCTCCCCCTCGCAGCCACCCTATAGTACACCAAACTAAACCCCACCACGACCCCAAAAATAAGCACACTCCAATTCATCCCCTTTGCATCCGGCGCCGGCACCGCGGGAAAAAACATCATCACAAACGTCAGACTCAACCAGGCCAAGGCAATCACGTTCGTCGCGAACCCCACGGCGTTGGGCAGACGGAAGCGACTACTCGGCAAGGCTTCGCGGCGGAGACGTTTCAGGAAGAAACACCCTATCGCGATGGCGTACGAGGAGATGAGGCCCGTGAGGGAGAGGGTGGTGATGTTCGCCAACGCGGTGGAGGAGCCAATGACGATGAAGGAGAGGATGGCTGTGAAGGCGAGGGTGACGAGGATGGCGTTCAGGGGGATGTTGAGTGTGGGGTGGATGGTGCCCAGGAAGGAGGAGAAGGGGAGGCCGTTGTCGCGGGCGAAAGCGAAGAGTTGCCGTGAGGAGG
Source organism: Elsinoe arachidis (assembly GCA_013372555.1). NCBI lineage: Eukaryota > Fungi > Ascomycota > Dothideomycetes > Myriangiales > Elsinoaceae > Elsinoe > Elsinoe arachidis. The sequence goes on along the minus strand of JAAPAX010000006.1, from coordinate 1,026,554 downwards.
TAGTGACTTGGTTGATGGCGCAGGAGAGGAGGAGGAGGGCGACGATGGAGGTGAGGACGCAGGTTGCCGCGTGGGACTGGGTGGCTTGTTGGAGGACGTAGACGTAGGGTTGGCCTGTGGGGGAGGCGAGGGCGGAGGCGACGTCGCCCATGTTGAGCATCAGGGTGATGGTCATGAGGAAGCCGAGGGCGTAGTTGGTGATGGCTGTGGCGATCATGGCGCGCGGGAGCACCCAGGAGGCGTTGATGAGTTCTTCGCTGAGGTGGCAGGAGGAGTCGGCGCCGACGAGGGTGATGACGGGGGAGGAGATGCCGACTAGGCAGGCGAGGCCGATGGAGCCCCAGCCTGCGTTGTCTTCGAATTGGGTGAAGACTTGGGAGGCGGGGGCGCGGGGGCCCATGATCCAGAGGACGACGAAGACGGCGAAGAAGCCGAAGATGTGGAGGATGATGACGATGCCTTCGAGGAGGGGCAGTTTGCGGACGAGGAAGGTGTTGAAGAGGATGGCGAAGCAGGTGACGGCGATGATGAGGAGGGCGGTGTGCCAGCCTTGGATGGTGTAGTTGGGGTCGGAGAGGGAGATGAGGGCGGTGAATTGGGATGCGGCGACGAGACCGACCGTGACCATGCAGGTTTGCCAGCCCAAGACGCAGAGCCAGCCGACGACGTAGGAGAGTAGTTTTTGGTATCGTCGTGGAGCGAATTCGGAGACCCAGTGGTATTGACCGCCAGCAGTCGGGGCGATGGAAGCCATCTCGGCCATGGACAACATGACGAAGAACATGCCAAAGCAAGTGGCGAGGAACATCCAGATGGCTCCGGCAGGGCCACCTTGAGTGAGTGATAGTACTCCCGTCACGAGGGCAAACTCCCATGTGTTTCCTAGGATAACGGCGTAGCCCCATATTGAGAAGAATTGGAAACTTCGCTGGCTGTTGTTAGCGGAGGATCGGAGACGCAGCTTAGTGGACTTGCTCTCATTTCTTGTTTCTTGCCCATTCGAAGCATGTCTTGTCTGTCATGCTCGACGCCCATCTTCTCGGCCGCAATGGTGTCCACGCTGCCCTTGTGGAAAGTAGGCGGCACCTCGGTGGCCGTCACGGCCACGGTCTTTTCAGACTCTGACATGATGAATGAGGTGATCCTGATTCTCTAGAGCTGTTTGACAGGATAAGGCAAAGCGAAGAAGAGTAGATATCCTGCAGTCGACCTAGATATCCAGACAGAGCGAGGTCAAGGCGTCACATTCGTCACCTCTATCCTATGCGACGATGGCGTTGGTGTTAAGACTATCGGAGACGCGCTCACAGCAATCCCACGATAGGTGGTGAAACTTTGTCCAGTATCGAGCAGCAGAGGCACGTCAATGTATATCCTGCTCAGGTAAAAGGTACATCACGGTGGTAGAAAGTGGGGATCGCCAGACTGAGTGGCAGACCGTTGGACTGGATCGTCTAGCGCGTTCTGGTGCATGCGTGTGGCTGCATGATGCACATGTCCCCTGCAGGGAAATTGCTTGCCCAAGTCCGTAGACGGCTGTTGAGCAACACAAAAATCTCCTCACCTTGTCAGAGCGTTTGTGACCTGCCTGTTGTCATGCCGCATTGCCGATCATGGAGCCGGGCTTGTTCGTGAGTTGAATGATTCAGACTCAAAGATGTACGAGAAGCAGTGTGAAGGGGCGCCACCAAGCTTCGCGGGACACCAAAGTCAATCTAGACCTTCTTCATTGCAGTCGTGCGGGACAGTTTGATACAATATGGATGCTTTGACGGGTTGCCGGAGTTCCATCCTTTGATCAGCTGTCTCGCTGGCCCCTTTGACTATGGCCGCTAGTGCAGGCTCCATCGCCATGGCTCGGCTCGACAACGGCTCTCGTACTCTATCGAGCTAGAACCACTCGTCAATGGACACGGCTGAATTGTTCGAGACGATTCGCTATGTGGGTCTGACATGTCCAGGTCAATATGGGTGCAGGTTTTCATGGCGTAATGAAATCGATGAAGCAGACCGCAAGTCATGGACGGAAGTATTGCATGATTGTTGACCCGGATGGGTGGGATCGAGGACATATGCAGGGATGGAAAGGCGCAGATCCAGAATTGGCGGAATGACTCGCGGATCCGTCTTGTCGGCCCGCCTTGCCGGTCCATCGACGACGACTGCTGCTTCCATCCTCTCACTTTGACATCCATGAGTATATACGTGATGATAATCGAGACTCGTATTCACACTTCACTTCCACACCGAAGCTGCACCGGCTCGGTCGGCATTGTGAGTCTTCCTGAAATGTTGTCGGTGGCAGTTTTGCATCGTTTGCACTCTAATCGACCGTTGGGTGGCGGTTGACGCTTCGCCTTGACCATGTTCACCAGCATGGCATGGCGTCCTAAGCAAATAAGCAGGTCAGCTTCGGTACTTTCTCTACTTGTTCTACGAATCGCCCGTGACTCGGGGATCGTCCTGACTCGTCCATGCCAATCATTGTCTTTGCGGGTCGCTTTGCGTGACCTCCAGGTCATGATGCCAGTATCGACGTTGGCTTCCATCACTTTTCCCTGCAACGTGTTTTTGCGCCCAGCAAGACCCTGTGATCAGCACGCTTGTCGACGTGGGTCATTTCAATCAGAACACTTGCTCTCCAGACGCTTCTCATCAACATGAGGAGGATTTGATGGCGACCAGGCGCCCACCATGACACAGTCTACAGAAGTCCATAGGTGGATGGAAGTGACTTCGACAAATCACAAACCATGGCTCTACGTTGCAACTCTGCTGTCCATGCTATACGCACTGTCCGTGCTTGGAATTCGACTCTTTGTCAAGCACGGTGCCTACGCTTTGGATGATGCTGTAGTGCTAGGTGGCTACGTGAGGCAATCCTGCCATATCAACTGCGTACGGACTGACCTTCCGGCTAGGCTTTCGGCATAGTGCAATGGGCTCTGACACTGTCCGCCCTACAACGAGGACTCGGTATGGCACCAGGTTTGATATCGAGCGCGGACGAAGCGGCAGCTGGAGAAGTAAGCTCTCGTCACACATAACAGACTCAGTATGATCTAACAATCGATACAGCTGATATTCTCCGGTCGAGTAACGCTGCATCTCCTACTTGGCATGGTCAAGATATCGTGCCTTTGCCTCCTCCGGAACATTTTCACAACAGAACATCATAAGGCGTGGAGCGTCTGCAATCTTTTGATCGGAATTTGCGCCGCGTGTGCCATAGCTGCCAGCCTAGTCGCTACTGTCGGCTGCCACCCCTCGACCACTTTGATTGCTGCACATGGAGTCACCTGCAAAGCTATGAGGTCAAGGGCCCTTGCCCTCTGTATCATGGAGGCCGCTACCCAGCTCTTCTGCGGTGTCATTCCAGCTTATTTGTTTCTCGATATCCAAATGACGAAGCAGAGACGGTTTGTGGTCAGCAGCGCTTTCATATTCCCGATCTTGTAAGTTGGAAAGCCCAGATTGCCCCCAACTTGCTGCGGCGAGACGATTCGTCTACCCTGTGTTGGCAGCTCAGAAGCATTCAATCCGCACTCTCACTGCTCGGATAACAGCACCACAAGACCCCTTGAACCACCGTTCATGCATGACTAACGGCTCTACAGTAATGGCGTTTTCTTCATCTGGCATGTATACTCCTACTCTCGATGGATCAACTCAGGCCTTGAAAATTCAAACATCGGCCTCGTAGATCCTCTTGTCATGCAGCAGGTCCTGGTCTGCTACGCTCTTGTTTCAGCCACAATACCGTGCCTCAAAGGCTTTACCTCCCGTTTTGGCACTGGAGGCATTCGAGATACCATCAGACATGATCATACACCATCAACGACATTTCCATCAACAGGAGGCCTCATGTCGTACTCGAGCAACTACGGACCAAGACAATCAATAGTCTGCGGTGGGGCAGGCCCAGGTTCAGCGACCACAGCATTTCAGCCCCAGCGCGACACCTCATTTGAAGCTCATGATCTTGAACACAAGATATCTCACAGCAAGATCCGAGACTTCACCGAGATTCCTGATTCAGCATATCTACTCCCACCCCGAGCTGACAACGTCCACCACCCGTCCCCCTCCTCGAGCATCTCCTCATGTACAGCGATCGCACTCACCATCGTCTCACCCCTGTCTGAATCCCAGCGCTCGACAAATGCTCTCGACACCCTCCCTATTGCGACTTCCTCAAAACAGTCAAAAGGCAAAGCACCCGGTCCACCAGACTGGACCAAACTCAACGACTATTCCTCCCAAAACCGATCCAGCACCGGCCCACCCAACGAAAGCCCTCAAATCGGCCCCACAGACCGCAAATCCTCCTTCACACCCTTCAGCATCAACACCACCCCTCCTCTCGACCGCATTAACGCACCATCCCGCCACCCCTCCACCCTGCCTCCCCTCAACACCAACCCCGTCCCCTTCTCCTTCCTCAGCCGTCCCTCCTCGGCCTCCTCCTCCCGCCGCGCAAGCGAGTCTCAACCCCAACCTCCCCGTCGCCCGAGCGGCAAACACCATGAAATCCTCGAGGCCCAACATAAACTCAGTCTTCGACCTGACGTGGACCCGGTGTTCGGGCTGGGGAGCACGGCTACGGCGGAAGCTACTCCCGTGGACGCGAGGAAGGAGAGTTGGCCTTGGGCGTTTGAGGAGGTTTCACCTTCCGTCTCGCCCGTGAGGTCGAGGGGAGAGAGTGGGCTTGACCCGCTTATCGTGAGGGAGGGTGATGCGAAGGAGAAGGAGCAGGAGAAGGAGAGGGAGGGTTGGCGGAAGGATAGTCGCACCGATCCCTCGTCGCTCTGTCCCTCCACCTCCCCTTCTGAGCCTGGTGCACGCACAATCCCGGTCCGACCACTGAACTTGGTCCGTCGCTCGCAGGACTTCCTCAAGGATGCACCACCTCCAGCCTCGGGCTCCGGTGCCGGTGCTGGCTTGTCAAGACGACCAAGCTGCTACCCCGCCACGTCCACTCTCCTCCCTGCCTCTGCCTCCACGGCCTCGGATGTACAAACAGAGAAGGGGGTTATGGTGGGGGAAGAGCCCGACGCACTCACCCCCCTTACTGCTCCTGACGATAGGGTAAGAGGGAGACAGCTGAGTGGTGGCAGTGTCACGGGCGGGAGGAAGAAGCGGAATCGAGCAAACTCAATTGTAGTGACGAGGGAGGTAAAGCTGGAGACGAGTGAGATGGGGCAGAGCGTGGTGGGGATGAGCGGGGGGAGTGGGATGGGGAGTAGAGTTGGGAGCGTGGACAGGAGATGGGAAGGATAGAAGTTTTCCGACAATGGATGTCAGAAACGTGGATCGTGTGGAATCATATGTACAACACCCCATCCTATTTCCTCACTTACACACCCTTACCATGGCCTGGCATGCCTTGGTCTACGTCCACATCTTCGTTTCTGCCTTTGTATGTATTTTGGTCCTCATCATCATCATTTCATATAATCATCACATCACATAACCACACACCCCATTCCGTACAACCCCTTCTCCACATCCGCTCTCACCGCATACCAATCCGCCCTCCGTTCCGCAAACTCCAACACCTCCTCCGCCCCGAAGATCCCTTTATACCGATCATTATCCGCGATGATCGTCGCCAACTCCTTTGACCGTGCGTTGCGCTGTTTCTTGCTGTCCCGTGGGGAAGGGGTGCAGTCTACGAGGTAGATCTGGCTGAGTTCGCGGAGGGCGGTGAAGTAGGGTACCAAGGGCTTTTGTTTCAGGGAGGAGATGAAGGTGGCGTAGAGGTTGATGTCGCTGGGCGATAGTCAGAAGGCGAGCTCGGGGCAGGGGAGTGGGGGGAGGAGCGACTTACCTGATGAGCAGAATGGCGCCGTCGACACTGATACGTTGGCGCTTGACGTGTTTGCAGATGGCGCCGAAGAGGCGCAGGCCGACTTCTTGGTAGAAGACGTCGAGCATGGTCTTTTCCGTGCTGCCCGTGAGCATGGCTGTGTGACTCTCGACGAGCTGGACCACGTCCTTGGCTGTCTTTGTGGGACCAATATCGACGATGCCGCCCGTGCTCCCGTCGACGCCGGGGTTGAAGTCTGTGGCTGCTTGCGTAGTGGCGCATAGGTATTCGACTTCGTCCATCAGCACGTCGATACCTTTGCTCATACCAGCTGCCACGCGCTCGTCCAACATTTGCTCGAAACGCTTCTTCTCTTTTCCTGCTGGGTTGAGAAAGTCGTCTCTGTCCGTAAGTCCTGGGCCGACGAGCTCCTGAGCATAAAAGACGTCAACCATTTGTTGAATCAGATCGCCGACATTGACCAGCTCGAGGAAAGTGACGAGAGGCTCGACGCCACCAGATTGCTCGATTGAGGTATCCTTGGTCTGGCGGAGTTCGCGAGGGTTGTATGACCCAAGGTGACCAACCGCTTTGTCGAAGCCAGTTTTGATGTGCCTGTCACCCAGAATATCTAGTAGTGAGATGAAGATGCTCTCGCACTGCGAAATAGCATCCTTCTTGAATCGATCGCCATGACGTGCAAGTATGGCAATCCGCTCAATAGAGTCTTTGGCGTGGTGCACTATGTTCAAAGCAACTTCAATGCTGAAGAGTGACTTGATATTCTCAAGTCGGGATGTCATCAGAGCAGCCTTGGCGGCCAGTTCTGTCTGTGGTGGTTCGGTGATCGGCGTAGTACTCCCAGCGTGCGGTGAGAATGGAGAGCTCGCCAGCGCTGGAGTCGAAGGACGTGAGGTCTTTTCTGCATCAGCTGGAGCAAGTTGTGCATTCTGTCGTGAAGCGCCAGGAAGCGGAAAGGCTGCTACAGCATTGACCGGCATCATAACGACCTTTTTGAAGGACGACAGGAAGTCCCGTTTCGCAGCTTGTCGGTTGATGCCTGACATGAAGAATGTCTCTGCGCGAGAGTCCTGCTCTGAAAGATCCCGTTCCCAGTTGGAGACCTCTTCTGAAGCCTTACGATTAAAGGTCTCTAGTTCCTCAGCTAGATAGACTTGGACGTGAGACTCAAAGGTCCTGAGCAGTATCGACTGAGCTGTTTCGGGGAACGTCTTCGGTGATGCTTTGGTGGGCTGTAAAGAGATGCAGAATCGCATGCACTGCTCGAATACCCCAGGTATCGACTTTAGGTACGTTTCCGATCCACGGTCCCGTGTGAGCTGAAAGACCGAGTCTAGAAAACCCTGGATGACCTTGGCATTTACTCGTCCCAGAAAAGGTGTGAGGACGTCTAGGTTTGGCGGGAAGATCTGATCTATTAGTGCAGATTGCTCCGAGAAGACTACTGCCAGTCGCTGAAAGAATCTTTGCGAAGGGCTCAAATCAACGTGACCAAATGCGACTCCTTCTATACAGTCCTGAGCATTTGCCAAGCGCATTGAGCCTACTACGAGTGGATGATTGTCGATGAAAGCATCTACTGCAGATCTCCCGCCGTCCAGAATAGCTAGCACCGCTACACAGTTCTTCATATCCTGAACGCTTTGATTCTCATATGCTTGCCGGAACTTGTTCGTTATGCGATTCTGAAACAGTTCGATCATGTATTCCAGTTTGTTCACACGATCTTGCTGTTTGTAGGCCGTATCTAATCTGCTGAACCTTTGCAGATTCGCCAGGACTTGAGCTTGTTGCTGTGGTGCTGTGAAGACGCGAAACACCATGGGATCGATCGAGTCATTAGGTTTCGTTATGTCCACATAGAAGGGATTCAATGCGCCGTGTATATGTCCGTATTCCTTCCGAGCTTGACCTCTGATCGACTTGGCCGTCTGTAATACGGTCGCTGCTCGTGCTGTAGGTCCTTGCAAGTGTCCTGCTGCGGAATTGGCTGTCAAGGTAAGATCATCGAACCCATCCACCAGGCTTGGTCGTTGTCTGTGGGAATTTGCTCGGTCTCTAGTTGCTTGTTGCTCCATATCGACGTCAAACAAAGTGATGCTAGGTGCCCGATCGGGATCCGTGCCTGCTGTACCATTCTGCCCGAGTCGATGCGATTGTCCTTGGGCCCTTTGCGCTTCCAGCTTCCTCCTCATGTTCTCCTCATATCGTTGTCTGGCTTCATTCTCATTCCATACACCGAGCGTTTGTAATTTCTGGATCCATCTTGAGTCATCGTAGACCATCTCCTTCAACTTTCGGGAGGCTTGAGCACATCTTATCTGGTCGGCAGGCGGTAGGTAATCGATTATGACCGAAATGATTTCTGGTCAGGTCAGAGGGCAGCTCGTTTGACATGAATGGGACATCGCACCAGCAGGTAGGGCGAGCTTGTTGGTCACGATTTGAGTGACTTTGAGACTGGAAAAGACACTATTCCTCTTTACATTTTGTTTCTTATTCTTAACCTCATCATCGAAGATGCTGGCGCGCTGGTTAGGCAGGCGACTCTTTGGATTCCTTTGCATGGCTGTGAGACCACTGACGGGGTCCGTCAGGGTCGGCTTCTGGTCACCGCGAAGATAGACAGATCATGTTGCGACAGGGTATGTCTCGAGCACAACAATTTGTGGTCGCGTGAAGCTGTTCGGCCACGAGGTCCCTGGTGTATCGAAGAAGCGCGGAAGCATGTGGATCCCCAGATCTGCGCCGGCTGCTTCCCTTTTGGGTCTTTTTCGGGAGAGTGGCAGAGTGGGAACCATGACGTGCAGGGCTCCAAATTCAGGCCAAAGGAGCAGCGACAGAAGGAGCAACAAAACAAACGAGCTGACAGCTCAATTCTTCAGCTTCATTCGCACATATCGTGCTGTCAGTGCCGCTGCTTCAGTTCTTCTCGTAAGGAATGCGATCATTCGAAAGGATCACTGCAGTCTCCGCGGAGAGGCACATGATGATTCTTTGATTCGTTCAGCACATGGCACGTTCCTGTTCCTGCTGCCCAACCTCCCCGACCTTGGAACGACCATGGGACGCACACCCCCACTCGTCGCTTGGTCGCTTCGTCGCCCATTCGCTGCACGCCGACGCAACCAGATTTGCTCGCAATCAGGTTTGTCGCTGTATCGCATGATGCTTTAGGGCTGTGACTTTTGGTTGGTATTTACTGTCGACATCTACAGCATCTCTTCCATCTACCTCTACTCCTCACTGTTGAGCAGTCTATTACCACAACAATCGTCAACCCACACTGTAAACTCACTTTGTAGCATCAAACTGTTCCTCTAGTGGTCCCAACAACATGTGCTTCGTCTCGGTCGAAGAGGAGGGCGAGTACCGGCCCTCTCGCAAGCGAGTCGTCTCGAGCAAACGTTATTACTCCCGTTCTCCAACCAGACGAGTCACCACCTACGAACGAGCTCCCCGCCAGTCCACTACATACGTCGTTCAGGCACCTCCACCACAGCCAATCATTATGCAGCCTGCTCCAGCTCCAGAAGCTATTCGTGAGGAGATCAAAATTACCGAGACAACCACAAAGACAAAAGAAGCTCCGCCCCCACCTCCTCCCGAGATGGTTGAAGTCTTTGAGAGCGCTTCTGTCATTAGCTCAAGCTCGTCCGACAGCAGCACGACCAAAGCCAAAACACACAAGTCCGGCAAGTCGAGGGCCTCCAGGGCAACCTCACACCACTCTCGCACATCACGAGCAACATCGGTGACTGGGACAAGTGTGACGAGTGGGACAACCGCCCGCCCAAGAAGCGAGTACGACATCAAAGAGCGGGAATGGATCAGAGATAGGAGTGCTCCCCACCAAAGTATGGATCGTTGGGAGACATACAGACGAGTGGAGCCACAGCGCGGTGGATATGACTACGACCCGAGGGCAAGCAGAGACAGCTACCACCGACGCGAGAGGGTCGTTGAAGAGGAGAGGAGGGGCTACCGGTAGATGGATGCAAGATTGATCACGATCACCGATGTTTGACGTTTTCACGGCCGGCTGCATAGCAAAGGAGTTTTGGGCATCGACGACAGCGAGTGGCATAGCGAGCCGCAATCTAGCATTTCCAGCATCTCTGGCATTTCTAGGATATTATTATACATTCAGCATCACATACAGCAACTGAGCTGAAATCGGATCTTGTCTCCATAACCTTGAGCTCCAATTCAACGTTCAACGCTGCACGCCCTGCATAGCAATGGACCAACAAAGCGACATCTCGAGCTGGTCAAGAGCTCTCAGCTACACCCCTCTCAATCAATATACAAACGGGCTTGCACAACTCTGTTTGGCTTCACCAAAAGCAACGCGGCAAAAAGCATCTAGCACCGAAGCTCTGAGCGGCGGTATTTCCTGCAGCTCTACCACTGTATAGCACCAAGTCAAACATCATCAACCCTCCTCAAGCGGAGCCATCATGACAAATAACAGATTATATTGCTCACTCTATGATAGCATAGAATATACTGTACCCTATAACTAGCCAACTAGACCCCCGTCTACCTTCCCTCCTTCCCTCAACCCAATTCCCAGACCACAACCATGAAATCCTCCCTCCTCCTCCTGTCCCTCAGCGGCAGCCTAACCCAAGCCTTCGTAAGCCCTCTCCCTGGCCCCTTCCTCTACTCTCCCCCCTAACCCCACCCAGTGGCACCTCCCCCTCCCCCGGGACCTCACCCCCCCACTCTCCCCCATCCACCCCCCACCCGGCCCGAACCCCGACACAGGCACCTGCACCCCCATCACCGGCACCTGCAACATCCCGTCCCGCTCCCACCCCATCCCCTGCGCCAAAGACCTCGCCTGCACCCGCGAAGGGGCCCCCTGCGGCATCAGCTACCACCACACGCACCACCGTCATCTCGCCAACTGTGCTCTGGCCGACAACCCGGAGTACAAGCCGCCGGGACAGACGTATTCGTGGAAAGGATGCAGCAGGAAGCCCAAGACGGTGACTGGGTCGACGTCGGGGGGGAGGACGGCGACGGTGGTGGTCTTGCCGGGCGTGACGACTAGTAGGAGTGGGTTTAGGACGAAGACGAAGACGAGGGCTTGTGATGAGGATGATGGGGTGGTGACTGTCACTGTCACTGGGACGGCGAGTGCAAGTCCGAGCGTGACCACCACGTCGTCGTCGTCGCGTGTACTCAAGACAGTGACTGTCACGGGAGCCGGGTCGACGAGTGGCACCCCCGTGGCGAAGACAGTGACGGTCACGAACAAGGGGTCGCCGAGGAAGACGGCGACGGTGACGGCCACGGCCTCGCCGATGAGTACTTCGTGGGATGGGACGGTGACGGTCACAGCCACGGATGAGGTGGCGGTGAGGACATCGGTGGTGTTTGTTGAGACGTACACGGTCACGGAGGCGGCGACGACTTCGAGGTCGGGCAAGGTGGTGACGCAGACGGAGACGAAGGTGAAGGTTACTACGCTTTACGCTTAAGTCATGGGAGGACACTTGTAAGGGTAGATTATCACTTGCTATGCTGTTGGTTAGAGGTATGGGCAGAGAAACAAGGTTTTATGCTTTCAATTGTCCATTCGGCTAAGCAAGAGTTTGGAGATTGTAGAGAGAAACTTGGTAAGGTTACATGATGAGGCCCCAAAATAGCAGGAGACGGATGGTATACCGAGGTTTTTGATACGAGATGGATTACGAACTGGATTCAGTTGCCATCCAGGTCGGAGAGGTCACGTGATCTCGGCTCCCGGCCCGGGCTTCCGGCCGCTCCGCCCTCGATATCTCGCGTGCTTTGTAGACTAGTTTCTCTTCTTCTTTTCTAACTCTCGATATCTTAACGAATAGACGTAATTAATCTCTTATCTTGCTAGTCGTGATCACTATATCGAGAGTTTATAATTACCACGATCGAGCGATAGAGCTATCGAATTATCTAGTTCTTCTACTACTTATATAATCTATAATAACTACTACTTACGAAGAACTAAAGAAGAAGCTATTATAACTACAGTTCCCGCGTACACTGCTATAGATCCTCGCTACTGCCGCGTAGGTTAATACTACAATTACAAGAAGAAGAAGAAGGCAATAAGTTAAGTTATAGATAACTCTTAAAGAAAGTAAGCTACTAGCTAAATTTTTTAATATCCTCTTTGTTATATATTAACTTTTACACTACGAACCACAACTAACCTCGCCGAGTATAGCTCGATCTAACTCTAGCGACGATTACTATATAAGCAAGATAAACCTCTCTATCGATAACAATAATAAAGCTATCTAGTTAGTCTATTATAATCTCTTTCTTCTCTCTAATACTAACCTTAGAAAGAAGCTTTAAGAGACAGATAGTATAAGTACCCTACGCGAGGCCTTCGAGTTTATTAAGTCTATCTTCGACAAATAGGTTAAGGTACATAATACTACTTGTTCTAATACTCTTAACTTATATAACTAACTTAATACTACTTAAGCCGAGCTAGCTATAGCTAATAGTACTATAGATAACCTTACTATCTAAGCTATACGCTACCTTACTAAAGTTAGTAATCTTAGGTCCGAGCTAGCGTAGCTAAGAGCTAAGATAGAGCGTGCTATACTAGCTTCTTCTACACGAGATATTACCTTATTAGAGAAGATACTAAACTCTACTATATTTAGTAGTAGTACTCTAGAGTAGTTCGAGGTCTTTAAGTATTAGATAAAGAACAAGATATATACTAACGTAGACTACTATCTAACTAAGTTAGTATAATTTGTATATCTCTACTTCTATCTTACTAGAGAAGTATATACCCTCGTTATAGACTCTACTAGTAACTATACTATCGACGTTAACATAGGCCTAGCTCTACTAGCCTAGCGCTTTAAAGACTCTAACTATAAGGCTACTATACGTACTTAGTTCGCTAGTCTATTCTAGCGTAATAGCCTATTTAACTCGTTTATTAGCGAGTTTAATAAGTACGCTCTCTACGCTAAGATTACTAATAACAAGTAGCTCTACTAGTTACGCTAGAAGATCTCTAGTAAGCTACGCGCTACCCTTGTTAACTTCGATACTAATAACCTTACTATCTTTATTACTAAGGCTTACACTACTAACTATAACATCTAATAGAGTAACCTTATCACTAAGTACACTTAAGCTCTATACTTTATACTAGCTATAAGTTATATAGCTAGCACTCTAACTTGTGCTCCTTATTCTACCTCTACTTCTACTACTTCTCTAGCTACCTTCTACTCTATAGCTAGAGGTACTCTATAGCCTTTCTATCCTCCTTAGTTACTTACCTATTACGCCTATAGAAAGCCTAGTTATATCTCTACTAAGTGTATAGCTAGTGCCTCTAAGAAGGCTACTTATATAGCTACTTACCTCTCTTACACTATTAGTACTATAGAGGAGATATAGTAGCTTTAGGACTATTTAGCTAAGTTAGGTAGCTAAGTTAGATCTAGCTCGGCTTATAATATAGATCTAGTTTAGTCTTAGTTTAACCCTGACATAGATTACGAGTTAGCTAACCTATCTAATTAGAGAAATAACTAGCTAGAGAACAAGTTCTATCCTCTAGTAGAAGAAGAGTAATTCGAGATAGATCCGGAGGAGTATAGTTACTAAATAACATTATTAGCTATTATATCCTTACTATTATAATTCCTATTACTATCTACGACCTATATAACTATAACTATACTATTACTCTCTAAGCCTTTATTAATACTAGTGTACTTATTAGCGCTATAGCTAATTATAAGGTTCTTAATAAGCTTAAAGGCTTCGGCTACTCTATAGTGTTAGCTAACTCTATCTAGCTTAACATCTATAATAGTACTCTAATAGAGTAAGTTATATATAATATTCCCCTTACTACTACTATCTCTAGTAAGCTTAATAGTCTTATAACCTTCTATATTATAGATATTAGCCGTTTCGACATTATCCTTAGCCTTAGATAGCTTAAGGCTAATAGAGCTAACATCGACTATAAGCTTAGCTAGGTTATATATAAGGAAGAGTTTTTACTAACTATTATTAAGTAGTAGTTACTATAGCTAATTAGAGAGCTAGATTCTAGATCTAAGCCTAGCTCGGATCTAGGAACTTATCTAGTTTAGATCTAGTTCGAATATAGTTTAGCTCGCGAACTAGAATCTAGTTTAGCTACTAAGTTAGAACCTATTAGTCTATCTTAGCTACTAGCTCTTAGGTTAGATTTCAAGCTAGATTAGAGAGAGTTTAGGCTAGCATCTTATAGTTCTTAGCTAATGTACAAGTTCTCTTACGTACCTACTAACGTAAGTAATACTAAACTCTAAAAGGAATATATAATAGCTTTTATTAGTATTGTACTTAGCAAATCGGATCGAGAGATATATGTTTCATTTAGAGAGTTATAATAACCGATTATCTACTATACGTGTGCTAACTTATTAGTACTAGTCCTTTAGTACTAGAGAAGCTATACTAGCCTTTAAGTTATAATACTCCCCCTCTAGTATAGATTGTTAAAGCTAAAGAACTAGTCTGTTATATATAACTAAAGTAATTAGGTTATTACTTCATTTTATATACTTACTTATAATTGTTAGTTTTAGCTAATTATTAATGTTTATTTACTATTAATTGCTTTATCTGCTTAGTAACAATAGTAACCCTTAACAATAGCTAGGCAGCTATTGTTTATATAAATAGACTAGCTTATAAATCTTAGATAAGGAGATATAAGTATCTAGCTAGCTTCTTTATAATTCCTCTTTTCTTTATTATACTTATAACACTACCTCTTAAGTTATATTAACTTACTTACTACTAATATGTTAGTAACCTTCTTTAATTATACTTAGCTCCCTCGTATGTTAGTATAGAATAATAGTATACTTCTTTCTAAAGCTTAGATTGTAATTGTCCTTACTATGTTAGATAGAGTAATTAAGTTTTCTAGCCTTCTAGTTACTATAAATAGCATTATTAGTATCTCCTTCTTCCTTCGCTTACTAAAGAAGTCTAATGCTCTTTATTACCTTTCTAGTCTAGTATAGATACTTTAAGTTAAGGCATTTACTAATAGTAATAGTACTTATAATATAGTAGTTCTAGTTAATACTTTAATAGCTAATAAGACTATTAATATTATAACTTAATACACTACGAATGCTAACTACCTCTCTATAATTCTAATACACTATATAAGGAGTAGAACTATTTATAATAGCCTAACCTACTATAATGTTAAGAATATAAATAGGACTTACTTTAGAAAGAACTTTAATATCTACGTTACCTTCTAGTAAATTAATAGTAGAGCTTATACTAACTATATCTATCCTAATAAGTGCTCTAAGTGTAATTTCTAGTCTTAGATCTCTAATAATATCTTTCTAAAGAGCTAGGGAATTACTCTAAGAAAGGTTAAGTTATTTACTAGTCCTTTAACTCTAACTAGTTCTCCTTTAACTCCTACTAGTTCTCCTTTAACTCCTACTAGTCCCTCTTATAGACGTCGTCCTTCTACTACTAGTTTTATATCTAGTGTAACTAGCAAGATTAATATAGATCTAGTTAGGGACACTAATGTCCTAAAGCTAAGGTATACTAAGGATAAGTACTTTATTCCTACCTCTATATCTACTAGATTTAAGCTAAATAATCCTAGCACTTAGGGAAGGTATATAGACAAGTTTAGGGAGTATATAGACAACTATAAGGCTATCTAGAGAAGGTTATTACGTAGTAATAGAACTAATAGGCCTTAGCTATATAGGTAGAGTCTAGAGCTTAAGGATTAGGAGAGTATTCTAAGAAGTATATCTAATATAAGCTTATCTCTAACTCCTAAGGAGACTCTACTAATAACTAAGTCTAGTAATAGCAAGAGAAAGGGGAAGAAGAGAAGTAGTTTAGAGTCTAACTCTAAGGGCTCTCTATAGAAGAAGAAGTAAGCTTATTATATAAGTATTAGTAGATAGGATAAAAGCGGCCTTAGTAGTATAGGATAGTAGATAGTAAAGGTGTTAAGGCAAAGGATAGTAGATTTTACTTAGGATTAAGTAGCTAGTAATATAGTAGAGATAGCTATTTTCTTTCTCTCTTTTTAATAATAAAGTAGCATAGACTATAACAAGCTTTTAACAAATAAGATAGCTTAATAAGTATAGTAGTATAGTAATTATACTTTAAATAACATAACAAATAAGATTCTAAATAAGTGTATAGTATAAAGGTGCACTAAATAATTAGCCTTGTAGTAATTATTAAAGAATCTTATTAGGAGACTTAGACTTAGTAAGCGTATTAGCTAATTGCTAAGTTGTATTAATGTACTCTAATTTAATAGTTCTAAGCTTATATTACTCTCTGCAATAATAATTCTTTAGATTAATATACTTTAATCTCCTTAAGTTAGTATAATCTCTAGCTAACTTAATAGCTAACTTGTTATTAACAAAGATCTTAACTAGACTAAGGTTAATATTAGCAAGAGGCCTAAGTTTAGTAACTAGATTTCTAAGCTAATTAACTTCTCTATAGGTCTTAGTTAATGCTAGATACTTAGCTTTAGTGCTTAATAATACTACAATCTTCTAAAGCCTTAACTTCTAGATAATAGGTACACTAAGTATATAGATAATAGTTCTAGTAGTTAACCTTAATGTTTTATTATTACTAGCAAAGTTAGAGTTAGAGTAGGCCTAAATAGTATTACTAAGTAATCTATTAGTTCTTCTAAAGGTTAGGCTATGCTTAATAGTTCTATTAATATATCTCTAGATCTGCCTACTAGTAATAATATAAGCTACTAAAGGATTTTACAAGAATCTAGCTAAATAATTAGTAGCATAACTAATATTAGACCTAGTGTTATTAGTAAGATACTAAAGTTTACTAATAATTATATTAAACTTCTAATAGTTATTAGTATTAACCTAACTATAATTTAGCTTATAGATTATATTAATTAGATACTTAACTATCCTTATATAGAGAAGGTTATAACCTTTAAGCTTCTCTCTAGTATAGTGTAATTACTTAATCTTAATTATATTCTTTATTCTATAGAGTTAGACACTAAGGAAGAGATTAGAGCTTACTACTTTTATAGGGAACTTAATATAGAAGTCTTATACTAGCTTATTAGCATGTTTCTAATATGTAGCAATAATTCTAAAGTTATTAACATATACTAATATAATATAGAACTTACTAATAAAGAGATAGGTATTACTCTCTAATCTAATAAACCTAAGTAATTTAAGAGCTTTAACAATAGCTTTATACTAAAGGGTAGTAGCTTATTTTAGACTATAGAGCCTCTTTATTAGGATAATAAGCTTATTAGCTAAGTCCTTAATAGGGACTCTCTTAGGGTAGTAGATATAGTTCTTAAGATTAATGTCTAGCCTAAGGAATATAGTAATTACATTAGCTATTATAATTACCTAATTATAATAAAGAGTATATACTAGAATAACTCTCTTAGTTTTAGCTCTTAGTGTTAGAGTAAAGGTCTTAATAAAATTAATACCTACTCTCTATATAAAGCCTCTAGCTATCTATCTAGTTTTATATTTATTAATAGAACTATCTAAAAGCCTTTTAGTCTTAAACATCTATTTGCTAGTTATTAGTCTACATCTAGCTAGGGCCTAAGATTTCTTAATAATCTTAAGAATTCTAGTTGCTATTAATAAGTTAAACTTAGCCTTTATTATAGCTTTCTAATGCCTAGCTTTAGAGCTAGAGAGAGCTTCTTTTATAGTTTATAGATCTAGCCTAAAGGTTCTCCCCCTTAGTGTGCTACTAAGAGTAGTAGCATTACTAATAACCCTACTAGAATTAAGTCTTCTATAATTAATTTATCGATGTAATCTAAGTAATCTCCTAACAGATCTTACTACTAATAATAGAGATAACTTTAACCTTCTCCTTTTGCTAGTAGTAGGAGTTATATAAAATAGTGTTATAAGTATATTAATATCCTTATTAGTTATAGGTAGGAGTAGCTAGTTAGCCTTATACTTAGGTAGATTATATATAGAATAAGACTCCCCTAGGACTTCTAGTAGGAGTATTATAAGATCCTTAGTGTTATTATATTTAATAGGAGACTCTATTTAAGACTTCCTCTATTAGATAGAAAGCTCTAACTAAGACTCTCTCTATTCTTGTAAAGAATAAGGTATTCTAAATAAAGTTATAGATATATTAGATAGAGCAGATTTAAAGGTTTAAGCTTTAGTATAGAGTTTATTACTTCCTAAGGAAGGATCTTTAGCCTAAGTGTTATAAAGGTATTATTCTTTAGCCTAAGTGTTATAGAGGTGTTATTAAAATTAATAGTCTAAGGTTTCTAGATTCTTATAACTAAATTGTATATTATTTTAGGCTCCCTCTAAAGCTATAAGGCCTTAGGTTTAGCTATCTATAGATTCCTTGTCTATGGGATATATAGTTATTTAATAGATATATAAGACTAGTCTAAGTAGGTAAGGTCCTTATTAAATGTTATATAAGGGGTAAAGAAGAACCTATTCTTCTATTTACTCTTAGCTTAGTGCTAGTATAGCTACTAAACTAGGTAATTTATAGTAGAGTTAGCTTATATTCCTATATACTATCTAAGCTATGCTCTTACTTAGAATTTATGTAATTTTAGGATATTATAATTATATATATATACCCTATAGCTAAAGCGTCTAATGTGTAATAGTAAGATAGAGTTAGTAGTGACCTTTAGGTCTTTATATAGGACCTAAAGTAGGATTTTCTTAGTTTTAGTATAAGTAGTCCTATTAATAATATAAATAGCAAATTTAATAACTAAGTTCTAGAACTCTAGAGGGATTCTATAGTTAATAAAGATACATCTTATTCTAATAGTAACTATCTTATTAGTTAACTCTACTCTACTATTTTAATAGTAAGTATATAGTAATAAGATATTCTATCTCTAACCTTAGGCTTAAATCTTTACTCTAAGCTCTAGACTTAAGAATTTACTACTACTATCTAAGATCTAGAGGAAGGATGCTTTGTTATATACTTTGCTATTATATAGAGAAGTATACTTAATAAAGCTAAATACTTAATCTTTAGTAAGTAAAGCCCTTTAGCTCTTAAAGTTACTCTTCCTATAGGTAGTAAACATACTATATCTATACTCTTTATATAATAGAGGTTTAATTAGACCTATAAGGTTAATGTATAGCTTATCTAGTAAGCAAGATAGGGGTATTCTTAGCTTCTTTAACATAACTCGTTATATCTTTAATACTGTATATAGTAGGTAGTAGCTAAGTTTAGATAATAAGAACTCTTCTATTCCTATAGTAAGGTTCTTTATGTAAGTTATTACTATACTTCTAGAGTAACTAAGCCTCTAATACTATCTCTTAGATGTTACCTTAGTAGTTCTAGCTATAGCTAGATTTGCTATAATATAGCTTAGGTCCCTTCTAAAGGTAGTCTTCTTTAGATAAAGATTATTATTGCTCTTGTAAATCTTAAAGTTTTAAAGCTATTTAATATTACTATCTGCCTTAAGTATTCCTACTTCTTTATTATACTTATTAAGGAGCTAGAGTTTAAAGGGTTTAATACCTTCTACTCTAGTAATCTTCCTAGAGGAAATAAGATTATAAGGAGATAATAGAGAATAGATATAGCCTTTAAGGCTAATAGTAGTCTTCTTACTAGCCTTATTTATAATAGTAAGAACTATAGTTCTAACTTCTATCTAAATAAGGCTTTAAGTTCTAAGAGCCTAACTAATTCTAAGAGGCTTCTTTATAATATAGATATTAGTAAACTATAATCTGTTATTAATAAAGTGTTTTAATACTCTAGAATCCTAGATATAGTTATTATAATTTATACTACTCTATAATAAAGATATAATAATAGCTCCTTTACTTATAATAGAGTCTTTATTATTATGTTTATTAGATTCTAGACCCTTAGGTTTAGGTTCCTTATCTACTACTAAATAGCCTTTTACTTTATCTAACTTCCCTTTAGTCTTATTCTTTGTTCTTTTATTACTCTTGCTTTTACTATCCTTCTTATTGCCCTAGCCTTTAGGGGCTTTCTTAGGATGCTACTTAAAGTAGTTAGTATTTAAATAAGTATAGTAAGTGTACTATATATATTAGTCTTTAATGTAACTAGTAGCTATAAATATTAGATTATTTTTCTTAAGGAGTAGTCTTTCTCTCCTTAGAGAGACTATTATTACCTTAAGTAGTATATTAGATTAGAGAGTTAACCTCTAATTCCTAAGCTATTTAGCTCCCTTAGTGCCTATTATAAAGAGTGTTATAATGTAAGGACCTAGGAGGCTATAGAAATAAGCCTATTAGCTAGTAGTAAGAGTCTTTTATTCTACTATAATGTTATACTAATAAATACACCTCTAAAAGTTTTTATAGTACTCTAATATATTATTATTAAATAGAAGAACTACTTAGTAGAGCTTCCTAATAGATTAATAAAGCTTATAAATCACTATTAGTCTAAATATAGCTTTAATAGTTATTATAAGGTCCTTTATAGTCTTTAGAGTAGTCCTATAGTAAAGTCTAATAGACTTATAGAGCTTTAATATAATAATTCTATATATAATTCTATTATTCTTTTACTATTTCTTTATCTCTACTTTATAGGAGATGCTATTAATACCCCCTAGGTAGTTAGTTAATAGAGGAGGCTCTTGCTTATTAATCTAGTTAAGGTTACTAAATACATAACTAATAATATTCTTCTTAATAAGGATAACTTCTAGAGTTACTCTCTAGGTATTATAATTACTCTCTCTCTTAAGAATTTAAGTTTTATAGATTTTGTTTAAGCCTTCTAAGGACATGTTAATTAGCTAAAAGGCGATTAATAGATGCTTTTAATTAGTCTATTAAGCCGTTTAACGAAGGATGTATATAGGCTACTATAAGTGTTTATCCTAATGTAGCTAGTCTAGAAATCTAATATAGGTAGCTTAATAATCCTTTTAATAATAATACGCTTAATTTGCTATAGCTTTAAGTACTTCTTAAGAAGCGCTAGGCTTATAACCTGTTATACTTAGCAAATCGGATCGAGAGATATATGTTTTATTTAGAGAGTTACAATAACCGATTATCTACTATGCGTATACTAACTTATTAGTACTAGTCCTTTAGTACTAGAGAAGCTATACTAGCCTTTAAGTTACAACAATTAGTACTATAGCCTTCGTATTATAAGCTAGGCACTCTAGCTACGAGGTGTTTACTATCTCTATAAAAGATATTAAAGACTACTACTATTTAGCCTCCGAACCGGAGCTAGACTCTATAGAGGTTCTACTACTAGAGCTATACGAGTTTACTAACGTTTTCTCTAAGAAGTAATCTAACACCTTACTAATATATTAACTAGAGTTCGATAACTATATTATTCTAAAGGATAGCGCTAAGCTACTACGTACTAAACCTCTTTACTACCTCTCGCCTAAGGAGCTCGATATAGTAGAGTAGTTTATCTATAAACACCTCGATAAGAGCTTTATTACTCTAAGCTCTACTAGCTACTCTTTACCTATCCTCTTTGTCTATAAGCCTAATAGAGAACTTCGCCTCTATATTAATTACTATAGCCTAAACGAGGTTACTAAGTATAACGTCTACTCGCTACTACTTATCGAGGAAACACTTACTTACGTTAGTAAAGCTAAGTAATTTAGCAAGATTAACATCTATTAAGTCTTCTACCGCCTTTATAACTCTATTAACTACGAAGACCTTACTATGTTCTCTACATAAATAGGTAACTTTAAGTAGCTAGTAATACTCTTTAGTCTTACTAATACTCTAGCTATATAGTAGAGGTTTATAAATTATAACTTCGTTAATATACTAGAATACTTCGTATCGATCTATCTCGATAATATTCTTATCTATACTAACGGCACTCGCCGAGAGCACGCTAAGTATATTAAGCTAGTACTCTAGTAGCTCTATAAGCTTAGCCTTAACGCCGATATTAAGAAGAGTAAGTTCTACCTAATAGAAGTAAAGTACCTTAGTATTATTATTAGCCGAGATAGAGTTAAAATAGACTCTAAGAAAGTAGAAGTAGTTAAAGCATAGAAGCAACTAGCCCCTAGTAATACTACGTAGGTTAGAAGCTTTATTAGCTTCTATAGCTATTATTACTACTTTATTAAGGAATTTAGTTCTATCGCTAAGCTATTAAATAATCTACTTAAGAAGGATACTACTATAAGAGTAGGTATATAGCAACGTATAGAACTACTAGTATCTACTAATTAGATAGGTAGATAAACTAATAGCTATCTTTGTTTAATAAGGCTAGAAGCCTTATAGAAGATAGCTAGAGAGAGTCCGTTACGTAATAGACTTAGCTAGAGCTATAATACTAAGTCTCCTCTATAATTATCTCTCCTCTATATTTAATCGCTCTCGATTAAACCGTATCCTTCGTAGGTCTTATATTTACACTTGTAGGCCTCCTCTATAAGAGTAAGTTAGTACTCTTAAGTATAGGAGAAGTACTTAGCTTCTTTATCTATACTTCGTATCTATTATATCTTTATTTACTACTAATAGTAATATATTATAGTAAACATAGTCTCTCGTCTAGTTCTCTATTGCTAAAATATTTATTATAGCGAAATAACTAGTACTCTAGTAAACATATATAATTTGTCGTTTACTACTATAGAACTCCCTCGAAGGCTCCTAGTAAGTGTCCCGTTCCGACACTTTATAACGTTAAGTACCTAGACGATACTATTACTTCCTAGGAGATAGTAACGTATATAGATCTACTTCTTATATTTATTGTATTATACAATAAATAGACTACGCCTATATAGGTACGTCTCTCGCTACTAAATACTTTACTTCTTCTACTATACTACTTCTATATAAGTTACTACCTTCTAATATACTTATAAGCTATTATATCTCCTAAGCGTGTTTAGGCTAGTCTACTACGTATCTCTCCTTACTTTCTCTATAGTACTTATACTAGAGATCTTATTAGTAAGTATCTAGAGTTCTACTAGTATCCTGTCGGAAGTATAGCTAATACTACTAGAAAACCTCTACAACTACGATACTAGCCTTACTAGGTCTTACGCTTACTATAAGAAGGCTAAGAGTATCTATTATTATAGACGACGTTCTTTTAGACCTAGTTAATAACGCCTATACTGCTATATAGAGGTGTACTAATATTAATCTAGATCTCGCTAACTCTATGTTTATCTAGAAGTAGCATAAGTATACTAACGAGCTAACTGCTACTATATCTAAGGTTACCGACTATAAGTAGGCTATTAGCGTCTAGGAAGCTCGCTTTAGTACTAATATCGCTTCTCTCTCTAGTAAGGAACTAGAGTATACTAAGGTTACTAAACTTTGTAGTCTCTATATTACTACCGAGAACCTTATAGGTATCCTCTATGCTATAAGTAGTCTTCCTTCGGGTCTTAATGTTACTAACTTAGCTATAGTACTATACTAGAGAGGCTATCTCTATAGCTCTAACTCTCTTCTATGCTAATATCTATAGTAGGAAGCGCTCTACCGAGGAGTCTATAGGGTCTCTAGAGCCTAAGAAGACTTCTAAGGCTATCGCTATCTCTAGTAAGATAACTCCCAAGAAGTCTAAGACACCTAAGTCTACTACTTCTACTAAAAAGGCTATAACTCTATCTAGTAAAGTTACTAAGCCTACTACGTAGGCTACTTCTAGTTACTACTTGTCTCGCCTTAACTATAACACTACTATAACCGACACTAACGATAAGGACGAGCTTAACCTTAGTAACCTCCTTAGGTATACTCTCGCTAAGAAGAGTAACCTCTCTACTAAGGCAGGTCTAGTCTTCTACTATATAGCTCCTAAGATCTCCGCTAACGACTTCTATATCTTAGAGGTCTACGCTACGTCTAGGCTTAATACTAGCTAGGCCTATAACTACTATAACACTATCGTAGGTAAACTTAATACTTCTTCTATTAGTAGCTTCGCTTATAATAAGGCTAGGCTCTGTCGTTAGGCTATTAAGAAGTATCTTACTACTATTCTCTCTCCTAGAGACCTTAGTATCTTCTCTGCTACTACCTACTCTAATCTAGACTTTACTAGCTAGGGGAATAAGAATTTAGAGCTAGCCGAGCTTAACGTCTAGAATAGAACTAGTACTAAGGATCTAGTCTTAGCTAATTACTAGAATAGGTACGCTATAGCTCTTGCTATAGTATTATCTCGTAGTTATAACTAAGTAGATATAGTCGAGACTAGTAGATAAGGTTAATAGTGTCTAAGTAGATAGATTCTCGAGAATGTAATAACTATACTCTTACTACTTATTTCTATACTCTCTTCGTAACTCTACTATTAGTCTTCTAGCTAACGTCTGCCTAATACTTAGTTACTACTTTAGAGGTATTCTCTAATACCTCCTCTAGTTCCTAGATTACCTCTACTAGAGCGTAGCTCTTCTAGAGCACCTTTAGGAATATACTCTCTTTTTGCTAACTATAGTCTAAGATCCTCTCTACCTTATATTCTATACTATTATTTACCTCGACTAGTCTAGAATCTATCTTAGTACTCTCTTGGAGGCTATATAGCTTAAGTAAGAAGATATAGAATATATTATAAATATAGGACTTATCCGGCAACTATAATTAGTAAGCCTAGACTTCTATAGTATCTATAATCTCGAATAGTCTAAAGTACTTCGGCACTAGCTTATGCTTTACTACCTTTAACCTTAGGTTCTTAGTAGATAGAAGAACTCTATCTTCTACCTTAAAGAATATTAGTCTATACTATTTGTTATAAGTGTTCTTCTACTATATCTAAGCTTACTTCTAGCGCTTTTATAAGCCTTACCTTATAGAAACTAGAGCTACTATATAATCTCGTATAGCTAGTACTCTCCTCTAAGAGAAATGCTTTTAGTCTCTATCTAGATTTCCCTTAGTATCCTTACTAGTGTATATCTTAAATAGCAATATTTAGAGCATCTCGTTCTAGGAGATATTAGCTATATAAGTAGCTATTTTTAGCTAGTGTAACTAATCCGATTAGTCTTAAGCTTCGTAGTAATAGAGGTACTAGATAAGAGATTAGTTCTACTATTCTATCTATCTATCTATTTAAGAGTAGAAGGTAGTTAATAAACGCCTTATAAGCTTTAGTTTGTAGGCGATTATTTACTAATAGGCCGTAGTAAAGACTATACTATAGTTAGACACTATACCTTCTAGAACTCTATACTCTAGTACAATCTAGTCGAAAAATAGCTTAGCTAACTACTAGGCTATTATTATCTTCTAGCACAGGATATACTTTACTATTTTAGTAAGGCGATCTACTACTATAAGTACTACGTTATAGACTACGCTATTAAGCTTACTTAATAGTATATCTATAATAAAGTCTATAGTAAGCTCTTTCTATAGCGCTTTAGGTATTAGTAGGTTTATAAGCTCGCTATAAGGCAAGTAGGTTCGAGTCTTTATAGTCTAGTAAATATAGTAAGTTTTTATATAGTTGTTAACGTTATAATATATACTAGGCTAGAAGTACTTTCTAGCTAGGAGCTTATAGGTCTTGTTACGGGCAAAGTGCTCTCTATTAAACTCGTCGTAGTACTAGTATAGTAGCTCTATATAGAGCGCTATATCTTCTAGTATATATATAGTATTATTCTTATATAGAAGGTTTCTCTTCTAATGCTATACTAGAGACTCTCTATTAGGTCTCTACTTAAGGGAATTCGTACACCTCTATATAAGTAAATCCTACTACTATAGACTATAGATTACTTTAAGAAGCTAGTCTATAGAACTCTCTCTCTATAGATTTTCCTCTACTATTACTACTACTATAGTAACTTAAGGTATTAATCTTAGTATTATACTAACTTAGATTAAATCTGTCTCTCTTTGCTTTAACTATTTACTTTATAGCTAGTTAAGCTAGTTAGCTTCTAGAGAACTACCTCTAGCGTCCTTAGTATGTTTCTTATTATTAGACCGGTTATTAGGAACTCCCTTAGAGGTCTACTAGTTCTCGTTTATGTCCGAATAATTACTTTATACTATATAGATGCTTATATCTACGCCTTCTTCGAAAGTAGCGCTTCTTAGGCGTTCTAATAAGGACATATAAATCTACTATACTATGCCTCTAATAGCTAGTTAGCTAGCCTCTAGCTTCGACTATAAGGTTAGTAAGCTATTTGTAAGACTTATATTGTCTACTATTAGGTCTAGGCGACGTAAGAGAGTATTCGCTAGGTTCTTCGAGCCTATATAGTACTTAATTACAAAATTAAAGACCTATAGATATATAGCCTAGCGGGCCTAATAGCTATTTAGCTACTTAGTTATTATAAAGTACCTTAGGTTATTATAATCGGAGATTACCTAGATAGAGTCCGGAGTTATAGGGGAGTCTTAGTATTATAGCTCTAGCTAAGCCTATTATATAATAGACTCTCTCTAGCTACCTTCCGCGAGACTTTTAGCTTTATTAAATAAAGGCAACTATTAGTTTATCTACCTATCTAATTAGTAGATACTAGTAGTTCTATACGTTACTATACACCTACTCTTATAGTTCTAATAGCTCCCTTTAGTTGTAGTCTATAGAATTATTAATATAGATAATTAGATTATATAAGAGTAAACTAACTTAGAAGCTGTCTAGAGAGATAGTAGTATTATCGAGGATGTCTCGTATCTATAGTCGAGAATATTAGAAGAGCTAGGAGATAATAGAGATAGCCGAGAAAGATATACTCTAACTAGTAGTAATAGTAGCTATACTACTATATTACTTAAGGCTATTATAGCTTAGCTAGCTAATCTAGAGAATTTAGTCTAAGACTATAATTGTCTCTAGGATACTAGTATAACTCCGGCTAGTTCCTATAGGACTACTAAGAGAATACCTATAGCTCCTCTAGTACTAGTTTCGATAGGTCTACCTACTATAGACTAGCTAGTAACGCTTCCTACTAGAGGGCCCTCTACGAAGGCTAAGGAACTAGAGTAGTATAAGGCTAAATCTATCTATAAGGCCTAGTCCTTTAGAAGGAGCCTCTAGATAGTCTTTAACTATAACCCTTCGTAGTTTACTAATATCCCTTATCTAGATTAGTACTATATTACTTACGCTATAATATATCTATCTCTATCTCTTAGAGAGTTATAGAAATACCTCTATATACTTAATATATTAAACTAGCGTAATCTCTCCTATAAAGAAGACTTCTTAAGCTTTGTAAATAACTAAGTTAAAGACTCTATTAATTAAGAGATAAATATAGTTCTTTCCTACTAAAACTACCTCTAGAAGAAGAGTAAGAGTATCTAGAAGTTCTTAGATTAACTAGTATCTCTAGAAGAGATAATTAAGTCTAAATATAATAGTAAGTACCTAGCGTAGTACTATCTAGCTAAATTATTATCTAATTTATATAAGTAGATTCTCTAGTTCTCTAATGTGCCTTCTACTTATATAGAGCTTATTATATAAGCCTCTACCCTCGAGAACCTTACTAAGAGTAGTAACTATAAGCTATAGAAGTAGTATAGAGCTTCTCTAGAAGCTTCTAGTAGTAACTATAGTAAGTATACTCGAAGCGAGGTAGGAGATAGGTAGAGAGGTAAGAGTAAGAGTAAAAGCAAAAGCTAGAAATATAGTAGTAGCTAGGGGACTAATTAGAAGAGTAGTAGAGATACTCGGGACTTCTCTAAGGTTAAGTACTATAACTACTACAAGAAGAGTTACTACTTATTAGCCTACTCTAAGAAGGGTAATACTAGCTAAAGTAGTAGTAAAGGAGATAATCGAGTCTAGAATATTAAAGCAGAAGGTAGTACGTCTATACCTACTTAATATATAGCCGGACGCTAGAGAAGTCTATCTCGAAGCTATAGAGCTCCTATAGTGCTTCTAGTATAGGCCTATTAGAGCCTAGTACTTAGCTCCGATAGTAAGGTCGAGGTTAAGGTACTACTAGATAATATAGTAGACGTTAATGTTATCGATCTAGTATTTGCCCTTTAGTATAATTTATAGAAGACAGATATAGAGTACCCTTAGGTTAGAGGCTTCTAGAGTAAAGAGGCTTACTATTATAGCGCCTACAAGGTTAATCTCTGCCTTATAGACGATACTAGAGTAACACGTAAGTTAAAAGGCATATTCTATACGTTAGAAATAAGCTCTTCTATTATTCTTAGCTAGCTATAGAGATATAACTAGAGTGTTATAATAGATAGTTATACTAACTAGTAGAGATATAGCTATAACGTTACTAGTATTAGAGTAGTATAAGCTAAGGAGTTCTATAATCTCTTACTTATAGAGAACTAAGGATTTACTCTAGTAATATTAGATACGATACTAGACGCTATAGTTTAGAAGGTAGCTAGTACCTCTATAGAGGTCCTACCTAATAGAGTAGCGAAGCTACTATCCTATATAGAAGACTACTACGACGTCTTTATTATCGATCCTATATAGATATATACTATAGAAGATATATTATACCCTATCGATCTAACAGAAGACAAAGAGCTTCCCTTTTAATCCCTCTATAACCTCTTAGAGAAGGAACTTATAGTTCTCCGTAAGTACCTTAATAATACACTAGCTAAGAGCTAGATCTATAGGTTAAAGAGTCTAGCTAGTATGCCGATCCTATTCGTCTTTAAGAAAGATAGTAGTTTATAACTCTATATTAACTACTATAGCCTAAACGCTATTACTATTAAGAATCGGCACCCTTTACTCTTAATTAATAAGACTCTCGATAGACTAGGTAAAGTAGCTATTTACTCTAAGCTTAATCTTAAGGATACGTATTACTATATTAGGATTAAGGCTAGCGACAAGTAGAAGACTACTTTTCGCACTTATTATAGCTACTTTAAGTATATAGTAATACTCTTTAGGCTAACTAACACTTCTACTACCTTCTAGGCCTATATTAATTAAGCTCTTATAGAGCTAGTTAATGTCTTTTATATAGTCTATCTAGACGATATTCTTATCTATAGTAACTCTATAGAGGAGTACGAGTAGTACCTTTAGCTAGTACTAGAGAGGTTAAGGTAGTTTATACTATATATAAACCTAAAGAAGTATAACTTCTTCTAGAAGAAAGTCGAATTCCTAGGCTTTATAGTAACTACCGAAGGAGTTATAATAAACTTCTAGAGGGTCTCCGCTATTATAGATTAGCCTATACTAAATAGCTACTACGACGTTTAATAGTTCCTAGAGTTCGCTAACTTCTACTATTAGTTTATTAAGAACTATTCGAAGATCGTAGGACTCTTAATAGCTCTATTTAAAGAATTATAGAAAGGGAAGTAATCGGTACTCTAGAAGTAGGCTAATCTAGAACAAGAGACGTTTAAGGCGATCTAGAAGACCTTTATAAAAGCGCTAGTACTAAGGCACTATAACCTATCTAAGCTAATTAGAATAGAGACTAACGTGTCTAAGCTTACTCTTAGAGTAATTATCTCTTAGCTATTCCTAGTTAGGGAAACTAGTAAGTAGTACTCTATTACTTTCTAGTCTTAGAAGATACTATCTATAGAGTAGAACTATAAGACTTACGATTAGGAGCTTCTCTCTATTATAGAGGCATTTAAATAGTAGAGACACTACTATAAGAGTACTCTAGACCTTATCTAGGTAATCTTTAATTATAATAACCTAAAGTACTTTATAACAACTAAGTAGCTAAATAGCTATTAGACTCGCTAGGCTATATACCTATAGGTTTTTAATTTTGTAATTAAGTACTATATAAGCTTAAAGAACCTAGCGGATACTCTCTTATATCGCCTAGACCTAATAGTAGACAACATAAGTCTTATAAATAGCTTACTAACCTTATAGTTAAAGCTAGGAGCTAGCTAACTAGCTATTAGAGGTATAGTATAGTAGATTTACGTGTCCTTATTAGAACGCCTAAGAAGTACTACCTTTAAAGAAGGTATAGATATAAGTATCTACGTAGTATAAAGTAATTATTTAGACACGAACGAGAACTAGTAGACCTCCGAGAGAGTTCCTAATAACTAGTCTAATAATAAGAAATATACTAAGGACACTAGAGGTAGTTCTCTAGAAGCTAACTAGCTTAACTAGCTATAAAGCAAATAGTTAAAGCAAAGAAAAGCAGATTTAATCTAAGTTAGTATAATACTAAGATTAATACCTTAAGTCGCTATAGTAATAGTAATAGTAGAGAAAAATCTATAGAGAGAGAATTCTATAGACTAGCTTCTCGAAGTAATCTATAGTCTATAGTAGTAGGATTTACTAGTATAGAGACGCGTAAATCTCTCTAAGTAGAGACCTAATAGAAGGCCTCCGGTATAGTATTAGAAGAGGAACCTTCTATATAAGAACGATACTATATATATACTAGAAGATATAGTACTTCGTGTAGAGCTACTATACTAGTACTACGACAAGTTTAATAGAGAGTACTTCGCCTATAACAAGACCTATAAGCTCCTAGCTAGAAACTACTTCTAGCCTAGTATATATTATAACATTAATAACTATGTAAAAACTTACTATATTTACTAGACTATAAAGACTTAGACCTACGCGTCTTATAGCAAGCTTATAAACCTACTAATGCCTAAAGCGCTATAGAAAGAGCTTACTATAGACTTTATTACGGATATACTACTAAGTAAGCTTAATAGCGTAGTCTATAATATAGTACTTATAGTAGTAGATCGCCTTACTAAAATAGTAAAGTATATCCCGTGCTAGAAGACAATAATAGCCTAGTAGTTAGCTAAGCTATTTTTCGACTGGATTATACTAGAGTATAGAGTTCTAGAAGGCGTAGTATCTAACTATAGCACGGTCTTTACTACAGCCTATTAGTAAATAATCGCCTACGAACTAAAGCTCGTAAGGTATTTATTAACTACCTTCTACTCTTAAATAGATAGACAGATAGAATAATAGAACTAATTCCTTATCTAGTACCTCCGTTACTATAGAGCTTAAGACTAATTAGATTAGTTATACTAGCTAAAAATAGTAGCTTACGTAGCTAACATCTCCTAGAATAAGATGCTCTAGATATTACTATTTAAGATGTATACTAGTAAGAATACTAAAGAAGATCTAGACAGGGACTAAGAGTGTTCTTCTTAGAGGAGAGTACTAGCTATATAAGATCGTATAGCTACTCTAGTTTCTATAAGGCAAGGCTTATAGAAGCGCTAGAAGTAAGCCTAGGTATAGTAGAAGAACACTTATAACAAATAGTATAGACTAATATTCTTTAAGGTAGAAGATAGAGTTCTTCTATTTACTAAGAACCTAAAGCTAAAGGTAGTAAAGCATAAGCTAGCGCTAAAGTACTTTAGACTATTCGAGATTATAAATACTATAGGAGCCTAGGCTTACTAATTATAGCTACTAGATAAGTCTCGTATCTACGATATGTTCTATATCTCCTTACTTAAGCTATATAGCCTCCGAGGGAGTGCCGAGGTAGACCCTAGGCTAGTCGAGGTAGATAATAGTATAGAATATAAGGTAGAGAGGATCTTAGACTATAGTTAGTAGAAAGAAGGTATATTTCTAAAAGTGCTCTAGAAGAGCTATACTCTAGCGGAGGTAACCTAGGAACTAGAAGAGGTATTAGAGAATACTTCTAAAGTAGTAACTAAGTATTAGGTAGATGTTAGCTAGAAGGCTAATAGTAGAGTTACGAAGAGAGTATAGAAATAAGTAATAAGAGTATAGTTATTACATTCTCGAGAATCTATCTACTTAGATACTATTAACCTTATCTACTAGTCTCGACTATATCTACTTAGTTACAACTACGAGATAATACTATAGCAAGAGCTATAGCGTACCTATTCTAGTAATTAGCTAAGACTAGATCCTTAGCACTAGTTCTATTCTAGGCGTTAAACTCGGCTAGCTCTAAGTTCTTATTCCCCTAGCTAGCGAAGTCTAGGTTAAGGTAGGTAGTAGTAGAGAAGGTACTAAGGTTCCTAGGAGTAAGAATAGTAGCAAGGTACTTCCCGATAGTCTAATAACGAAGCCTAGCCTTATTATAGATAGAGCTACTAATAGGAGAGGCATCGAGTTTACCTATAATAGCGTTATAGTAGTTATAGGCCTAGCTAGTGTTAAGCCTAGATATAGCGTAGACCTCCGAGGTATAAAAGTTATTAGTAGGAATCTCGGGAGCTATATAGTAGAAGGCTAGACCTACCTTAGTAGAGGAGTTACTCTTCTTAGTAAGAGTGTACCTAGAGAGGTTACTAAGGTTAAGCTCGTCCTTACTATTAGTGTCGGTTATAGTAGTATCGTAGTTAAGGCAAGATAAGTAGTAACTAGAAGTAGCCTATGTAGTAGGCTTAGCGACCTTACTAGATAGAGTCGTAGCCTTTTTAGTAGAAGTAGTAGACTTAGATGTCTTAGGCTTCTTAGGAGTCGTCTTACTAGAGATAGCGACGGCCTTAGGAGTCTTCTTAGGCTCTAGAGACCCCGTAGACTTCTTAGTAGGGCACTTCCTACTATAGACGTTAGTATAGAAGAGAGTTAGAGCTATAGAAATAGCCTCCTTAGTATAGTACTATAGCTAAGTTAGTAATATTAAGACCCGAAGGAAAACTACTTATAGTATAGAGAATACTTGTAAGGTCCTCGGTAACGATATAGAGACTACGAAGTTTAGTAACCTTAGTACGCTCTAGTTCCTTACTAGAGAGAGAAGTAATATTAGTGCCGGAGTAAGCTTTCTAGATGCTAATAGCCTACTTATAGTTAGTAACCTTAGATATAGCAGCGGTTAGCTCGTTAGTGTACTTATGCTACTTCTAGACAAGTATAGAGTTAGTAGAATCTAGATTAATATTAGCGTACCTCTATATAGTAGTATAGACGTTATTAACTAGGTCTAAAAGAACGTTATTCGTAATAGTATAATAGATACTCTTAGCCTTCTTATAGCAAGTGTAAGACCTAGTAAGGCTAGTGTTACGGTTATAGAGGTTTTCTAGTAGTGTTAGCTATACTTCTAATAGGATACTAGTAGAACTCCGGATACTTACTAATAAAATCTCTAGTATAAGTACTATAGAGAAAGTAAGGAGAGATACATAGTAGACTAGCCTAAACACGCTTAGGAGGTATAATAGCTTACAAGTGTATTAGAAGAGAGCGACTTATATAGAAGTAGTATAGTAGAAGAAGTAAAGTGTTTAGTAGTAAGAGATATACCTATATAGGCGTAGTCTGTTTATTATATAGCGTAATAAACACGAGAAGTAGATCTATATACGTCGCTATCTTCTAGAAGATAGTAGTATTATTAAGGTACTTAACGTTATAAAGTATCGGAATAGAGTACTTACTAGAAGCCTCTAAGAGAGTTCTATAGTAGCAAACGACAAATTATATATATTTACTAAGGCACTAGTTGTTTTATAGCAATAAGTGCTTTAGTAATAGAGAATTAGACGAGAGGTTATATTTGCTATAATATATTACTATTAGTAGCAAATAAAGACATAATAGATATAGAGCATAAATAAAGAAGCTAAGTATTTCCCTTATGCTCGAGAGTACTAACCTACTCTTATAGAGGAGGTCTATAAGCACGAATATAAGGCCTACGAAGGATGTAGTTTAATTAAGAGCGATTAAATATAGAGAAGAGATAATTATAGAGAAGACTTAGCATTATAGCTCTAGCTAAGTCTATTACGTAATAGACTCTCTCTAGCTATCTTCTATAAGGCTTCTAGCCTTATTAAACAAAGGCAGCTATTAGTTTATCTACCTATCTAATTAGTAGATACTAGTAGTTCTATACGTTGCTATATATCTACTCTTATACTAACTCTACTACTTCTTTACCTTCTTACTCTATCTTCTTACTCCTTTATACTTGTTATTTATATACTTCTTCTACTACTCTATATCGCGAACTAGTCTATCTATAATCCCTTATACTATCCCTTGCGAAATAAGCTACTCTAGAATCTTTATCTTTAAGGTTTTAAAGTTAATATAGAGGTCGTTAAGTAGCTTAAATACCTCCTCTAAACGATCCTTCTAACTAGCCTTTACTACTTAATTCTTCTACTAATCGATATATAATCGAAGCGCTTAGTCTATCGTTAACTCTAAGCGTAAGAGCGAGCTTATAGGCTTACTATAAAGACTCGGTAGAGAGGCTAATCTTTAGCCTCCTTAGAGCTTATAACTATCGAGATTAACTACTATATTTACTAGTATATAAGCGCTCTTCGATAGCTACGACTCGTTACTAAGTAGCTTTATTCTTAACATCTCTAGCGGCTTATTAATTGTCGCCTTCTTCCTCGTAATTACTGTAGCCTAATTACGCTAATAACTATAGAGAATCTTATAGTACTTTTATAAAGAAAGATCGATATAGTAGTACACCGAATTCGAGCTTAGCGTGCAATTACTAGAGCACCTCTACTAGTTAATAAGTTATATATAATTATTAGCTATTAGTACTATATTATTATTCGCCTATAATTATAGATCCTATAGTATACTAATAGTAGTAGAAGAGTAAGCGCTAGCGTATACTAATTCGATTGTCTTATAGATTATAGTAATCTCTATAGTCTTCTTTTTAAAGAGGTACCTTAAGCACTAAGCTCTTAGCGCTCTATCGAGTAGTAACTAGTTAATCTTAGTACAAGTATAATCTATCTTCTAGATACTATACTAACTATTCTTTGCTACTATCTTAAAGCTTGCTAATTCGAAACGTATAATGCCTTTTTAGTGAAGCTTATTACGTACTTAAGGCTTGTATACCTCCTACTAATAAGCCTCTACTATCTAGTTTATAACCTCTATAGTATTATAATAAAGAGTCTATATACTAAGCTTTAATATCTACTATAAAGTCTAATTTAGTACTGCCTCGAACTTATGCTCTAAGCTCTTACTCTCTCTCCGAGATCGACTTAGTAGTAGAGGTAAAGAAGAGAAGTCTAGCTATAGCTACGTAGCTAGTAGCGTAGCTAGTATACTCTCTACTAGTAGTAGTAGTAGTACTACTACTAGAGAAGGAGGAGGAGGAGCAGATATTAGTTAAGTCCTTCGGCGCTTAGAGAAGCTTAAAGGTGCTAGCCTCGAGCGCTTAGTAGCTAGAGACTATAAGGGTAGTAGCGGTAGCGAGGGTATACTAACTATACGCAATAATAGCCTTACTACTTGACTAGAGCGCCTTAGCATTTTATTACACCTTTTTTGAGCTTTAATTATTACTATCTAGAGCACGAGGGACGATTTCTTGGATAAGTCTTTATTTTGGTGGTGACGGCTAACAATTTTGGACAGACGCGAGGGGGTGACTGAGAACCTGAAAACCTCGGTAAAAATCTCAAGCCGGGCTTTTGCCGAGAGTCTCCTCACAAACTCCCGGGTCCACAAAAAGCAGCTGCCTAGGCAAACATCTCTCTTCTACTTTGTGTTACATTAGCTTTCCTCAAATAGTAAACTTCCAGAATGACGCGAAAAGTAAGTCTGCAAGCGGCCAGAGACGTTGACACAAGGTGCAGCGAACGTGGATGACGGTGATTGCGGATATCAACCTACCATTCGGGAAGCGCTTTGCAGCGCGCGTGAATTATTGATAACGCTCTGCCTTGCGTGTATTCTCTTTTCTCTAAATCTAGATTCTTGACATTAGGCAGCAAGAATTGCTCTCGCGGATGACTTATGGCATGGACCCGTGAGGATGCACAAGCAAGCTTGCCGAGTAATGAGAGAGGTCCGAACGCATGATTGATGTGCGTGGGTACCCGAAGAGCAGCTTGTTTCGAGAATGCTATCATAGCCCTGAGGGCCAGCATACACGAAACACAACAGGCAAGACACAGCAAGCAGCCGTCAGACCAGCGAAGAAGGCATCGAAGACGTGTGAGTTCAAGAAGAAAATTGTATTCCGCTACACATCCAGATCCGACCATCAATCCATGCAATGCGCCTGTCTCGAACCTAAAACCATGGGCACCCACCGATACCAATCGCACGCCAATCCGATGGCCAACCTCGCAAACCATAGCAGATCCTGCGAATGCAAATCGATGAGTCGTTCGAGGCGCAAGAAGGACAAATGTCATCGTGGAGGAAGGACCTATTAAAGCCCGCATGGGGTCAGCCCGGAGGCTGAGTGGGGTCTTCAGAGAAGTCATATGCGAAATCATCATCTCCGATGCAAGCGGATCAGACGTCGAAAATGTCCTCGTCGACACCCACCTTTGATGACATGATCGGTGATGACATTGGCTGTCAGGTATCGGCTCGCAGGGGCCGATAGCATGCAGCGTGAACTGAGATCATGTCAGCGCCCAGTGCTGATCGATTGCAGCAGAGGTCTTACCCGGCGAGGGTGGACTGGTGCGGATTGACGCTGCATGAAACCAGCGGAGGGATCGAGAAGTGGATCCCACAAGACGGCGGTATCTGCGTGGAGAAGAGGTTGGCTGATGAGAAGAGTGATGGGAATGATGGATGGACTGCCTAGAAGATTCATGCGATTATATACAAGGCAATGCCATTAAATGCAGTCACGACCATTGGGCACTTGCGCCATCAGATCATGCCCATCGTGACTACCTAAAGGTGTGATGGAGCATCAAGGAAATGGTATGCAGGAGCTGATCAGGTTGCCTGCTCCTTCCTCGAGCATGTGCGAGACACTGGATAGGATTTGGTAGAGGGAACATGTGAGAGACGGCTGTGGTTCATAGATTTGTACCAAGTGGTAGCAGGACAGTCGAGTAGTATATTTTTGCTTCTCACTCGAGTAGTCTATCTTTGCTTCTTACTCGAGACGGATGGCTTGTATCGCAGGTCCATCTCTCGACCATTGACGGCGGCATACATTCCTTTCAGCACTCCGGTAGCGATTCCCATGACTAGTGCACTGCCTGTGAAGAGGATGATGCGGCCTGTGAAGCCGGCTTCGTCGAAGATGGGGTAGGGGTAGAAGCCGTTCTTGGAGTAGCAGTGCTCGACCCAGTAGTAGTAGCTCAACGCTATGATGCCTGAGAGACCGAATGAGGGGAGGGCGGATATGCTGTATGGTGGGGAGAAGAAGAGCAGGTCTATGACTAGTAGTGCTGCAGGGGCGAGGTGAAATGACATGTCTGCCAGAAGTGGTAGTTGTGGGAGATCTGGAGGGATGACTAAACGAGGGTCGATGGCTCGTAGACCCCAGTATAAGAGGCTGATCAGGACTTCCATCGGGGCGCTGGCTATCGAAAGGGTGTTCTTGATGGTGAATAGATGTCTCGATAGTGTTAAGTCTGCGAGCAAACCCAAAATGAATGTGGTGGTCGTCAAGGTGAGACCGACTATGGTCAGATACTGAAAGTGCCATCCATAGCTCTCGTTTCTGGTTCACTTTCAGCATTGGTCTTGTCTAGAGAATGGTAGTACAACTTACATCTTGTTAGGATGAGTGACCAGCCAGTGGAACGAAAAGGCATTGCTCGCTAAACCGGTAATCTGTCTGACGTTAGGGGCTATCATTCATCCTGGAGCATCAGAAATACATGAAGCAATGCCGAAATGCCTCGTGATGGCGAGCTAAGTCTCTGGAGGGGATGCCTTTGCATCAATCGATTCGTTTCGGACATGATCGAATTTTTCGGGCTGCCGTGTCACGAATGTGGTGGATTCGACTCGCTCTTTTCGATGTCTAGATTGCCGAGATGGTATTCTTGACGCTCCTCAACTTCGTCACTGGGTCAAATCTCTCGAAGAAATTGATGCTACGATGGAAAGGAAAGTGTCTGAAGATGAAAAAACCGGAATTGCACGGATCCATGGCTGAAGCTGAACGGTCAGACCAAGTCCAAGTCGTCTGGTCAGATGACGCTGTGAGCACCGGAAATCAAAGTCCTACTTATTCTCCTGGTCTCTACACCTGCTCGAGTCCCATTTGACAGCTTTACAGCACATCCAGCGCAAGAAGACTGGTATTACGACCTGTGTCACTGAGATGATGGTTCAAGTCGACTCTGGGCGGGTCCAAGAGGTCAACGGTCATGCCGAGCCACGTCTTTTTCTCACCTTTCGCAACCTCGCAACATCAGACTAGTCGCGGACGGTTCAGTCTTGCCCGGAAGACCGTGCCATTGACTTTGTCGCCACAATTGAGGCTCCCGGCATAAACGGAAGGGAACGAGGGGACAGGAACAGCAATTGCTTAGCTCTAGCTTCCCGGTTTCTGAGCTTCTCACGCCTGCAGCTTCCTGGAATGACGACAGCCGCGTAAGCTTGGTATACCTCATCCAAGCATGAAGACAACGCAGGTATTGTATCTTGAGACAGGTGGGCCTCGTCACGCAGCTATCTCCCTATTCTTCCTCAGGTCCTTTCTCCGATTCGTCACCTGCTTCGTCCTGCAATCATGACCCCCACCATGACAGACAAGGTGCAGAAGCTGTGTAACGACCAAAGATCCATCATCTCTATTCTTTCAGGCAATGCAGGAGCTCAGCATCCGCACGAGGCATCCGAGCAGTTGTTGTCGGGTCACGTGATTGACTCACCACATACTTCGCCGCCTGCCCAGCATCAGAGCGCAGCTGCCAACGACGTCGAAAAGGCACGAAGTTGCGGTAAATGGGGTCAGACGCAACCGAGCGACTTGTTCTTGAAGATCTGGCACGACGCGCTCAAATGTCTTGAACATGACCCGCTGGCAGGGGTTGTCAGTCCGTCGCTGATGGGCAGCTCCGGCACCGTACCCTTCACCATCATTGCTCCCCTGCCAGATATCTGTCGTCACATGGTAGGTCATGACTACTGAGCTTCAACGGACACTGACTGCTGTCAAGTCCAACTTGATCGCTCGCGCACAACATGAAGTGATACTAGCGACCAACTATTGGAAAGAGTCACAAGCAAGCACCTTGATCACCGACTCATTGAAGGAGCTCTCCCGAAGAGCTGGCGAGAGAGGCTCGAGGGCGGTAGTCAAGATTATCTACGATAGAGGCAGCATCAAGCAGGTCTTGAACAACCACCTCGAAGTTGGCGAAGCAGAATGGACTGCTTCAGGAGTTGCCCTGCCGTCAAAGGCAGACATGCCCCATCTCGACCTCGAAGTCGTCAATTATCACAAGCCGGCGCTCGGAACTTTCCACGCAAAGTTCATGATTGTTGACCGTCAGGTTGCTATTGTGCAAAGTAACAACATCCAGGCAAGTCTTGCCATGTCCGCGAGTTATACCACAGCTAATCGAGTCCAGGATAATGATAATCTTGAGATGATGAGCCATCTCGAAGGCCCCATTGTGGATTCTCTTTACGACATGGCGCTTCTGACATGGTCGTCAGAACTCAAGCCACCACTACCATTGTTATGGGAGATGAAACCTGTTGCCACCAACACTGCAAGCTACGAGACGCAGACTTTCATTGACCTTGCTAGAGACTTTCCCCACTCCATCTGTCACCGGGCAAAGGAGCTCAACGAGAAATCTGGAAGACTGCCTCGACATGATGCTGGGAATCCTCATTACGATACTGATCTGGCTGGTGAGATGACTCGTATGCAGTCTCAGCTAACGCCTCTGCCCGGTGAAGCAGTAGTAGATCTGGTAGCTGGGCATTTGAGTATGCTCCTACATCAAATCCGTCCGGACAATTGCTGATAGAGATAGACTCATCAACCAAACAAACGCTGAAAGCGACCGCACCACCATGCCCAATCGACGAGAACATGACTCCCTTTGTCATACACGCAGTCCACGATCCCTTCCCGATCGCTCTCGTCAACCGCAAACCACACGGAGCCCTGAACCACGCTAGTGTCCACACTCCTCAAAACGAGGCCTGGCTCTCCGCCATTCGCCACGCACAATCATCCATCTTCATTCAATCTCCCGACGTCAACGCTGCACCCCTCATCCCCGCCCTACTCACAGCCGTCCGCCGAGGCGTCGAAGTCATCATCTACGCCTGCCTAGGCTACAACGACCTCGGCGAACTCCTCCCCTACCAAGGCGGCACCAACGAAATGATCGCCCACAAAATGTACATGGAGCTGGAGCCGGAATACCGCAAGCATCTTAAATGGCACTGGTACGTCGCAAAGGACCAGACAAAACCACTCCACAATAAATTCAAGCAACGAAGCTGCCACAGTAAGCCCCCCCTTCCCTTCCCTGCCATTCCTCCTTTTCCCTCCTGTTCCCCCAGCACCAGTCCACTAACTCCCCCAGTCAAACTCATGATCATCGACTCCCGCATCGCCATCCAAGGTTCCGGCAACCAGGACACGCAAAGCTGGTACCACAGCCAAGAAGTCAACGTCCTGATCGACTCTGAGCTGGTATGCAAAGACTGGTTAGCCGCGCTGAAGCGAAACCAGAATACCCATCTGTACGGCGCGGTGAGCCAGGAGGACGGTGTGTGGAGGGACGAGGATGGGAAGGAGGCTGAGGGTGCCATGGGGATTAATCCGGGGCATTTTTCGTGGGCTAAGGGGGCTTGGGGCGCGGTGCAGAGGGTGAGGGGGGCCGGAGGCTTCTGAGAGGTCTGCTATCATGCCTGCTTCCTATAACGCATTGTAAGTATATAGTCGCTATGGTAATACGACTATCCTCCTTACCAACGAAAAATGGCCCAGGTTTTGCTTTTGCGAAAATTTCAACAGCGGCTTTGCTTTTGCATAAACCTTCGATTTGAGTCATACGACACCACATAATTCTACTCAGTGATCATTCTTCTTACCCTTCGGTATATCATACCCTTCCACTCGCTGTATCGCCGCTACTCATCAACCTTCACTATACCAATACCAAGCATAATTATGCCTTCGTCAACAGTACCAACCCGCTTCTACATCATCTCCGACACCCACGGCGAGACTCTCCCTTCTTCCTACCTCCCGACAGCCTCCACCAAGGTCGACGTCGCTATCCACTGCGGCGATCTCACCGATGAGAGTAAGCTTTCCGAATTCCGCACTTCCATCGAGATGCTCAAATCTATCAGTGCGCCCCTGAAGCTCGTAATCGCAGGAAACCACGACTTCACCCTTGATATCCCCATGTTCAAGAAGAAAATCGCCGAAGTCCAGCCGCCTCTCTCAGAGGATCTAGTAGAGAAAGAATACGGCTACTACGGCCAAGTTCAAGATCTTTTCACCGCGGCTAAGCAAGAAGGTATCGTTTTCCTCAACGAAGGTGTTCACTACTTCACCCTTGCGAATGGCGCCAAGCTCACCG
Organism: Elsinoe arachidis; assembly: GCA_013372555.1. Taxonomy (NCBI): domain Eukaryota; kingdom Fungi; phylum Ascomycota; class Dothideomycetes; order Myriangiales; family Elsinoaceae; genus Elsinoe; species Elsinoe arachidis. The sequence goes on along the minus strand of JAAPAX010000006.1, from coordinate 985,382 downwards.
TCTACGCCAGCCCTTATACACCATCAACGAATGACTGGGGGTTCCAATACCACCCTGACGAAGACCACGAGTGGAATATTGGACATGCAGACGTAGTCGTCACTCATGGGCCTCCACTCGGCGTCTTAGACAGGGTGGATAAGCGAGTCGGAAGCGCATCCCTATTTCATGCCATCGAGAAGTCCAGACCACTTCTACACTGCTTCGGTCACATCCATTCGAACTGGGGAGCCAAACTCATGGTATGGAAAGACGATATCGCGGATCCCACACACTTCACTGCTTTCGACAACGATGAATCATCGACCATACAGACGCTGGCTACTCTAAGTCCCGGGAAGTACGACTCTCCAGAGCTCAAAGAGGGAAAGTTATCAACATACCAGGCTTTCGAGCATAATGGTTCCTGCACCACTAGTCACCGCTCCACAGACCCTCGTAGCTTGAGGCCTAGTAAAGATACCTTGTTCGTCAATGCCGCGATGCAAGGTAATCTCGAGCGCCCGTGGCAGCTACCATGGATTGTGGATATCGAACTACCAGAAGCTGGGCTTGAACTACCAGAAGCCGCGCCTCAACTGCCAGAAGCTGCACCAGTACTACCAGAAGTACAGCATGACGCACTAAACGGCGTTTTCCTACCATCAGAGGCTGCACGTGAACCATTACAAGTGGACTCCGACATCTTCGAGACCGCCCCCAACCTACCACAAGAAAACCCTTTACTACCAGAACCTCTGGCACAGACAAGTACTCGAAAGAGAGGGCGCATGCAGGACGACGGGCCAGTGAAGAAGCGACGTTTGTAGAGAAGAGATAGCTCAGAATGAAAGAAAGTCACGACACGATAAACAAAGTCCACAGCACTTGCTCTGTCTGAATGACACCGTGACTGCCCATCGAATAGCAGATCGTTGACGGCTCCTTCCCTCGTACATTTCAACGCCCACGACTTCATTTTCTTGCCTCCTCAAACTCCATCATTTCTTCCCCAGCATTCTTATGTATTGTTATCATTGCTACCATTGCTACCGAGGTATTTGTCACAGTCCCATCACAAAGGACGTTCGTACTAACCAGCTCAGCTACCCAGTCATACCCAGCCCTCCATCGAAACCCACAGTCAGATACCCAAACTCCGATTGTAAGTGCCCTCAAAAACCATGTGGTAGTAAAATTCCACTGACCACTGCAGACCCCACCAGCACCTCTTCCACGCCCCACCTACCAACATGCCATCCAACGTTCCCATCGCCGCACCATTGCGTGAAGCGCTCAAAGAGTGCTTCCGCACGATCACCCGCCTTGTCCGCCCGGAACTCCGCCACCGACTTGTCCTCGTCGGTGGTGCAGCCAGCATTGCCCACTCCTCGCCCTAGAAGAGCGAGGACGTGGATGTTGCGGCGCCTCGTGAAGCCCTCATGGACATACACGAGGGAGTGACAGCCGGCGCTCTCAACCTACATTACGAATCCGACGGCAAGATCGCGTTCGACTCTCCCCTAGACTTCCGCGTGCGCGTCGACATCATCGCGCTGGGGGAGGGGTGCATCGAACGGATCCACGTTACGGAGCCCTGGGCGGGGGGTTCTGTGGCGTCCATGTCGGATTTGTTACTGTTGAGAGCCGTGACGGTGGTCGATCGTGGGGGCGATGGGGATCTCAAAGATTTTGGATGGCTGTTGGGTCAGGTGGGGAGGATGGGGGAGCTGCCGGTGGTGAGTGACGAGGAGTTTGGGTATCTGGCGAGGGCGATGGAGGTGCACCTGGGGAGGCTGGGGAAGCTCGTGCTGGCGGGTATTCTTAGCATGAATAATACTGGTAGGGCAATGCAAATTCTTCAATAACATTTGACACTGTGCTCTCGTGACTCTCTGCTGTCGACACGCTCGTCAGAAGCCGAGCGGCAAGGCTTCTCTTGAAGACTGTGGACGTCTCAAAGGCTGATCTTGTACTTTGGGTTCGTCCTTACCCTCTCGCCATAGACGTAGAAGATACCAGGTAGCGGGACGAGCAAGCAAGCCGCAAAGCCCAGCACACTATTTCCCCATCCTAGTCCTAGTGTATCATACATGTCGAGACCAGCCATCGGTAAGAAAGCAGCCGTGATAGATCGTAACACCGTATTGACAGCCATGGCGCTGGCGGCATGCATCCCAAAAGTATCGACTAAGTACGTTTGAATGCACATGAAGGTCTGAATGATGCCGAGCCCAACAAGCACCGTGCCCGCCAGTGGAATCGGCCAGAAGAGAGTATACTGCGTCGCCCAGCCATACAAGAACAGTCCTAGAGGTACCGTCACGCCGCCGTACATGAGCGGCGGCAACCGGTACTCGGGCTTGAGAACGCCGTTGTTATGCTTCTTCGCGAGACGCTGGCACAGCTTGTCACTGGTCGAGCCCAGGATGATGAGACCCATAATAGTACCAATACCTAGCCCGATATAGACGAGTCCGGACTTTTGTAGGGTCCAGCCATAGTTCTCGACGAAGACAAAGGTGAAGGTGGTGAAGAGAACGTAGAGGATGCCGTAGACGAAGGAGACGTAGACAGACATAGCCGCGACAATAGGCGAACGGAGGAACATGTGCGTTGGTCTTTGTACAGCACGCCAGAAGACTGTTGACGAAGGTAGACCGTTGTCCATCTTTGATCTCAGGCTCTTGTTGCCTGTTTTGCGGCGAAGTCGAGCAGTCTTACGGGCGAGCAGGACGGGTGCAAAGGTCTCCCCGGTAAATGCTGCAGTGATGAGAAACAGAAGACCGGACTATTATTTGTCAGCTCCGCATGTAAATGCTTGGATGGGAGGTCTCACAGCCATGGTGATGACCCAGAAGACCCAACGCCACCCAAGTGCAGCAGCCAGATAGCCACCGCCGACGGGCCCGACCATAGGTCCCAGCATCGGACCCAGCGCCCACAAACCCATGAACTTGCCTCGCTCTTCCTTAGGAAACAAGTCGGCGATCGTCCCTCCACCAATCGCCACAGGTGTCACACCGAAGCAACCAGCGAAGAAGCGAAACACAATCAGCATGGGCATGCTGGTAGCCAGCCCACAACCAATTGTGAAGCCAATGAAGCCGATATAACCAACAATGTAGACTGGGTATCGGCCATAGACCTCGCTCATAGGGCTTACGATGAGTGGTCCGATGGCAAAGCCGAAGACGTAGACTGACACCACGAATTGCGACAGGAGGCGAGAGCTGATGCCGAATTCGGACAGAAGTTGAGGCACGGACGGGGCAAACATGCTGCTCGCCAAAGGTGTGATGAATGTGAATAATGCCAGAGACATGATTGCCACCTTCTTCTTCCGCATGCTCCAGTTCATTGGGTTCTCTGTGTCGCCCTCCCCATCCCAGAAGATGATGTCGGATTCTGGTAGTATGTCGGAGATGCCGGCTCGTTCCTCGTCGGTGCGAGGACTCTTCTCTTTGTCGAAGGTGGAATCCTGTCCGCTACTGGACGATGAGAGATGTTCGTTACCATGTGTAGGTGGCTGACCCCACGGTAGCTTTTCGATATCTTGATCTCCAGAATGCTCGGAGTTGATCCAGGATAAAGTTGACACACCTCGTTGCTGGTCGTAGTTGTCGTGCTCCCAGTCGACGCCCGATAGTCGGAACTCAGAGAAGCGGGGAAACGTGCCATTCGTAGTGATCGAGCTCTTCTCCCAATCGAACGATCCCAGGGTCCACGAATGTCGGAGTGATTGGCGCCATGATGTGCGCGAGCTACTGCGAGGATAGAGCTCAGGACGAGCTTCAATAGTGCTAAGATCTTCTACGGGTGCTGCAGCATGTGCTTGTCGTCCATTGTAAGAGACATCAGACACGTCGGGTGTAGTGTATGCCGTATATGTGGTGCTTCCAGGTACGGATGCGTAGTAGGTATGATGCACGGCCTGATGCTCAGGTATTACAACAGGCTTTGGTGGTTTCAAGCTCGGAGTCGAAACCTGTGGCTGAGTCATCACCTCAGACTCCACAGCACGAGAGCGGCTGCCGGATCTTGAAGATGACCTGCTTGTAGAAAGCCGGGCAGAGTTTGACCTTGGTGCGTGCAAGCTTGGCCGTGAGTAAGATGGCAGTCCTCGGGATGCACTTGGTGCTCGCCGTTCCGAGACTGGTACGCCGTGGGCTCGTTGGCTGTGGAAAGAATCTTGGGATGGCTGCGTGTGAATCGACGGGACGACGTTGCTTGTGCTGGAATTGCCCGCCGTTCGCATGGCCGGCCGCGCTTGTGGTAGTACGTCGAGTGCAGATGGAGATCCGCCTCTATAGAGATTTGCCTCCACTGCATTCCTGGCAGCCGTTGGTATGCCAATTCTTTCCTGTCTCATCTCGAAGGAGCGCGCAGTATCATAGGACGGACGTGAAAAGTGGTACGGTGGATAGTTGCTATGAATGGCGCGAGGGCTTGGCTGTGAGGACGGTCCCGGGCTCTCCTGGTCGATTTCGACCTCTTGCCATGATCCATCCCGAGACAATGAGTATGAGCGTGGACGTTCAGTCATGTCGTCGCGAGTATCTTTGATTATGTAGATCGAAAGCTCTGAATGATACTTGGCGACGGCAGAAAGTTTGACAGGCTGACGAGGCAGTGAATAGACTATGCTTGTCGGTATCTCCAGAGCTTGCTGCTAGAAGCGCTCAAGAAGACTCGCTGACCAGAACAGTGCTGAGTAGACACGAAAGCAGCTGAGAAGTCGATGAAGTAAAACGAAGTGACATTCATTTTTGCAAGACCAACACATCAGGAAAGCCACTTACCTATCATTCTCCCACCCATCCGCAGCCGAGTCAAGCCCTCGGACGTCCAGCACACCATGTCTATACCAAGACATGTGATAGATTGAATCTCGGATCCCCGCCGGACATTTGAGATCGGAGGTGTCAGACATCTGCGCCAATGCCATCTTCATACAGTATCAAGGCGTTGAGACATGAGTAGATATGCATCCTTTGTCACCCGATGATGACCTTTCGATGGCCTTAGGCATGTCTGTGTCAAGATCATGATGGAATGGGTTCTTCCACCACCGATAAATGTCCGCAACAGACTTTGACGCTAGTGGCAGCGCCCGCTCAAATCCGCCAAGATTTCACCTCCACGCAAAAAAAGTTCCTCTCCACCTCGAGCAATTCCCTCGTGCCAACCATACCAGAAATCCTCCCAGGACTCACCATGGCCGACATAGAGATGGCCGACAGCCCCCAAACAAACGGCACTTCCCAGCCCAAACGCCTCCCAGTGACAGTCACCAAACCCATCCCCTACACGTTCGACCTAGGCAACCTCCTCTGCACCGACGCCAACCCTCTCCCCGCGGACTCCGAAATCGACGAAACCATCCTCTCCTCCACGGCACGAGACTGCGCCCAAGGTCTCATCAACCAACTCCTCTCCACCTGCCCCATCACCAAATCCAGCGACCTCACCTCCGTAACCCTCACCCTCCCGCCCCCCACGACCCCACTCCCACGCGAGAAACACATCCCGCAACCCAAACCTCTCACGCGGTGGGAGGAGTTTGCCAAGAAGAAGGGCATCAAGTCGAAAGCTAAAGAGGGCAAGTTGGTCTACGACGAGGAGAAGAAGGAGTGGGTGCCCAAGTGGGGGTACAAGGGCAAGAATAAAGATGGGGAGGGGGATTGGTTGGTGGAGGTGGATGATGAGAAGGAGGCGAGGACGGGGGAGGCCGGGGATGTGAGGAAGGAGAGGAGGGAGGAGAGGAAGGAGAAGATTAGAAGGCAGCAGAGGCGGGAGAGGGCGAATGAGAGGAGGAAGAAGTAGGGATGCTTGGGTAGTGGCGATTGGGATTGTGAGGGTTAGCGTGGCGTTTGGCGTCTTTGAGAGATGGATCAGGGATGTGTATGGTTTGGTCAGAATGTACAATTGCGTTTGCGCAGGGGATATCTCAAATAATCATGAAAGCCAGCGAATTCGTGCATCAGATACGTCGGCATGCTCGTCAAAGGATCACTTTATGTGTACCTCGAGACAGTCCATGTCCTCGATGTCGGTGTCCTGAACCTTGTCGTCCATGGGGAGAGCATCTCCGTCCTGCACCAGCGCCACCTCCGTGTCCTCGGCAATCTTGTACTCGCGCTTGAACGCCGACGCGATCCTGTCAAAAGTCGTTGTCTATCAATGTCAGCCATCACCTCCCGTCGTGCATCATACTTCAAGCATACCGGCCGAACAATAAGCTTATAATCCGGGTACCCCTTCGCCTTCAACAACAGCTTAATCTTCTTGACATCCTCCACCACCTCCTTCCTCCCCTCCCCCGCGCCCTCTTCCTCCTCAACGTTGAGATTCAGATTCACGCCCCTCGCCTCATCCCTCTTCCTCTTCATCTCCACAAACGCCTCCTCCGTGACCGCAACAACATGCACCCTCCCCTCCTCATCATCATCCCCGTACCCACCGCTCCCCAACACCGTCCCCTCGGCATCAACCTTGATCCCCAAACTCTTGCACGTAGTCACATCGTATAACTTCCGCATCTTGAAAATCAAGAATATCTTGCTCGACGTCTCCTCATCGAACCCTTGCTTCTGGCACCACACGGTCCTGATCTCCTGGAAGCGCTGGCTGAGCTTGCGGTGCACGAGGAGCGGCTTGGTGTCTTTGATTGGAGATGTCACGAGGACTTTTATGATGGGATCGAAGACGGTCGGGGCAGGTGTGGAGGCGTCCCCTGAAGTGTGGCTGGCTTCCTGCTCGCGCTTGCGGCGGCGTTCGCGGGCTAGGGCGGCGAGTTCGGAGAATTCGTCGTCGGAGTCGGGGGGAGGAGACGGGGCGGGGGCGATTCTGGGGCTGCGGGTGTACAGTTCTGCGTCGTCGTTCGGGAACTCGTTGTCGGACAAGGTGATGGTTTCTTGCTTCTTGCCGCGAGGTGAGGTTCGAGTTGGTTTCTGCGACGCCGGCTCTTGCGCATCCTCGTAGTTGTCGTCCAGCGTCACAGGCTGCTTCTTTCGGTCCCTCGCTTTGGATTTCCCTTTCACCACGGCACCTTCACCGTCGCTCTCTTTCGCGGCTTGTTCTGCCTCTTGCTGTGCCCTCTTGGCGGGACTCACGAGCCCATACCGTTTATAGTCCTCCTCGCTAATCCTGCGCCTCTTCTCACTTCCCCCTGCTCCGCTTGCTCGCTCCTCCTCGCGCTGTGACTTGCGCCTCTCCCGATCCTTCTCCTTGCGCTGCTTCTCAACCTTGCGCCGCCGACGCTCTTCGTTCTCTTTGAGCAGCGATGGGAGAGCGGATTTACGCGCAAAGAGATCGTCCGGGGAGGTTGTTGTCGCCGCGGGGGTGGTGCTGCTGGGCGTCGTCCATTTGGGCTTGTTGAAGAGAGACCGCTTTGGGGCCGGGGCTGGCGCAGGCTCAGTCGCCATGGTATAATGTGAGCGCCGGATAGTGCGGCGAACGTTGACACCGAAAGTTGTAGTGAGGAGAAGTAATTGTGAAAGTTGTATTAGAGGTTGCGGCGCGGAGAATGAACAGATGGCCCGTGCGGGGTGTGAAGTGAAGCTTTGGACTTCACCTGGTATCAAGTCTTCAACGAGAAAGAATTCTCATACGGACAATGGCCGAAGCACAGTCAAACGGTGCTGGAGACGCTCGCGATCCTTCCGGCTTCTTAAGTGAGATCATCGGTGCGCCGGTCACCGTCAAGTTGAACAGTGGTGTCGTTTACAAGGGTGAGTAGAGAGATGTGAATCACCGTATGAGAAGCTGAGCAAGTCGCAGGAGAGTTGCAATCCGTGGACGGCTACATGAACATCGCACTGGAACAGACGAAGGAAATTGTCGATGGAAAGCTAAGACGAAACTACGGCGACGCATTCGTGAGGGGCAACAACGGTAAATGAATGCACTGCAGGTGTAGAAGTTTTCGAGCTGATTATCATAGTCATGTATATTGCGGCGGACTCATAGGCAGCGGGAAGGAACACAATCTCCATTGCTGTTATGGACTCTTGATGAGATGCAAACAGTTCCGGCTTTAGATCGGAACAGCGGTCGCCATAACACTTGGTGTCTACGCTGAAAGCATCGCTCAGACGAACGACCTGCCCCCCCAATTTGATGAACGATCGTAGTCGCCGCGTCACGAAGCACATTGTGCTTACGATCACCGCGTTGTTGACCAGGGCCCTGCAGATCAGCCTTGAAAGCCATGGATGTGGGAGTAGCATTCGATGAATAGGTCGATGTTGGTAGCCGTACACGTGGATCGATTGCCAGAATCTACTGCGAACTTTGAACCTCTATCGAGTCGTATCAAGCCCATTAAGGTCAGAGCCGTGTTCCTCTATGCGGGTATCTTCGTCGTCCAGTGCGCGTACGTCCCACCATGAACCGCAACCTCCCCCTTGTCATTCACTTCGGTCTCAGGCTTGTCAATGGCGTCCCTGAAAAGTTTGACGGCATCGTCCCTCTCCTTGCCCTCAAACACTGAAACCTGACTCAATGTGTTGAGTCGATCCCATACCCTGTCCTTGCTAAGCCAGACTTCCCATCGTTCTTCGTGACCGCCAATGGGTAGAGAGAAGAGTGGCTGAGCTGAGGTGGTAAGAGACAGCGGGTTAGACTTGAGTTGCTCGTCGAAGATGCTGCGCCATTGCATGTGTCGGTAGCGTGGCGAGTTGTCGTCAAGGGTCCAGATGAAGTCTTGCATGACTTGTTCCCATGGGGTAGCGGCCTTGTGATCCTTGGGAGCATTGTCTTGCGGGTGTCAGCATTGATCTCCATGCCAGTGCAGGTGGAGACTGTACAATCTTCAATATTCCAGATCATGCCATAGGCGCCGTGCTTCTGAAGCACACGGTGGATCTCCTTCAACGACTCGTGGTTTGCAAACCAATGCCATGCCTGTGGAATGTATACTCAGCCGTAATACCTACAATGGGCTCGAATGCGTGGCATACCTGAGCGGCGATCACAGCATCGACAGATTCGTCCGGCACAGGCATCTCAGTGGATAGACCCTTGAGAACCTGCACCCCGGGTAGATTCTTCTTCTCTAGAACAGCACGCATGTCATCGTGCGGCTCAATGGCGATGATCTTGAAACCTTCTTCACGCTTTGCCAGGATCTCGGTAAACTTGCCCGTGCCGGCTGCCAGGTCAATAACTGTGGCACCCTTGTTGCCGAGCAGTCGCACATTCTCGAGAAGTATGTCGACGCTTCCAGCAGGGAAAGAGGGTCGATGGGCATCGTAGTCGGCGGCTTTGGCAAACCCTGTTTGGGCTTGAGATTTGAAGCTCATGGTTGACGAATACCCCAGTGGGCAAGGTGGGGTCAGGATCGTCTCGTGACGCCGCTCGGGGCAGGGGAGCGAACGAGGGGTAAGGGGACAGCTTAGAGACACGTGAGAGCTTGTAAGGCCGTCAGCAGTTCCCAGGATTGATGATGAAAGATGTCCCTTCGTTGCAACGGCCGACGCTATAGATGAATGCTGCTGCAGAATGTGAGCCGACGAAATGGCATCAGATGGCGCACCCCGCTCGGAGCGACAGCGGGGATCAACGAGCGCTGGGATTGGTCAAAAAGCATCTTCGGGTTTGACGAATGTGCGGCGATCCTGCCGTGATCGGTGGGTCTGCAGTCTTCCTTCACATGCTTGATCGTCTTTTGCTACAGCTTCATTCCGAAGATGCATTTTCAGCTGACATGCCAGCTCGGCATGCATCTCAACAGCATGACCCGGTAGGCAGCAGTTGCGGCGTCGGAGGCGCACCAGTCAGAAGTACGAAGGATCTCGTGTCGCGAAGAGGTTGGGAGCACAAAAGAGGGGTCGCTGCCGGTCGATCAGGTACCACCGTCTTTTCCAAGGCCTGAGAACCAGGACTCTTCCTCGTTGCAGGTTTTTCTCTGGTATGGAAGATAGTGGTAGTTGACAGGGCGGGTTTGACAGTAGTTCGCCGCCACGCACCGCGGCGTGCTCGGACCCATACCACGAAATAGGCACGCTGTATCCGCATCTGGAGATTGCAAATGTCAGAAGCAGGATGGCAGTTTCGTACCGCGGACAGATTTCTAGGTGAGATGCGCATCATGGCTTGGAAATGCTCGTAAATTCCCCAGCACAAAAGCTTAGCATTGATCGACCCTCCGAGAGTGCGAGTTTTTTCGCGCTTGGCGGCGTCGCTCGTGTCGTATCACTAACACCTTTACCACTTTAAGGCCTTATTATTTAACCAATATTCAATTTGATGGTATAACAACTATTCGCAGTAATTATTGTAACCTTATATATCTCTATATTTCCTTCTTAGCTTCTTAAACGTAGCTAAACTACAATATCTACGTACCTTCTTATTAAAGCTTAGTAACTACTAGACAGCCTTTAACTCTTTATCTGCTTTGCTCCTCGTCTTCTTTTTGCTATTATTCACTAAGTATATAAGGCCTTTAAGAGGCCTTTTCTATTTATAGTAAAGAGTCTTATATAGATTAAGGTCTAGTAAGAAGGCTAGATAGCTAGAGAAGTAGATATTAAGCTCCTTAATGTAGTAGGCTATAATATTACGAGCCTTGTAGTATATAGTACTATTATCTTCGATAATGATAACTAGCTAGTTTAGATTAGCCTCTCTAAGGCGCTCTATATAAGAAAAGAGTAATTCATTATAGACTTTAAAGGTATATTAGAGAGCATTAAGCTTGCGTGCTTTAGCCTTAAAGTTAGTATATTTAAATAGCTAGTTAGGTTCCTTTTTATAAGTCTTGTGCTTATATCTAGCTTTAGTGTTATTCTTGTTAATCTTATAAATTTACTAAGTAAGAGCCTTAAGCTACTTATACTCCTCTAAGCCCTAGTCGTTAATAGCTTACTACCGCTTCTAATCTATAAGGTCTCGGTTTATCTTATTAATGATAGCTAGCTTAGCTTGCAGGTTATACTATTTAACATTATTATAGTTCTAGACTATATAAGACCTCGGTATAGAGTAGTTTTAGCTGTATATAGTAGTCTATTACTTACATACAAAGTTTAGTAAAGTTTTAGTTCCGATAGGGGTTATACCTTATAGTATAGAGACTCTCTTGTTAGTAGTACTACCGAATAGCTATTTCTTTTTATTGTAAATAATTAAGATAGCTCTAGCCTTAATATAGCTATCTAATTTGCTACTATTAGACGTGTATTCGTAGCGATATTCGGGGTTATATTAACCTAGCTTCCTAGTCTTATAATTATAGCTAATTAGCTTTAGATCTCTATAATCGCTAGCGTAATAATCTAGATCTTATATAATGTTAAAGACCTACTTCTTATAAAGCCTTAGTATATTTATATTAAGTTCTTAAAGCACTTTACGCTTACTAGCTTAGTTGGTAGAGATAACTAGATCCTAGCTTCTATAGAGTTAGATAGTATTACGAACTATAAAGGAGGTAGCTAAACTAGGCAGAACTAGTAGTTTTAGGCCTTATAGGCCTTTATTCTTTGCTTGATTTATCAAATCCTCTATATTACTACTCTCGGCAGCCTCTAACACCTTTTTAAACAGGCTTCTAAGTGTACTCTCTAGTGGCCTAAGAAGCTTATAGATTTCTATAGTACTTATACCTAATTAGAAATAATACAAAATTACAACTTTACACAGCTATAAAGGGACATCTTTGCCACGACCTATGACAATTTGAGCTTTAGCAACGCGTTAGTGGATGAATAATAACTATCTATAATACAAAGAGGTGGGAGATTGGAGGGGGTAAACAACGCCAAGCGCGAAAAAACTCGCACTCTCGGAGGACAGTTCACGAAGTGGGCAGGGCGCCTCCGTATGCGGATGGAGTGGCACCAGCCATGCATGGTGAACCAGACTGCTGCGACTCAGCCCTCTCTCGTCATTCCTGTTGGATTCCGTGCCGCTTCTGAAGAAAATATCGTAGACTGTGTCTCATGCTGATGCGGTGATGCCAGCATGGTGGACCAACGGGAAACTTGTCTTTGATCGACAGTATTTAGGCGTCCGTCAGGCTCGGGAGGGTGAACGGTGCCGGAAGTATGGTCTCATGCGAAGACAGGCAGAGACACAGAATTACAGAGAAGCACAAAGACTCGAGATGGACTTGCACCGTGTTTGAACTATTGGAGCGGAGAACAATAGCAGAGGGTGTAAGCCCCCAAGCGACCTGGACAGTGCTGACCGGCGACGCTCTGGCGTGCTGGTCCTTCCTGGTCCTTCATCTTGTGCCTGGCGAATCTATTGAGATATTCTTGGACCAATGGGGAGGCCGTGCCATGGGAGTGTTGTCGGAAGTGACGGTTGCTGGATCGCGATTCGACAGCGCCTGTTCCTTCAGAGGTCTCACCTCAAACAGCTCTCATTTTGTAGTCGTGCTGAATTTGTGATGATAGTTTTGGTAGCTACGCGGTCTGATGAGTGAGGAGCATTGCAAGACTCGTAGATTCATCCGACACGTCCTGTGATAGTCACACTCGCAGTCCTTCATACCATTCTCTGCTCGGAGATGACGGCAGGGGAGGGCATTATTTAAAAAATCTCGAGCCAAACGCGGCGCTCGAGCTTCTTCTTTTCTCAGGTTCCGCGATGGCCCTCTTTTAGTTCAGAGACACTAGTCCATATCGAGATGCTGCAGGCTGCTCGTCTTCCACCTCCCACCAGCTTCTTCGACGTAAATTCGTGGAGAGCTGTGTCTTGTACCTTTCTGAAAAGTTTCGTTATACAAGAATTGCCGGTATACTGCCTTCAAGAAACAGCATTGTGGCCATTGTGAGTCTTGTCCCCAATCCCTCGTTTGTCCCCGGAGTAGCGCTCCTTCCTCGTGCCGGGCTTGGCAAGCATTTCTGGCCGTCGAGTATTAGGGCGGAAATCCAAAGGGCCAAACCCCAGCGCCGACACCAGCCTCATCTGTCGCAGATTGATCATTTTCAACATCCTCACCTTCGCTCACTCGCTCGTTCCGTTGCTCGTCCGCTGCTCGCTGGCTGCTGACTGCAATGCTCTATCGCCGTCACGATTGATTTCGAGTCGCAAAATCGTTACTGACGGCTGTAATCACAGAATTCACCGGCTGTTTGTCCTCTTCGTACGCTCGTTCACAATCACTCGTCCGTCCGTTTCGATTCAACCGCAGAAGTCCTCAACGTCCTCCCTTTGCTAGGCATTCGTTGCTGGCTTGAACAACACGCCGTGATAGGATTCTACAACTCCTGTCGCGCGCTCCTCTCACCGGGGCTCGCTGCCCGACTTCACAATAATGTCTCGTAATCTCCTCAAGAATTTCCGCCGCAAGTCTTCAGGGAACGCACTCGACCTCCAGCAGTCGGAACCACAACCAGACGTCGTCTCGGAAGGCGGTTCGACATTCAAGGTCTTTCAGCGACCGGAAAAGGCGGAAAGGCCAGATCCTCGTCACAGAGCCTCCACCTTCATCCCAGGCAGACCAGGGGCATACCCCCTGCAACATCCCGCTGTAAAGTCTGCCGATAATTTAGGATACAACCTCAACAGGTATGGAGGGAAAGAGTATAGTCGTCACACACCTATTCTGATACCTGGCAGGGGCAGTGGTGCCACCACAAACTCGGCTGGAAGCAACTACTACGACACATCCGGCTCATCTGCCAGGCACTCCTCATCCTCCACCCTGCCCTCATCCCTCGACGATCCAGAAGGCGAACTCTTCCCAATCAAGAAGAACAAGACTGCACCCATCACAGGTACACCAGAACCACCCCAACATTCATTCACAGCCAGAGCCGGCAGAGCGCTCTCTTTCGGCTTGAGCAAATCGAGAAATTCATTAAGCTCACCACAACTCGCAGTGCCCTACAACGAGCATAGCGCAGGCCCAGTGCCAACCTTGACCCGCCCTCACAGCGACGAATCGCAGAGAGAAAGAGCGATGACCACCAGCAGTTATGCCAGCACTGCTAGGCCACCACAACTCGACCCTTCAATTGGGCAGACCGATTTCGGTGGTGATTTCGGTAACATGTTTGATGGTATGAGCAGAAGGAACGATGTGCCGCCCCTACCACCACTCCCGCAAACCGTGAAGAAGGTCAAGTCTGGAGAGAAGAGTTTCCCTGCGAGCCCAGTGGACACGGTGCAGGAGAAGGACGATGATGAGCCTTTGTTCCCGCCTCGTACATCCTCACGCATAGGCGGGTCTCCGTCTCCTACACATCTCGGCAGGCCGCAGCATGACGAACGCCGCTTCTCCTGGGACCGAAGTAGCCATGTTTCCAACGACCATCTCATCTCCGACTCATCAGAAGTCAATTCTCCAAACTCAGAGCTCTTTCCAACTGGGGCGAAACCCACCGGCGCAGCTGCCCTTACCAGCATGGCTGCCATCCGCGGATACGAGGCAGTTCCTAATCGCTATGCTTCACCTGATCTCCGAGACCCAAGAGATTCACCAACCAGCAATTCTGGCTTCCTTAGCGCACAGTCGCAGCGCGATGTCAGTCCTGGCGGGGAAGATTTGGGTGTCCACAAGAGCGCCTCGCGCGAACGCCTTGCTTGGGCCTCTGAACGTCGTCCCAGCCCTACTGCAGATGGTGAGGCTCGCACACCGTCCCGTCTCGGTCTGCGCAAGGTCATCGCAGAGAATCACAACCAGGACCGTTTGAGCAGCAAGGACACGGACACTGTCGTGGCTCCGCGAGATACACCATCCTACGACGAGGATGCCGCCGACAGGACACCAAGAGCAAGGAAGTCGATCATCGAGTCTGACGTAGGGTATCTGTATGGCAGCTCACCTGCAGGACCCGAGAGCAGCATCATCAGCCCGACCAAGCAACGAGTCATCCCTTCTACCACCCCGAAGAAGCTCTCGGCAGCAGAGTACAACAAGATGAAGAAGGCGCAAAACCGTGCTCCGATCAACGACGCGGCGTCCAAGAGCGATGAATCAGACGTTGACGAGTTCGACGATGAGTCTGATCAAGAGCAAGCGGAGAAAATAAAGGCACAAAGACGTCGCCAGGAAGCAAGCATGTCCGTCTACCGTCAGCAGATGAAGAAGGTGACTGCGGGTGGTAGCAACATCTCTGATCTGCCATCGCAAGCTGGTCGTCCTCCTCTTGAGCGATCGAGCATGTCAAATCTGGCGCCTGGCGTGGCAACCAGCAGTGGTAGTGTCTCACCAGCTGAGCCAGCTGGCTCTGAGGAGGACGAGGATACACCACTGGCCATCCTTGCAGCCCATGGTTTTCCCAACAAGAACCGCCCGCCCACACAAGGTCAAACGCCGAACTTCTCCATGCCTGGTGCCGGCGGTCTTCCAGCTTTTGCGCGCAAGCTCCCACAGGATCCTTACTTTGGCGCTTCACTGGTAAATCCTGCCCAGAGAGAATCGCTCGCCTTCAACTCTGCTGGGTCCGTGTATGGTGGACCGACAACACCGCATGCGTCTGCTGGCCCTCCAGGTGGCTTGGTGGGTGTCATTGCCAACGAGGAGAGGGCCAAGGCAGGTCGTCGTGGCAGCCCCAACCCAGTGACCGGAGGCTATGGACCCATTCCTCTTCCCGGTAACCTCCAAGGTAACCCCGCCATGCCTGGATTTGCTCGAACCAGCTCAATGGCTAGCTTAGGCAATCCGCAGATGGGTATGGGCGGCTTCTATCCTCAGAACACTGTCACTCCACCCTTCTCGCCAATGTCACCTATGGAGCAAGCCAACGCGAGCGCGCAACAGCAGATGGCGCAGCTCATGCAGATGCAGACGCAGATGATGCAGCAAATGATGGCTATGCAAGCTGGTCAAATGACTGGACAGATGCCACCACCCATGAACTTTCCGTTCCAGGCTATGCCCAGCCCAAGCATGCAGTCACTTCAAAGCCACAACGGATTCTTGCAGACGCCACAGATGGGAATGAACGGAATGGGTGGCATGAATGGAATGAATGGGATGAACGGTATGCCCGGTATGGCAGGTGGATCACGACCCGTGTCAACGATATCGAATGCTCGTCCAGGATCGCTCGCCGGACAGGGTCGCTCGATGACCATGATGCATCCACCTAGCAATTGGGGTGGAGACAATGGTGGTCGTTCTAACACAATGACCGGCCGACCTCAAGCAGGATATGCTGGATCCGTCTACGGCCTCAACCTCCAGCCCAATGGTCCTGGTGCAGGCTATCAGCTGTCTATCGCCCCAAGTGAGCGCAGCAACATCGGCATGCCAAGTCGTTACCGTCCAGTGTCCATCATCGATGGTGGTAATCCCAACCCGAACGAGCGCCGATCTAAAACTATGACCTCAACATCCTTCAACCCTCACAACCTTCCTGCGATCCCTCGCTCGCCATCTCCATATGCTCAGACCAACAGCAACGCTCCTCCACCCATTCCAGCACAGCACAAGCAGAAGTCAACAATTCGCATCATCGACAAGCTCAAGGGCACCAAGACTACTCAGAACCGCCCGCAGAAGCAGGACGACGAGGACGATGATGCCGGCTGGGCTCAACTTGCTAAGAAGCGTGAGGCCATGCGTGCCAAACGCGCCAACAAGAAGGAAGACGCTCAGCTTGCAGAGCTCTATCAAGGCCTCGACGACTAGGCGTCTGAACGAGACCGAAAAGCGACCATGCCGAAGACGATACCGCCACGAGTGACCATTACGCCGCCGACTGCTTTCTTGCTTCCAACAACCACATACCGTCCGCGCTTTGCACAGCGGGGATCGACATGATTTGCCTTTTTTCCACCAACACAATTTCACTGCACATCTTTGCCCCTCGACACTTGCTTTGCATTGCCAACAAGAGCCAACGATACCACTACACGACTTGCTATCAAGATTGAATTTTTTCAAGCACACTCCTTCTTCTCTCTCTTTTGCTTAGCCGAGAGGAGAACAACACGTTTTGCATCACCGCGGACTGCGGCGGCTGGATTCAAAACAACGGGAAAGGGGGAATATCAAAATTTTGCTTTTTTGTTTCCGAGGTTTTCATGTAACATTAGGGTTTCTTGCTGAGCGGGTTGCTTTTGTTGAGAAGGAGGTGAAGGAGGGGAGGAGTGGTAATGGTGGGAGTTGTGGAGAGAGGGCGAGGACTCTGAGAGAGGATGGGAGGGGTGAAGGCAGTCAGGAGAGCAAAAGTGAGAGGACAAGGTGGGTGGTGAGCCTGTACATTTAGATAATGGTAATCTACATACGAGGCTTATCATGGCGTTCAACTTCTGATGCTGTGATGTGGGTGTGATGGGATGAGGTATAGAATGCAGGAGCTACATCACCTGAATGGTGACTCTGCCATTACATGATGAACCAAGACTCTACGGCAACACCACACTGTTGAGATGCTGAGGCAGAGACACCAGACTCACAAACGATGCAGTTCATTCATCACACCTGTATATCATGCCATTCCCCGTCCCTCCCACCCTTTGCCCTCCCATCCTAGCCCTCAACCCCTTTTGACCCCCTAAACAACCACTTCCTCCGTCTCATCCAAAATCTCCTCGACAATCTCCTCCACAACCTTCGTCCCCTCCCCCTCCTGCCCCGCCGCCTCCTCCTCCTCACTCTTCTCCGGCAGGCCCAAATCCGCCCTATCCTCCCTCAACAACCTCTCCGTCTTCTCCCTCCACGCCCTCCACTCGTCCAACTTCCTCCTGCGTTCCTCCACCACCGCGCGGTTGGCGGTATTCTTCCTCGCCAGGTCTTGCTCGTCGAATTGCTTGCTGTATTCGCGCAGGTTCTTGCGGACGGTTTTTTGTTCTTCTTTTGACAGGAGACGGCCGGGGCGTGGGCGCCACGCGAATTGTTTGAAGCCGTCGAGGGGTTCTTCGCGCAGGACGAGGCCGCGGAAGTCGTAGAGGTGGTAGCCGTTTTCCATCTGGGGGGGCAAGGTTAGTGGGGGTGGGGAAAGGGGAGGGGGAGAGGTGGCTTACGCGGTGTTTCCAGACGGAGGCGCTGGTGGCGACGAAGCGGCCGCTGGGGTCCCATTCGATGTCGGTCACGCCGTAGTGGTCTACCGATGCGAGGTGTTGGAGGTTGGCGGTGAGGTCTTTGTCTTTTTCTTCGCGCTCGCCTTCGTAGTCGAAATCGTAAAAGTCGAGGTCGAAGGATTGTTGGTTGAGCACGGTGGCGACGAGGACGAAGCGTCCGGCTGGTGACCAGTGGATGGCGTTGTTGTTCTTCTTGTCGATGGTGCGGATGTGGCGGAAGTTGCCGACCACGTTGGTTTTGCTCTTCTCGGGGCAGAAGAAGGAGACGGCTGTCTTGGGTTGTTGGACGGCGGCGCCTTGGACAACTTCACCAGCTGTGATGAGGACGAAGCGGTCGCCCTTGGGTTCCCAGGCGAAGTTGATGACGGTGTCTTTGATGGTGTCGATGACTTCGACGGGGACACCCTTCTCCTTGACACGGAAGATTTCGAGGTTCGTGGCGAGGGATTTCTTCGACTTGCTATGACGATCGACCTTGACGCAGACGTATGCGGACTCTGACTGCCAGTGGAGCTTCGCGTCTGTGACGTTGAAGAGATTTCGAGTACGGACAATCTCCTTTGTAGGAATTGACATGAGCGCGACCTTGGCTGGGTTGGATCCCAATTCGGGGGTCCAGAAGCACAAAAGCTGCTCATACTTCTTGTTATCGTACCGCTGGGGATTGGCGGGTGCCCACTCAAAGTCTACCACGCCTTCGATCTTGACCGATGTCTTATCCAAGAGGTTCATACGGGGAAGTTCGTAAATGGAGATGGATTGGCCAGGGTTCATGCGTGCAACGTATTTGGCGTCGCAAGACCACTTGAATGCCGGCCACTGGAGCTTCTTCTTAATCGGCTGTCCTATCTCGTCGAATCCTCCTCCTGGCTGGTCTAGTGTGGCGAAAGAACGTAGAGGCTTGCCAGTTGCGACATCCCAGATGATGTAGTTCTTCCCATCTTCTTCAAGAGATAGGAACGGGTTGCCCTCCTCCACCTGGAGTGGCTTGTGCGACCAGGTGACGAGGTATGCTTCGTTGGGAGAATAGTCGACAAGATTGACACCTGGATGGGCGAATCGCTTCTGCCTGGTCCAGGACGGTCCACCCCATAATTGCACACCCTGAGCGTGCATGGATGTGAGGTAAGTTCCCAGTGGTGACCACTGGACGAATGACTCAGTCCAGTGCTGTCGGTCGACAATTGGATCGGGGGTTTCGTCTCGCTCGTTCCAGTAGACACCAACATTGTCTCCTCTGTAAACCACAAACTGGTCTCTTCCATCTGTGTCGGACAACCACCAACGCAGATGCTCCTTTTCGGCAAACGGCTCAATATGTGGCTCATGGTATTCCTCGTCAATCCGCCCCTCTCGCCCATACCTCTCGATATCAGTGAGTCTGTTGACCTTCATGGTGTGCTTCTTGTCCAGAGCAGTCAGGTTGAGAGCTTTGATCGCGGCTGCAGCTTCCTCGGAAGATCCGTATTCGACGAAAGCGTATCCCAGAGTCATTTTGGTGTCCTCGTCGATTGGCATAAAGACCCTCTCCTCGTCTGTGGAACCCACTGATGTGAGCCTCTTCATGATGAACTTTGTGAGCTTTGGGCGGCTGTCGGCGGGAACAACTGGAAGTCCATCGCAGACGACAAAGGCGTCCAGGCCCTCTTCCATGCGCACCTGGTATTGTTCATGGAGATCTGACAGTATTAGCTATGCCTGTTCTTACCCCTCTCCTCGCCGTGCTCACCGGAGAAGTCAATCTCCTCATCGTCAAAGTTGTCATCGTCGGGTAGGTTATCGAAACTTGGAGCCATGCTGGGCGATTGTGTGTATGTGTAGCTATGCGACTGACTGACGTTCTGCGCGTTGACGAGGGCGTCGCCAAATATCAGTCTTGGCACAAAGGTGTGTGAGAATTTCCGACCCACGTCCCGGCACGGACCGCACAGTCCGAAAGGCTAACAAGCCTGTGGACGATCGCTGGTCAGTTGCTTCTGTGGTCGGTTCCTGACTGACGACAAGAGCACGGCGATCACATGGCGGTGTCTACCAGTTTCATGCACTTTACACTTCACTCACCATATCTGCTCCAGCCACACAAGCTCAAATCTCTCGTCAATTGATTGAGTGAAATATATTTTTCAATTGCCTTACCTCCCTTCCGAACACTTCTCCGGCGGCCGCTGCTCCCCGCAATTGATACGCGCGCATAGATTCGGTAGATCTAGTGGTAGATCTTGGAGCGATTTCGATTACACGAGAGGGTGGTGCGAGATGGCTTGTGAGTAGCCATACGTAATGCGAATGAATCGCCATGATTGACAGACCTGCAGCTCTCTCTTCGGAGCAGGATGCCTCTTATAGCGCCATCATCGACGCCATCCTCAAGAAAAGCGACCTGACCAGCGTATCTGCGAAACAGGTCCGAAAGCAGTTGGCAGTTGACGTCGGAAAGGATCTCACAGAATACAAAGTTGGTTTCTCTCTCTGCTCTTGCGTCTCATTGCTGATACGGTCTAGGATGCCATCAATGCACTCATTGGACGTCGCTTCGACGCGGTAAGCGCCGCAGCGATCGAGCCCGCTGCTGAGGAGGAGCATCATACGAACGGAGTAGTCAAGTCGATTGAGCAGGTCGCGACACCAGTCTCTCCACCACGCAAGTCACCTCCGAAGCGAAGCGCTCCCTCCGAGGAGTCAGAGCTGTCCGACCTGGTGGACTCACCGAAACCGAAAAAGAAGAGAAAGGCCACAACAGTAGAAGACGACGATGCCGCTTTCGCCATGCGCCTACAGGAAGAGGAGAATAGGATGGCGAGACCAACTAGAGGTGGAGCGACTCGCAAGCGCGCTCCGGTCAAGAATGCCGGAAAGAAGAAGAAGAAATCAGCCGCCAAAGTCAAAGACGATGACGATTCGTCCAAGGAATCAGCGGATGAAGAACCGAAGGAGCGCAAGGGCGGCTTTCACGTATGTCACGACACCTTCTATTGAGATGTTGTCCATTGCTAACACCACGACCAGAAACTCATGAACCTCTCCCAGCCCCTGGCGGAGCTCCTTGGCGAGGCCCAACTGTCGCGTCCACAAACCGTCAAGAAGATATGGGAGTACGTGAGGGCACACGATCTTCAAGATCCTGCAGACAAGCGTCAGATACGTTGCGACGAACCGCTCCGCGCAGTCTTCAAATCGGATCGGGTGCACATGTTTACGATGAACAAGATCCTGGCAACAAACCTCTACGCAGTGGACGAATGAGAGGAAAGCGGAAGTAAGGGTTAAGAGAACAACGATCACTTGGGCTTTATGAGAATGGACTCATTGAGGCATGAAATGGCAATGAAGAAAAGCAGGCCATGCAAGAAATGGCTGATGGAGCCACTTTGCCGGGCTGCTATGCAATTGGAGAAGAGGAAGAAGAAGAAGAAGCACTACAGAGGACATCTGTTCTGAAAGCATTAGCGATAGCGAGGATTATGACAAGCATGCACGCTGAACAAATTCGAGATCATGTCCAATTGATCCCTGGTTCAAAGTGAAAGACCAAGGATTTTGATACGGTGCTCGGACTAGAAAGGCCGTGAGACCAATTAAAGTACAGGTCGAATGCGTCTCCTCCCCTATCTACATGGCCGTCACTGCCTACAGAGCAGCGAGAGCACCAAAGACCAAAGCCCCAACACCAAAGACAGCAGCCTCGATCCTGCTTGCAGCACCAGTGGGGCTGGCGGATGGTGCAGCAGAAGTAGCAGCACTAGCAGCAGAGGAGGCAGCAGAGCCAGTGCTGCTAGGGGCAACACTGCCAGTACCGGTGGAGGAGGCGGAAGAGCCAGTGGTGGTCGCGTCAGAGGCAGAAGCTGAGCTTGACCCGGGGACGACAGAGCCGGTAGGCCTGGTGCCAGACGCGCAGGTAGCAGACTGAGGCAAGTCGGTCACGCCGCTGCTACCACAGAGGGCATTGGCGAAGTTGATGACATCTGGAGAGGAAGAGTCAGTGACGCGGCCCCGTGCCGGTCAGGCGTGACGTTTACTTACCCTGTTGCTGCTGGGCGTTGCAAGCCGTGGAAACACAGCACGCCAGGCCGTCAATAAGAGGCTTGTTGGAGCAGATGCAGGTAACGTTCAAGCCTCCGCATCCTCCAAAATCGCTGGTCACGCAGGAACCGGCGCAGGGAGGTAGGCCTTGTCTGTAGATCTGGAGTCAGTCGTGATCGTTCGTGACCAGACGGAGTGGAGCCGGGAGGCGGGGCGATACATACCCTTGAGCCGCTACGGCAGTGGCAAAGGCCGCGAGGACGACGATGAAAGAACGCATGGTGCTTGTAGTGATGGCTTATAAACGTTGTAGATGGAAATGTACAGATCTGGAACGCTGGAGATGCAAAAGCTGTTGACTTGAGGTCGAAGAGGGCGCAAAGGCGTTGGTTTTGAGGGAGGGCTCCTGGCGGGAAGCGAGCAGAAGCCGCAACCACGACCCAAAAACAGACCCCTTGGCTTCAGAGTGCCCTTGTTAGGTCTCGCGGAGGTCTCAAATCAGCGTCGCCCAAAGGTCCCGAAACGGTCCAGCTGCCTATTTAGCGCCGATCCGAGCGTACAGGGCTCCGAGGAGCAGCCACGAGAAGCCAGAGTCGCACCGCAAACCTTCCATCGCATTTTTGGCCCACAGTCTCCCACGGCTGCCGACTCTCAACCCTTTTCCGTCCCTTGGCTTCCCCAGCCAAGACTGTCAAGCTCATCCTCGTGGGCAGTGCTGCATCTCCGGTCCACCGCGCGGTGACGGTCCGCTAATCAAAGGTATGTCATCCATATCGAGTCTGGACTCCTGTTCGCAAACCTTCTGTCGCCTGCCGACAGTCCCACGGTTGTCTCCTTTGCTGTCAAGATGCTATCTCGCGTTCTGATTGCGCCCACGTCGACCATTGCTGATCAGGGGTCTCCTTCCACAGTGTCGGCTCATTCGACAACACTGCCACCCCGCCATTGTGTGTCCCGGTCCTCACCGACGAGGAGAGACGGCGGGGGGCAAAGTTCGGATCATCCGGCGGGACAGCAGTGAGGCATGCACAGTTGAGAGACGGTGCCCAACAACCCCATCCCGCATGTCGAACGCCGCAACCTATCAACTATGCAACAAGCCTCCAGCCCTACTACAGCGACATTGCAGTCTCCCACGGTCAGAAAGAGCTTGTTTACGCGCATATCTTCTCCCTTTGGTTCAAAGTCCAGGACAGTTGCCGAGTTTACCGTTCAAGCCGACGATCCGCACCGCCGGTATGCGCCAGGCGACATTATCAAGGGCAATGTCATCCTCAAGCTTATCAAGGCCGTCCGAGTCACGCACATCGTCGTCTGTCTGCATGGTTTCGCGCAGGTGTACAAAACGGCCGGTGCGCCGCCGGCGGAGGGTTTCCGAGCACATAACAACCTCATTGGAAAGGGACGAGGGAAGAGAAGGGGAGAATATTTTGGCAACGGGTTCGCAACCTTGTTCGAGGACGAGAGAGTCGTCTGCGGAGATGGCAGATTGGAGGAAGGTAATTACAAATTCGAGTTCAAGATGCGCTTCCCGAACGAGACGATGCCTAGTAGTATCGATGTAAGTACACGTGCCATGATGGCAATTTGGTTGACCTAATACGTGCGCAGTTCGAGAGAGGAACGGTTACATACATGGTTACGGCCACCATGACACGACCCAATTCAATGGCTCCCATGGTTTACCACGATCAGAAGATACAATTCGCAGAACGAATAGATGTATCAAAGTTGTTACCGCCAAAGCCGCGCACTATCACCCTCGAACCGCTCCTCAAGAGAGCCCCGGGAAAGTCAAGCACGTCCAAACGACGGGCCGGTCAAAGCGACAGCATGCGACAGGACGATGGCAGTGGCTCACAGTTTGCCGATGGTCAGAGTGTCGCTCGGTCACAAGCCAGTACTACCGGTGATTTCATCATCACCTCCAATTCGCCCGCGCCGAGCATCAGAAGCTCAGGCTCAAGGCAGAGCAGCAGCAATCGCCATACGTCCGACTCTGTACGCTCAAGCCGAGCAAGCGACTGTGGGAGTGCGGTCCATGACGGCTCTGGATCAAAACGCAACCAGACCATAACGGTCCATGTCGAATCATTGAAAGGCGGCACTCTTCGTGGCGACACGATTCCTCTCCGAATCGTTGTCAATCACACCAAATATGTCAAGAGTATGCAAGGTGTAATAGCAACATTGTACAGACAAGCAAGAGTCGATACGCATCCTTCATTACCACTCGGTCCGACCACGGATGGAGAGAAGCGAAAATTCGAAGACTACTATCCAAGGTCCTTGACTGGTTTGGGCGGGCTATCACTTTCAGCAGCTGGATCGAGCCACATTTTTCGTAAGGATTTATCACAGATTGTGATGCCACTGCTGGTCGATCCGCAGACTCTGACGACCGAGCTCACGCCGAAACTGCGTGTGCCTGAGGACTGTTTTCCGACCATCGCTTGTGTGCCAGGCGCCATGATAAGCTTCAAATACTACTTGGAGGTCATTTTGGACATCCAGGGAAAGCTCGCAGGGTCTGAAAAGTACTTTGCCCCCACGAGTTCGGAACCTGCCATCTCAACGCCCGATGTGGACACCTCTGGATCGGACAGATATGGACCTCATCCTTACGTTGACACGACCGCAGTCCGAAGGGACAAAAGCGTCGTCACATGTATACTTGAGATTGTAGTTGGAACTCATGACAGCGAACGGAAGAAGGGCAAGGAACGCGTGCCGGCAGAAGTTGATCTCCGTGAGCGGACCGTCGACCAGGCCCCTTCATCGCCCTACCATGCAGATCAGCCGGCACCATATGGTAATGGGCCGCCTCATTTGGCTTCACCACAACCTTGGCCCAACAATCACGTTCCACATTATGACTCCGCCGCGAATGGGCACTACGATTACGATTACGACTACTACAACGAAGGCTACGACCCTAACTACGACTATACCTCACAACAATGGTATGGCTATGATGCTCCACCTGACTTTGCGCCTCCCGAATTTGAACCTCCTGCCCTTCCGGGAGACGAGAATCTGACCGACAAAGAACGGGCCAGACGCGCTGAAGCAAGACTCCTCCCCAGCCAGCCCCCTCCAACGTCCTCATCGGACGATGCATACAGCAGCGCCTTGCCTAGCGCCCCAACACTCGACTTCGACTTTGGCTTGAGGTCTTTCATGGCCGACTCATCCGCACCACCTCAAACACATCCTTCTTCGCCACCGGAGCCACAAGCCGGTCCTTCCGCCCCACGATACAGCCAAATTGGCCTCACGATCAACACAGTTCCGAGCTCAAGTAGCACGAGCAGACAAAGACCTCCAAGCCAACCACCTACCTCTGCGCCACCCACAGATGATAAAGCGGAACTGCAGAGGCGTGAACTTGCCAATCAAGCCAGTCGTCCACCGCCGGTCCCAGCAAAGGACACACCGCCCACGTCCCCCAATGCACCACGGACAAATGGGCACAGACCGCCACAGCCGCCTCCGCAACGGGACTTTACTCCCTTGGTCCCGAGCAGCAGCGAGCTAGAGGAGATGGAGCTGCGCGAAACCGGCGCAGAGGGTCAAGAAGGACAAGCCAGCAGTGCAGCCGGGGGAAATGGTCAGCTGCCTCGATATGAGAGATGAGATCCGCAACATGCAGGGGTGATATAGCAAGCGTTGATCAAGAGAAAGCGAGACAGATGCTCGCAAGCACAGGCAGAGATAGGAATGCATCCATCCTGACCAACACATTACCACTTTCCGTATATGACCAAGCCATGGCCCAATACCCTTCCCCCTTCCCCGTTGAGAAGACAAATATAGTACATGCATAAGCACCACCAACCAATCGCCCCAACGCACCTCCCTCTCGGCTCCCGGCTGAAACTGGACAGGGATATCGATCCCGCAAGGCCTGACAGGCACGATGCAGATGCCGCATCAGCTTTGACACATGCTTACCTCAATGTCGATCAGAAGTGACAGGCGTGACAGCTTCGCATGCGAGATGTCGATCCGGAAGAGCAGGAAGGCGAGTGACAGCGCCAGTTGTACCTACATCTGACACGGAACCAAGGGTGGACCATGTGGTTCGGCACTCGCCTCGAGCGAACATGTCCAGTATGCACGACACACGGGTCGGGGAAGGGTAGGCATGTGCGACACCGGGAGATACTGGATGTACAGTACAAGCAGGGAGGAGCGGTGCAGCTCGTGCAGGGCTGTAGAACGCGATGTTGGAGGCGGAGTGGCTGCGGGAGGAGCGGGGGACGTGCAGGGTATGGCTTGCTGAAGCTGAGGGGGAGGGGATGGGATGGCGTCTGCGAGCGAGAGTCGCCACTTGTGTTGGACGGTACTCTTGCCGTGCAGGACATTTGGATGGGGTCGGGTTGCGATGTACCTTTATCGTAGATGGACATCTTGGAGTGTGGGGTGCGATCTACGGTTTTGTGATGTGTGAAATGCGGGTTGATAGGGGAGGATGAGATGGGGATGATGAGGCGAGCTGGAGGGGGATTGTGATGGTGCATACCGGATGACGGCTCCGTTGGAGTTAGAGGGCACTTGGGTGGTGGGCTGGGATGTGTGAGGGCAACACGGGTGGCATGGATGGGTGGCGATTCCGATTGTGGCATATTCCGGTGGTTGTGATATGCTGATACGCTGGTATTGCTTCCCATTGATGGCTTCGAGCGCGAAAGAGGACATGTGTCCCGCTTTAGGACAATGGGTGACGGCTGGACCCAATTCATTGACGAATGGGAGGATGTTACTAGCCATGAAAGCCATTAGCTGTGGACGTGCCAACGGCACGGTGGGTGTCCATGGCTTGCAAAGGGCTTGCTGAATGCTGTTGGCGCAGGACCTGTGCTGGAAGGCATGTAGTGGCGTCGAGGGTCTGTACATAGGTCGGCGCACATATCGACCCGCGGTTGCAGCACGATCGAGATGGCGCTGCGAGGCCACAGATAGGTCGGATGATCAGCCGCATCAAGTCGTTTGCACGTGGGCTGCTCTACAGAGATCCGTCAACAGCCCATCATGCTGAAGGCTGACGGCGTTACTCTGACCTCAATTGATCGATATGGGTGGTGGTATGCTCTGAGAAGCCCTGATATTGGTCTGCCCATGGATAGGCGGCACGTTAGATACTGTGTTGTACCTCACGAGTCACACATGACATTCAAAGTCCCTAGAGGCGTTGCAATCAGGCTGGTGAGGTTAGTCTCGTGGCAAGCGCGGAAGCAGCATCCGTCAAGCCACGGATTTGCACTCGAATACTATAGTACGACGGTCCTGATTGGTGCGGTGACCTCTTGCGGCGAAAGCTCGTGCAGGGACCAAGTCGAAAAGGGCCTGTTTTGAGCGATCGAAGAGGGAGGAATTGGTTGGTGATGTTAAAAAGCGGATTTGCATGCGGGCGATCGAGCTGATGGTATCCTTGGCATCAATCGGCACGCGACGCATCGACCGACGAACTCGGTCCCTGCAGCGAATCTGTCACTTGCCGGCTTCCTGCCCTTGGATCCCTCAGGATCATCTTTAGCAGGATCGACACCCTTCCTCCGAGAGTGCGAGTTTTTTCGCGCTTGGCGGCGTCGTCCGTGTCGCATGACTAATAACTTCACTACTTTAAGGCCTTATTATTTAATTAATATTTAATCTGATAGTGTAACAACTATTCGCAGTAATTATTGTAACCTTATATATCTCTATATTTCCTTCTTAGCTTTTTAAACATAGCTAAACTACAATATTTGCGTACATTTAAGTTAAAGCTTAATAACTACTAGATAGCTCTTAACTCTTTATCTACTTTACTTCTCGTCTCCTTTCTACTATTATCTATAGAGTATATAAAGCCTTTAAGAGGCCTTTTCTATTTATAGTAAAGAGTCTTATATAGATTAAGATCTAGTAAAAAGGCTAGATAGCTAGAGAAGTAGATATTAAGCTTCTTAATATAGTAGGCTATAATATTACAAGCCTTATAGTATATAGTACTATTATCTTCGATAATAACGACTAGCTAGTTTAGATTAGCTTCTCTAAGGTACTCTATATAAGAGAAGAGTAATTTATTATAAACTTTAAAGGTATACTAGAGAGTATTAAGCTTATATGCTTTAGCCTTAAAGTTATTATATTTAAATAGCTATTTAGGCTCCTTTTTATAAGTTTTGTACTTATATCTAGTATTAGCGTTATTATTATTAATCTTACAAATCTACTAAGTAAGAGCCTTAAGCTACTTATACTCCTCTAAGGCCTTATTGTTAATAGCTTACTACTACTTCTAATCTATAAGATTCCGGTTTATCTTATTAATAATAGCTAGCTTAGCTTATAGATTATACTATTTAATATTATTATAGTTCTAAACTATATAAGGCCTTAGTATAGAGTAGTTTTAGCTGTATATAGTAGCCTATTACTTATGTACAAAGTTTAGTAAAGTTTTAGTTCCGATAGACATTATACTCTATAGTATAGAGACTCTCTCGTTAGTAGTACTACTAAATAGCTATTTCTTTTTATTATAAACAATAAAGATAGCTCTAGCCTTAATATAGCTATCTAATTCGCTACTATCGGATGTATATTCGTAGCGATATTCGGGGTTATATTAACTAGACTTCTTAGTCTTATAATTGTAGCTAATTAGCTTTAGATCTCTATAATTGCTAGCGTAATAATCTAGATCTTATATAATGTTAAAGACCTACTTCTTATAAAGCCTTAGTACGTTTATATCGAGTTCTTAAAGCACTTTACACTTACTAGCTTAGTTAGCAGAGATAACTAGATCCTAGCTTCTATAGAGTTAGATAGTATTACGTACTACAAAAGAGATAGCCGAGCTAGGTAGTACTAGTAGTTTTAGGCCTCGTAGGCCTTTATTCTTTGCTTAAATTATTAGATCCTCTATATTACTACCTTTAGCAGCCTCTAACACCTTTTTAAAAAGGCTTC
Source organism: Elsinoe arachidis (assembly GCA_013372555.1). Lineage (NCBI taxonomy): Eukaryota > Fungi > Ascomycota > Dothideomycetes > Myriangiales > Elsinoaceae > Elsinoe > Elsinoe arachidis. The sequence goes on along the minus strand of JAAPAX010000006.1, from coordinate 956,429 downwards.
TAAGTGTACTCTCTAGTAGCCTAAGAAGCTTATAGATTTCTATAGCACTTATACCTAATTAGAAATAATACAAAATTATAACTTTACGTAGCTATAGAGAGACATCTTTGCCACGACCTATGAGAATTTAAGCTTTAACAACGCGTTAGTGGATGAATAATAACTATCTATAATAACGAGAGGTGGGAGAGTAGAGGAGGTAAACAACGCCAAGCGCGAAAAAACTCGCACTCTCGGAGGTTTGTACCGGTGACGCGGTATGGCCGCGTGCAATTGTGGAGAGGTCGCCGCCGAAGGTGCTGTCTTGCCCTGTCATGACAGATGCTAGTCAGGATCCTCAACGCTTCCAAATAGCCACATCTGTGAGCACGACCGCTTCGCCAAACATCGACGATGCGACCCTGCTGGCTGTGACAAGATGGCAAGTCCACTGGCTGTGACAAGATCTGGGGTCTGAACAGCCGTGCCCAAATAGCCACTCATTCGAAGCGCAATCGTTGAGCATGCGATCATATCGTGTGCAGTCGCAGATGCGGTCACGATTGAGCCAGTCATTGTCTGAACAAGGAACGCAACAAGTCCCGAGCCAAAAAGGGAACAATCTTGTGCAACATTGAGCTACAACGTCCGGCCTGTCGATGCCCTCGATCTCGCTTGCCCGGCCGTCTCACGTTCCACCCCTCGATCATTCCTCGATAAAATGCAGACATGCAATTAGGAAGGAAACACTACGCCGTGCCTCATCGTTCGTGGCGCCACATTCTAGGTCCGCATATGCAAGGTCTACTGGCTCTTGCTGGTCCCTTCAGACCACAGCACCCTGTCCACTTCGAGATATCCCCGAGTACATCAATTCCTATAGCCACGAGGATCGACAGCTGTGCCGCCAAAGCTTTGAATTCTGCCCACGCCCGGTTGTCTGGTCTTGAACCACTTCCACGGCCCTGCTCGACCGCCTGATCGGCTCCCGCGAGGCACACCATCCTCCCGGCATGCTCGTTGGAAGCTGGTGACGTCCCAGACACGGTAACGGCGGCAGAAAACAACGAGACGTTCACTTTGTGTCGGACTTGGTTGCGGCCTTGCTCATGCACTACTGGTGCCAAAGAACCTCGAGCGCTGTTCTCGCCGACGTGCCGACCGACCTGTGCACCATCTGCAAATCATTTCCCAAATATCTCGTTGCAATCTCGTCTTGCTCTTCAAACGCCCTTTCGACATTGTTCTTGGCCCTGTCCGGCCACCACATTGCCCCATTTTCTCTCCGCCCCGACCATCCTCCTGCCCAACCTCGCACGCACTTCAGATGACCCTCTAGCGCCTTTACACAACTGCAACGATCTCCGATGCTGCGTCTTGACTACCGGTAAGCGCACATTGACCCACGGAAATCTCTGCCAGGCTCGTCTCTCGGTCTGTGGAGAGTCTGTTGTGTGCAGCGGCGGAGGCGATTGCGACGCGACTTGCACAGTCAAGCTGCCGTCCCTTACACCCACGGCTACCTCAAAGTCTCGATCGCCCTTCTGGCCCTCACTTCGGTCAGCCGATGCTGGCGACATTCGCAGGACCTTTACGTTCCGGTACCGTGGTCAACCCAGCATCGAGAAGTTGCTCTTCAATTCCAGCACTCCTGCCTTGGGCCCTCGATTTGGCGCCCCAAAGTTTCCACACAGTCGAGTCATTCAAGCCATGCTCGGGATCGAAGTCGGATTGTGGAATGTTTTCCTCAACAGATCTTGATCAGTCCCTCCACTCCATAGGACTGCAGCAGTATACCCAGATCCTGCGGAATGAGGGATTCGAGACATGGCGCCAACTACTCGACATCACCGAGGATGACATGTGCGTCGATTCTACGGTAGCTCGATGAACCTCTCTGCTGACACGTCGAAGGATTGCACTGGACATCAAACTCGGACATCGAAGAGTACGCGCGCTTCTCCTACACTGCGGTAGATTCAACAAGTGCTAATATTCTCAGCGATTACAAAGGGCGATTCAAGATGCAAAGCAGCAGATCCCAGATGGCGTGGGAATCAACACGCCTAATCACTCTCCCGGCAGCTCCCGATATGATGGCCATTCGAAAGCACGCAAGTCCGAATCTACGACGCAGGAAGATACAACTCCTACCATTCATCAAGCGGCTCCTCAGAAGCGCAAGTATCGTCGGCACCCAAAAGTCTGTCAACACGCCCGCTTTCGGGACACCGCTGACATTTAGAAGCCAGACGAGAATGCACCTGAAAGACCACCTTCAGCATATGTCATCTTCTCGAATCGTACGCATGTCACCTTTCATGCACGGTAACAACACTGACTCGTCATTCTAGGAGTACGCGAGCGTCTCAAAGGTCAGGAGCTAAGCTTCACCGAAATCGCAAAGATTGTTGGCGAACAATGGCAAGACCCAGATCCAGAGGAGAGAGCAGCTTGCGAACGGCAGGCACAAGCAATGAAAGAGACCTATTATGCTCAACTCACCGAGTACAAGAAGACTCCAGATTACCATATCTACCAGGCCTACCTCGCTGAATTCAAGGCTAAACATGGAGAGAAAAACGCGAAAGGTGCGCAATGAACGCGTTCGCCTCCACGATCAGTCCAGGATTGACCAGATTCAGCAGAATCGAAGCGGGTGAAGGCAGACTATGATCCAGGAGTGTCCATGACGCGCAGTAATAGCGATGAGGGTATGCTGGACGGCACTTCACCGAGGACTGATGTCGTTGCTATACCCGGCCACACGCCCTCAAGTCGCTCCAGCTGCACCGACGGATCTACGTATAACGACAGTAATGTTACCACAATGAGCATTTCAACGGGCTCCAATCAATCTCATTCACCTCTATTCGCACGACCTTCCTCCATGTACGCCTCGTACCGACTACAACAAGATCACCCTATCGACGACAGACGTTGGGATTCCCAGACCATGCCGTACCGGGAGCAAAGCGCGGGCTGGTCTATGTTACAGGATGGAGATACAGGAGAGAGAGGCTTCCGCCATTTGAATGGACCGCCACCATATGCAGCAGATCACGCCAACTCGGGCCCTTCGGCAAGCAGGACTATTCCAGTGCAAAACCCATACACTCGCCGTGGATCTCTTCTACCGTCACCTACCTCTCCTGTTGATCCTCGAAGCCGTATCCTTCCTCCTCCTAATGGTCTTGGAAGTAAGCTTGCCAATCCAGATTCCCTACAATCATCGAGACCTCCCCAGCAACCGCCAATCATTCCCAGCGCACAGCTTCATTTGCCCCAACGGCGATCCAGCCTCTCCCTACCACCCCTACGCATCCAAAGAGAAGGATATCCCGAGGAGCGTCGCCAGCCACGATGAGCTAAGCCTTTCGTGGTGCGGTAAGATTCTGAAAAGCTCGCGGGGCACTACAGTCAGGCTATAAGGCGATCCACAGCTGCATTCATAGTCCTACCACGTTATCACACGAAGCATGGCGACGCCGTCGGTCATTATTCTCGACTGCAATTTGGCAAGCTCACTTCCAGGCGATGCAGGCTGTGATGCAACTGAATTTTCCAGTCCACTCAGGACTACCATCACGCTTACGATCATACGCTTGCGTTCCACGCATATGATCAGAACGAGACTCTCTCCTATGGAAAGGAACTGTATCGACCTGCGGGCTTTTCAAGCACCCTCTCCATGTGACGTCCTGCGGTCGAATGCAGCGTCAAAGCCGCAAGCATCATGGCAGCCTGACCGTCCCCGATGATCGATGTTCGTAGGTCGTCGCATGGACCTGAATGAGACCTCGTACACACCAGACCGAGCCTAGATTGTCCACATGCCGTAGTCGGTCTGTACATGGACAACATAGTAGGACCAATCACAGCCGAGCTACTCAGTGGCTTGGACAAAGCGGGAATGTCGAAGCAGTATTTCCACTTCTGCATCACAGAAGAAGTGCAAGATCTGCACGATGGCAGATCTTCTGTCGAAACAATCTGACACCTTTCGAATGTGGACAGCAACACCGGGTCCAATCTGGACCGGCAGAACTTGTTGCCTTTCCCGTCGAAATGCGTGGCAAGGGAGGTGCAGCCTCCACCTGTTGTAATAAGCCGCATCATGCAAGGCCGGAACGATGAAACGATGAAATGATCAAGAGACCGCTTACGGCCGATCGCAACAAGTGCTAAATACGGTAGGCGCACAGCAGCGAGATCCGCTACCCGTGGCAGGATATATTCAGATACCCAAAACATTGAAACATACCTGTTCTTCATTACCATAATACCATGGCCATGTCAACCAAGGCAGTATCGTTCTCTAAGCCATTATTCATAATGGGTATTATCATGATACCAAACAAGACAGACCGCCAGGACCCGCCTGCACTGACATCCCCTCACAGCGCCACCAATACGACCATTTCCGGACAAATTTATCCGGAATGAGCGGTCGATCGAAAAGGGATCAGCCTCACCGGCTGCCAATCGCCTGTCCAGTCCCCTTGCTTCTGCCCGTCAGAGACATGATGGAGTTCTCTGTCCATGCCAACGTGCGCGCTGTCGATCAAGCTTACTTAGCCGAAACGTGATGGAGCTCGTTTCGGTGCCCAATCAATCAATGCTTTTCCGATACGATTTTCCGCCCAAACTCGGTCCCGACGTTGGCTGGTAGCACGCGCGAAACAAAGACGAATGGTCTTCACGTTGTGGTCGGGCTTCGGAGAAATAGCATCATGTGCCATATCACATGATGCCAGAGACTCGCACTGTCTGGCCACCTTGACTCTTGATATTTGCCCAGGCGATGTTACATTGTACAATCGAGGCATAGACCTCCACCGCAGACAACGACATAGGAGCAACGAAGCTGGTGGACGCCACACCCGTGACGCCAACGCGCAAGGTAGGAAGGAGGATCAAGGGTGGTGAATACCGATGGAATTTCTGTGACTTACCACCTCCTGCGTAGATCGCGACTCGATCGCAGCTCCAATGCAAACCGTGAGTGAAAGCTTCCAGTATTCCGCCGTGGTAGATACCATTGCAGTATTGATAGACGCCAGAAGCACCACGCTGCTCCCTATTGCGCTTGTAAGAATCTTTCGCTTCGTCAAGCCGGGGGTGACCGCCGTCAGTGACCGCATAAAAAATCTTCGGGAGACCTTCTCTTTTGTGTCAAGGGCAATGAGTGTATCTTTGTCTACCGTGTACGGAAGGGGCGAGACCTCCTGCCACGAGATCAACGTTACGATGTCATGGATTTTCCGTGCATCAGACGCCATCTTCTTCACAGTCGACGCGGTACGCCACCCGTCCTGATCGAGATCCCTAGGTTTCCGTGAACTGACACTCCCGCGGCGCAGTTCCTGAACGATGAGGCCTCGCCCATTCGACGGCAATCGTCCGGCATTTCTCGCTCAGAAGATCTCATGGACTACGCGGAAGAATCTGTTGCTGCCCATGACCCACAGCGGCTGCGAAGATGGTAGCGCTAGGCTCCCTGCACTGAACCATTCCCGCGCGTCCATAGCCCTGTGCGCTTCATATCATCGTTATAGCGTTGTTACGGAGTTTGCCTACACATTGAAGTGACAGCAGGATCTTCGATCTCCGTGTTCCTTGGGGCGAAGACGTCCCGTATGAGCGATGCAGACGCCTCGCAAACGAATGACACACCTCATCGCTTAGCGTGATGATTCGCAGGCGTACTTTCCTCCGATCTACCAGTCACTATTGTGCGGCTCGCTGTCGGTCGCTCTGCATCCTGGTCGAGGTCCAAAAGTCATCATTATCATGGTTTTCGATCATGCCCAACGGATCTGCATTGATGTCGCGGTTGTGCCACCAAGAAAGCGAGCGCCTAGGGTGTGTGGCTAGAGGAAATCCTCAGAAGTTGCACCAGACTTAACCCCGGTATGATAGAGGCCAGTATCATCTGCGAGCCGTCTCCTCGTGACGCATTTTCAAGTCTGACAGCACCCCTGTAAGCGCTCCGGCACACCCGGAGCGGTAAACCGTTATGATCTTGCACAAGTACCGTCAGCTCAATTGCACATGCCGTCTCAAGACCGTTCATCGCGTCGTGGCAAGCACGAACGTGGCGATAGAATATAACCACATCTCACAACGAGAAGCGCACGACTTCAAAGCCACGCGCACTTTTTCCCCATGCGCCCATCAACTCTACTCATACAATCTCCATGTCCACATCCTGAATCGAGAAATCGAAACCAAATCCAGTATCCCTGAAGTGCATCGCTCGATGGGCGTCTAGCGCCATGCGACGCAAAAGCCAGTCTCCAAGCTTGTCCGCATGCAGCTCCTACACAAGCTGGCTCAATGTTCCCTCCCTTACCGCCATAAAAATCGAGATTATCGACACTTGGCGCTCTCAGACGGCGGGATGCAAGATCCGATTGCTAACACGATGTCCGCCAGTCGCCAGATGCGTGGATGACCAGCGTCGAGCGACAGCAAGAACCATGTCCCTCAGCCTCGCCATTACCCGTCCTGCCCAGCAGCGACTGCCGCTCCAGCGAAAACCCCCATACGTGAATCCCCTGCCTCGCAAACACCTCTCGCCACGTCCATTCCCACCGACCAAAAGCCCATGATCAGAGTGAACGTTCAGCGGCACACCATTCCTTTCTCGTGCGGAACCAAGTCCGCACTCACAGAGAGGCCACCCAGCCAGCCAGCGATGACGTCGCGCCCCCCCTCGCCTCTCCTGCCCCAATTCCCAGTTCCCTCCCCCTCTCCTCCCCGAGCATGCACGCATGCATGCATAAACTGTCCTCGGGCGCCAAAGCGTGCAGGAACACGCAGCGCATGACGACCCCTTCCCCGTCCGGCAGGCGGTGAGGCTACTCTAGCGCTCCTTCAGGGACAGTGCACCAGGATCGCCCACATCGAAATTTCCAATTTCCGATTCGTCGATGCGATGGATTGTCGATGGGACTAGTGGGAAAGGGGTGCAAGGAACGTGTCATGGGCTGACTAGCGTCGTGGCGGGAGGGGAATGGAACGGGGGGGCGGAGTGCGGACCGTGAGGCGCTTCATTCTGGGGGCGGAGCGTGCGGTGGGGTGACGTAGGAAATCGAGATGCTGGCTCGAAGGGGAAGAATGGGGATTTCGGCTTTTGAGATGGGATTGTTTCCTTGCGCGTTTGGGCGGTTCATAGTGAGGTCGTTGGTGTGTGTTAAGAGCAATGGGAAGTGGCGTTAGGGGCAAGAGTAAGTGATCATTGACTGGAATATGCTATTCGGGTATCATTCGAGCTCTATATCGCTGTGGGTATCTGATCCTGCAAAACGCCTGCCGAAACCCATGAAGCCCTTGTCAGGCTGAGAGTAACACTCGAGCAATCATAGAGCCATGCGGACCAAACCCTGGGAATGGTCTACGAACTCTCTCCGCGTCGCTGCTCGGCTGCATCGGCCCTGATGAATCTAGCCACCTCGTCTCTTGCAGCTCCGCCGGCAGCAGCGGTGACAAAACCATTGACATCTTCTCCATCGACCACGACGTTGCTGCTTCTGATAGATGCCTGCCTACTCGCCACGCCGAATAGACACCTCCACAGGTCCTCCGCCTTGACGTTCTCGCCGCCGCCCTTGCCTTTGCCAAGCAGCTTCTCCATCCCCTCGGACTGCATCTCAAGTCGCTCAGCCTTGTCCACTTCTCCTCCCAATGCAGGTGTGGTACCGCGGCTTGCACTTCGGCTTCCTGACTTGTCCTCACGGGAGCGGTGCATGATCTCCAATCTTCGCTTGACGCTGACCTCGTACACGCTCTCTTCAACCGTGCCGTTAACAAGGTACATGAAGACGCTGGTCGCTCTGGTCTGACCAATTCGATGGACACGGGCGATGGCTTGCAATTCAATGCTAGGATTGACCAGCGGCTCGCATAGCATAACATTTGTCGCATTGACCAGATTGAGACCGGACGAATCGGTCTTTGCGTCCAGCAAGAACACTTCGATGCTGGGGTCCTCGCGGAACTTTGTGATGCTGTCTTTTGCCGAGATGGAGACATAGGTGATGCCAAAGGTCGACAGAGCAGAAGACAAGACGGAGAGGAAGTCGCGGTACTGAGAAAAAATCAGAGTCTTGCTTCCAGGCTCTGAGCGACGTATATGCAAAAGGTGACGAGAAATGGTGTCGATCTTGGTGCCGAATGATCTGTTCGACGGCAGATCAATGGCCTTGATAGCAGTCAGGTCCGACGCAGCCATGCTGTCGTAAATCTTTGTATTGGCAATTGGATCAGGCGTGCTGGTCGAGGAGCTCGAGTCGTCATCCGCAGATTCTGCAGTCGGATGGACCTCTTCGTGCGCTCTGATCTCGCGAGGCTTGTAGGTGATGTTGTGAAAATCAACAGATCTGAGACCCCTCTTGCAGACCGGGCAGGTGCGGTGCTCCCGATACCAAAGGTTGATACAGTCCTTACAGAACTGGTGGCCGCAAATTGTCAGGACTCCCTGCTCAAAGTTCTGCTGACAGATGACGCAGATGCGTTCAGCCTCGTCATTTGACTGCTCGCGAAGGTGGAGTAGGAAACGACGCTTCGAGCGCAAGGTCGACAACGACGTCTCTGTCTTGGTCAAACGAGTCGATGCGGCATCAAGCTCTCCCAGATCGAGCGTTTCATCTTGGTTCTCCCTCCAAGGAGCAACAGTGTCGGACAATTGCTGCAGTTGACGGTAGAACTCCAGCCTCTGATTCATGGAGTTCTTGAACAGCTCCTGGTCTTTCTCAAGCCGGGGCTGCAACTTCGAATAAGCCTCGCTCATTGTCTGGAGCTGAGCCATGAGCTTGTTCACCAACGCAGCTTCGCCTCGACTACGACTGCTTTGATTCCCAGCCCATTGCAAGCTGCCCTCTGTACTCCTAGCTTCGCCGATGAGACCTCGAAGCGAGAGGATTGCATCACCTTTTTGCTTGACACCATTCCTTTGGCTGAGTAGGCTGCGCATGAATGCTCGAGATTCCGGTGGTTCTCTTCCATCTTTCTCATCGTCAATATCCCGTAGGCGGAACTCTTTAAGAATCTGGCCCATCTCATGATCAACGAGCGTGTTGATTTGCCCGGTAATGCAAGCTTCGCGATCCGCAACCACAGCTCTGTAGGCATCGAAGTATGCATAGAGATCTTCTTGCTGCTTGGTACTGTCCTCGTACTCGTCCCCGGTGATCTCATTGTCCTCGACATCAACCAATTGTTTCGCAAGTAGATCCACAATCTTCGCCCGCCACTCCACCAAGAGCTGTGTTTGGCGTCCAAGTATATTTGACAACTGGTCTGCCTTCTCCACAAGCCTCTGACTCTCGATGCCACCATAAGATGCGAAGTTCAGTGTTGATGGCAGGCCTTGCCCAACATGCTCCGCACCAGCCGCACGAACTTCGTCCATGATCGCCTCAGCACTTCGCGCAGTCTCGAGTAGTAGCTCACGACGTATGACCTTTGCAAGATCGTAATGCTTGACTTCGTCGGCCTCAAGTTCATTCCATCGGTCCCCATTTTCCTCGATGCCTTCAGCCGACTTCATCTGGAAGTAGGCAGTGCCGATGAAGAATTGGCACATGTGCTCTAACTCGAGGACATTTCGGAGATGGTTACGAAGCTGTCCACGCTTTTTGCGTTCAGGAGAATCTTCATCATTGTCATCCTCGGCCGCTGCCTCCTTTGGATTTTGGGCCGGCAGCTTGGCTATCTCATCGCGAGCGTCTTTCACCATAGCCTGAGCTTGATCGAGTGCCTGTCGATAGTAATTGAGAGCCTGCTCTGCTCGGTCGCTGATGTTCTTGGCGTTGGCGATAATGTGGCCTTTGAGACAGCGTGTGGTGATCGACATACGAGCCTCAGTATTGATGGCAGTCTCGTTCTGGTCGATCATCACTCCAAGCACCTCTTCGACAGTCCGTAGAGGTCCACCGCCTGACCTGCCCAGCGCACGCTTGTTGCGAGAGCCAACCTGAGGGTGAAGGCATGTTTGTCGTAGTCGGACCAGCCATTCCCTCATCTTCTCCACCGTTCGAGCATCTTCTGGGTCCCAGAGACCTGACGCTGGCGAGCCGTCTGTAAGAAGACCGCATTCCTCAGCCATCTGCTCGAAGAGATTTGTATAGTTCTGCTCCTCGATGGTGGTGAATGGCATTGTAACAACCACTCGTCGCTGTGGGGGAAGGCGCAGCTCGCTTCGAATGCGATCTTTCGTGTGGCGTAAGGCGATTCCACCAAAGAGATCCTTGAATTCTGCGTCAAACGTCTCATGGTAAGTTACTAGTCGCTTCCAGGCTTCCGAGGAGCTAGCAAATGGCTCGTACCCAAGAAAGATCAACAGTCCACGCAGATCCTGGACATCTCTCTTGACTGGGGTTCCGGACACAGCCCATGCATTCTGTCTAGGGAGGAGCGATGCAGTCTGAGCTGCTTTGCTTACTCCCGACTCGACCATTTGTGCTTCGTCCAGACACACTCTCCACCAGTCGAGCTGCACTAAAGGACTTTTTGGACGTTGCTGTTCGTAATTCTTGCGGCGCAGTCCACGGTCGGGGGGATCCACGGCGAAATGGATCTCACTTGCGAGAACGTTGTAGGTCACAAGGACGATATCCATGTCGCTGAAAGATTTCACCGCATCCTGCTCGGTTTGTCGATGTTTCTTGGTGGTCTTGGAAAGTGATGACATGCCTTCGTAATGTGCCCACTGTAAGTGTGGGGCATGTCTTGTAATCTCATCCTTCCATTGCTGAAGAATGGTGGTGGGCGTCACGACCAAGGTGGCCTTGCTAGCAGTGAGGCCTGCGTGAGGAGTAGAGCTCGGTGATCTCTTGTTGGTGCAGATCAGTGCAAGTAGTTCACAAGTCTTCCCCAATCCCATCTCTTCGGACAGAATGCCGCCTTTGATATCAGACCGGCGCTGCAAGGCTTCCGGGGAGATCAGAACACACTCAAGATCGCTGATGTAGCAAGTAGCACCTGTAGCATCATGGACCTGGCGCCACGAACCATCAGGCGAGGAGCGTAGTCCGGAGCCCACTGAAGCGACTACGGCAGCCTGTTCTCGTTGTAACATCCAGGCGACGGCCCTCTTCTGAAACGGGTACAGGTCTGTGTGTAGACCACTTTGATCGATCGAGTCAGGAATTGGGAGTGACTTGTCGGGAACGTAGACGGCATCATAGAACTCTTGTGGTGTCACTGCTTTTTCATGGGCGATTCGCTTCCGACCTCCGCGTTGCTTCTGAAAGACCGGAATCGTGAAGTAGCGCACTAAAATCTCCCGGTCAAGTACATTCTGCGACGTTTCCGGCGGTCCAGCAGCACCATCTGGCCAGTATATTGTGCAGTTGAGCGTGAAATGGTCTATTTCGGGTCGTCCGCTCTGCTCCGCCTGGCATCTCAAGAGCTCCACTCGAGAGTGAGAGATAGCAGATGAGTTCGATGATTTCGCGCGACGCTGGAGTTGCGCAATACGGCTCAGGTCATCAAGAGTCCTGTTGTCGATAGCATGATCTAGGGTGACCTCGACTTCAGCCTTTGCCGTTTTCACATCGGCTCTCGAAAGCTTCAAGGTCGCTTGTCCCTGACTTGTGGATTCAAAATGGACAAGACTTAATTCGACTCCGTCAATACCTTGTGATAGTGGAGAGATGGGTGAAGGTTCGGAAGCATTGAGGAGATTGAGTGTGATTTGAGCTATCGGGATGGAAGACTGTTGCTGATGTTTCGGCGATTCATCTTCGTCTTCGGAGTGATGCTCAATCTTGAGCCGTTTTCGAGGCGGCTCCCCAGCTGGTGGACTTAGGATTGACGAGTGAAATGCGCGGAGTTGTTCATCGTCGAGGCTGACGCGAACGCTTTTTGATCGGATGTCCTCCGAACGAATGACCCGGCCCACAAGGACCGTTGGCGCCATCGTTCAGGCTCATGCAGGCACAGTATACCGCACGTGAAGCGGTATGCAACAAAGAAGCGAACGTGAAGATAGAATGAACAAGGCGAATGTTCAGTTCTACGATACATGCTAGCTTTCTGCCGGGCGGTAAGCACCTGCCGCCTGGTGGCGTCGGATTTACAGGCAAGGCTTGTGGAATTTAAACGTGGCGCGGTCTTGGCAGCACTTTCCTCACCTCTTTGGGCATGACAACACCTTTAAAAATTCACAACTTCACCAATTTCAGTCCAATTAATCTAATTCTTTTCCTAATCGACTCGGTATTATAGTTTTAACTAGAGAGACATTAAAGAAGTATCCTTTTACGAGTCCTAAGCCTAGCCCTAAGAAGGAACTACTAAGGGAGCTCTCTACTCCGAAGAGGGTCTGCCTTATTACTAAGTATAAGAATAGATAACGCCTTAGAGTTATAGTAGAGGATATTTGCCATGAGGAGGGTGTTTACTATTGTACTCTTAACTAAGTTATCGCTTCTAGAGAGTAGAGACCTAGAAAGGATTAACCTAGAGCGCCTAAGAAGATTAGCTCTAAGTTACTTACTACTATAATCGGATTCATCTGCGAGAGCTTTAAAAACTAGTGTTTAAAGTGGTCCTATCTATCTAAGCGCTTCTGCAATAGCAAGGTTAATGCTTGTACTATTAAGAACGCCTTTGTAAGCTATAGCTTTACTAAATTCAAGGCTTGTTAGAAGTTATAGCTATAGCTAATTAACGTCAAGAAACGCCTTTAATTCTCGAAGGAGCACCTCTACTAGAAGCTTAAGGATTAGAAGCGAGTATGCTTCTCGGATAAGGTTTACTTCTATAAGGACTTACGCTAGATAGCCTTAGTTATCTAGCAGATTAGAGAGCATAACTATAAGAGCTGTATCTAGTTCTATAAGCTTAGAGGTAAGTATGTCTTTTACTACTAGGCTATAGTTAGATAGAACTTTAAATCAAGGCTTGTCTTTTACTTAGAACTTATCTCTCTAGATAATCTAGAGTACTAGAAGGAGTACGACGAGTAGTATGTTAATAATCTAGATTAGCTACCTTAACCTTTACGAAATATTATCGACATAGAGGAGGCCGAGGTAGTCCTCCTTAGCGATAACCTATATATCTATAAGTATACCTTTAAGACTTATATAGAGAGGAGGTATAAGCACAAGTGCTACAAAGGTAAGAGGCTAACAGTTAGTGGCAATATAAATCAGACCGAGTACTTAGAGCTTATTATTAAGAGGCCTATAATAGAGTACGCTAAGGAGACTAAAGAGGAGAGTTATACCTTTATTCTTAAAGAGGATAACAATAGCTATTATAGTACAAAGATAGAGAATAATAAGGTACGCTACTATAAAGACCAGATGAAGGCTAAAGGCCTTATCGACTAGTACGCTAATCCTCCTTAGTCTCTAGACCTTAGTATTATCGAGAATATATAGTAGAAAATTAAGTAGAGACTTAAGTAGAGGCTAGCTTACACTAACGAGGAACTAAAGAAGTAGATAATAGAGAAGTAGGACCGGATAACCTTAAAGGAGATTAATAAGCTAGTCAAATCAATACTAGAGCACATAGAGAAGTTAAAGGCCGCTAGCGGCTATTACACTAAGTAGTGAAGGCTTAAAAACCTCTTACATCTTCAAAATTGACAATATTATCGATTATATATAAATTTACAGCTTTATCTTTTGAATATTAGTGAGTTTATAAGGCTATACACCGTGTATAGCCAATTTTGGTGAGCAAAAAGTACGCCAAGCCAAATCGGCGATCATCGCGACCGGACTTTTTTCACTGGCCCTTGAGGACTTAGCGCAAAGTGACGCGACGGGATGAACAAATGTGGAAGGTTCACAGCACAATGGCCATCTCCCACCGAGATGAAGCATTCTGAATAATAACTACAAGACTTGGACGCTTCTTCATGCGCACTTGCCAAAATTGAAGCATGATTTCTGGCTACCAGCGGGATTGTAGTCATTATGCATTCGTCTATATTTGTTCGAAGCCCACACAATGCGCTTCTCAAGACATACGCAGCTCCGTCATGAAGGAGTCTTGATCATAAATATCTATAATCGTGTTAGATCAGCAGTTCGTGGGTATGCTAATGTAGCAGCTCACCTCTTTGAGTGCTTGCGGATCCAGCCCGGCCATCCTTTTCTGCTGAATGTAGCGTGATCTGATCATCCTTCTGGGTATCGTTTGTGTCTGCTTCTGAACCTCGGACTCGAAAGACTCCACTGTCATGTTGCCCTCCGCTGTGTCGGGCGTCGAAGTCCCACTTGCCTCTTGCACAGGCTGCGAAACTGAAGTTACAGGTATCTCCCCTTCTCGCTCCCGCCTTTTGGCTTCCTTTGCAGCCCGCCGTATTCGCTGCTCTTCCTTGCGCAGCGCTCTCTCTGCCTTGCGTTTCCGCTTCTCCTCTTTCCGCCGTTGCTTAGAAGCTTGCTCGTCTATGTCGCCGTTGTCTGTGGCCTGAGCCTCCGTGGCCTCCTCCGTGGCCTCCTCCGTGGCCTCCTCCTCTGAGCAGGCATCCCCGGCGCTAACAGTTGTATCGACAGACGTCTCTACCGCATCTTTCACCTTGCCATCAGCCCTCCGCTTCTTGCCTCTTTTCTTCTCTTCAGCTTCTCTTCTCTCCACCTCCTCCCTCTTGAGCTGCTCCACTTTGTCTCCAACCAGGAACCCAGCGGAGACAAATCGCACACCTCCTCTCTGGTCCGCCCACAGCCTCAGCCTCACGTCCCGTCTTGCACCCTCTTGTTTCCCCAAGACCTCCTCAGTCTTGCCATTGAGTCTTCCCAACAAACCGGAGAATTGGTCAAGCCCAAACGTTTCTGCTCCTTCTCGTTTCCTGCTCGCGCCAAGTCCCAAATTGTCTTCCTTCAGGAGTACACGGATGTGAGAAGCATTCGCAGCAGTGTAGTGCTCCTGATGGTTTGCATTGCTGGCCCCGAGGTACGAGCCGGGCGTCCACCCTTGTGATGTGAGGATCTTGTGACCGAATCTGTCGGTGCGAGAAGACCAGGCGGTGTTATTGGGGTCGGAGGATATTTTCGTGCGGCGTTTGGGACCAGCGAGACCCATGGCGATTTTGTGATTCGCGACCAGTATCGCAGTCTAGAAGGCGGTGTCTGTCCCAGACTATCCACAACCTCCCAGTGCTAGACTAAGTAGGCTTTGATTCTGCAGGTCCACAAAATTTGTCGAGCGCGGTGTGAAACCTTGGCAACCTGTCTCATGACTCGCGTGTGGGAGACTTCCGGTGGGGCAATTTTGACATTCTCCCACCACTTCACCGACTCATCACACCTCACATGCAAACGTGTTTCGCGATTTGGCCAAACATCAGGCGAGCGATCAAATAGCGGTCAGAATCATTGCAGTAGCTGCAGCATCTTCACTTCGCCGCCGCCAAAAATGCGCATCATGGCACGAGCTACAAGCCCAGACTCAAATGAAGAACAATCCCCGGATGCTTCTCAGGATGAATTCACACATACAAAGCAACTGCAAAATCTCCAGAAACAGGTTTGTATGATGAGGAGTGAGTATCGTACATATTGACATGACATAAAGATGAGAGACAAGAAAGATGAGAAGCGAGAACAGATGGCGAAGGAACATGACGAGAAGGTAGCGCAGACCAGAGATAAGATCAACCAGCTGGACGATGCAGTATTGTTCGTTGTCGTCCCTCTCATGACGGACTGACCTGACCCTTTCCAGTACCGATGCCAAGAACCAACAGCAACACAAAGCTCGTCTAGAAAAGCTCCACGCACTGGTGAAGGAGAAGGCTGAGCTTGAGATCCTCATCCGCGCCGAGCAAAGGTCCCTCCAAAACGTACATCGAGAAGCAAGTCAAGCACTTCAGCTTGCCTTAGCGCAGCGATTGAGCAACATCCGTTGAGTCGCTTGTGGACGAACAATTCAAGCTGGCTGGCAGAGAGGCGATGGTGGTTGGGCTTGGGCATGGTTATCATACCTATCCACTTTGAAGGAACGAAGCATGCAGCATATCATACCTTCAGAAGCGGTCCACTTTTTCATTTCGGACGAACGCATCCAGATTGAGTGCGGGCCGGCAAGATCGTGATCGAAACCGAATTTGTGGGTAGACTTTCGGACACGGGACAGGGAAGACAGACGCCTGTATACCTTGGAGTGACAAATATCCTTGAAGTGATGTTCTCAATGATGAGTTCCTTGCGCATATGACGATGTGATGAGGACATGGAATTCGATGAATTCCAGATGCGTGTGTTGGGTCAAGTCAGCTGTGGTGCTCAACCACTTGGACGTCTATTGTGCATTATACATTCTCTGGCGTTCAGAGCACGAGAATGTCACGTGCAATCTGCTTGGACCTCGCCACATGAAAATGAATAATTTTGAGTGGTGGGTGCAAACTCCGAGCCCGGAGGTATCGAGATACATATGAAGCAGTACAACATCATCGGTCCGATTTCTGGGATTATGCAAGGGTGGTACGAGTGTCCAAACTTTCACACGGTGCGGGAGTGTGCCTTACAGACTTGCCACATGCGCCACACGAGTAGAATGGTCACAGCTTGTTGTTTTGAGTGCAGCCATGAATCGCTATGCATGCATGAGGAAGGAGGTCTGCAACAACGAAGCTTGTGGTAGTTGGTGGTCGGAGGGCTTGTCCGTGTCCGCGTCAAGGACCCCTTTTTCCGCTGGCACGGACCGGCGCTGTTGGAAGTCGCTCGACGTCCATGCAGGGTTCGACAGCCGCAATGACTTCCATTTGTCGTTTGGTCGTCGCAACGCGCGTACACGTGCGACCGGGTTGTCGCCGAGAATGAAAAGCGAATTTCTGCACCCGTTCGACTATACCGGCCTTGCAGAAGAGGCTGCACGATGGAAGCATTGCGCCGGAGTTGTCAAAATGAGCAGATTCTAGACCTTTCATGCAAGTTCAAGAAAGGAACGGTGATTGGTGGGAGAGATCGACGCTACCACAAGCTACCGCAAGGCTAACAGAGCCACAAGATCCCGCATGGCGCCTCGGAATTTTGCCTCGACCTCTCTCCTGGTTCCACTGTAAGTACACTTTCTTAGAATGCTCGCGTGAGGATTGAAGTCCATCTTGATGATGCTCTCTGGCCGGAAAATCGGGTAAGCGATTGCCGCGGATCATTCATCCCGGCGCTGATCCCATTGACAGCCGCTTGCGTACCTGTGGCGGTGAAAAGCAGGGTGGACCGACGAACCAAGCAAGGATTTTGGCCCGTGTACCCTGAAACCCCCACTTGCGGCGAAAAATTAGCTGTCCCTCTGCCTGCTCGACCTCACTAGCCTGAAATTTATCGAACCATGATGCGCCAGTGCATGGCCTGCTTGTTTGATTTGTAACGCTCCGATCGTCGCTCGACTTCATTCAACCGCTGCCATCGCCTGTCCTGTCCTGGCCGGTGGTTACGGACATCTAATCGAGACTGGCATCAGACCGAGGTGTTCCGGGAACGCCGTGATGCATCATGCACGACGTGGCCAGATCCGCGCCCTTGACAGGGTTCCTGTCATGATCGACAGGCAGCAAGCTCGCTCTGCCCTATGACAGCAGCTTGAGATTCTCTTGTCCCGCAGCCCCCGACTGGTACCGCCGAGCATGAAGCCACTGTGTTTGTTGCATGGAAGTTGGAACCTTTTCGTGGCGTTGGGAGTTGTCCAACGCCTTGTCTTACCACAGACCCCACAGTCCGGCACGAACAATCTCGCGACAGACCCGAGCCAGACGAAAGCAAGTCGAGCGCAGCCGATGTACCGTGTGGACCCAAATCGTCGGAGCTCGCGCGAGATGAAGAGAAATGCTGCCAAGGACTGGAACATCTCGGCTGTCATTGCCACACTCAAAGGAGCAATGCCATCACTGCCACATGACCGTGGCCGCTCTCGCTCTCTAAATCGTCCGACAAGGAGCGTGACCCCAAGCTGCTGACAGGTGGTCCGACCTGATAGTGCAAAGCTTCGAGTACCGCCCTTGCTGCCTGAAGCATTCGCCACCTCCGTGTCCGGCACATTTCCACGTTTTTCTGCTTGACGACCACTGACCTCAGCCTTTCATTAATCGCTTCGTAGCGATTTCGTAATCTGGGTTCGTCACTTTTGGTGTGGACCCGGTCGCAGTTCGCATTACACAAATTTGCGCCTCACCCATGGTCTCCAACGCATGCCCACCCGCCACTCATGCTGTGCTTCACTGCTGCCGTTCCCGCAGCTACTAGACGCTTCTCCGCTCTTTTCCTGATTGCCAGCATCTTCACAAGCACTCCAGGCCCGCTGATCAGTCGTAAGACTGTGCGGCCAACCAGCCGTGCGCCCACATTGAGTCCATATTGAGCGCAACACCACCCTTTAGTCCGCCCTGCCGCCTCTGGTTGGTCGTTCCATGTTCCTTGCCCTTGTGTATCAGAGCATCCGTCCTACGCTAATTGACTTAGCGTTTCGTCTGTGCTCTCCAGACACGTTCCTCCCCTGTTGAAGTCGTTCACTTACTGGATCTCGATTCAAAAAAATCTTCCTCGTTTCCTGACGACACTTATCCTCAGGGAGGTCAACGACTCTTGTATCAGGCTTTCAGGCTTGCCGAAGAGCGTATTAACGGGTTCGGACTATTCTTCGTTGACCTTCCTGAGACCTCGACGCCTTCACGGATCACTCGCGAATATTCTATTCATCCGAGTCTTGCAGATTAGATGTCAATTTGTACACCAGCGAATTCACCACATCACCTTTTGTAATATCAGCCACGAGGTCGAGATTCTGGTATCCAGCACTTCACGAATATCCCCGGTGGTCATCGTCGAACACCGCAGCGATTAATTACCATGAGTTCGCGACAACCGTCTCATCGGCCAGGTGCCACAAGCGAGCAGCCACCACGGACTATCACTTCTACTCCTAATCTAATCGCTCGAGGGGATGCTCGAGGAGACGCTACTGCGAATGACTTCGGTGCACATTCGCAGCCGCCTGCTCAATACAACGAAGATCCACGCTCATGGTCGAACTCTAGCCCATTCGCAGCTCAACTTGAGACAGGATATCCTCGAGATCGACTTCGTTCTTATCCTGCTTACGGACAACCCTTATATCCAACAACGAATCAGCCGGGATCATGGGGGCCTGGAGACCCAAGGTTTCCGCAGAGACTTGACCAGTCGGGCCAGTCAATTCCGGGACAACACCAGTCACCATACCAATATCAACAGCATCCTCTACAGTATTCAGACCCTCGCTTTGGTCGGGATGTCAATTACTATGTCGGTGACATCCCTCCTGGACAACCCTATCCTCAAACCGCAGCAAGCTACGAGTCCCAGCAGCAATCGAGGTTTCGACAATCAAATTATCATTACATGGGAGTTCCCCCTTTGACTTACGACCAACCTCAATCGGCTTATGCGGTCCCGCAAAGTCCTGTACGAATGCAGCCGACAGATTTTCCTCAGGTGTACCCACGACAACCACCACCACGAGCGATGTCTGGCAATGCTCCATTCATGCCTGTCGGTGCTCCTCAATACGGTAATTTTCCCAATGTCGGAAAAATCCGGGGTGGCATTTCTAACGATTTTCGAGCAGGCCTTGACACTCGGACACCTCCGACTGAACCCACGCCTTCGTACCCACGTGGCCCTCCAAGAAAGCCAAAGCAATCGGGATTCGCTGTCTGGGTGGGCAATTTGAGTCCTGGGACGACTATTTTAGACCTGAAGGACTACTTTTCGCGAGGGGCCACAAACGACATTGAGAGCGTGTTCCTTATCTCAAAAAGCAATTGTGCGTTCGTCAATTACAAGACTGCCGAGAGTGCACAAGCTGCTGTTAGCCGCTTTCATGATTCGCGCTTCAATGGGGCTCGTCTGGTGTGCAGATTGCGCCACGGCCAGGCACCGACGACGACAACTCCTCCTCTGCCTGGCAACAGGACTTCATCTGATGCGTCGGCGCCTACCGTGGAGACCACCATCTCGGGCTTGGCTGTATCTGATAAGGTTGGAACATCTCAAACCGAGCCCGAAACACAGACCTCGGCGCCAGTCATTGAGATCACCGGAGAAGATCGGCCAGACGAAGGCGTGTCAAAGCTGCAGGTCGTGCGCGAGTCTGTGGGACCGCAGCAAGAACGCGTTCTTGAGCGATACTTTATTGTCAAGAGCCTTACGCTTCAAGACCTGGAAGCGAGTGTGCGAGATGGTATTTGGGCCACCCAATCGCACAATGAGACCGCACTTAGGGAAGCATTCGAGGTAAGTCCCCACTGACGTTCGATGGGCACGTGACTAACATTTTCAACAGTCCGCTCAAGATGTTTACCTGATCTTTTCGGCAAACAAGTCCGGTGAATATTTTGGTTACGCGAAAATGAAGTCAAACATTAATCCTAGCCCTGTCACTGCCAACCCGAAGGCCGAGCCATCCACTCCTGCTCCAGTTGACGGGCCGACTTCCACGCCGACACCAGCCACAGAACACGCGCCGAAGGGGAGAGTGGTGGACGATTCTGCACGCGGTACCATTTTCTGGGAAGCTGATTCGTCCTCCGAATCTGATGGCGAGGAAGACGGAGCGGACGAAACGGAAGAATCGCACAAAGCACCATCGGACAAGGCGCCATCTCGTCCGTCGCAAAGAAAGCCATCTGTTCCCGAAGACCCGGCGAAGCAAGATTGGGGACGACCCTTCGAAATCGAGTGGCTCTGCACATCTCGTTTGCCGTTCTACCGGACAAGGGGCCTTCGAAATCCCTGGAACGCCAATAGAGAGGTCAAGATTGCAAGAGACGGGACAGAACTGGAGCCCTCGGTCGGGCGACGACTCTTGGAGTTGTTCCAACAATCAATACACAATCCGACCACAACGTCGAGCTTCACTTATCAAATGCCTGAAGGTCCCGTTGTTGCCATGGGCAGTGCCTACACAGCCCCCGATCGCGGTCAATCTTCATCCTAATAGCGCCACTGGACGTACAGTCTCGAAGTGACACAATCTCTGGTTAGACGACTCTTACTTTCTATGAGTCATCTATAACTATTCATTGAGCGTTCAAGCAGGACTACTATCTTGCAAAATTTTGCTGTAACAGTCCTTCACAAACATGCTCGGCTTTCTCCAGTCATTCATGCAAGGCAATTGGCGGGCATGAGAATCTCAACACAAACATCACATTTTACACGGAAGTCAGCGATTTGCAACACAAGAAGGAGAAAAAACCATTCATGTACATACACTTGGTCGTTGTAGAGGCGGTTCTTTCACTCCCTGGATTGGGTTGAGCAACGATGTAACAATACACGATTGACGATAGGACCGTAATGATCCAGGCACCTGGCCAGACGAAGGCGACTGAGGCGCCAGGAATGATACAGATTCTGGATGCTAATGTGGACTGGTGAGTGGTAGAAAGGAAACTAAATTTATAGACTAGATTGTACAATCAATTACTCTACTCTGCTTTACTCATTTTGATGTGAATCAGAACGAACTTCGACGGGAAAGATACAACTCCTTTCTGATAGTTCGTGTTGTATTCCACTTGGATGTGTGTGGAGAGGCTCTCCAGGCTTGTGGTTATTCCCAGTCAAGCTGTCGGTTGAATGGCAGATTAGGAGTGATACTGCTGACTCATCAAGATGATGCTGCTATCTCCATTGACGGCGACGTCTTGTCCGGAACTCTGTTCCTATAATTCCGATCAGTGGCATCAATTTGGAGGAATCATCAGGAAGGACTAAAACATGAGCGAAGAAAAGGCACCGCTGCTACAGCGGCCCGTCGCTGACTACATCCCCGCCACCCTCCGCCGGTCACAGGAGGGAGATCGACCTCGGAGAGGACTGTATGTCGCAATCATGCTCATTGCGACTGTGATAATCTTGCGATTGGGACCAGTGCTGTCATGGCTTACTCTAGGCTCTCCTGCTGCGGTACATCAGAGCAGTACGGGAGATGAGTACTTGACTGCAGCACGCCGGGTCTTGTCCAAGCATCCTCTCATTGGTAAGTCTATACATACATTCCAAGCCACTGCAATTCCTTGCCGGACCTCGCTATTCAATATGACCTGATACTCAAGCTTCATCAGATGGCCACGATGACCTCCTCATCTCCCTCCGAGCCTACTACGGCAACCACATCTACAACTCCACCTCCTTCCGCCAAAAGTTCGAAAACGGCGGTCTCGAAGGCCACCTCGACATCCCACGCATCAAATCCGGCCAGCTCGGCGGCTCCTTCTGGTCCGCCTTCGTCCCCTGCCCACGCAACAGCACCGACTTCTCCCCCGCCGCCTACGCCCCCTACGTCCGCGCCACCCTCGAACAACTCGACCTCTACAACCGGCTCGGCGAACTCTACCCGACCTACTTCACGCCCACCCCCAACGCCACCATCGCAGCCCACCACTTCGCCACCTCCCGCCTCATCTCCCCCCTCGCCATCGAAGGCCTCCACCAAATCGGCAACTCGGCCGCCACCCTCCGTCTCTACCACGCCCTCGGCGTCCGCTACGCCACCCTCACCTGGAACTGCCACAACATCTACGCCGACGCGGCCCTCGTCTCCACTCCCGCAGGCGAAACCGTCGTGTCCACCCCGCTGCACCACGGCGTGTCCCTCGCCGGCCGCAAGCTGATCCACGAGATGAACCGGCTAGGTATGCTCGTTGATCTCGCCCACGTCTCGCCTGATACTATGCGTGATGTGCTCTACGGACACCATGACACTTCCCTCGAGCCAGAGTGGGAGGGCTCCCTTGCCCCGCCGATATTCTCCCATTCGTCGGTGTACGCTCTGTGTCCCCACCCGCGCAACGTGCCGGATGATGTCCTCCACTTGATCGCGCGCAAGAAGGGCGTTGTGATGATTAATTTCGCGCCGGACTTTATCTCTTGCCGTGCTGGGGACAAGGCTTCTGGTCTACCTGATTTCGTCGAGGAGACGAACACTCTTGAGCATGTGGCGGAGCATGTCATGTATGTGGGGCAGTTGGTGGGGTATGATCACGTCGGGTTGGGGACGGATTTCGATGGGATACCGAATACGCCGAGGGGGCTGGAGGGGGTGGAGAAGTTGCCTGATTTGGTGGCGGAGCTTTTGCGGAGGGGCGTGAGTGAGGAGGATGCGGGGAAGGTGGTGGGGAGGAATGTGTTGAGGGTGTGGGGTGAGGCGGATGAGGTGAGTGAGAGGTTGAAGAGGGAGGGGTTGGAGCCGTTGGAGGATGATTTGAGGTTCCCGGGGATGATGGAGGGGTGGGATGATTTGGGGGATTATGAGTTTTAGGGGAGCAGGCGTGAGGAGGGGTGGACGAATGATGTGGATGAGAATGCTGATTTGCATGGTTGGGTATGTACATCTACAACGAATGGAAATATTCTATCCCTCCAGGATCTCGCGAAGGATCTCGCTTCCTGCTCCCGTGAGGCTGTCGCTCAGCTCCTTGAAGCCGACCACACCGGTCAGTCTCCTGTCGTCTCCAGTCACGTTTCCGAGACTCATCTGCCCAAAGTCGTTCTTCTTGCTGCGTCGGCCCGGTGTTTTGGTGGGTGTCATCAGTCCGAGCGTGCCGGTCTTGCCATTGCCTTCGACAAACTCGATTAAGCTGAGTGTTTCCAGTCCACTAAGCACGTCTCGGAACTCAACACTACTGAGAGCATGAAGGAGGTTCTCGCGCTTGCATAGCTCCGTGTACGAGTCGTAGAGCTGTTTGGTGCTTGGGCTCTCGAGTTTCTGGCCTCTCCCAGACTTGGAGGGGGTAGATGGGACGAAAGAAGTCATAGATGACAATGCTGCAGAGAGTGAAGACCTGGCTTTCTTCTCGAATGCTGCGAGTGTGCAGAGCACCGCCTTTTGTTGGATATTGAGTGTTGACAACCTTGATGACATGCCATTGGAAAAGATCTGAGAGGTGACTTTGGCGACATGGGCGATGGTTGCCTTTGGTGCAGTCTCGGGCGTGAGGTGACAGAGAGCTGTGAGCTTTGTCTGAACAGCTGTGGTGATTGGTGGTGACGAGAGGTTGATGTTCTCCGAGAGCGGTGTCTTGGATGGCGAGATTTGTTGTGATGACTGTGTTGCGCGGGCTTCTGTCTCTGCTAGAGTGAGAGCCCGCTTGATGATATCGAATGCTTTACGGAGATCTCCGGTCTGTGAGGCAACTTTCTTAGAGCATAAAAGAATAGCTGCCGCTTGAACGAAAGGTATCGTTGATGGATTTGCGTCTGAAGTGTTCAAAGATTTGAGCTTTGTTGTGATTATGTCGTTGATCTGTGTAGCGGTGTATGGCATGAAAGGCAGGAGTGTGGGTTTGATGTTCCTGGATTTGAGACGAGGTAGGAGACGATCCGTAAGGTCGAGCGCATTGGCGATACCAATCAGGATGAGATTCGATGAGGGCTGCATCGACCATTCGAAGAGGGAGTAGAGGAGGTTGAGATCCAGATCTACCAGCTGGTCCACCTCATCCAGCATCAGGAGATTCAATTGTTCCGAGCCTGCCTTTGTCGTGAAGTGTTTCTTGAGCAGGTCCGAGTCAAGCTTGCGCTTTGTCGATGTGGCCAGATTGAATTCGACTGCAAGGTTCTTCATCAAATCCGCCGCAGACTTGATACTCATGCAGTTGATCGTTGCGCTTGTGGTCTTTGTCTGGATCCCCACATCTGATATGATGTCGTTGATGAATGCACTTTTGCCAGTGCCGGGAGGTCCAGACACATACAGACAGCCGCCTATCGATGCTTCTATCCTGGCTGATATGAATGCAGTCACCTGCCTCCGCTCGTTCTCCCTTCCGACAAGAAGTCCACTCTCACTACAGCCTGTGAAGAGTTGCCGCGCCTGCGCGTAGGGGCTGACCCGGGTGATTGTGGAGGGCGTCGTTGGAGTCCGTGGGGTCAAGACCGATCCTGGGACCAAGACCTTGTTTTGTGGAGTGATTGGGTTCTTGGTCGTCGCATCACGATGTCTCGGTGTCACTGGCGGGGTGTCCAATTTCTTCTGCTTCGCTAATGGTACAGCGAATGATTTGCTGACCCCAAAGTGCGCGTCAATGCCGTTCGTCTGTGGTCCAGTCTTTCCATGCTTTGCTGGCCTTTTAGTTCGTGGTCTGGAAGGAGTGGACAGCTCGAGGGACTGAAGACTCTTCGAAGCAGCCTTTGTGACGGAGAATGGTGTGTCGATAGCCATAGGCGACTCGAGATCATCTTTGTGGACATGTATACTGGTAGCTAGCCGCTTCGAACGCGTAGCAGGTGACGCTGAATATGTCAGCACTGTAGAGTTTGGTATGTGAGGATCGATCGTACTGCCTGTGGCGCTTCTTGTGCGCTTCCCGAGCACAGTAGCCATAATGATGTGTATGGAATAGTATGTTGGATTGAACGTTGTTGAAGATGAAGTGAAGCACGAAATGTCAAGAGAGGTTCAGCGGGGAGACGCGACCACGCGTTGAGTGGACGCTTGGACCAGCTCGAAATGGATTTCGTGACAATGCGGCTCCGCATACGCCGCACACGTCGCACACGGCGCCAAGGACACAGCCAATCCGTGCGTGAATGGCTTCGATGATGAACATGGATAGATGCAGTGATGATATTGAGAATGCTAAATAGCAAAATAATAATATATGAGTTGCACATGATGGATCGAGGATAAGATAGACCATAATGCCAAGACCAGCACTCTAACACGTGATTCGCGCGTCATGTCGAGCTTCGCGTCAGTATTCCTCACCGAGTTGCGTTGTGCTGTCACCAGCAAAAGTTGATCACAGCTCGTGATGAGCTGCAATGGCGCCTCCGACACTGTCTTCCCAGATGTCCCAGACAAGTAAGAAGCAACAATCCATCTCTAGCTTCTTCACCCCGAAACCTGCTGCCGGGAGTGTGCTGTCGCAGAAGCCAAAATCCGGAACTCCTTCACATAATGGATTCGGCCAGGGCAAAGGTCTTTTCGTGTCCCAGAACGATACTGCTGAGGATGATGAAGAGGAGCTACCAACCCGGCGATTGAAGAGAGCCATCAGCAAGATCACCGACGACTCTGAGGAGCGACAGCCCAAGAAGAGGTCGAGAAGGATCTCGGAAGACGAGGAGAATGAGACGCCTGAAAGTAATGGACATCTCGATGACCAGCACCAAAGCTCTGCGTCGCCCACGAGACGCTCACCGCCACAAGTTTCCAGACAATCTAGTAGACCTTCGGTTTCAGCAAAACCGAGCGAACGGACCTCGAGGTATGCCTTCTCTCAAGACTTCGAAGAGCAGGAGGCGATTGTCGAGGAAGACGAAGATGCGAGGAGGCAGAAGGAGAGGCTGCACCAGAAATTCGTGAAGAAGCTCGGCAGGCCTGACAGTATAGCGGAAATCAAGCGTCGGAATCACTTCATCACGGAAGAGACAGAGGAGCTGGATGGTGAAGATGCAGTGGATGAGGAAGATCAGGAGGTGAAAAAGACGTCTAAGAGCAAGAAGGCAGCAGCGAAGAAGGGGGCAGCAAAATTGACGCCAATGGAGAAGCAGATACTGGACATCAAGCGCAAGAACATGGACACGATGCTCGTGGTAGAGGTTGGCTACAAGTACCGCTTCTTCGGCGAGGATGCGAGAATTGCGGCGCGTGAGCTACAAATTGTCTGCATACCTGGCAAATTTCGCTACGACGAGCACCCGTCAGAGGCACATCTCGACCGCTTCGCATCTGCCAGCTTTCCGACACACCGGCTGCATGTTCACGTCAAGCGTCTCGTCCAGGCTGGTCACAAGGTAGGTGTGGTCCGCCAGCTGGAGACGGCCGCTCTCAAAGCCGTGGGAGACAATCGTAATGCCCCATTCGTGCGTCAGCTCACCAACTTGTACACTAAAGGCACATACATCGATGACACTGAGGGCCTTGATGGCTCTGAAAGTGCGCCATCGGAAGTTGTGGCTTCGAGCGGGCACCTTCTCTGCATGACTGAAACGAACGCCAAAGGATGGGGGACAGACGAAAAGGTCAGGATCGGTTTTGTGGCTGTCCAGCCTACCACAGGAGATGTCATCTATGATGATTTCGAAGATGGATTCATGCGAAGTGAGCTGGAGACAAGGTTGTTGCACATTTCGCCGTGCGAATTCTTGATCGTCGGCACCGTCTCGAAAACGACTGAGAAGCTGGTTTCCCATCTAGCTGCATCTCGTACAGGCAAAAAGGCCGAGCAAGCCCGCGTAGAAACGGTGGACAAGCCCAAAACCATGGCTGCTCAATCGTACAGCCACATATCGACCTTCTACGCCGACAAGGTCAAGGGAAGCGAAGATGAGAGCAACAAAACGGCGTTGCTGGATAAAGTGCATCAGCTTAGTGACCTGGTCACCATCTGTTTGTCTGCCATGATCAAGCATCTTACAGCCTATGGTCTTGAGCATGTCTTTGATCTGACGAAATACTTTCAGCCCTTCAGCGCAAGATCGCACATGCTCTTGAACGGCAACACACTTACTAGCTTGGAGATATACGAGAATCAGACAGATTACACCACATCTGGAAGCTTGTTCTGGACACTAGACAAGACGCAGACAAGATTTGGTCAGCGTTTATTGCGAAAGTGGGTTGGACGACCTCTGCTGGACCAGACTCGTCTCACTGAGCGTATTGAAGCCGTGGAAGAGCTCATGCAAAGTGAGGGCTCTTCATCGACCGATCAGCTGCGCCGGCTTCTTCGTCAGATCAAGGGCG
The DNA here is from genome assembly GCA_013372555.1 of Elsinoe arachidis. NCBI lineage: Eukaryota > Fungi > Ascomycota > Dothideomycetes > Myriangiales > Elsinoaceae > Elsinoe > Elsinoe arachidis. Next base: position 928,748 of record JAAPAX010000006.1, on the reverse strand, counting down.
ATCTTGAGAAGTCCCTTATCAGAATCTACTACAAGAAGTGTACACGGCCTGAATTGGTGACGGTCTTGCAAACTCTACAAATGATCGCCAACGAGTATGCACGAGTAACACGTCCAGAGGAGAGCGGTTTCGAGAGCCTCCTTCTCAGCCAGTCGATCGCTTCGCTTCCCTGTATTCTGGACGACGTTGTTTCCTTCTTGGACAGGATCAACCTTGGGGCAGCAAAGGAAGACGACAAGTACAACTTCTTTCGGCAGGAGCACGAGACAGAGACAATATGCGATCACAAAGTAGGCATCGTGAGCATCGAGCACGACATGGAGGAACAGAAGAAGTCAATAGCAGAGCGCCTCAAGAAGAAGAAGGTCGACTTTGTGACTTGTGCCGGCATCGAATTCCTCATCGAGGTGGACAACACTATGCTGAAGAATGTTCCGGCCTCATGGGCAAAGATCAGTGGTACTAAGAAGCTATCCCGCTTCCACACTCCCGAGATCGTGAAGCTCATCCGCGAGCGAGATCAGCACAAAGAGGCACTCGCCAACGCTTGCGACGAAGCCTTCAGCGATCTGCTCACCGACATTGGTACCAAGTATCAGTCTTTCCGCGACTGCATCCAGTCACTTGCCACTCTAGACTGTCTTCTTTCCCTGGCTGAAGTGTCTTCGTTACCAGGCTACTCCAAGCCCGAGTTCATCACAGGCGAGACTGCCATCGAAGTCACCGGCGGCCGCCACCCTATGGTCGAGCAACTTCTCCTCGACACCTATGTCCCGAATGACATCTCTCTCTCGGCGTCAACGACTCGAGCGCTACTCGTCACAGGCCCGAACATGGGAGGCAAGTCCTCATACGTCCGATCTGTTGCGCTCATCAGCATCATGGCTCAGATCGGTTGCTTCGTCCCCGCCGCGTCCGCTCGGCTATCCCTTCTTGACGCCATTTTCACTCGCATGGGCGCTTTTGACAACATGATGAAAGGCGAATCGACCTTCATGGTCGAGCTGAATGAGACGTCGGACATTCTGAAGCAAGCCACACCCAGATCGCTAGTCATTCTCGACGAGCTGGGGCGTGGCACAAGCACTCACGATGGCGTTGCCATTGCTCAAGCAGTGCTGGACTACATGCTTCGTGAATGCAAGTCTTTGACCTTGTTCATCACGCATTACCAAGCTCTGGCCAGAATGGCAGAGCAATGGCCTGATGGCGAGCTGAGGAATGTACACATGAAGTTCACTGAGGCTGAGGGCGAGCGTGGAGAGAAGGAGGTGACATTCTTGTATGAAGTTGGAGAAGGGACCGCGCATCGGAGCTACGGCTTGAACGTGGCACGACTTGCCGGCTTGCCTGGCGGCATCATCGAGGTGGCTAAGGTCAAGAGCAGAGAGCTAGAGGTCGAGGAGATGAGGAGGAGATTGACGTGGCTCGGTAAGGCGATGGGTAAGCTCTGTGAAGGAGAAACAGAGGTCGATGAAGTGGTCGGCGCTCTGGAGCAGCTCGGCTGAGCTGAAGACTCAGCATACACAGACACGAACAAGGTCATGTATGATTACAACAAGCATGTATATACTCACCGCATAGATCCCGCGCAATGCCAAAAACACCTGGCTCGAGCAGAAATTACCCTCTCATCCCTTGCACGAACCCACTCAGGAACTTCCACCCCCTTGCATCCCCATCAATCCACCTGTTCTCCATCTCCTCCACCAACCTTCTCTCCTCATCACCACAGCAATGTCCACCAAACCCATCCTCCTCTGCCTCACCCTCTTCCTCCTCTCCGCCCTGCTCACCTGGACCTATCACCACCCCACCCACCCCCGTTCTTCCCCATTCACCTCCCCCTCCTCCCCGTCCCCTCCCTCCTCCCGCCCACGCCTCGCCTTCGCCACCTTCCTCGCAGCCAACGCCAACCCCGCCGCGTCCCCAGACCAGCTCCTCGACGACGAAGACGGCTACTTCCTCGGGGCACGCGTGCTCACGTACCAACTCCTGCACTCGCCCATCACAGGCACCAATCTCTCCATCCCCTTCGTCGTGCTCGTCGGGCCGGACGTGGCGCCCCGGAAAGTAGCGAGGTTGCGTGCCGACGGAGCGACGGTGGTGCAGGTCCCGCGGGTGGAGAACGGGTGGATCAAGGCGGCGGATCCGAGGTGGAGGGATGTGATGACCAAGTTGAGGCTGTGGGAGATGGTGCAGTTTGAGAAGGTGTGTTTCGTTGATGCGGATACGTTGGTCACCGGGAGATTGGATGAGGTGTTTTGGGATGAGGGGACGGTGTTGAGGCATACGAGGCCGGAGGGAGGAAGGGGAAAGGACGGAGGGGAGGGTGAAGGGGCGAAAGAGGATGAGGGGGTGTTGCCGAGGAATTATATGTTTGCTGCGCATGTGGATAGTTGGGGGTATGAGCATGTTTGGCCGCCGCCGGGGGATGTGGAGTATTTCAATGTCGGGTTCTTTTGTTTCAGGCCGGACAGGGAGGTGTTTGAGTATTATCAGAGGGTGGCGGGGTTGGAGGGGAGGTTTGATCCTGGTATGCCGGAGCAGAATTTGTTGAATTATGCGCATAGGAGAGGGGGGCCGATGCCGTGGGCGAGGTTGTGGGAGGGATGGAATGTGAATTGGCCGACGGAGAAGGATTACAGGAGGGGAGTGCATAGCTTTCATGCAAAGTATTGGGATGGAGATCCGAGCCATGATAGGGTGTTGAAGGCGATTTGGAGAGAGCAGAGAGCGGAGATGGAAGGATACTGGCGAGGGAGAGAAGCCAGGGAGGGTAGACTTGGTGGGATGCTCGGTGCCGGGTTGTGAGGCAGAGTAACATCGATACCAGGGTCCTGCTGCTCTGTGTCCTTCATCCAGTGTGCTGTTGCTGCTCCAGAAACGTCTTCCAGATAGCCATGCTCACAACCGGATACCCCATCGTCCAGTCATGCAGCCCAAACTCGAGGATATGCTGTCTCAAAACCCCCCTCTTATGCCTCCTCTCCACCATAAACCCCCCAGCACCAAGGTTCCTACTCTCCCGCCCCTTCACCACCTCCAACTCCTCCCCGCCCCTCGTCACATTCCCCGCCACCCCATCCACACTCCAAAACAACTCCTCACTATGCCCCCAAGGAATATCAAAATCATCCTTCGCATGAATGAACGTAACATGATACCTCCCCTTCCCCCCCTCCTCACACCCCCCCACAAACCGTCCCAACGTCTCCTTAGTAGGCCACTTACTCCTAACAAACCCCTGCAACCACTCCATCAAAACCGGCACCCTCCCAACGGGCCCCAACACCGGAATCGTCTTCGCAATACTATACGTCGCCGTCAAAGTCCTCACGTCCGAGAACGGCGCCACCATCACCAGCCCAGCGAGGTACACCGGCTCCTCCCTCTGCGCTAGCGCCTGCAGTAGCGCCGCCCCCACCGCTGTGCCGAGAGACTGGCCGAACACCACTATGCGATGGGGCGGTATGCCAGCCGTGGTTAGGGCAAAGTCCGCGAGGGCCAGGGCGTCGATGAGCAGACCGGCTTCAGAGGGTGTGCCCGTGCTGGTGCCGAAGCCGCGGTAGTCGATGGCGAGAATGTGGATGCGGGACGGGGCGAGGGCGGAGATGGCGCGGTAGCTCTGGGGGCGGTGGCCCGAGGCGAGAGTGCCGCCTGCGCCGTGGAGGTAGAGGACGAGGAGGGCGGAGGAGTCGGAGGTGAGGAGGTGGAAGCTGAGACGGGATTGGAGGGGGGAGGTGGGGGTGGAGGGTGAGAGGGTGAGGGCGGACTCGTGTTGGCGGTAGAGGTCGAGGGGGAGGATGTGCCATGCGTGGAGGGTTTCGTTGTCAGGGGTGCGGAGGTGGAAGGGGGAGATTTGGTTGTGCAGGAAGCCCCATTGTTCGGGGATGTTGATGTCTTTGCCCCATGTTTGGGTGATGCGGTGCAGGTAGATGGCGTGGGTTTGAAAGTAGGGGATGGTGAGAAGGCTGAGGAAGAAGATGTAGATGCCGAGTGACGTGGCCAGTCCAATGACAATCACAGATAGAACATTCATACTATCACGGAGGCAGGTAGTGATCAGCAGGAGACATCATCAGCCACAAAATATGTAAGCGCTGAGGTTGGTGATGGGGTGAAGTCGAAGTGGCACAGTCGCCAGAGAATCTCATTGGCCATCACGTGCTTGAGCCGCATGAGTAGCGTGTTGTCAAAAGTCACATGTTCCCATTCACAGATTTATATGCACACAGGTGAGAGTCCTCCATACACTACATCCAACTCCAAACCCAGGCGCTCGACCTACCGTCCACGGTCTCCCGCCCCCCTCTTGCCAAACGCCAACGCCATGCTCTAAACTATAATCCCAGATCGATCCCAGGGCACCACCCCATCACCACCAAGCACCCTACGCCAACTGCCCAGCCAGCCCAATAAACAGCGCCTGAGCAGCCAACTGTATCGTCCACAGTCCCACCTTCTTCAACCGCCTCGTCCGCTGCGTCCCATCCACCACGTCACGAGCAAAAGCCTCATAGGTCTGTGTCTGTTAGCCAGGTCCTCACTTCTACCCGCCAAATCGGCCACAGCCGGAACTTGGCGGTGGTGGTTGGTCAAGAGAACTCACCTCTCTCGACAAATCCTCCAACAATCCACTGTCGAAAATCGTCCAGCTCCCATCAAATTCACTCGTCCGCTTGACCACCCTGCAGTTCACAGGGATGAACGTCTTTTTCGAATTGATGTACGCCACGATAGGCCTGATCAGCGCATTATTCACGTAGCTCAGGTCTTTGTTGAACAGAGGCACCGCGGCGCGCACGTCGTTCATGTGAACCCGTAGATCCATGACGATGAATCTGTTGTCTTCGGCAGGTGTGTCCTCCGCACTTGCAGCGGAGGAGTCGTGGTGATCGCTTGTGTCGTGTTGGTGCGTTGTGTGGAGGTACCCGTGGCTCGTCACGGTCGCCTCCATGCGGTCGTAGAAATCCGACATGACTTTTGCGATACTCCCATCTTGGTCGTTGGGGAACATGATGTCGGCTACAATATCGACGTTTCCCTCGTGGATCCAGGAGAAAGGTCCCTCGACACCACGATTGAGGTGGTCGATTTTGAGCCCGTCGACGCGGATGCGGGAGTGTTTCTTCCAGATGCTGGCGTCGTCCGAGTCGTTGTCGAAGCGGAGACCGGTGTGGTTGTGAGTTTGGCGCGGGTGAATGGTGAAGAGCGAGTCGTCGAAGGAGCCGGACATCATGTTGGCGGACATGAGGTCGTAGAAGAGGAATTGTTTGCGCAGACGCGGGAGTTCGCAGGAGTAGATGCTGACGGAGAAGGGGCGGAAGTTGTTGGGTTGGTAGACAGTGACGAGGAGATCTTCGAGCTTGAAGCTGTCGATCTCAAAGTCGCCTGTGTTGTGTTCGTGTCGGTAGGATCGTGGATCAATACTTGGATCCCCAGGCTGTACACTCGTCCGGTCCACCACGCCCCTCACACCCTTAATATCCACGTCTCTCAGCAGCCCCTTCCCATTGAACCACTTCGCAAACGACAGTGTCACATTGACCGTGTCGAACGACAGATCATACTGCGTATAATTCGTATCTTCCTGCTCTTCAACATGCTCCCCACTCTCCTTCGCCCTCGCTGCCGCCGCCGCTGCCGCCGCGCTGGTCGATGACCCCTTGGTCACATTCGCCTTGCCCTGCCCCGGTCTCCTCGAGACGAACACATTCCTGAACGTGATGACCCCACTCCCCCACTTCGGCACGATGGCCGACTCGAATACCACCTTGACACCGGATGAATTAGTGAGATAATTCCCCACCCAGCCAGCCAGTGTCTCCTGTGCGAACACCGTGTTCACCGCAAAGATGGCAATGGAGAAGAACGTCGTCGTCCCCACAATGATCCAAATGATGTGTCCCAGAAACACCCACGACACGAACGCTCCAATCTCGTCCGTGTTAAAGGGCCGCCCGCTGCGTATCGAGAACCACTTGAATCTGATGCCGAGGCGTTGCCAGAACCCGGTCGCTGCAGCGAGGAGCTCTTCTTTCGTCGGGCGGTGTATGTGAGGGAGGCGATCGAGGATGCCATGGGGATGTTGGTCTGAGCTGGGATCGGGTCGCTGCTCTGGAAGATCATGTCGCTTTTGCTCGGAGGGTGTGTTGCGGCTGTTGCGCTCCTCCTGAAGTATTTGCGAGGTCCTGAATGCCCGTCTTTGTATCGCCGTCTCTTGTAGTTGTCTTATTCGTCTCAACACCGCTCCTCCAGCTTCCGGCGCATCTCCTCTTGCTATCGCCGCCCGTCCGCGACCGAGCATGTCCTGCCCTGTCCATCGCGACGCGGTCTGTAGTCCGCGTGCATTATGCAAAGGTATCCTCGGCGTACTCGATAATCCAGCAACTCTGAGTCCGTTACCTGCTTCCCAGCTCCGGATTATGGTGTTTCTTGCTGCAAAAGTCCTGCTCAAGCCTGCGACGTCGGCAGAAATGCTCACATTGCGGAACATTATAAGCGCAGCTGCAGCATGTTGAATGCGATCGTGACGGGAGGTTCGTGATCGCGTTCAGGTCGTGAGTGATTAGATTAGCGAGAGAGGTCGAGAACGAAGAGGTTGGTGAGGTCGGATGGACGGATTCAAGTTTCTGACTTTTTGTGACGCAGCGAGCATGCTTTCGACTTTGTCTTTTTGCGGAGACGATGGGGCGCGCCAGAAAGCGGATCTTGCCGAGAACGGCGGCGGCAGCACTTCGTGGCATGTGCTCGCTGATGACAATGAAATATTTGCGTCTGGTATAAAGTGACTTCACAGGTGGTATATCAATATCGAAATCTATGTACTGTCGCTTTTCTTAGGGACCCCCGCCGTCTTTGCTCACTCCGTGCCAGATCCTCCCCCGGACCATACCATAAGATGCAATGCTAATCTCAAGACATCTCATACTTGCTCGCGTCTTGGTAGAGATCGATCAAGCAACTAGCTGACCAAGCTTGAGTGGGGCACTGCGTCGTGTTAGCGAGAAGTATTATACGAATGACTGACAACACTCACCGAGTCACCACAAAAGCTTCCTGCCTTGTTGGTCAGCTCCGTCAGACCTCTGCAAGGCGTGTTCTTGATCATCTCCCTGCATCCCTCAAGTCTTCTGGTGACCTGTTGGAAGGCCTCAATTCTCTCCTCGCTGGTCTTGGCTCTCTTCAACTCCATGTGGAGCAATGCTCGCAGGTAGTAGCCGCGAGGCCAGAGCCATTCCGGACCTTGGTGGTAGTTGCGGCCTTTGCTTGTATGGAAGTCCGTCGAGTCTTCTGAGTTGATGTAATTGGGTCGATACTCGAGATCATCAGGATCCAGAGTCGACATGCCAGTGGGACCGAGGAGCTTCTCATCTGCCTTGGCGAGTGCAGCCAAAGCGTGATCGAGCTCGAACAGATCGGGTGCGACACACATGGCGATGGGGAAGTTGGGTCGAAGTTGGTAGTCACGGTACTCCTTGGAGCATCGATACACATCCTTGTAGATGCCACGCTTGTTGACGACCTTGGGGTTGACATCAAATTTGCTGTCCTCGGATGCGTCGACAGGAACAAAGTAGCAACGCTCAAAGTTGTCTCGAATCAGGCCAGCCCAGTTCTTGAAGGTGACATCCTTACCAGCTGATGTCGAAACGCCGGTATGCTTGAACTTGCCAGCAGCACCGAGCGAGTCAACCCATTTCAGACAGGAGTACAGCAGACCTGTTATCTCGACTGGTGCACCGTCACGGGATGTGCCTGGAACACCCTTCGAGCCGGCCTTCTCAGACTCACCCATCTTGTCCATCCAAGTACCGCAGTTCCACTCGTTGCCTCCGAAGATGATACCAGTCTTCCAATCGACCTCAATGTCGATGTTGAAACCAGCATCGCGCATTTGTGAGTCAATGCCAGGACCGGCATTGTACTCACGGAAGTGCATACCAGAAGCATGGCGCTGGAGACATTCCTGGATGACATCCTCAATGGTCGAGGTCTTGGAGTAGGCTCGAGGGTCATCGTGAGCGAACCAGGTATCGTCATAAGGCAAGAAGCGACGAGGCACCTCAACCTTGAGGAAGTCAGTACCTTCCGGAGACAGGCGAATGTAGTCCTGGACGTTCTCAAGGAAGAACCAGACAGAGTCGCGAGAGTTGTAACGAGGAAGTTTGCCTGAGCCAAGTAAGTTGGGGATCATACCGTGCTTGACAACGCTTGCGAAGGCGATGAGATGTTCGCGAGCGTCATCGAAGCGGCCAGTGCAGAGCAGAAGACCACGCATGGCGATGCATATGTCTCGTCCCCAGCAGCGAGCCCAGTCTTGGGCAAAGTGGGGAAGTCCAGCCGCGAGCGAAGGAACAAGCTTGTCAGGCCAGAGCGATGCATTTGGCATAAACCCAGTGAGCTGAACGCTGACCATTGATAGACTCTTGAGGAACTTGGAGCCCTTGCGAATGTTGCCTGACATCTGCTCGATGCCTCGTTCGTAAGCAGCCTTGTACGCAGTCTGGATGACGAGCGCAAAGTACCGCGGCAGGAGGAAGTTGGGAACCTTGCGAATGGCATCGAAACGCTCTTTCAGCCAAGCAGCTGGCTGATGAAGGTGTTCGTATCCCTGCTGCTTGGCGAGCTTCTCCAAACGACCGACGGTGTAGTCCAATGCCCACTGTCCTTGACGGAGGTGGTCGCAGATGGGATGACCAAGATCGTTCGAGGCCACCACATCGCGTAGAGCACTTTGCCAGCCTTGCAGACCACAGTAGACCATTGCGCCCATGTTCGGGATGGCATAGGTACCATCACTCCCACCGCTTGCAGCACGCTCTTCCGAGTCAGCCCTATACAGGATGGCGCTGAGATCGATCAAGTTGCATTGAGCAAACGCCTCCTTCGCTCCAGACATGACATACTTGTCAAGGCCATCCGATCTCTCGGCGCCTGGAATCCAAGTCTCGAAGATGGCAATACTGCCGGGCGGGAATTTCTCCGGGATATGAATGGTGGTGTCGTCGCCCTGGTTCTCGATGCGGATATTTCGGAGGTCTTTGGTGTTGGCAGGCAGTCCACGAAGCACCTTGTCGTTGATTGCGGCTTGCTTGGCCTCATTGCTCTGATCGACTTCGAGATTCCAGGCACCCATGAGTGAAACCTTGGTGCCAGCCAGGTATTGCGAAGGAAAACCAGCATTGCCGTTGCCATAGCCGGGGAAAGCCGTGTGGGCGATCAAGTAGTAGCCCTTGCGAGACTGTGGATGTACGCGGTGTACTGTTATGTACTCGCCCTCGTGATGCACATGAGTCTCGTGGTAGCCGTCCTTGCCCATGATCGTGTGAAGCTGGTTCAGCAGCCTCTTGATGTTGCCGATACCCTGGCCTGGACCAGTTTGTACCTTGTTGTCGGTGGAGTATGGCGATTGGTACGGTCTGGTCTCGTGAACCAATTCAATCAGCTGTGGATAGACCTCGTCGTAGCCGAAGACACTGCCGATGGAGCTCGCACACATGGCAACAAGTGCAGCGTTGGGCAGGGTATCTCTCGCGTCACGTCGTTGTGCCGGAAGCTCGTTGTCGTGGGTGCAGTCCATTAGCAGGGCGTGGACCTCGGCGCTGCGAATGGTGTGCAGGACTTCTTTGACAGCCGGTGCAGCTCCGTTGGTGCTACCGTTGGTTTGCACAGGGTTCTTCTCGGAGCTAGCAAGAGCATCTACCTCGAAGCTTCCGATGGGTCGACCGCAGTGCTTGTGGACAAGCTTGCTCATCTCTTGTGTGCTCCATACTTGCATAGCTTCGCGGATCAGGCAGGAGATACCAAGACGTTCGACGTAGAGGTAGTCCATCTGCTCATTGCCCGAGAACAGCTCGGCCATAACGACCAGTTCCGGACGAACACTTCGGCCTTGATCCAGCATGTACTCCGCAAGATGAAGCGGTGTCGAATGGCAGTTGTCGATGCGGAAACCGTGAAAATGCTTGGCCATGAGCTTGGTGTAATCTGCCATGAACTTCCACAAGAAGGGACTGTCCTCAGGCTTCTCTCCGTACCTCAGCTTGACGCAGTCGCCCCATGGTATGATCTCTCTGCGAAGGTAGGCACGGGATCTCGGTCCGGCATTGTCCTTCAGCACATCAGCAGCCCAGACCCAACCATTGTTGGCAAGAGCAAGCTCATCCGGATCGTGTTGCTTAGTAGTAGCATTGACCGGCAGGCGTGTGAAGTAAGATTCGATGAGCGGATTGTCGATAGTGATGGGCCCGAGCTTGGGACCATGCTCGTCAAGACGCATGTACTTGACCCTGTTGAAGACTTGCTCCATGATCTCGGCGACATCAGCGTCATACTCTCGGTAGTACGCGAGGTTGACTTCGTTGATGAAGCGATGGATGGTACCGTAAGCGGTACGCTCGTCGCCAGCGCTGTTGACCTTGGTGTTGTACTTGCCGAAAAGGGCTTGGAGAAGGCTAGCAGCGATTTGAGGATCAAGTTGTCTTCTAAATCGCTCGCCCATACGATCTGCACCGCGGAGAGCGTTCTTGATCAGCCAGTCCGCCTTTTGCTTGAGTGGCCAGTCGGCGACACCAGTCAAGTCGCCACCATCGTCTGGGAATTTGACATCATTCTTGGTCCACGCAGAGACGGTGGCTGCCGAATCCTTTTCGACATTGCAGACGTAGAACTCCCAAAGCTTTGTGGCGCCAATGACATGCGTCTTGAGGCCGTCCATGATCTTGAGGAGGTCGTCTACCGAGCCGAGTGTCGTGGGAAGTCCTCGACTCTTCAGCTCACTGCTGTACGACAACAGCGCGCTGTCGAGCTCGTAGGCGGACCGCAACCAGGGTGCAGTCTTCAAGTTGTATCCGGCATCCGGGTGCTCTTCTAACCACTTGCTGTTGTTCGCCGTGTGGTTCCAGACAACATCCGTGAGAGCGAGCAACCCATGGTCATTCTCCATTGTGCTGATCAGCTCTTGGATGTCAGCCTCGCCCTTGGGAAAGCCTTCCTTGTCGAATGTAAGTTGGTCGTACAGACTGTATGGCGAGTTGGAGTCTCCTCGAGTCATCAAGGGTGTGAAGTGGACCATGTTGTATCCCCGCTCGCTAATGCCATTGAGATGCTTGGTCCAATCTTGCGGGTACTTGCCCATGAACTTTGACAGACATGAGATAATCGAGAGGGCATTGAGGGGCAGAGTCGACTTCTGCACTGTGAGATGTGGGGTGACATCGATGTAGTAGGTCTTGGTCTTGGTGGGTTCTGGTACGTCTCCAGACTTGTGGAACAGCTTCGGGAGAGGAGTGTAGGTAAGGTAGTAGGCGAATGCCCCGGCATGAGGAACAGGTACGTCGATTTCTATGGGACGATTGAAGTTGGGCTCGAGTCTGGTCGCCCGTCAGCCATTGGCATCTGCGTTTGGGTAGGGAGAACTCACTTGTACTCGTGGTACTTTTGCCTGTTGAAGACCTCGCCCTTTGCCGGTATGTTCACCCACAGACTGCCCTGCCTGCATACTGAGCTTGTCCCCTCGATCTGGAATCTGATCTTGTAGTTCGGATGCGTGCATGGCGGGAGGTAGATGTAGTCGCCGGAGATGTCTGGAGAGCCGTCATCGCGGAGAGGAAGCAGGTAGACGTCCTGAGTACGCTGCTGCAGTGGAGCCATGATGGACGAGCTCTTGATCAATGGGCGATCTACAGCGGGGTATCGACTGGGGTATTGATAGGAATTGGTATCTGGCAGTCGACAATTGCTCCGTAAAGATACGACCTAATGAATGGTAGAGCTGTCGATCAGCTAGCTCGCGCCTGCAGGATACTTGGAAGGATTATGGAGAGTGTTGAGGCATGATCAGAGTCGGCTTTCGTGGGACGGATGTAATGGTGATCAAGCGTTGCGTTGCGCGGCAAGAGCGACTGGGATTCGAGATGGGAAAGGAAACAATGGCACGAGCAGCAAAGACGGCGAAGTTTTCTCAGAGCTATTACAAGGTGCGGTGACACGGCGGTCAGATAGCTCGCAGCCTGTGTGCAGCGTCCTGACTAGCCGGCCAGGAACGAGGCCGCATGGCAAGCAAGAAACGGCAGAAGATCAGGCTAGCAGAGAGGAAGCTCTTTGCGATTCGCCCAAATGGTTGAGCACAGAAAGCTTGAGCGGCTGATCTGGGGAGCCTAGCAAAAGATGGCGCCGATCATCGATGGGACCGGTGGGACGACAAAAGAGCCGCTGACGATGATGCGCGTCCGGAAGGTTGAAGCGAACCATTAAAAAGCGATGGAGAGCTTCACATGCGATTTTTGGTCGCTCACGTTTCAATGGACGTTGATTTGAGCATTGACAAGTCTACTACGCTTCATGGTCGTTAACAATTGCTCTGCCATGCGACGGCTGGTGCAATTCCACTCCGTCTCGACTTCTGTCTCAGCCTTGTCACACTGATAGTGCCCAGCTAACACCGTATTTTAAGCCCTATCTATATTCCTGCCCAAAGGTGTCGTAAACGCTCCCGGCATCCCGATGCTAGAATCTCGAGATGTCCCTCCCAAACAGAAAATTGACACACCAATACGTCGCAATCAATATCCTGTTCCGCCAGCTCACCGTCTTTGCCAGATACGCCCCTCGCCAGATGACCCAAGCCGCGAAACCACTGATATCCTGCCCTCCGCTCTGCATGATAGCGTTCCAATTACCAATATAAGCCATGACTCCGAGATCCTTAAAAGTGAATTCGCTTCGTTGAATGTCCCCCTTGTTCAGTCTCTTTGCCAACCACTTCGCTTTTTGATTGGCCACTTGCGCCGTCGCTGGTAGTGTTGTGCCCTCTATACTTGCGCAGTCGCCCAGGGCAAAGACATCTTTGAAAGAAGCGTGTGGCTGCTTCGGATCTGTCGCTTCGTTCTCAGTCAAAAGTGGTTGAAGACGAGCATTGGTGATGATGGCGCCACTCCGAGGGTGTTTCTGTATCTTCCAGTGCGCCTTTGCCGTGTCGTATACTGGCTGTCCTTCTTGGTCTGGCAGTAGCAATTGCTTCGAGGCTTGTATCTCGCCGCCCAACGCCTTTTGAATGAACGGGTTCATCATGAGTCCTGTGCTCCAGATGCACATGCCAACAGGCACCTCGCCTTCTTCCTTGACCTTCAGGGTGAATGCCGAAGAATGATCGTCCTCAGGCTTGCGACCTGGTAGTCCTGATCGAAGCTCTTCGATATGGGTCGACGTGTGTACCTCGATACCATCCCGCTTGAACGCGTCTATCGCATACTGCCCCAGCTTCTTATCGAACATGGACAGAATCTGCGGCGCCACATCATAGACCGTAATCTTGTGATACTTGACCAAATCAGGGTATAGCCTAGCCATGTCCTCCTTAATCAAATCATGCAGCTCCGCACTGAACTCGATCCCCGTCGCTATTACCGTCAGCACATTCTCTCCCCAGGCTTGCATCCGTACTCACGTCCACCCCCAACCACCGCGAAATGCAACAAAGCCCTCCTCTCCTCCTCCGTCGTAGTCGGCAAACTCGCCGTCTCAAAACACGCCAACATGCGATTCCTTATCCTCCTCGCATCCCCCACATCCTTCAAGAAGAACGCATTCTCCACCACCCCCTTAGTCCCAAACGTCTGACTATAACACCCCACCGCAACCACCAACTTATCCCACCCCATCTCAAACATCCCCCCCTTCTCCCTCCTCACCAACTCCCCCTTCTTGACCGCATACTCCCCCGGCCCCGCCCCGTTCCTCTCCCCCGTCAACGCCAACCCCTGCGTCGGATCATGCACCGCCTCTTCGATGAGCAATTTCTTCCCCGAGAAATCCACCGCGTCCGCCCACCCCTGGAAGAACTCTGTCTTGTTGCGGCGCGAGCGTACGGGCTCGAGTGCGTTGCGGAACTCCAGGGTGCCGACGGATGTGGAGGCGAGGAGCGGGGTGAAGACGAAGTAGGAGCGCGGCGAGACGACGATGACTTGGTATTTGGTGTGGTTGAGGGCGCGGGAGAGGGTGTAGCCTGCCCAGCCTGAGCCGAGGATGACGATTCGTTCGCGGCCTGGCGAGGGGGGTTAGTGACTGGAGTGGGGGGAGGGAGATGTGGCGGGGAGAGAGGGGAGTGTAAAGACTGTGGGTGGTGTTTGTACCATTGCGGCTGTCGTCGAGTTGTTGGATGCTCATGCATCGTTGTTGTGTTCGTTGTGCTTGAGCAGCAATGGCTCGAATCACTCTGGGTCTGCTGGAGCCGAAGCTCAGCGCCGTGGCGGAACGCTGCAAATGAAGTGAGGTCATGGTATGTTCATAGCAATTGATCGAAGGAAAGGAGACGTGCTCAACACTTAAAGGGAATGCGGACATCAGTCATCTCCGATACACCTACCTGTCGTGCTACGGCACGTCCGGAAGCTACGAGCTTTTGTGTCGAAGAGGTCCAAATATCTGACGTCAGGGTGTTTTCGGGATGTGGAGCTGACACGTGCAAGGGTCCACTGCATCAGCGCAGCCGGTTCATTTTCTTGACGATTAGGCACAGTCATGCAACATTGGCCTGTTCATGGAGGGAAAATAGATATCTGGTAATTTGGTACGGCTCGTTCTCCACGGAGCTGTCATCCGCTCAAGATTTGCCTCCAAGTCATGCGACCACACGGCTTCCTGAAGTAAGCCGCCGTATGTCATGTTGTTCGACCTCCCAAGTATTCGTGGCATTGTCTATCCTCTTCATGACGGATTCTTCTCATCTGATCGTAAGTTTGATCGTCCTTCTCGATTTTGGGTCATAATCCGCGTCTTCAACAAGTTAACAAGTTTTCCCAACCAGCATGTCAGGAATGTCTTCGGGCTTGTTCTTGCCCTCGAGGATTTCTGGGAAGACAGGTCAGCATCAGAGAAGAAATGATTCGTAAAGGCAGATTCTTACTGTACACCGCCGTGAAGAGCGGGAACTCGCCCTCCTTACCCTGCTTCCTCAGGAAGGAATTCACCTCATACGCCGTGCTGGTGCCTTGCAGCTTCTGTCCGTTCAGCTCTTCCGCTTCGACCTCGGCGATAGGTTTGTTCTTCGCCACGCTGAGCTTAGCGCATCTGAAATTTCTCCCTCCGCTGCAGCTAGTGATCATGTCTGCAACACCGCAGCTCTCCTCGGTGAAGGTCTGAGTTTTGACGCTTTCGGAGAAGAACATCTTTCCGAACTTGACCTCTTCCATGATGCCCACGCGCATGACGGCGGCCTTTGCGTTGTCGCCCCAACCGAGGCCATCAACCCACCCTGCTGCAAGAGCGACGACATTCTTCAGTGCTCCTCCAAGAGAGACGCCGGCTACATCATCAACCATTCTGACGTGGAAGTATGGTCTGTGAAAGAGCTTCTTCATGTTCTCGTGACTCAAAGGTGGATACTCGCTCGGGAGAGGTGTCAACTTTGGTTTGCTCTTCTCACCTCTACTCAATGCCTCTGTGTCCACCTCACTCACGTTAATGTCGATACTCTGCCTAGGAGATCCTTTAGGTGTTGGGTGGCGGCTGTCCATGCTGGGTGGATCATAGGCCACAGTCGTTTCTGACCACTTTTCAAGGGCAACTTCCGAGGCAATGTTGGCTCCTGACAAAGCGCCGCAGTAGATTCCAAGCTTCCGACCTATCGACTCTGAGAAGAGCTCAATACCTTGATCTGACACTTCGACTCCTTTGATGCACGAGACGCCGCGGGCAAAGGGCAAGACCTTGCCTCGGATGCCCTCACATGACTTGGCGATGAACTGATGTGGGAGATTGAAAATCAGGATGGTGGCATCCTTGACGGTGGACTCGATGGAAGGATTGGCATGGATGTTCTTAGGAAGAGGGACGCCAGGGAGGTACTTGACATTCTCGCGGATTGTGTTGATAATGTCCGTCAAATTGTGAGGTTTTGTGCTGAGTTCCGAGCCAGTGTCATAAGATGGACTGCTTTTTGGTATTGTGACTTGCTCTTCAAAGACCCACATCTCTACATCTTGTTCGAAGAGGTCGGCATTCTCAACAGTGTTCTCGGCCACGACTTTAGCAATCGTTGTACCCCTGTGGTGGACCGTCAGCTTGCTTCAAAGATGGAAGCTCGGATACGTACCAATTGCCGGATCCAATCACAGCGACCTTGTGCTTCTTTGCGTATGCGCCGAGGGAGCCCATGATGCTCCGATGGGTGTTGAAACGAACGAGTGGGGAAAGCTTTGGACGGTGCGTAAATGTTTGAGCTCTGGTCGCAAGGATTGCCGATCGCGGTGTCGGTATAATAGTCCTCCAAAGAGATTTGAGCATGAATTGGGGCGACAGCTTTTCGAGGTGAGGTCAAAAGAGGGACAGTCTTGTTGGTTGGCGTTGTGGAAGGCGAGGCAGGAAGATTCGAAGCTGCCTCAACTTGCTTC
Source organism: Elsinoe arachidis (assembly GCA_013372555.1). NCBI lineage: Eukaryota > Fungi > Ascomycota > Dothideomycetes > Myriangiales > Elsinoaceae > Elsinoe > Elsinoe arachidis. Next base: position 912,351 of record JAAPAX010000006.1, on the reverse strand, counting down.
CCCAAAATTTTGACCCTGTTCAACCGTGGAGAGCGTCATCACATGTCAGCTCGGCTTCACCGATAGCCAAGGTCCAAGAAGTGGTGGCGGTGGAAGATCATTCATAGTCGCTGATAACTCTGCCGATGAATGCGGCAAATTCTCGTCGCAAGCACCTGACCGCAGCCTGTCTCTTCGCAATGCCAAAAAATGTTCATCTGTTTCTTCATGCAAGACCAGCACAAAAAAAGAGCTTGCTGGCCCTGCAGATCATCCAGCCCCACATGTGACGATTGCTGATCCAGGGCCTCCTCCAGATCAAGGGTACCTTGTAGTACGCTACTTCGTGGACCTGCTCTCCGCCCAGCAGACGGCCTCTGGCGGACCGCATGTCCAACCTAGGGGGCCTTTGTAAGTGAGAAATGAAGGACTGCAAACGACGATAGCAGAGTTTGCATAAATAACATGGCGTTTCACTTTGCTCACGGGAAATTAGTGACTGAATCGCGGTGAAATCAAAAAGTTTGGGGTAATCTCTATCTTAACTTCGTGTGACGGCGTAATGACAAGTGCTGGATGACCAAACGCTACGCTGAATCGCTGCTACTTCTGGCTCTTCCACTTTCCATATCCCAACTCCGTGCCCATACCAATTCCTAGCTGATCAATGCTTTTGGATGAAGATCTTACATGGCGAAGCCGAAGATGGCAAGCATGCCAGCCATGAGGGCAGGAGTGCCATAATCGCGCGCGGCGGCCAAGGCGGAGGCTGCACCAGTGGCAGCAGGTGCACTAGAGCTGGCACTTGCGGCGGACCCGGTGGGGCTGCTGGCGGCGGACGAGGTCTGCGAAGAAGCTGACGTGCTGGAAGGAGCTGCCGACGAGGTGGTGGCTGTCTCTGCTGAGGCGTTTCTGCTGCCACAGGTTATGTCGCGGCATCGAGCTTGGACGGAAGCGTCGGTAGTGGCGGCAACGCACTGCGCGATCGAGGTCTGGCAGACGAAGAATGGAAGGGTTTGACTGTAGTCGGAGATGTTCGGGGTCGCGCCAGAGACACAGAGACAGTTGTATTGCAGCGTGTTCTGTCACAGCATTAGCTACTGTACGAATTCGTGTCGACGAGTCAATACTAACAGGATCGCAAGTGTTTGAAGTTGTACCGTTCTGACAAATGACGGGGCAAGTGTTTCTCTGAGCATCGCACCAGCCGTTGCGCTCAGCCTGAGGAACCGTGCCTGGGTTAATTTGGATCTGAGCAGTGACGGAGGTGACGAATGCCGAAGCGGCGACGAGGAGGGATGTGTAGAGCATTTTGACTGCGACTGTTAGCAGAGGTTTTGCAGCGACAACTCGCAACTGGTACCCTGGGTTTCAGTGTCTGGAGCGGGATTGCGAGATCAAGCGACGATGGCGACGGGCGAAGCTCTCGTTCGCTGTGAGCTCGGGAATGGCAGCGGGTGCAGGTGAAGTACTTACTTTGGATATGATGCTGTGAGTACTGCTGCTGGTCTGGTATTGATTGATGCTTGTGAAAGTATCCAGGCGAGAGACACAAGATGAGCAAGGCAGGTGAGGAAGAATGCGGCCGTCGGAGGGTGAGAGCTCGACTTTAAGCGGTGGTTGCTATGCGGGCGGCGGGAAAAAAGTGCAGTGGCCGGGGTTAGGAAGGAAGCAGCTCCTACACTGACTCGCGCTAAAATACCTTATCATGCATAGCTTCAATCTTGTTTTACATCCAACGACGCAATCTGGGGTTCATATCGGACGGTCAATTTGGTTGCACCGATGCAACCTCGAACGGTCAACAACATGATCTGGCCGATTGTACCATCCTACTGCAATTCCAACGAGCATTGTACGAGGCGTTTCTCCATGTTCTCCGTCTTGTCCGCGCGTGCGTGAGAGGTTGACTGGCGCTAGTCGATGGTTGCAGATCTAGCGCAGGTTTATGCAAGATTTCTGATGGGTGGATGCGGCTCAAGTGCATGCTATCTGCATGTTTCACAGAAGCTCTCCCGTTTGCCGAGCTCCGCGCGACTAATGACGTGTAACACGAATGAGGCATTTGAAGCCAATAGACAATGCGCGTACGTACGCTTGGAGTGACAATATCGCAGTCAGCTATAGTCGTTTGCAAGCATGAAGCTGCGTAATGCAGCTTGAACAGGCCAGACTGCTTCCCTACCTGTTCGGAGGGGATCGTCCGAGCTTCTGTCACCCCACTCTCGTATCGGCCGTGCTCGGAACGAACCTCGCGATCGACCGACCGACGTCAATCCGTCTGGAAAAAAGTGCCCTACGCAAGTACATTGTTCTTAGTAGAGTACTTCACTATTGACTGCTTCTACTGGAAGTCTCACAGCTCCACTGGGGACGCTGAACAGACCAAGTAGAAAGCTTCTCATCATGGGTCGGCTGGCTACCATAGCGACCTGCCAGCTGAATCAATGGGCCCTGGATTTTGATGGGAATAGAGACCGGATCATTGAAGCTGTCAAACGAGCAAAAAATACTGGAGCCAAGCTTATACTAACGCCTGAGCTCTGCATACCAGGCTACGGTCTGCTCGATCATTTCCTTGAGCTTGACGTATACGACCATTCATGGGAGGTGGTCGCTCAGATCCTGAGTCATCCAGAATGTCAGGACATCATTATCGATCTCGGTCTGCCTGTCCGGCATCGCGGAAATCCTTTCAATGCTCGTGTCATCGCCCTCAACAAGAAGATCATAGCGATTCGTCCAAAGATCTGGCTCTGCAACGATGGCAACTACCGTGAGATGCGATACTTCACAGCTTGGAAGAGATACCGGGTCGAACCATATTCTTTGCCACAGGAAATACAAGAATTAATCGGTCAGAAGGAGACCCGCATCGGCGACATCATATTCGATACACTCGATGCATCTTTCACGACCGAGACATGCGAGGAATTGTGGACACCAGACTCTCCACATGCAGAGTATTCGCTGCAAGGCGTAGAGATTATTCTCAACTCCAGCGGGAGCCATCATGAGCTGCGAAAACTTGACACAAGAGTCAACCTCATCTTGGAAGCAACAGCCAAGTCTGGTGGGGTCTACATGTATGCAAACCAGCGCGGATGTGACGGCGACAGGCTCTATTACGACGGCTCTTCTCTCATCCTCAGCAATGGTAGGGTTCTTGCGCAAGGCTCCCAATTCTCCTTGCGTGATGTAGAAGTGCTCACGGCGACTGTTGACCTGGATGATGTCTGGTCGAGCAGAGCTTCGAGAAGCAGAGGTGCTCAATCCATGGAGTCGGCAACTTTTGAGCGCATCTCAGTAGACTTCTACCTCACAAGCAAGAAGGATGTTGCAACCTCTCGCAAACACGCCACGGCCTCACGGGACGTTATCTACCACAAGCCTGAGGAGGAGATTGCATTGGGACCCGCAGCTTGGATGTGGGACTATCTCCGTAGATCGAAAGCGTCTGGCTACTTTGTACCGCTGAGTGGGGGCATTGACTCCTGTGCCACTGCGGTCATTGTGTTTTCGATGTGCAGGATGGTGGTAGCCGCGATTAAAGAAGGGAATCAAGAGGTGCTGGAGGATGCAAGAAGGCTCTGCGGCGGAGAGGATCCCAGTCAATTATCGGCCCAACAATTCTGCAACAAAATCTTCTGTACTGCATACATGGGGATGAAGGAGCAGTCTAGTGTGGAAACGAGGACCAGGGCGAAAGATCTTGGCAAAGCTATCGGCTCGCATCACATTGATATGAATATTGACGCTGTGTTCAACGCCGTCCGTACTCTGATCTCGGAGACATTGGACTTTCAACCCAAGTTCAAGGTTCATGGTGGTTCGAACGCTGAGAATCTGGCACTGCAAAACTTTCAAAGTCGAACAAGAATGGTCCTCTCCTACGGTCTTGGACAACTACTTCCAACAGTGAGGGGAGGTAGTGGCGGTCTACTGATACTCGGATCCGCGAATGTGGACGAAGCATTACGGGGCTACCTGACCAAGTACGATTGCAGCAGTGCTGATATCAACCCAATCGGAGGGATCAGCAAGACTGACCTCAAGCGCTTCATTGCTTGGGCGGAGACTGCATTCGACCTTCCCATACTCAAGGAGTTCATCGAGGCGACACCAACAGCGGAACTAGAACCAATCACCATCGACTATGTCCAATCTGACGAAGCCGACATGGGCATGACATACGCAGAGCTGTCGGTCTATGGCACACTTCGAAAGGTAAACAAGTTCGGGCTGTACTCGATGTGGCAGAAGCTTGTCGTCGACTGGCAAGACAGATGCACGCCCCGAGAAGTATACAAAAAGGTCCGGGACTTCATGTACTATTACGCAATCAACAGGCACAAGATGACGACGATTGTAAGTGAATGATGGAGTAGCAAGCAAAGATGAGTGTGACTGACTACAAAACAGACACCCGCATACTATGCCGAACAATGTAAGACATGCCCTACTTGAACACGGCGGCAACATCTTACTGACTTTGGTAGATGCTCCGGACGACAACAGATTCGACCTCAGACCATTCTTGTATCCGAAGTTTACCTTTGCTCAGCGCAAGATTGAGAATGAACTTCGGCTAATGGAAGAAGGAGAAGCAGAAGAAGTGTCAAATGGAACATCATAGGCGTCTTTGTCAGGTTGAGGAATAGATACTGGTTGGGATGATGATGTGGGGATAGACAGCTTGAGCATGAAGGAGAGGTTCGCAAAAGAGCACTTCGGACAGGCATGACTAAGCCGGACATCGGACAGTGGAAATAATTGTGGAGATGGCCTTGACTCGTTGTGGCTGGTGCAATCCTACCGAACTTGCACGATCCAAGGTTCGTGTCGATGACTGTGCTGCGGACACCGCAAGATGGAGGACAATGTCCCGCGGCTTCTTTGGTTAATCGACAAAGGGTCACAATGATGTGCCATTATTTGTTTCATAAGAAGCCCGGCTCGTTCGATATGATTCGGCATACCAGATTAGCTTGGACAAGGTAGATCCGGAACATTCTTGGAAGCAGGGCTGTGGTTTCTGCCCACCCGGCTACACTTTCAATTGCAGTCGAATAACCTCTTCCACAGCCAGCGGAGACGCGACGGGAAGGGCGTTTCCTCTGAGACAAAGCATCTTGTTCCTGATGCACACTTTGTTTTGTTGATGCGACCAGCACACAAACACTGCCAGGAGCACGTCCAGAGGTGCATGAAAAATTCTGCAGCTGGCCGGAGCAAGGGTGCATGCGTGATCAAATGACAGGACTGCCATAGAAATACATGCAGTGTATTGAGCAAGGATAGGGCTCTGGCAGGAAGTTGGAGAAACATGTGAGAAAGGGAACGGAACCCACAATTTTCCCACCCAAAGATCTGCACTAGGGACGGCCTAAGGGCAGCTTTCCACGCGAGCGAAGCCAATTTGGTGCTTGACGTCCTGGTCAATCGAGCTTTCTTCGCCATCTCGCTGTCGCCCATCTGCGTGGGCCCGTCAGCGCTTGGGCCACTGTTCTTCGTGATTGAGCCTCCACTTCTTGCTGTCTTGTCAATCCATCTTGATCTCGTCTACTCTCGCCATTTATCACCCTCGACACTGGTACGAATACAGTCACTCACTATCACCAATCCGATTGGAACCCGTAGTCCCGGAGGACAGCCTGGAAAGCCAATAAATCCGTGCAACATCCCAGCTTCGTGCTGCCCGTCTCGTCAACTTGCATAGTCACGTCTGCGCGCATCCGAATCACACGCTACACAAGTTGTACAGATATCCGCATGTCGGTCATGGAGCGGCAGAGGTAGTCAAAACATCTCAAGCCGCCGTCCTGGCACGTCGCGTACATGTCAGACATCATGTCTCGGCAACAGGCCGCCGCCGATGATCAGCTTGACGATTTTGACCAAGCTCGAGACTTTTACACTTCGTATCAACCCAATACTCTGAATCCACGGCTCGAGCCCACATCATTCTCTTCTCCTCCGCCCGCGACTGGGACTCTCAGCCCGCCCACCTCTTCCTACACCCACGGCACTGCGACATCTCAAGCTCGTACTCTGTCGCGCTCGCCAACACGGCAACAGCGATACACGAATGCGAAAGGTTCGCCTGCACACATAAGCAACTCTCGTTCGCGATCAAATGCTGCTACCCCCATCAAGCGCGACTTCAGAGATTTGGTCACGCGCTTCAATCAAGATGAGGCACCAATTGTTCCGCTCACCACCCAAGAACGATACCGCAGAGCACAACAATCACAGAAACCTGCGAAGCTCATGAAGCCTCGATCGCCGACAAAAGCAAGCCAGAGCAAGCTGCAATCGCGACGCGAACACCCGTCTTCTAGACTTCCGACAAGGATAGATACCAATACCAAAGCTCTAAACGCCTCTGCATCCCACGACGGCTTCTTGTCTTCAGCGAGCCCAAAGAGCCCGAAACGAAGGTTACAGAAACCACTTTTTGGCGAGGTCATTTATGATCCTGTCGGTGTTGAAGAGCTTGGATATGGTATACAACCTGCAAAGCATCACGTAAGAAGAGGTTCAGAAAGCAGCATTCTCAAAGGTACTGCGCACGTCTTCCACATCAGAACTCCGCCAGACAACGAGACGAGATCTTCAGGTGACGAGTCCACGATGCATTCTAGATCTAGGAGTGATCAGACTTCCGGCTTTCGACACGATTCCCATCAGTGGGGCTCCACGGATTCTACAGATCTGGCCCGATTATCACTATCACCATACTCGAACGTCCCCTTTCTGGCCATGCCACATGATTCTGGATCAGCTCATTCCACACCAACACGAGCTCAGTCGCAACCACGTATAGCGGCACATACTCCCAGCGAGCCCCGAGCTCGTACGCCCGTCAGCAAATATCACAGACCTCCACGAGTCAGCGTACCCACGTCGCCAGGTCGAAGAGGTGATCCCCGAAGACCAGAATCGCCGGAGAAGACGCTACGAGCCAACATCATTGCGGCAGCCACGCCAAAGTCGCCACCCTTGCGTAGTTCGCGCCCGCGACAACCTGTCTCTGCTGCATCTACCGCCTCTTCAAGAGCAAAGGCGGCGGAGAGGGTGGCTAAGCCAGCCAAATCTGGAGACGAAGAATTGGCCAGACCACGTCAAAGGAGGAAGGACCCTGTTCTTGGTAAGGTGGACCTTGCGGAGCGCCGTGCTAGAATAGAGAGAGCTATCAGCCAGAACCTGGAAGATCGACCAGAATTTGACAGGCGCAGTAGCAGGGCATCTTCGACACGGCGACGTTCTAGTGCGGCAAGCCAGTATGAGGATATGGGAAATCATCCGGACGAGATGTCTTTGAGACCCGCCATTACTCTAGACCCTGTTGGGGAGAATCCGAAATCCCCACTGTTCGTGGATACGCACAACGTCTCCTTCGATGCTTCGGCGGAACCGGACACCGCCGAGACTGAATTCGAAGAAGATGAGTCGCCGGATCTGGCCACAAAGATGGGGAGACTGGTGACTGGAGCAGCACACGATAGTGATCCAGGATCGATCCAGAACACTCCCATCGAATTCTCGCCACATCGACAGCTCCCGGAGTCGAGATCGCTCTTCACTGAGGTATTGAAGTACAGAGAAGGCACATCGCCAGCCACACCTGATACCGCAGACACCACACCGCAGGACTCCAGCAATCTAGATGTTCGCGTCAAGATCGACGGAAAGCCAATTCATATCGGAAAATCGCCACTAGCCGACAACGTTACGCTTGATACTGAGCTGGACCATGCAAGCGAGCGAAGTCCAGAGGACCAGGAGCACCTGCAAGTCGAAGGCAGGGCCGACAGTCTCACGCCACATACACCTGTAGAATCTCCAGATGGTTTCTTGCCGAGCGATTCCGACATCACACCTCGTCAGCTAGATGGGTCTTCGAGGACAGCGTCATATGCGTCGCACGAGACCGATCGCACCCGCGACAGTGGCGAGACATTCATGCAGCGAATCATCCATGACTTTGAGAGGACAGGAAATATTGACCCGACACTGATTGCTGAGCTGGAGCGCCGCGGAATCGACACACACGGTACCACAAGTCTCGCCAATGGCTCTGATGCGCAGACCATTCAGATTCTGCTCGATCGATTTACGTACCATCCACCACCTGTGGCGCCGACCGCTCCTGTTCCGCAAGTCGAAGAGATGGAACTTCTAACTCCTGCACGGTACGATGCTGGCAATGAATTCGTGACACCGCAGCCAGACCCTGGATACTTCGAGAGCAACACCAGTCCTCCTCTGATTCGTGACAAATCAGCAGCCGATATCTTTTTGACCCCTGGTGAGAGCATGGATGCGGGCGAGCAACTCTCAGAGGCACGTTTCGTTGTCGAGAATGATCATGCAACGCCTGGCGCCGAGTCGCTCGACAATGGTCCTACACCACCGCCCAAGGATGAGCGGTGGTCCGTTGGCTCGAGCATCAAATTCGCTAGTGGTGTCACTTCAGTGGATGCTAATCATCTTTCACCAACAGCTCCTCGTTTCGAGAGATATTCGCAACAGTCGGCCATGTCACTCCCCGAGATTGAGGTTGGAGGCCCATTGGAAGGGGTTTTGGAATTTGAACAGCCCGAGTCACCACCACGTGCTGGTATCAAGCCACCACCCAGTCCTCCTGCGCCGGCACATGCTCCACCGCCACCGCCCATGGTTGGCGATGCCTTTATCATAGAACCACAACCGCCAAGTGAGCCAGCCACTCCAGACTCACCGACTGTTGGTGTTGCCATCACCAGCTCTCTGAGGCCATCCGAGGAATCTCAGCGCGCAGGCTCATCATCCGTGCCTCCTTCACAGTCGATGTCTTCCATATCGCAAACGTCGATCAATGCAGAGTCTACAGATCGCAGCTCTCCGGTCCTCGCGGAAGACAAAGAGCCATCACAGGTCGAACGGCGTCTCGCTAAGCGTCGCAATATTATCAAGGAGCTCGTGGATACTGAATACTCTTACCATCAGGATATGAAAATCATCGAAGACATTTACAAGGCCACGGTCGGCTCACTGATCTCGGCAGATGACAAGAAGGCACTCTTTGGTAACGTTGACCAGGTCGAAGCACTGTCATTAGACCTCTACGACGCTTTCAGACGTGCTGTTGCTCCATTCTATGTACCTTCAAAATCAACGCGATGGCAAACGAAGCGCGGCAGCGGAACTTCTGGCGGCACGGATCAGCCTGCTTCGGAGCAACCCTCTGAGGATCAGGATAGGCTCACTGCAATCGGATCGGTCTTTGAGAAGTTCCTCCCTCGGATCGAGCAGGTGTACAGCTTCTACCTGAAGAATCACGAGAGTGCCAACAAGCGACTCGCAGTCTTACAGACTGATCCGACCGTCATGCGCTGGCTGAATGAGTGTCACAATAATGCTAGCGACATTACGTCTGCTTGGGATCTGGATTCTTTGTTGGTCAAGCCTGTGCAACGTATCCTCAAATACCCGCTGCTCCTTCAACAATTATTGGCTGTCACCCCGCCCGACCATCCGGACCATGCAGCTCTCAGCAATGCGGTCATCGAGTCAACAAATGTTTCTCAGCGCATCAACGAGGCCAAAAGACGGGCTGATCTGGTCGAGTCGATCGTTCAGAGGAAAAAGAAGGACACCGATATGAGGTCCGGGTTGGCCAAGGCGTTCGGTCTACGTACGGACAAAGTCAAGGAGCGAATCGGCATCAAGAATGAGTACCAGGATTCTGAGTACGAGGACTTAGCCATGAAATTTGGTGGTCATTACGTCCGTCTTCAGGTCGTCATGCGCGATGTGCAAGGGTCGCTTACCGAGATCGATCGCGCAGTCGAGAAGTTCAACGCTTTTGCCATGGCATTAGAAGGTTTCATTGACGTCGGGCAATGCATCTACCCGGAAATCGAAAGCAAGTGGCGCAAGTTCATCCTCGCCATCAGAGAACTGTCCAACGTCGCCTTGGCGGATCACAAGACGCAGATCAAGAAGCGAGTCATCGATCCTATCGTCACCGCTCTACGCCTGCACGAGTCGCCACAAAACATCATGGGGAAGCGCAAGAAGCGGATGGTCGATTATGCTAGGTGCAAGCAGATGGAAAAGCAGGGTCAAAAGCCTGACAAGAAGCTGCTGGAAGGTGCGGAGATGTACACCGCACTCAACGAACAGCTCAAGATCGATCTGCCGAGATTGTACTCTCTGACAGCACAGCTCATCCAGCGGTGTCTGGCTTGTCATCATCAAATACAGCTGGCTTGGCTGTGGACATGGGAGATGAAGCTTCGACCCGTCCTCGGCAGCCTACCTGAATCGCCACCTGACTCCTGGGAGCAAATTCTGCCAGACTTTCGCGCCGAGCATGATCTCGTGTCAACTCAGTTGTACTCTTTGGGTCTCTGCAACGGATCACTACTTCACGAAGCATCTCAATTCCTCTCACCTCAGATGTCATTCTCGACCGCGGACGATCCATACCGGCCCTCAAGACCGGAAGGAATCTCTTCCCGTACACAGTCGGTTGGTAGCGAGTACTCCCCTTCGCTTCATCAGAGCGAGACGCCACGGACACAGTCTGCAGCACAGCTACCTGGCTTCTACAACGCCAATGTGTCAATCAATGGTCAACAATATGCTCGGGCACGATCTTCGTCTAATCTCTCCGCCCGCGACATCCACCAGCGGGGTCGAGCGGCTTCAGTACCTCGACCTGACGGTACTCCTCGACTTCCTAGTCAGGGTCCTAAATCGTCTTTCTCCAACTCTCGTCCTCCAACTGCTCCTCGCCCATCGGACCTGTACAGTCCAGGCTACGGCTACCAACGAGGATCTGTGGATGCAGGTGGCTCCTCATCACAACGCCCGAGCCGCCCAGACAGCGGTACCTCCTACTTCTCCGCCCAACAAGAGCCCTCCGAACGTGCTCAGCGCTTCTCTGGCATCTTCAGCAGCGCCATGCCAATGAGTAACGACTCTTCTCACGGCGCCACTTCCGCCCTCGCCGGCATCGGTATGGGCATTGCGGGCGTTGCCTACCCTGGCACAGCCCTCGGCTCCCCGACTCAAGGTCACGGTGTCCTCCAACAAGCACCTACCCAGCAGTCACTCGCAGCATCCATGGCCGCACCCTCGATCGCCTCCTCCGCAAGCCAAAGCACGACTACGACAGGATCAACCATCCAACCACCTCTCTCCCCTCGGTACGCACCACCCGACATGCCCGTCCAATGGGTCGCAGCCAGCTTATTCGAGTTCAACATTGACCGAGCGAGGAGAGAAGCCGGGTACCCCTATCTGACATACGTGCAAGGGGAGGTATTTGATGTTGTGGGATCCAAGGGAGAGCTGTGGTTGGCGAAGAACCAGGACGACCCCGACCGGATGTTGGGGTGGATTTGGGAGCAGCATTTTGTGATTTTGGGGAGGGAGGGATAGGGTCTCTTCTTGGAGTGGTTCAAGGGGAGGATAAGGTCCGGGAGGAGGAGGGGTGGGAGGAAGGGGTCGGTTGGGTTTACGGAAGGATTCGGGGGAGCGACTTGGTGAGGTCAGGATTGAGGATGTATGGTTGGAGGACAGACGGGGGCGAGGGGCCGGGTTAAAGAGCTTTGGCAGGGTGTATACAAGCACGGTGTTCGGATTGGACTGGTCAGGCAACGGGAATGGAATTTTGGTAGGGTAGTACCATCATGGGATATGTGTAGACTATGAATGCACGTCGGTCACGTTTCTGTCAATCCATGTGCAAGTGGTCGCCCAAGTACCGAAAACCCTTGACCATTCGTTTTCCTGCATCCCAAAAATCTGGAAGCATTGTCGTCATCGATATCCGTACCTGCCAAGCATTGACGCCGAATGTTGCTATACAAGTCATCATCAGTTCTTTGACCTGGTCAAAAATTATTGATATCTTCTTCTTCATGGTTTCCAATCCCCCAGGTCATCCTCTTCTGTGTCTGGACCGATGATGGCCCGACTCTCGGGCCTCCAGCGCGACGTCCTCTCTCTGTACAGGAACTGTCTTCGCGCGATCCGGCATAAACCCGAGGTATGTTCCTTCTCTATGATTCTCTCTAGTAGATAGTCAATCTTGAACTCCCATGACCTGTCTTCCCCACGTGTTATCATGGTCTTTTTTGTCATTCGCTCAGACTCCTCCCGATCTCCTCAGATCCGGAGAAACTATGCTGGACCTGCTATGCCAATCGCAACACCACATCGAAGATTACCAGGCTAATATCCTTCCAGGAGACACAGCCCAATTTTCTCGCCTTCGTGCGGTACGTTTCCTTCTCTCTCATCAATTGTCTGTCTAGCGTGCCCGTTCAACTTCTCTCCCATCCATCTATTTCCCAGTGAAGCATGCCGACCTGTCATCCTTCCCTTGCTGTGTTTCCGTCATCCCACACATCTCCTATGGTGTCATAGTACTGATAGTAGCAGAGACGAGTTCCGCGAACACCTGACTCTCAGCAAAAAGGACTTTGGCACGATCGAGTTCTTGCTTCGTAAAGGGCAGAGGCAGTTGGAGATGTATCAGAGCCCGGGGATTAAGAATGTCTTTCGGTGAGGAGCCATGAGTAGCTCTTCTGCTGAGGAAGACTTGCATCGTGTCAAAGGATCGTCCGGGGACATGTAGCCGATGATAGGTTTAGGCAGGTTATGATGTACGCAGAGGAGCGGGGAAAGGAGGACGAGGATGGTGAGGGTCAATGAGAACGGGATGCATGGATCGGCTTGCTCGTGTCCGAGGAGATTCAGTAGAAGGTCTCGTGAATCAAGGAGTTTTCCCCCCCCCGGGAAGGCGAGAGGATGGGGCATGATTCTGATCGATCGGGGTGAGGAGGGAGGCAACCACTGGGGACCTCTACCAAGGAGGCGAAGGGTAGCAGCATACTGACCCAGCGCCGGACGGACAGAAATGCAACGAAATGCTGTACATATACGTAGTACTATATCAAGACTAGGTCTGCTCTTGAAAGTTGCCAGCCCATGGACGCAAGAAGACTACCACGTGCGAGCGGTCCAGGCTCTCCTGTCATACTGCGGCTGTTCAAAATCATCGACCCCATATTGAGAATCGATTCTACAGCATATCAGGACATACGTACCAAGTTGATCTCGCTGCCGCCCATGAATCGTGCTTGATGTATTTCCGAGTCATTGTGTACCAAGCTGTACTTCGCAATCTTGGGAGGTTCCCCTGATCTGCAACTGTGCGAACGTTTGACGCGCGACAGGAACCAATGGCTTCTACACGCCACAAGAGGAGAGCAATAACAACATGTCGGGGCCATCTATCCTACTCAATCGCTCGCTGTCATCTTCATCTTCATCTACATATAAACTCCAGCTTTACACGAGTAAGTCGTCTCAATCGCGGTGACAGAGACAGTTCCGGACAAGAAGGATCTGCCCCTCGAAAGCTTGCTACGTCACGTCCAACTTGCCCCAGCTCCACCAAAAGTTTCCTGGTTCCAAAGGTTCCCCGTCGATCCTCGCGCGATCCTCGACCTCACTTCTGCGTCAGTTTTCAACTATCACAACTGTCCATCCAATTGGACATGCAATCCGAATGATACTTGCCGCCGCATATCGACAGGATGCCCGCTCTGTACTCTGAACCCGCCGACCCTGAACTGCGCCAGGCGAAACACCTCCCTCCCAAATCCTACGCCGACGCGGTAGAGAACGACACCGGCTACCCTTCTCCGGATCATAGTGCCTCCGATATCGATGAGGATTTGATCAAAGAGTCTCCTCCACGATCAAGCAGCGACGCCAGTGCTCCTCGACCTCTAGGAGAAGTGCTCGACGAAGACGAGATACAGAACTCCCCGCGGCCCGTCACCCCCACTCCTGTACAACGGAAACCCGTGTCTGGCTTGTCTTACGCAGACGCCGCCAACCCTGCTGTCAACGGCCATAGACGGAGTTCGAGCAGCCAGAGCGCGGAGATTGACATTGACCGACGGTCCGTAAACACAGACGGATCACCTCGAAGCCCTCTTCGCAGAATGAATAGGAGGATTCCCTCGGCCACGCTAAACGGCGGATCTCGCGAGGTCAGCGACAGCATGTCTAATAAACTGGTCTATGAGAAGTTTGATGGCAAGCATGGCGAGCATCTGACTACCGTCAAGCCTGCTGATGGCTTTGAGGAGAATCGCAGGACCGATAAGACGATCGCGGAGAAAGAAAAGGAGAAAGAGAGGGGCAGACCACAACACAAGCGGAGGTACTCTAGAGATGACCTGGTTAGTGGACGAAAGGCCGGCGAGGGCTGGAGGCAGTCTGCGTAAGTGTTGAGATTCTGTGATACGACTCGCGACTAATATTTGACCCCTTAGTATCCGCTTCGCGCCGCTCAATGTACCCTTACAACGCCGCCTTCAGACCATGATGGTCCTCGCACACACCCTCAGTATCGCCTCCTTCCTCGGCTTGTTCTTCTTCTTATGCGCCATTCCCATTCTATGGCCGATCATCATCCCGTATCTCCTCTACATCACTTTCTCAAAAGCTCCCACCTCCGGCGAGCTGACTTACCGGTCCGAGCGACTCAGAAGACTGCCGATCTGGTCGCTATTCGCCTCTTACTTTCCCGCTCGTCTCCATCGTACCACCGAACTTCCTCCGACCAGGAAGTATCTCTTCGGCTACCACCCTCACGGCATCATCTCCCACGGCGCCTTTGCAGCTTTTGCCACAGAGGCTTTGGGTTTCTCACAGCTCTTTCCCGGCATCACAAACACTCTTCTTACTCTCGACACGAACTTCCGCACACCTCTCTACCGCGACTATGCTCTTCGTATGGGACTAGCATCTGTGTCGCGCGAGTCATGCGAAAACATTCTTTCCAAGGGTGGGCCCAACAAGGAAGGCATGGGACGCGCCATCACGATCGTGGTGGGTGGCGCACGAGAATCTCTCGACGCGCAGCCTAACAGCCTTCGACTCGTTCTCAAGCGACGCAAGGGCTTCGTCAAGCTCGCCATTCGTACCGGCGCCGACCTCGTTCCTGTACTGTCCTTTGGAGAGAACGAACTCTACGAACAAGTCAACAGCGACGAGCATCCATGGGTGCAGAAGGGTCAAATATTGATCAAGAAAGCTCTTGGCTTCACCATCCCCCTCTTCCACGCTCGAGGTGTCTTCAACTACGATGTCGGTCTCCTTCCTTACCGACGACCAATTAATATCGTTGTCGGTCGTCCTATTCAGGTCCAGCAATTTGCGAGACCGGACTCAGCGTATGTTGACGAGATTCATGAGCGCTATATCAACGAGCTCATCGGTATCTGGGAAGAATGGAAGGACGTCTTTGCGCAAGGCAGGAAGGGCGAGCTTGAGATTATCGAGTAAAATGTCTCCAGGATCACAGTTATTATTCCTTCCATCTTTCTATTGGGTACGGCGTTGGTTCGAAGACTTTAACGACCTGGGCTGCAGGAACCTGCTTGCTGTGTATGTGGAATCCAAAGGTTACCTCGGAGGCACGGAATGACGGTTTTGGATGGGAATGGGTCAAGGACGGGCAGAGATACAGCCTCTGCTTGATGGATGGGATATACTGTTATGATTATTAGGTTGGGGTTCTGCTTCTACTGTGTAACTTTATCAATTATTGATCGCTTCATCATGTTGTCCCCTTCGTGCATGCGAGCATCTGGTCACCATCCCTTCTACATACTGGCATTATTCAATCACACAGCGCAATTGTTACATGATCACGCTTCGCTACTCACAATATCTCGACTGTGTTGTAACTCAAAGGCTGGTACAGCTTCTCTGGTACTAAAGGACTAGTACAGATAAGTTAGTACACGCACAGTAGATAATCAGTTATTATAACTCTCTAAATAAAACACACATCTCTTAATCTAATTTGCTAATTATAACAGGTTATAAGCCTAGCGCTTCTTTAGAAGTACTTAAAGCTATAGTAAATTAAGTATGTTATTATTAACACGGATTACTAAGCTACCTATATTAAGTTTTTAGACTAGCTATATTTAGATAAACACTTATAGTAGCCTATATTAATCCCTTAGTTAAACAGCTTAAATAAACTAATTAAATTAGTTAGAGTAATAGGCTCTAACTAATTATTATTATTATATCTAGCTTATTAAAAATACTTAACATATAGATTCTTAAGAGAGAGAGTAATTATAATACTTAGAGATCTATTCTTAAGATAGCTCTTCTTAAGAAGGATATTCTTAGATATATTATTTATAATATTAACTAGATACTAAAGAAAGAACTATCTAAGGATCTTAGTAAAGATATTCTATAGGAAGTAAAAGATAAATATTAAATATAGAATAAATACTAGTATAAGTATAATAGAATTACTTATAGTATTATTATAATAAGAGTTTATAAGTCTATTAGACCTTATTATAGTATAACCTAAAAGACATTAAAGAAGCTCCTTAAGACTATTAAAGCTACCTTTAAGCCTATAGTAGCCTATAAACTTTATAAGGCTATCTATAAACTTAATAGAGTAGTTCTTATAATAAATAACACTTAGAGGTATTATAAGGATTTTATAAAATATAATTATTAATATACTATTATAGTAGAGTAGAGAGTAACTATTATTAATATTAAACTAGATAATTTTAGACTCTCTATATACTATATTAAAACTATATTTATTATAGGCACTAAGACTACTAAGTAGTTAAGAAGCTAGAGAATATGCCTTAACTATAAGAAGAGTCTTAAAGAGATAATAGACTCTCTAAGGATTTAAAAGCCTCTATATACTAAAAAGAATCTAAACCTAGTATATAGAGTAGCTAGATATATTAATAATTAATATACTTAGTATACTTATTATATCTACTCTAATATAAATTACTTTAAGTAGTACTCTAAGAAAGTACTAAAGAGTTAGAGTAAGAGAGATAATAAAGATAGGTTAAATAATAAAGACACTAAGGCTAAAGGTAAAAGTAATAAGTTAAAGACTAAGAAAGCTAGAGGTATATTAGCTATTAAAGAATCTACTAAGGATAATTCTACTAAATTAAGTAAAACTAATAAGTATACTAATAGTAAGCCTAAGCTTATTAACTTACTACTAACTAGTTATATAAGTATAGCTCTAACTATATTCTTCTTAACAAAGAACAAAGGTAAAGTAATTTATAATTCTAGTATATTAAGGTACTTTATTAAGGATAGATTATAGTTTACTATAATTAAAGTCTAGAAAGAAGTTCTAGAATTTACCTAAGCTATAGAAATAAAGAAGCTACTTAATACTAAGGTTAGTATAGTTAGATTAATCTTAACTAATAGCAAAGGTAAGAAGTCTATTATTTAGCTTAATAACTATATATACTCTCTATTATCCCTAAATACTCTTATATCTAACCTCTAGAATAAGGAGGAGCTTAGTATCTCTATAGTTAGTAAGTTACTTATAAGAGATAGTAAAGAAGTTAGCCTTATTAAACACTATAAAAGAGTAAAATAGCTAAAGAACTTCTATATATATAAGTCTTAATCCTTAAAATAACTACCTATAAAGCTAAAACTATAGAAACTATAGGCTATTAGAGTAAATTCTACTATTATAACTATATAGAAGCTAATATCTAAGAGATAGTACTAAAGATTAGGCTATGTTAATAATAACATCTTATCTCTTACTAAAAGCCTTAGTATTAGACTTAAAGAACTTTAAATATTAGAGCTTAGTTACTATAAGCTATATACTATATTAAAAGTATAAAGGGTAGTATTAAGGAAACTAAGAGCCTTACTAAAGAGCTTACTAGATAAACTATACTTAGATTTAGTTAGTCTAATTAAACCTCCTATATATAAAGGTTATAGATATCTACTCTTTACTACCTATAGAAAGAGCAAATTTAAGTATATTATAATTCTTTTTCTAAAGAGTAATACTACTAAAGTAATTAAGAGTATCTATAAGTATAATACTTTAGTCTATAATAAGCTATTATTTATCTTTATCTCTAATAGTAGTAGAGAGTTTAAGAACTATAAGCTAGTAATAGACATTTACCTTAATAGCTAGAGATAGAATATCTCTATACTAGAGATATAACACTAGAATAGTAAGGCTAAGGCTACTAATAAAATAGTTATTATTAGGATAAGGTATATCTTTATTAACTATAGTATACTACTAGAACTCTAGAACCTTATTATTAAGTTTATTATTTATATTAGTAATAGAGTTACTTATACTAAAACTAAGAAGATTCTACTCTAAGTATTTAAATAGGATCTACTTAAAGATAATACACTAATCTCTCTAACCTATATTAGGAGGTTTAGCTATAGAGTATATATCTATAACTACTATATTCTAAAATTATACAAGTTTTAATCTAGAGCTTAGCTTAGCTAGTATATTAGTATATAGAATAACTCTAAGACTAACTATCTAGTCTAGATACTTTATTAGTACTATACTAAGTAAGTATAAAAAGGTAGAATTATTATATTACCTTATATAACCTTTAATAAGGACTTTATATATAAGGACTAGATAAACTAGCCTATTAAATAACTATATATTCTATAGATTTAACTATCTAATACTTTATAGCTTTAGGGAGAGTAGATATTTAGTAGTAATTAATAGTAAAACTTTTAGTCTAATTAGCTACTCTTTAGTTATAAGAATCTATAAAGTACTTAGGCTAATACTTCTATATCTATATATTAATAACCTTCTACCTCTATTAAAGAATAGAGAGAGTATTATTATTACTATCTTTAATCTAATTAATAATCTATTTATAAGGAGACTATCTATAAATAGAGAAAGTACTTTACTAAAACCTATTAACTAGATAAAGATCTTACTACTTTACTACTAGAACTTCCTACTAATAGTAAACTATATTCTACCTTTAACTCTACTACTAATTTAGATTAACCTCTAATACCTACTATAGATAAGAATATTAACTACCTTATTATACTCTTTAATACTTAACTAATAACTAGCAAAAGAAAGAGATCTAATTTACTACTAAGGGGAACTATTAGAAGATCTCTAAGAATATACTACTAAGTTAACTATAAAAGACTTAACACTAGTAAAGTTATTATATCTACTATAACTATCTATAAGCCTACCTTTAATAAGCTAAAGAAGCTTACCTTTAAGCTTAATCTATATACTATAGAGGAAGCTCTTATCTCCTCTAAAGAGAAGTATTAGTAAGCTATAATAGACTCTAAATAGTAGTCTCTTTAGAACACTAGAACCTTCCTAATTATTATAAGGTTATAAGCACTAAGAGGTATAAGAGTAATAACTAGGAAATAGGTATTTAAGACTAAGAGACTACTAAATAGAGAGGTTAATAAGTATAAGACTTAATAGACTATAAGGAGCTTTACCTAAAGAGTAAGTATTAACTTTGTAAGGACTTTTACTTTAATACTAAGGGCTAAGACTAGGAGAGTTATACTAGCTTATATACTCTACTATAACTAGTTTATTATAATAGCTAATACTATTACTATATTCCTAAGACTAGATATTAACCTTAAGAATTATATTACTTACCTCTAGGGTATACTAATCTCTAATATAAAGAATAAGCTTATTATACTTCTAAAGAGACTTTATAGTCTTAAATAAGCTATAGCTCTCTAGTATAACTCTATCTATAAGACACTAAAGTTACTTAGTTTTACTAGGTTATATAGTAATATCTATCTCTTTATTAGTAAGTACTATATAGTTCTTATTTATATTAATAACTTTAGAATTATTATAACTAAGTAGAAATATATAAAGAAGTTAGTTTAAGACTTCTATATTAAGTTTCTAATAAAGGTAGTAAACTTAAACCTCTTCCTTAGTATTTAACTCTATAGAACTAAGGAAATAATTAAAATTAAGTTATTCTACTATATAAAGGAGAAGCTTAAAGACTATAATCTTCTTTAGGTAAGAACCTTAAAGTATCCTATTAATTAGCTCTATAAGCTAAATTATACCTAAGTTAATACTTAGAACTATAAGACATTTAATAGAATTATTAGTAAGCTATAATACCTAGCTAATAACATAAGGCCTAATATTAGCTATACTACTAATTACTTAGCTAAATTCCTCTAGAATCTAATAGTAGCTTATATTATTATAGCTAAATAGATCTAGAGATATATTAATAGAACTATTAAGAAGAGACTTACCTTTAGAAAGACTAATATACCTTTAGTTAATACTATTAAGGCTTACTCTAACTTAGACTTTGCTAGTAATAGCTCGTTAACTAGATCTACCTCTAGTACTATTATCTATATACTTAGAGTATCTATTATCTAGAAGTTAAAGCTATAGAAGATTATAGTGTTATTAAGTACTAAGACTAAGTATCTTACTCTTATAGAGACTTATAGAGAAGTTAATTAGCTAAGGAATCTTATTATTAAACTTAGACCTATAGTAAATATTTACTTTAGTCTAACTATAATCTTTATAAACAACAAGTTAGCTATTAAACTTATAAGAGATTATACTAACTTAAGGAGATTAAAGTATATTAATCTAAGGAATTACTACTATAGAAAGTAGTATAAGCTTAGAACTATTAAGCTAGAGTATATTAATATAACTTAGTAATTAGCTAATACACTTACTAAGCCTAAGTCTCTAAATAAGATTCTTTATTAATTATAAGGCTAATTACTTAGTATATATCTATACTATATACTTATTTAAGTCTTCTTTATAATTGTTATTTAAAGTATAATTACTATACTACTATACTTATTAAGCTATCTTATTTATTAAAAGCTTATTATAGCCCTTACTACTTTATTATTAAAAAGAGAGAAAGGAAATAGCTATCTCTACTATATTACTAACTACTTAAGCCTAAGCTTTAATCTACTATCCTATTTATTACTATTAATACCTTTACTATCTACTATCCTATACTACTAAGGCTACTTTTAATCTTTAAAGACTACCTAAAGTTATATAAGAGCCTCTTATCTTAGAGGAGTTCTTATTCTCTTAAAGGCCTTAGAGCTTATATAAGACCTTCTACTTATAGAGATATTAGAGTTAGTCCTATAGTGTCTTATAGTTACTAGAGCTTAAGCTAGTATAAAAGTATAGATAGTTAGAAGATTAGAAGCTAGACTATAGGCTATAGTCCTAGTAATCCTTACTATATAAGTAGTAAATACTATAGCTAAGGCCTAAATCTTAGTCTAAGTTAGATTAGCTAGATTAGTAAAGGTAGTAGGGACTATAATAAAATAACTAGTATTTAGATAGTTAGTAGAGTTATTAATAATACTAGAAGCTAGAGGCTACTAAGACCTAGAAGTAAGCCTTATTAGTAGAGTACTACTAAAAGAAGTAAACCTTAGGAGATTTCTAGAAGTAGACCTTAGAAGATTTCCTAGTATTATTAGATTATATACTAGACTACTACTACTCTTAAGAGGCCTTAGAGTTAGCTAATAATTAGCTAGAGAATAGTTCTTATACTAATTACTATAGGTATAGTTAGTGTAGGTATTATTTAGAAGCCTAGGTATAGTAATATACTAGCTAAACTTACTAGCCTTACTCTTACTATTATTATCTACTAGCTTAGAACCTTAATATTAGATATAGCAATTAACTCTAGAATAGACCTGTCTACCTATAGCACTAGTTACTATTAAGGCTACTAAGTAGTTCCTATTAGTAGCTAAGTTAACCCTTAGAGAGTTATCTCTAATAAGAATAAGCTAAGTTATAATAAGGTTAAGACTAGCCTAGCTAAAGACCTATATAGTAGTAGACCTCTAGACTAATTAAAGATTACTATAGTTATAATACTTAAGCTCTCTTAAATAGTAAAGACTATTCTAAATAGTGTTAGCTAAGGCCTAAGTTAGGGCCTAAGGAGATATAGCTATAGCTATTAGATAGGGAATCTCTATAGAAGCTATATTATATACTAAGCTAGTTAAGTCTTTTAATTAACCTTATAGTCTCTATATAATCTACATTAGAGACACTAGGCTTTCTTTTACTTAGCTTCTTCTTACTACTACCTCTACTACCTAGTAGACTACCTAAAGCACTAGTACTAGTAGTAATACTACTAATACCTAGCTATAGCTATACTATAGTACTTATATTATAAGTGTTATTATAAAGAGTAGAAGGTATAAAAGTGTTATATAAAAGAGAAAGTTACTATTATAAGTATAATAAAGAAAAGAGAAATTATAAAGAGGCTAGCTAGATACTTATATCTCTATACTTAAGGTTTATAAGCTAGTCTATTTATATAAACAATAGCTACCTAGCTATTATTAAAGGTTACTATTATTACTAGCTTTTATAAGGCAATAGATAGTAAATCTTCACTAATAATTAGTTAGCACTAACAATTATAAGTAATTATAACGAGATAAAGTAATAATCTAATTACTTTATTTATATATAATAGAGTAGTTTTTTAGCTTTATTAATCTATACTAGAGGAGGAGTGTTATAACTTAAAGGCTAGTATAGCTTCTCTAGTACTAAAGGACTAGTATAGATAAGTTAGTACACGCATAGTAGATAATTAGTTATTATAACTCTCTGAATAAAATACACGTCTCTCGATCCGATTTGCCGATTACAACAACCTCGGCATCTCCAGACCCTTGATTACTTTCCCTCTTGTCCAACACCTCACACCTCTCCAGCACTTATACCTCACTCCCTCTCCAGTCCAATCTCTCTCGACCTCACCCCATCCTCTCTCATCCATACGACTCCTGACCCACCCGCAACCATGTCCCCCCCACCAACCCTCCACACCCCCCTCACCCACCTCCTCTCCATCTCCAACCCCATCCTCCTAGCCGGCATGGCCCGCACCTCCTCCGGCCCCCTCGCCGCCGCCGTCAGCAACGCCGGCGGGCTAGGCGTCATCGGCGGCCTAGGCTACACGCCCTCTCAACTCCGCTCCATAATCCAAGAAATAAAAGCGAATCTCTCCTCCCCTTCTCTCCCTTTCGGCGTCGACCTCGCTTTGCCACAAGTAGGGGGGTCAGCGAGGAAGACGAATCATGATTACACGCATGGGCAATTGGATGAGTTGATTTCTGTGACGATCGAGGAGGGGGCGAGGCTGTTTGTTTCTGCGGTGGGAGTGCCGCCGACACGTGTGATAGAGAGGCTACATGACGCGGGGATTCTGGTGATGAATATGGTGGGGCATCCTAAGCATGCTGTCAAGGCGCTGGATGCGGGGGTTGATATCGTGTGTGCCCAAGGCGGGGAGGGGGGCGGGCATACGGGGGATATTGCCGGGAATATCCTCGTGCCGGCGGTGGTGGATGTGGCGAGACGGTACACGAGTCCGCTCACGGGGGGCCCGGCGATGGTGGTGGCTGCGGGGGGCGTGTATGATGGGCGCGGGCTGGCGGCGGCGTTGATGCAGGGTGCCGTCGGGGTGTGGGTGGGGACGAGGTTTGTGGCGAGTGAGGAGGCGGGGTGTTCGAGGGTGCATAAGGAGGAGGTGGTGAGTGCGAGGTTTGAGGATACGGGGAGGACGTTGGTGGTTAGTGGGCGCCCGTTAAGAGTGAAGATTAATGAGTATATTCGCAAGTGGGAGGAGAGGCCGGAAGAGATCAAGAGGTTGACGGAGCAGGGGGTGGTGCCGATGATGAAGGATTTGGATAGTGAGGATGTCGAGGTGGATATGCCGCATTTGATGGGCCAGGTGGCGGGGGTCATTGGGGAGGTGAAGCCAGCGGGGAAGATTGTGGAGGAGATGGTGGAGGAGGCAAGGGCGATGTTGAGGACGGGGTATGGATACTTGGAGACGAGGAGTAAGCTGTGAGCGATGTTTTTGGCGGTTTTGTACATAGATATGATGCTATCAGCAATGTATAAAGGTTTTGATGTCAAGTGACGTGCAGCAAGTTGTACTCCCCATGCTTCAAGAGTCGAACAGCAAGCTCTGCTCGGATCCGACCATGCTCTGTAGCATAGTCTGTGCAGACACCTCAGATCTGGCCACCTGAGAGCTTCCATCCCTGGTGATGACCTCGTCCTCTTGCTCTGCTCCTCCAACCTCCTCAATCTCCTCAGCTTCTCGGGCCGCAGCTGCCTCTTCGTCGATCTTGACCATCTGCACGATAAACTCCTCCTGGAGCGCTTTCAGCCAGTCCCTAAGGACAGTGTTGTTCATCTTGCCCTGATATGCCTGCCTCAACTGCTCCCTCAGGTTCAGGATGAGCTTCTTCCTTCTTGCATGGATGACCGCCAGACTCGCCTTTTGATTCCTCTTGGCTCGCTCCTCGAGCGCATTTGACACACGTTCGGCCGTCTCGATGACTGTGGGTGGGAATGGTAGGACTTTTGCTAGCTTCAAACCATAATGTTCTTCTGTCTCTACGCCATCGGTTAGACGGTACAGCATCGTCACAGTGTCCGAAGTGGAGTCGACGGCAAGGTGCATGCTCGTGACACCAGCTCGCTCGGACATGATCTTTGCTAGATCACGAAAGTGGGTTGCGAACCAGACGAGCGCGCGACTGCGAACCAACTCTTCGGCTATAGCGAGCGCGATAGCCATGCCATCCCTCGTCGTGGTACCACGACCAAGCTCATCGATGATGCACAGACTGTGCCGATCAATGTTGTTGAGAATGTATGCAATCTCACGCATTTCTGCGGAGAATGATGACACGTTGGCTTCGATATGGTCATCTGTAGACACCCTGGCCATCAGCTGCTTGACAATCGGGAATGTAGCGAGTGAAGACGCCGGAACGAAAGACCCGACTTGTGCCATGACTACCAGCAAAGCCACCGTCCTAATGTACGTGCTCTTCCCAGACATATTGCAGCCAGTGATGATCTGGAAACGCCGGGTCTGTGTCCCATAGATGTCGTTGGCAATGAACTTTGTCTGTTGGATGTGTTCTTTCACCGGATGTCTGGCAGCTCTCATCGCCAGCGTCTCATTGATCTGAGGTCTGATGTATTCCTCCGCCCCTGTCGTCAATTTTGCGAATGCTGCCAGCATGTCGAGCATTGCAATGGCTTCCGAAATGTTGAACAAATCTGGAATATGCTCGTGGATATCCGAAATCAAGTCTTGGATGGACTTGTCGCTCATGAGCAAGACTTCTGTACATGCGTCCCGGATCTTTTGATTGAACTTGAGCAAGTCAAGTGTTTGAAACTCGAGATATTTCTTCTTGCGATAGACGTTGATGAACGCTACTGGTAGCTCCACTCCGTCAAGTTCCGATACTTGCAGGCGGAAGTAGTACTGTCGAGCACTGTCGAATTCGAATTCGAGACCGAGATTGTGTTCTGTCGCCAAAGACTGCATGTGCTCAAAGGCATCCTCAGTAGCTTCCTTGTAGACCAGACGAGCGATATCGAGAAGGCCATTGACACCAGCCTTGACTGCATAGCATCTCTGATTGCGTAGATCGACTGGTTTGGTTGCGTAGATGGTCTCCTCGTTGATGGTACCATCGATTAATTGCAAGACTGGACGTATCATGAAAGGTCGTGTGATTTCCTTGATGCCTACGAGGACATTACTCCTAGCACCGGACAGGGCTTCATGGATAGGTCCAACAGCATTAGCAAAGTACTTCAGCGCCAGTACATTGTTGGCGGCTTGCTCAGTTGTTTGAAGAGTCTGATGCTTCGGTGCTATCACCAGGCTGGTAAGGATCTTGTCTGTGTCCAGCGCGATCTTCAAAGCATCCTGGACAGCGAAGAACATGTCCTCACTCGTGCTGAGCTCTTCGACTGCGTCATACCTTGATCCGAGTTCATCAGGGTCGGTCAGAGGTTGAAGGAGGCTACTCCTGAGATGTCTGGCGCCCATCTTGGTAGAGGTCTTGTTGAGGATCCCATACAGGCAGTCACGGGATTTTGGATTGTGCAAGTTCTGAACCAACTCAAGTGAGCGTATCGTGGCGGTGTCGATCATCATGGAGCTCTCCGGCGACTCGTACTTGACCCGCATGGTGTGATGCGGGATCGTTATGCTCATCCCAACTTCAATATGCTTGATCACCTGCAACTTGGTAAGCTTGGACGCAGGTGATACGTTTCAAGGACCTACAGCAGCCAGACTACACACAGCATAGAAGTTCTCGCCGACAGCAATGGTCAGCGAATCAATGTCTCGAGCTGGTGTAAGCTGCCCCATGTAC
The DNA here is from genome assembly GCA_013372555.1 of Elsinoe arachidis. Taxonomy (NCBI): domain Eukaryota; kingdom Fungi; phylum Ascomycota; class Dothideomycetes; order Myriangiales; family Elsinoaceae; genus Elsinoe; species Elsinoe arachidis. The sequence continues at coordinate 886,176 of JAAPAX010000006.1, read as the reverse complement.
TCCATACCCGTTTGCTCCGCCCAGTACTTTCTGTCCGCCAAGAGCACTTCGCAGTTGAGCTCATCGAGATGCTGCTCCAGAGTGGTCACCAGCTTCGATTTTGGGCTGACGGATGTGCTAGCAATCAGTATTGCAGCCGGAGAGAGCACCATCAGCTTCTGTAATGTCCTTACGTAGGTCTGGCTATCGGAGATTTGGCAGAGTGTAGCTGTGGTGGTATCAAGGTTGACAAACGCAAGACCAACGGTGGGTGAAATACCCCGAGATTCGCTGATGGCACAAACGATACGCTGATATTCGACACCAATCGTGGATGTGCCGGTTCGTGGTCTTGCGGTGTGAGGTCTTGGGGTTTGAGGTCTCGCAGTGCCTGGTCTGGTGGACGGTGGCCTGCTATAGGACACAGAGCCTGTATCGTAACCATAGGTGGTGTACTGATAGCTTACGTCCGTCATGATGCTCGGAGCGCGGGACGAAGACATTATGCCGATTCAGAGCAATATTGTGACTTTGCCACGTTAGTTGAGCAAGTTGGTTGGGATGAGAAGCTGGACGAAGAGACTGCATCAGCAGCACGTCCCACGACCATAGTGTGCGATTGCTGCTGAACAGCGTCAACCCCCGATTTCGTCGTCAGCTGCGGGTGTTCATACAGAATACTCTGCCAGCGGTCCATGGTTCATTATACATGAACAAAATAGGGACTTACTCACAGGCACACCTAAAGATTCTGACTCTCGTTTGGGCTCAATTGCTACCATCAAGCTGCAACATCCATCTCCATGCTCGCTACCTTGACCTCTTTCCCAAGCTTATCCTCAAAGAGCTTCTCCACCTTCGATCGTGCCTCTAGCCACGTCTCAACCTCCTTGTCAACCTTTTCGAGCTCCTTTCTGTAGCCTTCGTTCCGCTTGGTCAACTCGACCTTCTTCTTTAACAGCTCTTGTCTCTCCTTCTCCAATCTTTGTCTCTCCTCCTTCTCGTCTTTGATCCTTGCAACCATGTATTCGTGCGGCGTCAGGGAAACCTTGAAGGCCCATTTGTCGGATCCATCCTCGGCATTTGATGATACCATCCGATCCAGGAATGCCTCTTCATCTTGCAGCGATAATGATGTGTAGCTATGTGGGTAGTCCTCACATCCCTGGATCTCGCCCAGAAGGTGTCGTTGTTCATAGAACAAGTTCTGCAGTGAAAGGTGGAGGGAGTCGATCTCGGATTTGAATTCGGCTGTATCAGATTTCGATAGGCGGGCTGAGTAGACTGCTCGTCGATGATGACCACGGAGTAGTGATAGATGAGAAGTGAGCTGCTTCTGGAGACGAGACAGGGCAAGGGCGTCCTCTTGAGATGGTTCTGGAGAAGAGTGCTTATGCTCTTCTAAGAATTGCAACATTGACAAGCAGTGGGCGCGAGTTTGCTGGGCCGTCGCCAGGACGCGGAGGAGGTTTTCGTCGTTGATCGGTGATGTATCCATAGTTGCGTTTATATACACGTGTGAGTTCTTGGAGAGGATATCTGGCTGGATTGTCTGAGACTGCTGAGCATGAAGTTGCGCATCAGCTCAAGATAAGATTAGATGATCTTTTCAGGTCCTCGATGAACGGCCGGGACGATCTCGAATCCTTTGGGCAACAACGTCACCCGCCAAGTGCCAGAATCCTCCGCACGTGTCGGTCGCAACCGAGGGGATTTGAGAGGAATTTTGTGCCTGCAGGGTCTCTCTGGCCAACGCCCCCCCGCCGTTTGGCCCCAACCACATCGCTGCGCTGCCAATTCCACCACACCCTCTTGTCATTTCCACCACCGATACGCTGCAGCTTTTCCACGTGGGGCTCTTCAGCTGCTTTCACATGTTGATGCAGGTCAATCCGCGCTCATTTCTGGATCAACACATCAGGGTCTTTCGTTAGACCCTCGGCCTTGGCTTCCGGTATCCACTCGGTCGTACGTCTCGTTATGATGCTGGTTTGACGGCCCAAAACTTGTCAGCCGCTCGTCACCTCCCTCTTCCCACATGTTGTGCACACGGACAATTCGCTCAGGCACAATGACCTGCACAGCGACGACCACGACTTCCATGACAGAGTCATTCGAGGAACCGGCACTGTCAAGTCCTTCCTATGGCACATTCGACGCTGCAGCGACCGACAAAGCTCGCAAGCAACGGCGGCATTCCTCATACCAACCTCAAACATGGCACATTGACACCGATGACATGCAGATCCTCGTTGATCGCTTCCTTGCGCAACTTGGCAAACGACTGGACTTTCTCGAAGAGTACGGCCATGTCAAACTGGATGGTCGCATCGAACGAGCCTACGATACACTGCGGACGGTACACGATTCCTGCACTCGAGTATCTGACGAGATGATTGATGCTGGTTGGCGAAGAGCAAAGGTATTCGTCGAGACACTAGAAGATGGCTACCGGGACGCACTCGCAAGGAAGCAGACCATGGAGGCCAAGGCACGAGAAGGCGTTCGACTTATGGAGTCGATGCTGCACGATTTCGAAACCAAGGCATATGAGCTTCAGTCCACAGGTCTAACGGCCGTGGCATCAGACATGTACGAGTCTGGAAAGCGACATCTGGACGACGGTGCAATCAGAGCGGCAGAATTGATGGACGAGGGCATGCTAAAGGCTCGACATGCAAAGGCTGCCTTGACAGCCCGCATCGAGAATGCTCTCAAGATTGCAAAGGAGAACGGGCTTATTGCGTATAACGATCTGCCAGACCCATGGAAGGTAAATCCACACATCACTAGAGGCTACCGATTCTGCGACACAAAACTCGAGTGCGTGCGCTCTTGCTTTTACTTCAGCAACGAGACGGTCAACATCTGGTCACATCTGGTGGGTCTGATCATCATTATTGGAATTGCCTTCTATGCCTACCCTTTGTCGCCCAACTTCAGCAAGTACACCAATGCCGACATTCTCATCGCGGCCGTCTTCTTCTTCGCTGCCTGCAAATGCCTCTTTTGCAGCGTTTGTTGGCATGCCATGTCGGCACACTCGTCACAGAAGCTCATGGAGCGCTTTGCCTGCGTTGACTACACTGGCATCTCTTTCCTGGTCGCAGCATCCATCATGACTACAGAATACACTGCTTTCTACTGCGAACCAATCAGCAGATGGACATACATGATGACTACTCTGGCACTCGGTATCGGAGGTACCATCTTGCCATGGCGGCCATTCTTCAACAAAGCAGAAAACGCCTGGCTTCGGGTCGGTTTCTACGTCACTCTCGCATGCACTGGCTTCTTCCCGGTAGCACAATTGATTATGACGAGAGGTGTCGACTGGGCAATGTACTTCTATGCTCCCATCACCAAGAGTCTGCTCTTCTACCTCTGCGGAGCCTGCTTGTACGCCGCAAAGATACCGGAGAGATGGTTCCCTGGTTTCTTCGACTACGTCGGAGGCAGCCACAACATCTGGCACTTGGCTGTCCTCGGAGGCATCTTGTTCCATTATGAAGCGATGAAGGCATTCTTTGCGGAAGCGCTCAGGAGAGGACAGAGTGGCTGCAGCGTCTACTAGACGGCGGTAGAGAATCAGGGCGCTGGCTTGCACAAGTGTTGACAGGCCAATGCCTAGCGTAGACTTCTTGTAGCCAATTATAAATAATCAACGTCTTTACGTCGCCTCTTGAATACCATTGGTTGTCCTGCTGTCACTCCTCGACTGTGAACTGGTGGGGCAGCCATCTGCCCCGCGTCCATCTCACCAAAAATTAATCGGAGTCATATCTCCCAGAGTCATGCAGTATATCCTCCGAGTGATCACGTAATTCTTGCCTTCCTAAATGCCTGATATCTCAAGTCCCACCACCAAAGTCCTCACGCCCTCAGCAATAATGACACTCCTCACCTCCCTGCCCTCCCTCCTCACCCTCCCACCCCTCACTCTCCTCCTCCTCTCCCTCTCCCTCCCCGTCCTCTTCCTCACCCTCCACCGCACCCTCCTCTCCCCCCTCCGCCCCATCCCCGGTCCCCTCCACCTCACCCCCTCCCGCCTCCCCCTCCTTCTCCTCTCCTACCTCGGCCACGAATCCACCTACCTCACCTCCCTCTTCGCCTCCTCCCCATCCCCCATCCTGCGCATCGGCCCCAACGAAGTCCTCATCGCTGCTGGGACGGCGTTGGCGCCGATATACAGCGAGAAAGGCGGGATGCCGAAAGCAGGGTGTTATAGGAATTTCGACATCATGGGGTGGCCGAGTCTGTTTTCGGCGCTGGATAGGGGGTATAGAGCGAGGAGGGCGAAGAGTGTGGTTGGGATGTTTGCTACGAGGAGGATTAGGGAGGGGGAGGAGGGGTTGAGGAGGGTGGTGGGGGAGTGGGTGGGGAGGATGGAGGGGGTGGTTGGGAGGGCGAGGGAGGAGGGTGGGGCGAAGGGGAAGGGAAGGGGGAGGGTGGATGTGTTGGATCTGGGGAGGAGTTTGGCGGTCGATGTGGTGTCGGAGTATTTGTTTGGGGTTAGTTATGGGGGGTTGAGGGAGGGTGAGAAAGGGGAGGGAGAGCACAAGCTGAGTGCCAGTGAGTTTGTGAATGCGTTTGTTGGAGTGGGGAAGTTCTTCTTCATGCCGAATTGGTTGTTCGTGGTGGTTGAGAAGGTTAGCCAGTACTTGTTCGAGACGAAGGAGACGGTGGAAAGCATGGAGACGGTTGAGAGGTTTGTCAAGAGGATTGTAGATGAGGCGGGCGAGGACGATGATACCTACCAGGCGAGGATGCTGAAGGCCGGCTTGACAAAGGACGAGGTCGCGGCACAGTGTATGGATCTGATGTTTGCTGGCACGGACTCGAGTGGGATGAACATCAGCACTTTCTGCTGGCAGTTGGCGAAGAACAAAGACTGGTGAAGACCTCTGCGATCATCGATGATAGACAGTGCTGACAATGCAACAGTTATGCCAAAGTGAAGGAGGAAGTGAAGCAAGCAAAAGCGGAAGACCCCAATTATGAAGCATCAAGCCTGCCATACCTGAGGTCATGCATCAAGGAGACACTCCGTCTGAGCATGGCCAACCCAACACGTCTACCACGCGTGGTACCTGAGGGCGGCTGGTTGTACACCCCAGCAGCAGACTACTCTTTCTCCGGTACTGCATCATCAAAGACGATTTACCGATCATTCTTCCTACCAGAGGGCACGATAGTATCCTGTCAGATCCACACTCTTCACCACAATCCGTCCATCTTCCCGGACCCATACAGCTTCAAGCCCGAGAGGTGGCTTGAATCGTCGTCGGAACAGCTGGAGAAGATGAACAGAGATCTAATACCATTCAGCTTAGGTAGCAGGCAGTGCATAGCGAGGAACCTGGCCATGGCTGAGTTGAACATGGCATGCAGTGGGATCGTCGAGAGCGGAGTGCTGGATGGTGCTACCAACGTCGGAGAGAAGATAGAGATACTTGAGTGGTTCAATAGTAAGGTTGAGGGCGAGAGGATCGAGATAGAATACTAGAGGCAGAATTAGTCAACTACAATATGACGGACGCGCCTGTCCAACGTGGTTGAGCACCGAAATTGATTGACATCACAGCGAGTCTGGTCGAGTGCCGTCTCCTGCGAAATTTTCGCGGGCAGGTCATCAACTGAAATGAGTACGTGTAGATGCCAGTGAGATGAAGCCTAGCGGAGTAGTATGAAAGATTCGGTGATTGTAATGACGCTCATCGTCCGTCGACGACGACAGCACGCGTGTGAGCTGGGGATGTATGACTGTGACGAGTGAGGTGGATTCATGGTATAGGAGCGCTCCGCTCGGTTCAGCTGCGCATCGAGCTTCAGCTGCAGTACCAACGCTTCTTCGGCATGAGGATGGTTGCAGCGGTCCAGCAGACCTTTATCAGTCTGACCTCCTCCGATGCGGTGTTACCTTCTCCAACACCCAGCAACAGCCAGGAAGATGATGAAAGCTTCAAACGACAGCTATCCAGTCGATGAGGATAAAGCAAAAATTACGGAGAAAAGACAGGCAATGCCTGGCTTATACCGGATCGGATCTCGTTGTGCAATGAGATCTAACCCAGCAGCCAGCCCAGCTTCATGATCCTGAACTGACTCTCCAAGGTAAGTATGAGGAAAGGAAGATGGAGAGTGAGAGAGGGAAGCCAGATTATATACCCCAAGAGTGGAGCCTGGAGCTCGGGCCACAAAAAGCACGAGCAGAGCAGAAATTGCGAGACGGCCGGTTGCCTTGACGACCTGCCAAGTTTTTTAGGCTGCCATCGATTCTCACTGTAACTTTTCTTCACTTCCTACAACATCGTGACTGCACGTGAACGCCGTGAAGGTAGTCTTGGATTCTCATGATTGTGTATACACTGTCCCTGTATTGATAGTAATTTGCTCTGTGTCACCAATGCTGGAATCGTGCCGCACTGTGATTATGCTCCAGTAGCTTCAAGAAGGAAAGTTGCGTCCATCATATCTCCTGATTGTCATTTGCAAGCCAAGAAGCACGATCACTGTCCAGATATATGACGCGTGCCGGTATGACCCACGATGTATCCCCTTGGCTTCGTTTCACGTCCTCACGCCCACGGTGAGAGTGTCTGGGATATGCTTCAAAATCCTGCCCAAATCACAGTCGAGCTTGCATAAAGAAGATACTCAAGTATAATGGGAAGTGGTACGTCCGCCATGCTTGTCAAAAGTGCTGCAATGAGGACTGCAGGACAATTACCAGATTGAGGTGAAACTTGAGGCTGGGCAGCCGCATTGTCGCTTGCCGCGCTTTGGATCAATCACGAGCATCGCTTGCCTGTTCCATTCACCACAATGTCAGAACCATTTGTACCCCACCGCGACAATTGAAGGGCCCTTGACACTCACAAGCACCAAGTATGCTCCTCCTCTACCTCTTTCCGCCATCATCCAGCTACGTTGACGACCTTCTCCACCTTGAATTCCTGCAATCTAAATCGCCAAAATGTGTCGACGAGTGCTGAACCAGCACGCTTGCAATCACACCACCATGATGGAGATTCCCTGTGACGAGTGCTTCACACCGGCTAACATCGAGTTGTGTCCATACTTTGCGCCCCAATATGTCCCGACTCACACTGGATGTCTGCGAAACGGTCAGCTATGTGCACAATCTCCCTTTGGCAAGATCATTGGCAACTTGGAGAGCACAGTCGATTATTGCGAACGGCAAGAGCACATCGAGAGTGGTGCTTTTACCCACCAACCCTTTCACCTGTGGCTGGAACCAAATTCTCTGGTCAGACACCTGCGTACAGGCAAGCCAAGAAACCTATACAATGCCACCGGTCAACATCTCAGCGCCAGACGAGCCCTCTGTGTGATTTCCGCAATGAGGGCGATCGATGCTATTCAAGTATCGAAGCGTAACATGCAGCAACAGCTACTCCAAGGCTCGAACTTTGGCCTCGTGGCCGGAGCAACGTTCATACCGCCTCAAAGAGCTCCTCAGCGTATTACCTCGTCCTCTATCAATGCTTCTACTGGACCTGGCCAACCCAAATTCGGTGGTCCTCTTCCAGAAGATCCTTTCGGGCCGGCAGCGTCGAGAAAAGCGGTGGGAATACTGCAGACTCCTCCCAAATCGGTCAACTGCACTCCCAAATCACGAGTGAAATACAACACCACGACCGAAAGACGTCGAAGCACACGTCTATCGTCTAAGACTATCAATTACAACGAAGACTCGTCCTCTTCGCCGGGATCCCCAACGACCGGCGCACAGGAGGATGGAGACGAGGATGATGAAGTGGTCGACATTGCAGAAGAGGACGATCACAAAACTCCCACGACTGATATGGTCCCTCACATCAAGACGGCAGGTACAAAAGCTGGCTGGCCAAGATTCTCATTGGCTGGCAAAGGAGCGAATCAGGATAGTGCCTCAAACCTCACATCCTTCACATCAGTCGACTTCCCAGATCTCGCATCCTCCAGAGTAGAATCAACCGTCCCAGGAGAGAAACCGGAGCCCAAGATGAACAAGACCCGAAAAGCCCGCTCGCCATGCAGCGAGAGCACTTTGTCCGATGCACTCGATGTGAGCACGCCATCTGTCTTTGACTCTCCAAGGAAGAGGCGCCGTCTTGATTCCGAGTCTTCTAGCCATCCTCCAGCAACACCGTCGAAAGCTTCCGTCACACCCTCGAGCAACGCCTCGCCCTCTAGGACGGCGAAGAGCCCCTTCTCAGTCGATCTCCGTGAACTCATTCGCGGTCAGAAGATGAGGTCATCTGCATCAGCCAGTCCTGAGAAGTTGAAGGGAGGTTCCACCAAAAGTACTCCAAAGGTTGTGGACGGCTCGCCATTTCGAAATGACCACGCCGGGTCCATGAGTGTGGAATTTCCCATGCTCGAGCCAGCAAGTGTCACAGCTCAGCTGCAAGCTTCGGATTTGTATAGCTCTGCTACAGCCAAAATCTTGCAGCAACATCGCGCGACCATGATCAGTCCATCCGTCCGACTCACTAGCCAGCAAGGATATAGTCGTCCTCCGTCTCGGGACGGTAGATACCAGAATCTGGACGTCTCACTCACTGACAGCGATCAAGAGACGATCGTTGACCCAGATGTTGCCGAATCAGACCAGTCGGCAGCCAATTCGCCAGAACAACTTGGACATGAGCCCGGACCGCATGATGAATTGCCTGGGCGAATTACCTCGGTACCGTACGAGCAGTGGGAGCAGCAGACCTCTTCGTCACGTTCCAAACATGTCCCCCACGAAAGCAACCCTGACGAACATACCTCCATGCCGGCCGGGCAACTCCACAACAACGGAATGAATGGCGCCTCGTCAGCTCCTCACCAGTTCGTCCCTCTTTCCACATACCAAGCCATGCAGCCTCCAGCGACGCCATATCCAGGACAGCGTGTTCAACCACAACTGCCGACATCTTTCGCAGCGATGCAGCGCTTTTATGAGGAGCGTATCAATTCCATGAGGATACAGCAGGTGTACCAGAACTATTCACTCGGCCAGGACCGCACGCCCACCATGGCCATGTCAAATCTCCAGCAGCCTTACGCCGGTCCAAGCCCGCAGCAGACATATTACCATCCGTATCGACAGCCAATCTCAATGGGGACTGCTCAACATATCGGTCCCATGCCTCACATGCAGCAGTTCCCTCAGCACGCGATTCCTGCGCACATGCACACCGGCGCCGCATACGTGCTCTCCCGCAACAACAGTCCACAGATGGCTCACGCAATCAACCCAGTTGTCGCCCAGGCACGCAACGGTGGTGGTTCAGGAGTTCCTTCCCCGGCTATGAGCGCCGCAAGCTTTCCTGGATCTGAGCAGCTGCCTGAGCTGTTCCCAGGAATTGGCCATTGAAGTGACAAGTACGGAAGGAAAGAGAGAATGCGCTTGGAAGAAAAAAATAGACTGATCTGGACCATTGCTTGGAAGACAGACAGCGGGCGAAAGATTGCTTGGAAGACGGAGGGCGAAAGATTGCTTGGAAGACGGAGGGCAAAAGATCTCTTAGCTTTGTAGAATAGACCACAGCGAATACACTGTCGCAGCGCTCGCTCGACGCGATAAGAGACTCGAATTGTCCAGTATAGACAAGATCATATGACAAGCTGTACACGGAGCCTGTTCAAACATGCTAGTCGTGGTGATTGTCTGGCAAGAATCGAGACACCTCCTGCATGTAGCAACGAAGTCGAGCACCCAAACGCTTTGACCAATGAACGACATGCTTGGCGACCCACTTCGCTGCAAGCAATTCCGGCCCTACAAGATTTCCAGCCTCCCACTGTTTGCCCGTGCATGCTTCTGCTTTGACAACCCGACATCTGGTCAATCCGACCTTAGGAGTCAATATGCGACCGGACCATGGCCCCTCGTCTTCGTCTGCCATTCTCGATCCCATACTTGAGGGTCTTCTACTCGACGACCTACACGTCATTGTTCATCCTTGAACTGGGTCTTCTCGGTATCACACCCACAGCACTCATCTACTCGGCTATCAGCGAAAGAGCCCTTCAGTATATTGTCATAATCGGCGGAGTCTATGTCCTCGTGGCCCTTCTTGTGCTCTTCATATATAGCAGCAGGCTATACACGAACAGGACTGTTTTAGCAGCACTGGGGAAGAGCTATATACCGGTCGAGGATGGAGAGATTTCCAAAGCTGTCAGGAAGTTGATCAAAAGTCAACTGGATAGAAGTGCTGCGGTGGCTCTGGAGTGCCGACCTCGGAACCTTGCGGAAGCTGAACCCATTGTCATTGAAGACTCGGACCACTCATTGCAGCACGAAGGGGAAGAGAAGGCACGGATAGGTCGACTTGCCAAAATTGACCCCAATATACCTCCATGGGGTCTGGTCAAGCATCCTGGATGGTCCTCTCCCAATCCCAATGAGACCGCCCTCACACCGCATGTCTTTTTCATGCAGATCATCAGCGACTTACCAAATCTTCTCGAGGCGAGGGTTGTCTCTTTGGGTGGACCACCACGATCTTCCGACAGACGAGCCGTCATCGAGTCAGAGTATCCTGGTTCACAGAAGCCGCCTTTGCTCGGAATGCGAGAGTACTTGGACTATCTCGACTCTACAGGCGCAGTCATGGTACCCGAAGCAGCTTCCGACTTCATCGATCGCTTTGAGAATGCAAGATTCTCCGGACGACCCTTTAGCGAGGACGATTTTGTGGGACTAACCGCCGCTTTCGCCGACTTGTTGTCCAACATGCAGGAGGGCGAGAACGCTCACGAGTTCAGTCCTCCTTCGAACACTCGTCCCATAGAGAACGGTGTTTTACCCACGATAGAAGATGGTGCGAGTATGGCGTCCAGATCGACTAGGAACATGTCCTTCGACAGCAGTGCCAGCTCGTCAACTACGATCAATCAGACCACAGATAGCGAATACAGGGCTCCTTACAGAAGGTCGACGACTCCAGCGTTAGTCATGCAGAATCGTTCTGGTTCAGTCGTGGGGCGCACAATCTCTACGAGCAACTACTCGAGCCTAGCGTCGTCTCGGCAGGCATCAACGACCAGCTTGGAGAGCGCCACCAGCGTAGTGCAACAAGCTCAAGCAGAAAGGCGAAGAAGGTTAGGCAGATGATATCAATTTGCTACGAATTACGACGTCACGACAATTACGGACAACAGTATTAATCCTTGTACATAGTATAGCTCGACTGGACTAGACATATCCAGCAATGAAATGAACTGCTCGTCGATAGACATTACCATGATTCTTGTGTGTAGATGATTACGCTAAGCAGCGAAAGTGTTTGAACTGTTTGCATCTGATGCACGTCATTGGATCGGCCTTGGCATGTAGCCGACGCGCGCAATGAATCGCCGAAGAGCTCTCAAGGTTCTCCAGCATCTCATGCGTTGTAACCCTGTCACTTTGTCGATCCGTCACCAACACTTGTACCCCCACCACAGTCTCTACATGATGCAACAAATGCAGCAAATTGGGCTCTCGACATTACTCTTCACGACGACGTGATAGTTCTCTAGCACTGCTGAGGCAGACACCTGCTCTATTCCTGATCCCTGCGTCGTCCACAGCGAGGGGGCACGATGCCTCCCACATCGGCGGTGCGCAAGACGCAAAATCCCCAAGACCAGAATCGTCGCTCATCAGGCCGACAAATACGCACCAGCATCAGCCGTCCGACGAACTACTATGCTCGTCCATTTGGGTCCATCGGCGGCGCCGAAGAAACTCAAGATGACAGCCCCCCCGGTTTTTATCCTGCGATCCAGCACTTCACCGACGCTGTCGCCGCGCTCCCCAAGGAAGTTATGCGACATTTTACGCTTATGAAAGAGGTGGAGGCGAAGATACATGGTCCCACGCAAGATATGGTCAATTTGGCGAAGCGCATTGAGTCGCTACCGACACCGCCGAGGAGATCGCATCAGCCGTCACATCAGTCACTGCTATCCTTCACTGCAGCAAACAGCAGTGCAGCGAACAGCGCGAATGTGTCTGTCGTCAATGGCGGCTTGCCTGGTTTCATGCCCCCTTCAGTCGCAGAGGCCGCGGCACAAGCAGCACAGCCAACTCAGGCAGAGCAACAAGCGGATCTACAGAGGAGGCAGGAGTTCTTCAATCTCAGAATGACTATTGGACAAATTCTAGCGAATTTGGACGAGCGAAACGTCTGCCTTGCAGAAGCAAATAGGACTCTTGACCGACAGATTGCAAGGATGGACAGGGTGCTACCTCACGTTGAGTCGGAGATTCATGAAGAAGCTCGGCTCGGTAACACGTCTCACTGGGCTTATGCGGATAACAAGAAGAAGGCACCACCGGTGCCGGAAAGAGCAAGGAGAGATGTTGCAGCGACAAGTCACCTAGCAGCAGCGGCGGCAGCCATACATGAGGGCGAGGTAGCAGCAGCTCGAAACGAGGGCAGAGAGAAGACTAAGAAGTCTCGCGCTCAGCATGTCGATTCCGAGTTCGAAGAAAGGGCCCCACCGAAGAAGTCGCACAAGAAGAAGGTTGTAGATCCCGCCAATGATACGAAGGCAGCGGCTGGACCAGCGGCGACCGTACAGCCCCAAAAGAAGCGCAAGGTCGAGAAGACAATCGGTGGTACGGGGATGGAGAGGACGACCAGCACTACTGGGAAGGCAGCGAAAGCAGCAGCCGCTGCGTTACGAGCGACTCCCGCCACAGAGCCTGCGAAGAAGAAGTCGAAACCACCTGTGCCACCATTGGCGAAGAAGGTGAAAGCCAGTGCAGGATCGCCAGCGCAGTCGCCCAGGATGGCGGCTGCATCACCAACAATGGCCAGTTTTGCGTTTCCTGGAGATTCAAATGCTCGACGACCAGACTCGCGCATGCGCCAAGGGTCTTCCACGCTGCAGCATACTACACTGGCTGATAAAGTCAGTCCGCCGACGAATGGAGATAAGAAGATCAATGGCGAAAAGAGAAACGGCGATACCAAGTTAGCAGCCGTCGAAAGCATCGAGGACAGTCGCGACACAGCAATGCCAGATGCGGACGAAGCTGCCACGCCCGTGCTAGAACCTACTAATGACAGGAGGCGCGCTCCATCAGAATCAGACCCCAGACCAGGGACAGCGGTCGGCACGGAAGCTGATTCCGTGCTCATGACCAGGACCAGAAGCAATGGTGTACGTAACTCCGAACCCTCCAACCATGCACAGAAGAATTTTGCGCGCAACGGCGAGAGATCGCATAGCAGGGCGGGTAGTAACCAGCATATCCTCAAGCAGATCGCAAGCTTCAACAAGTCACCCAAGATGGGCAGGAGAGAGTTGGGGGAGAGCAACGATGATAGCTCCGCCAACGAAGAGAAAGCTGAGCCGAGACCGAAGAGGCAAGGCAGGGCGAGTAGAAGGCAGGAAAGTAGGAACCGCAGTCCCGAGGAGGAGGAGGTCAGGGAGGAGGAAGTTCCTGAATTAGAACCTGAGGAGGAAGATGAGGAGCGGGATCCGGATGACTCTGATGAGCCCAAGTATTGCTACTGTGGACGTGGGAGTTACGGGACTATGATCGGATGCGAAGGGTCGGATTGCAAATATGAGTGGTTCCACCTGGAGTGTACAGATCTGAAGGAGGTGCCGGATGATGACGGTAAGTACTCTTCTGCGTTCACAAACCTTGTACGCTGCTAACATACACAGTTAAATGGTACTGCAACGACTGCGATCCGAGCAAAAATAGGAAAGGTCGACGACACGATAGGCGCTAGCATAGCTCTGTGGTCCAGCGAAGTTAGGAGGTTGGCCGACAAGGTCAGGGCAAGCAGAGACTTCGTCCGAAGCAGTAGCATCATAAAGCAGCTTGTAAAAGATGAATCTTCATGCCTGTATGTGTCAGTAGACGTGAAATGGACAAATGAGAACGTCTGGAACCTTCCCTTTCGGCGACATTTCGGGAATTCCCGTGAGTCGTCATTGATGATCCGATCAAGAGGGTCCAATCTGTCCTTGCAGCTGATTCGGAACTTTTGGTCTGTCACACAAACACCATCCTTCTTCTGCAATAGCAAAATGCATTGAACCAGTTTCATTCACTTCAGGCTTCCCTTATTTGTATAACATTCACCCATTCGTCTTTGCCTGAGCGCAGTCTCTGCATCACGCCGGCGGTAACGCCTATTCTCCGGCATCGCCATACCGCCACAGTCTGCCGCCTGGCCTTCGATACACCTCGACTCACCAGACGACGTCGTCAATATGGCTGAATTGGGCCAGTCCGTCCTTTCCGCCCTTCGAGCGTCCGGTACACAAGCACGCACGTTCGCAAACCCTTCCACCCGACTGCGCCGCCAGATCCAGGAATGCCGCAGAAGCTTACATACCGAGTCACGGCAAGCGCAAGGCCCGCATAGCACAACGACTTCTGCGCTACGCAATACCATAAATCAGCAGTCGAGATCATCGATATGGCAGCGACAGACATCACCGCTTTCGAGAAACAGAAGTGCTCTTTCAAGCTCGATAGCGGAGCAGCGAAGGACTCTGTTTGGAGGAAACACTTCGCAAAATCTGTTGGCGCATATGGAGGCGACGGCGAACAACAACCCGCAGAGTGCTACTGCTCAGAACGCCTTCTACTCAGCACTGTTAAGAGCTGGAATGCCTGAGATTTTAGTGGAGAGGTATCAGTCAGGCAGATATGCAACCAACCCAGCTTGCGATCAGATGTATCTGCGGGCTCTGGACCGAGTTGGTGCTGCAGAGAGCGGCGGTGTCGGACTCGGAGTGAGCGCCGGGTTGGGCGTGGGTCAGAACAGAAATCCCGGCAACATGTCGAACGACCAGATGCAGGCAGTCGGACAAGCGGTGGCAGCGCGGACACAAGGCTCGAATATCTCGATCACGGCACGGCAAGGCTCAGGACAGAAGAAGGAGCCGCTTTACGTTGTGGTGGACGAGTCGCTTGGGAGCACAATCTTCAAGTGGTTCAAGTTCTTGGCTGGATTCGGTTTCATCATCTACATCTCTCTGGTTGCTATCACCCTCGCCGTCGACGCTACTGGTGCGATCAAGAAGGTCGGTCAGTCAACGCATGCCGAAGCAAAACCCGAGATTCAAAAGACAAGATTTTCCGACGTTCATGGATGTGACGAGGCCAAGGAGGAGCTGCAAGAGCTGGTGGAATTCCTAAAGTCTCCCGACAAGTTCTCGACGCTCGGTGGCAAGCTTCCCAAAGGTGTCCTTCTCGTTGGCCCTCCCGGTACCGGAAAGACTCTGCTCGCTCGCGCAGTAGCAGGCGAGGCTGGTGTGCCCTTCTTCTACATGTCTGGATCTGAATTCGACGAAGTCTACGTCGGTGTCGGTGCTAAGCGTGTTCGGGATCTCTTCAACGCGGCTCGTGGCAAGGCACCTGCAATCATCTTCATCGACGAGCTTGACGCGATAGGATCAAAGCGACACGAACGCGATGCAGCATACGCCAAGCAGACTCTCAACCAGCTGCTGACGGAACTTGATGGATTTGAGCAGGATACCGGTGTGATCATCATTGGGGCAACCAACTTCCCTGAATCGCTCGACAAGGCCCTTACCCGTCCTGGACGCTTTGACAGAAATGTTGCAGTATCCCTTCCCGATGTCCGCGGCCGTATGGCTATCCTGAAGCATCACATGAAGAACATCAAGTTCGACCCAGAAGTGGATCCTGAGACACTGGCACGAGGTACACCCGGCTTCAGCGGTGCACAACTTGAGAACATCGTCAACCAAGCCGCCGTACGAGCCAGCAAGCTCAAGGCGAAGCGAGTAACCATGAACGACATGGAGTGGGCCAAGGACAAGATCCTCATGGGCGCCGAGAAGCGCAGCATGGTGATTCAAGAGAAGGACAAGATCATGACTGCCTTCCACGAAGGTGGCCACGCCCTCGTAGCAATGTTGAGCAAAGACGCCGACCCGCTCTACAAAGCAACCATGTAAGTCTCCTTCCCCCCTTCCTCTCCATCCTCACTAATCCCACCAGCATGCCCCGCGGCCACGCCCTCGGCATCACCTTCCAACTCCCTGAACTCGACAAAGTCTCCGAATCAAAGAAACAACTCCAAGACCGCCTCGACGTGTACATGGGCGGCAAAGTCGCCGAAGAACTCGTCTACGGCGCCGAAAACGTCACCACCGGCGCGTCCTCGGACATCCAAGGCGCCACGCAAATCGCGTACATGATGGTGACGCGCGCCGGCATGTCCAGCTCTCTGGGCAACATTGATCTGTCGTCGGACTACTCCCGCCTGTCCTCGGAGACGAAGCAGAAGATCGAGGATGAAGTCCGCCGCATGATCGACGAGTCGTACGAGCGCGCGAAAAAGCTCCTGACCGAGAACCGGAAGAAGCTGGATCTCCTCGCGGCTGCGCTGGTGGAGTACGAGACGCTGGATAGGCTGGAGATGGAGAAGGTGGTGAGGGGGGAGAAGTTGGGGGGGAAGAAGCTGAGGGGGGATCCTGAGGTGCCGACTATCGTGCCGGAGACGAAGGATGTGTTGGGCATTCCGTCGCCGGGGCAAGGGGCGGGAGGGGTGCCTGAGGGGGTGAAGGGGGTGGGAGGGGTGCCTGTGGGGGAGAGCAGGAGGTCATCGTAGGGAGCAGGGGTAGGGGTGGAGTAGAATAGCGATAGATTCTCCTTTCATCATACAATCAAAGCGACGTTAAGAATCACATTCACGAATACAGTCAATGTCCCACGCGCGTTAACTCGAGAGGTGAAGTGGATCATACATCATATCTCATTTTTCTCTGCCTGACTACTTGTCCGGCCTTTTAGTCTCCCATTAATATACAATCCTGTCTCCCATAATAGTAGGTAGTGATACTGGTTATCCTTCTCTGTCGTATATATTTGCCTCTCTCTCACAACTCATTTCGGCTTCGCCCCCCTCTCATCCTGGAACCCAATCGCCGCCACCCCGTCGGGCATCTCAGGATTCTCCTCCTTGGCCATCTGCTTCCCGCCCCGCTCATCCTTTTGCTGCGTCGCGTGGCCGCCCTCGCCTTTGGCTTTTGCGCTGAGGGGAGAGCGTTAGGAGATGCACATACCGCGGGGACAGGGGAAGGGGGAAGGGGGATGTGGGACTTACTCTCTCGCTGCGAATGAGTTGTTGCTTTGCACGTCGAGCCTGTCTTTCTTGTCCGTCGTGTGTTTCTTGTCGTGGCCGATGTCGCTGCGCGTTGCGGTGTAGGTGATTGCTCGGGCGGGGAGTTGGGGGCGGGGGAGGACGCGGGCGCGCTTGAGGGCTGAGGGGGTGGCCATGCGGCGGTAGAAGGTGAGGAATTCGGAGGGGGAGGACATGGTGGTGGTGGTGGAGAGGGAGAGGGGTGTCGGAGATGGGGAGGGCGTGATGGCGGTGGTTGTAAGGTGGTGAGGGACAGTGGTGATGATGACTATAGTCGTGGTGATGAAGAAACGGCCGTGAGATGGATCTGAAGACGTGCCATGTTCGTCTTCTTGAAGGATCTGAGCATGGGGCACGTCGTTGTTCGCTCAGAAGCGCGATGTGCAGCTTTTGACGTCACGGAAGCAGCGATTTGGGGGAATCTGAGATCGGCCGGGTGCGGAAAGCGGTGTGCGGGGTGGCAGAACAGGGATCGTGTATTTGCGTGTAGTTGAAGCGCAGTGACTTTTGGCTCAGACTGTCCTGCGCTGCGCTGAGACGTGCACTATGCCAGACTCAGAAAAATCCAGCGGGCGTGACGATGAGTTTCCGTGTAAGCTGTAGGTCGTTCCATACTTGGTATTTCATGTCAGGAAATACTGACCGACCATTAGATCAGTGTTGATTCCGCTGCCGACGGAGAGGCTGGCGTCTGCTGCTCTCCGGTCGTTACAGGTGGATCAGGAACTATCACCGCTGGTCAGGCGAGCTTTTTCGTTGGTGTCAGCTGAGGGCTCATCGAATGATGAGAAGACGGTCCTGAAGACGGATTACGCTGCGACTACCAATCGAATGCTTCGAGTGGCGGTCAACGGGTTCTTCGAATCTATGGGTGTGGTCCTACAGGTCATGGAGGAATTGGACGTCGACGTGATCCACGAAAAGGGCCTGGAGGGGTTAGAAAAGGTCCAGGGTGTTGAGGAAGGATTGAGAGGAGAGACTGTGACAGGAGGATGATGACGATTCTCGCACTGGTGCTGTGGCCTTTTGTCCAGCATCAACGACAGCCATACTGCAGACGCGGCTGCACTATCTCAATGGACAAACGGTTGCTCAAAGTCAGCACAGCTAGGACCACGAGGCCAGCAATGGGCTGCTTGAACATGGAAGTCAGGTCCGATTAGAGCACGAACCATCCAGATGCACCACATGCTCGCAGACCTACCAGACCGGCGTTCCTTATCAGAGCTGCACGGCTCGGATCAGCTGTCGGTGCCCGATCCAACAGCTCTACGAAGGGGTGAAAGAACTCCATCGCGACGCTGGTCTTGCTGAATGTCGGAATGGGGTATATAAGCGTTAATGATAGACACTGAGGCATGTGGTCTTTGGAATGCAAGCGGGCCATGCAACGGTCGGGAACAAGAGGCGTTGATGGGTGCGGTATATGCTTCGCAGCAGGTTTGGCTGGAACAGTCGAGTGTCTTTTGACTACATTCAGCGTGTAGAAGCTCAGGCCTCACTATTGCATACATATCTCGACCAAGCGTTGATAACACTACGGTACATGTGGCTGTTGACACGGTTGTCCTTGATAGGGGAACAGTCAGCACATTCAGCGAGCCGCAACGTGTACAGTCCGAACTTCGACGACATTTCCACCCTCCTTGTCTCGCAGCGTTGATATCAGGGCGATCCGCTGTACCCACCATCGATACCCAAATAGATAGCACACGTGGATCCGCGGTGGGTCGGTTGTTGGCGACCGAAAAACTCTAGTCGAAATGTCTCTCCTTTCTTGGCCGCCTGGTCTTCGCCTCGACGGTCCCTTTGGCCGTTTCCCATCCATCACGTCCAATCACACCATCACGGTCGACAACCCACGGAAGTGATGTTTTGGAAGTCTGATGGCAACAGGCTCCACCGGAAGCTTGATCTGCGGCGTCTCCTTTGTTCCTGAATGGATAGACTAGCTGTCTGGATCTCTGGTCGCGGCCTGGTGCGCGGACGTGGACTCCGAAGAATCCCACCGCATTTCATCGCAGCATGTGAAGGTCGTCATACATGCTAATGATAGAGCGCTGTATCATCCGACGAAGATTCCGATAAGTATCCACGCGTTTCCTGGTAGTAACCCGCATCGTATTGCTCACAGTAAAACTCTTTTCTGCAGTGTCCACATCAGGGCCAGTCTGACGTCCCAATTTTTCTCGGGAGGCAACCACAGCACCAGTTGCTCAACGAGACACATTTTTGCTATCTTTGATCAGACATATCGATATCTTTGATTTTCTCCATCATTCCTACAATCTGTACAATAATTTCCATCCATTAATCGCACCCGACATCAGCCTCCAAAACTACCAGTCTTTGTTCCCGACCATTCCCATCTGCTTTGTCCCTTTTCTTGGCCAACCTCAACCAAACGCTATACTATATCCGGTCAAATCCGTATCAGAGACAAAACATTCTTTTGTTGTCTGGTCTTGCCGTCTTCAGTCGATCGTTCTAGTAGGACATGGATGGTCGGGATGGCCTCCACAATCCCTTCCGAGACGACTCGGAACATGCTCCACACTTTGACACTATGGAAGATACCGACAACAGCCCAGGATCTGCTGGTCAGCAAAGGAAGGGGAAGAAGATCGTAGGCTTCTCCTATGGGAACGAGACCATCGACACGCAAGAACGGCCAAGAAGCTTCCTCGGGCTGGACTCGACGGATCTTCCAAGCAGATCCCCAGGCCATAGTCGCCAACACAGCTCGACCGACCTACCAGCTATCGACAAGTCACACCTTCCAACATTATCACCAGAAGTGACGAACGAGTTGCGTGCTGCTCTGAGCGTCGCTCCCACCCCACCTCCTACCAGGCCGAGGCCTGTATTACGCCGCGGTGACTCTTCGACCACGCCACAAAACGAGCCGTCAGAAGCACCTTCGACCGGGCACAGGACTCCACAAGAACTTAATGCCATCCAGGCATACGAACGTGGAAAGCGACTGGAACGTCGAGAGCAGATCAGATCTGTTCAGGCGTCGAGAAGGTCGTCACCAGTGCGCGAGGCAAAGCCTGAAGAGTATACACCTGCCGATATCCCTCTAGTGGATCTGAACGCTTCTGCTATCGAGTCAGATTCCGAGGAGGAAGGACTCACTCTAAGACGACCTGAACGCAAAGCACCACCACCGCGCGAATCGAATGCCTGGGAGAAAGAAGCAAAGAAGCTTGTCAGGTCTTACACACTCCGGGTCAACACGTCTGTCACACCTCCTGCCGAGGTACGTTCCGAAGCTGCCACTCCTACCGAGATTGAGGAGGGATACGAGTATCAAGCAGCGAAGCCTGCACAGCTACGAGGTGGAATCTTGGGAGCACTACTGAGTCTGTACGGCAGCGATGCAAGGAAATCTCCAGCTGGGTCTAGGAAATCTAGTTTTGGCTGGGATAGTGCACAAAGCACACCTGTGCATTCTAACCCACCTTCCGAGCCCTCTACACCACCAGAGAAACCCAAAAGACCATTCTTCGGTAATCGTACTGCATCGTCTGGGTCTATCGCCAAGTTGGTCAGCTCTGCCGCAGTCGGCGCTTCCCCAGCTGTGTCAGGCATTGGCGCCGAAGTAGCCCAACGTCTCAAGGAGAGGGAAGCTGCTGAGAAGGCACTGAGGAAGCGGAAAGGCGCATCGACCGCCTCGCTGTTCGGTCTTGGTACACCCAAGTCGAAAGAAAAGGATAAGCAGCACCGGATCACGATCCACATCGCTGAGACTATCGCTCGCCATCGCTACCTGGAAAAGCTGTGTCGAGCTCTCATGGAGTATGGCGCTCCAACACATCGACTGGAGGAGTATATGAAGATGTCGGCACGCGTGCTGGAAGTACCTGCTCAATTCTTATACATTCCTGGTAGTATGATCATAAGCTTTGATGATCCTCAAACCCACACAGCGGCCGTAAGATTGGTCCGCGTCAACCAAGGTCTCGATTTGGGCAAGCTCCGAGATGTACATGAGCTGTACAAGGATGTTGTACACGATCGTGTTGGTGTCGAAGCTGCCACTAAGCGTTTGGCAGAGATCACAAAACGCAAGCAGAAGTTCTCGAAATGGTTCCTGATCCTCATGTACGGATTTGCTTCTGCCTCCGTCGGACCGTTTGCTTTTGGAGCGAGACTTATCGATCTACCCGTAGCCTTCCTCCTTGGAAGTCTTGTCGGTCTACTACAACTACACTTTGCCCCTCGGTCCGAGCTATACAGCAATGTCTTCGAAATCTCCGCAGCAGTCCTCACCTCCTTCCTCGCAAGAGCATTCGGCTCCATCAACGGTGGCAACCTCTTCTGCTTCAGCGCCCTCGCTCAATCCTCAATAGCACTGATCCTACCAGGCTACACGGTCCTCTGCGCCTCCCTCGAGCTTCAATCCCGCAGCATCGTCGCCGGCTCCGTCCGCATGGTGTACGCCATCATCTACTCCCTCTTCCTCGGCTTCGGCATCATGATCGGCACCGCGCTCTACGGCCGCTTCGACAGCGCCGCCACCTCGGCCACAACCTGCCAATCCAGCATCCAAGGCCCCTACTTCTTCGTATCCGTCCCCATCTTCACCCTCTGCCTCATCATCATCAACCAAGGCAAATACAAACAAATCCCCATCATGATGATCATCTCCTTCTCCGGCTACATCGTCAACTACTACTCCTCGACCCGCTTCGCCTCCAACACCCAAATCGCAAACACCCTCGGGGCCTTCGCCATCGGCGTCCTCGCAAACCTCTACTCCCGCATCGGCAAGCGCACAGAGAACCTCCTCCTCGACATCTGGGAGGACCACCTCCTGCCCCGCATCGACAGGTTGCGCATCCGCTTCGCCTCCACCCCGCAGCGTGCCTTCTACAAACAAGCCCACCACGCGTCGGACGCACAGCTCGAAGCCGGCCAGCTCGCAGACGAAGAGGAAAAGTCCGCCGCGCGGGCGTTCAGGGAGGGTATCGCGGCGAAAAAGCGCCAGCGTAAAGTCGGGTACGGACTCGCTGCCGCGGCCATGTTGCCTGCGATTTTCGTGCAGGTGCCGTCGGGACTGGCGGTGAGTGGGAGTTTGGTGGCCGGGTTGACGAGTGCGGATCAGATCAACTCGAATGCGACGGCGGGGACGGGGGGGAGTGTGGCCGAGGGAGGGGCGGTGGTGGGGTTGAATTCGGTGGCGTTTAATGTGAGTTATTCGGTTATTCAGGTGGCGATTGGGATTACGGTGGGGTTGTTTTTGGCGGCGGTGGTGGTGTATCCGAGTGGGAAGAGGAGGAGTGGGTTGTTTAGTTTTTGAGCATTGGGTCTTGGTTTGGGCAAGGAGATGGGTGGGGGCAAGAGGAGGATGGCCGGCATTGGCATGGTTAGGTTGGATTGGGTTGGATTTAGCAAGGTGTTCTCGGAGGTATACGAATCACGACCTTTTGGGTATGCATGGTGTTGGATTGGAAACAGGGCAGAGGAATAGTCTTCATTGCTATATTCACAGTCATGTGTATCATTCATCCAAGCTTGCCGGTTGTCGCTTGTCGCTTCTCGTTTCTTCTCCTCATACCCAAGTCCCCTTGATCCCTATCTATGCTCTCATCACGCCGTACTGCTAGCCCCACTATACCCACTATCCCTCACACTCCCCTCATCCTCGTCAAAATCAATATCAAACCTCTCCCTGGTCTCCTTCTCCCCACCCTCCCCCTCCTCCCCTTCCTCCCACCCCTCCCCCACCGTCCACCCCTTCTGGTCCGCCGCCCGCGTATTCCACCTCAACGTCCTACTGATCGCATCGAACCACTCCATAGGCTGACTCAACACCGTGGGAAACGGATACCGGCTTGCGCGCACCACCACCTCGTCACCTCTACCCAGCTCGATCTTGCCCTTGCCGTCAAAGGAGACGAACGCATTCCCTCGTCCTGACGAAGGGATGCGGATCTTGAGCTCCATGCTGTCGTTGAGGATCATGGGGCGGAAGGATAGCGTGTGAGGGCAGATGGGCGTGAGGAGCATGGCGGGAATGTCGGGGTAGACTAGACTGCCGCCTGCGGAGAGGGAGTAGGCTGTGCTACCTGTAGGGGTGGAGAGGATCATGCCGTCGGCCGAGATGCGGGTGAGGAGGCTGTCGTTGGCGTAGAGGTCGAGGCTGGAGATGTAGGATGTTGGGCCGCGGTCGATGACCAGTTCGTTGAGGACTTCGTGGGTTTCGCCTTCGATTTTTTGTTGGTGGGTTGGGGTGCGCGTGAGGTCGAGGCCGAGGCCGGAGATGTTGGGGGTGCTGGCGGGGGAGGGGAGGTGGGAGGTGGATGTGCTGGTGCTGTTGAGGTGGGCGGCGCGGTAGACGGTGCAGGTGAAGCGCATGCGCATGGTGACGCGCATGCCGACGTCGCCCATGAGGCGGTCGAGGTGGCCGCGGTAGTCTTCGAAGCGGAAGGTGGTGAGGAAGCCGAGGCTGCCGAGGCTGAAGGCGAGTACAGGAGGGACGATACGTTGGAAGAGCCAGGAGGTGTAGAGGACCGTACCGTCGCCGCCGAGAGTGATGACGAGATCGAAGAGCTCGGGGCTGGCCCAGCACAGTTCGGGCGTCCAGTATTTGAGCAATGCTTCCCCTTCCTCGCCTACTTCCTTGACCAACCCTTCGGCATCGAACCGCTTGCTGCTTTTGAGCTTGCTGTCCACGTACACTCGCACACCTTTCGTCTTCCCATACCGTGGCGTCCCCATGAGCCAACCCGCCACCTCCCGCGTCTTCTCCACTAACGTGTTGTCCCTCGCCTTCGTCACGATCATGACGTTCTTCACGGCCTGCTTTGTGCTTCTCCTTTGCAATTGGCGACTAACCTCTCGCACGGACGCTGCAGTCTGCATTAGCCTGTTATGGCTAAGCTGTTCATCACCCTGCATCTCTTCAAGGACCTTTTCGATATTGACTGCATCCCCAAACCGGCGATGGAAGTAGCATGGATTTGTCAGCGCGGCGAGCTGCGCGACGGATGGTCCACCGTGAGAGAGAGCGGACATGGCGTTTGATATGTCTGCTTCCGAGGGTGAGGGCGCGGTGGTGTCTTGTCCGCATAGCGAAGGGGTCTTGGACCCGGGGGCAGGAAAGGAATTGCGTCGGCGGGACCGGGTCGTCGGTGTGCGGCTCGGAAAGACTGTGGACATGGCGGGGCGGGGAGAAGCAGCACCGCTCGGGGCAGTGGAGACACTCGTGTCAAGGGTTGAGGAGCGTGAGGGAGTCATGGCTGGGGAGGGTAGATGAGGTCGTGTTGTGACGAGCGAGTCCGAGGGGTCCGGTGGGGGTGGTGACGCGCTGGGATGCGCTATCGCATTGGCTGAGCGGTGTACATGGGAGTGGTGTTACAGAAGTGTTCCTAGGTCAGTCGAAGGGAAGAGGGAAGATGGTAGGCGTACAATAACATGCTTAGGCAGAAGAGGGATGAGTGATCTATAAGCGTGTGCATCCTGCGACGTCGGATGAATACAGGCTGCATGTCATCGATTGGTGGAGAAGCGGCCTCGGAAGTCTGTTTCCACTCGGCACTCCACACTTATTTTTTGCTCGACCTGCAATCTCCGTCATTGTCTCGTGGCAATTCCGGGGTTAATATATTGTTTGCTCTGTGTCCTATTGCCTCCTTCATGTCATGTCGAACATCATCAATGCTACCTCTACGTCCGGTGTCAGGCTTGTCATGCTCGGAACAGCTTAAGTGGTACGGACCACCAAAACTACCAGAACTTGACAATTGGCACATCTCAAAAGGTAGTAGTACTCCTATACCTGGTAGTATAAAAGATATTACTACCAGCTATATAAGCCCTAAAACAGATACATAGATCAGAGAAATCGTGCCTGATAGTTGGTACAAGGCCACATTCGGCTGATCAGCGTCGGTATATCTGTGCTGAAGGAGTAGCATTCTGCATAGCATCAATGTACAAAGCTGAATAGCAGTGAGCAAATCAAATTGGAGTATCATTCATGGTATCGTCGTTGTCGCTAATTGAACTAAGCTCATCGCACCCTGGCCATCACGGCACTCCTCTGTCGTCAATCTGTGGTTGTTGTAGATGAATCCATGCACTACTGGGGTGCCTGCTTCTGAAGGTCCGACTCGACACCCCTCTGGATAGTCTTGCCCTGATCATGCTGCAACTGTCTCTTCTCCTGCTCAGCCCTATCCCCTGTCAAGCCAGCGACAGCACCACCGACCGTACCTGCTAGCCTATCTCCCACGCCCTTGCCGAGGTCGCTCAGCTGGCCAGCAGCCTCCTGCTCCTTGCCCTCCTGGTTCTGCCTGATTCCTTCTTGCTTCAAGCCCTCCGCGCCGACGAGTCCGCCGATGGTCTCCTTGCCTGCGCCAACTGTCTGGTTCCACTTGCCATCGGAGCGGTTGGGGTCATTCTTTGCGACGCCGCTGGTCGAGACGGAAAAGCCGCCGACATTCGCACCGGCGTGGGAAAGGTCGTCTTTGGCGTCGGCTTCGGCTTGCTTGCGGTCGCCCTTGGCCTGGGGAGAGTGTCAGCTGGTAGTACGAGGGTCAATCAGAAGGTTGCGACTTACCTGGTCGGTAGTGTTGCCTGTGATCGAGCCGATAACAGACTGAGCTGCGCCAGTCGTCTTGTCGATGACGGCTTGCAGAGTGGAAGTGTTGTTGTCAGTCATTTTGGCGATTTTGTGCTGTGGTAGTGCTATGTCTTGATTGGGAAGCTTTTAGATGCAGTAGTTGGACGAGTTGGGATGGAAGGAGTATAGAATCAAATCTCTTTATACTACCAGCCCGAGTGTCCACTGGCGCCTTCACATGTGAAATGACGTAACGCTCTTTGGGTGGGGGCGGCTCTGGCCCTGCAAATTTCAGGATGTGCACGTGGTCCTGTCGATCATCCAGATCACCAAAACTACCAGAACTTGACATTGGCATATCTCCTACCATAGAGCTAGTGATACTTTCGTATCTGGTAGTGTTATACTTGGTACTACCAGCATTATAGTAATTAAGCCAGATACATAAAAGCCTAGAGATCGCGTCTGGTAGTATATTACACAGCTACCGTCGGCTTTCTTACGTGTATCATTTAATTTGTCCCGAGCGTGCCACGTCGTCGCAACGACGCGTGGAAACACGAGCCAGAAATGCATAGGTGGGATGGACATGTCAGAGCAGAGAATCGACATTCGTGTCCATCTATGACTATGGTTTATCATGCCTGCCGTGCTTTTGCAGATCGCTACCACCTTCTCCGTATCCGTGCCGGTGCCGCTGTGCATCACCGACCATCAAAACTCCGGCGCATGCTCGAAGCGCATACAATTCGTGATTCAATACCAAAATGCAAGGCCCTGCCGCGATCCGTGATTCCATAACTTTTCTTGTTGTATAGTTGTGCCGTGATATTAAATGATGTACAGGTAGATTCCGATTAGGGAAGGTTGTTGGTTGTGAAGACGAACGTACTGCTCGTTTACATGATGATTGCAGGAGCTGGTCAAATGTTAGCTATCAGTTTGGTGCTCGGGCAGAAATGAAGCTTACCATCGACGTTTTGCTTGATACTCTTGTGCGGCAGGACGCTGGCGCCATTGCAATAGACCTCGTCGCCGATGCTGACGTCGTCACCAAGCACTGTCACGTTCTCGAGACGTGCCCAGCGACCGACGCTCGAGTTCCAGCCCACGATCGTGCTCTTGATCCAGGCGTGCTCCTTGACCTTTGAGCCCTGGAGCAGAACGCACCTCTGCAGGCGCACACCGTCTCCGATAACCACGTTGGGGCCAATGACCACGTTGGGTCCGATTCTGCAGTTCTTGCCAATCTTTGCTGATGGGTCGATCAGGACATTACCGCTGTGCACGTACGGCTCGGAGGTCGGGGCAAGTTCCTTGGATCCCTTCTTCGTCAAAGAGGAGAGGTAGAGGCAGGTCCCGGACAGGAAATCCTTGGGTTGACCGACATCCATCCAGAAGCCCTCGAGATCGAATGAGTGGAGCTGCCCATCCTTGCAGATGGCTGGGAAGGTCTCCTGCTCGATGGAGGTCGGGCGCAGCTCAATGCGATCCAGGACGCTAGGGTTCAGGATGTAGATACCGGCGTTGATCCTGTTGCCGACGAACTCAACTGGCTTCTCTACGAAGCGATCGATCCTCGATGGGTGGTCTGGCTTGTGAACAACGACACCGTATTTCGATGGCTCTTCCACCTTTGTGACAACGATTGTGCCCTCCTCGCCGTGCGCCTTATGGAAGTCTGCCAATTGCTGGAATGGGTAGTCGCAGATGACGTCCGAGTTGAGGACGAAGAAGGGAGTGTCGTCCTTGCCCAGGATCTTCTCGGCGAGCTTGAGCGGTCCGGCTGTTCCAAGGGGCTCAGTCTCCACGGAGAACTCTATCCGCACATTGTATTGTTGCTCGTACTGCGACTTGTCAGGCGATATCGGATATCCTGACCTGTAGCTCCTACCTTCTTCAACGCAGCAGTCATGATCTCTGGGCGGTAGTTGACTGCGAGGACAATATCCGTCACACCAGCAGCCGCAAGCGCCTCGACCTGGTGGAGGATCATAGGCTTGTTACCGAATTCGACGAGGGGCTTCGGGAGGGTGAGGGTAAGAGGTCGCAGACGGGTGCCGAAGCCGCCGACAAGAATCAGAGCTGTACATCGCGTCAGTCAATGCCGTCTCTTGAAATGCGTCGCCAGATGTCTTACCCTTCATGGTGGGTGGTGTGGGGGAAAGATGGGATACGTGGGGGTTTGCTGAAGTAGAGGTGTCGAGAATCAAGTCGACAGAAGGGAATTGTACAGAAAAGACTCGAGATATTGGTCAATTGCAATGCGCAAGGTGGATGGAGAAAGGCGACGTAGCACAGTAAAGTGATGGACGGAAAGGGAGTCTGTTATGGAGACTACGCTAATTACACTGTGCCCGTGTCCCTGCCAGTCCCTGGAAGCTCCAAATAACTTTGGAAGCATTGGCCATGGAAAGGAAGGAGAAGACCGAACTTGGTTCCTCGATTCGTTCTCTAATTTGCCCATTTGACTGCCACACTGCCACCCGCCTCGTACTCCTGACTTTGCTCGGAGTTCGTGCTTGCCTTTTTCGAGCTCTAGTCCGGACCACGCGCTTTGATGGTCTGATCGGATTCGACCGGGCCTAGAGGAAAAAGCCTTTTCCTTTCCACGACCGATGCAACGTCTTCACACACACACGCATGAACGGCAAGGGGTTCGCATCATTCACGGGGAGGACTGCTTGTCCCTCGCTTGGTCTTTGTTATGTCCTGCGCCAGCTCGAGTCTCGGTCACACAATGACAATAGCCCTAGGACTGCCTCCACGCGGTATCTCATAAGATGTCACTTGACCTGTGTTGCACTTTTATCCTCGGCCGTACCATGGTTCTGGCAACCTTCGCGAACGCAACCCTAAGTATAGCAGTGTGGGGATGCTGACCAGGAGACCGCACGGCATGTACATCGCAACCTCAAGGCGGAAATGTATCATCTAGAGCGAATGAGAGAATCTGACCGCTATTCGCACGGCGTGGCAGGTAAGTGTCGACGGAAGAAGTCGTCTCACGAATCTCGTAGTCAGCCGCCGCCATAGCCGCAGCTAGGCGTGCCAATCATTCGTACAGAGTATGACTGTTCGGTTGTCATATATCGCTCGACACACGCTCTCCTACAACGTTTATTCCTACCAGTGATTGCCAATGATGGTACCAAAGAAGCACCCGCCTAGCGACCGAAGCGCGTTGGCTGGACAGCCTCTGGCCAGAAGACCAGCCAGAGCTAACGCAGCCCAGCGAGCATTGCAACTTCCAGAGATCGTCAGCGTACTGTTCCAGATCATCCATACCGGCCCCTACAGCATATCCTGTGTGCAGAATGCCACCAAGCGTTACCTCGACAAGATCGACATACTATTCCAATGCTCTCTCGTCAACAAGCTCTGGTACAAGGAAGCTACCCGATTAATCTGGATCGAACCACAGCTCATGACTTACTCTGTCTCGTTCCCTGATCTGTTTGCTGCTATCTCAGCAGATCGTCGGCAGTTCTACGCCGACTTCGTGGAAGAAGTCATCTACAATTCGCCCGACGACAAGGAGACTGCAAAGCACAACGAACTGTTCAAAGATGTCATTTTCCCCAGGCTCAAGAACATCCGGGTCATGCTTGATTGGGAATCTTGTATTCCAAGGCTCAATTGCCCTAATCTACAAGAGCTCAGTCTTGATCCTCGGCATGAACATTATCCGGAGATGTGGGTGGCAACTTCAGGACCGTACAGACATCATCCTGGACCAGGTAGCGGTCAGCATCCCCTGAAATGGCTAGCCATGGATCTTGCTAATACTACCAGACGCTGTACCCTGAGGTCCCAAGTATCAGCTTCGACGACCAGTGTATTGCCTTTCCGGGTACCATGCAGAAGTTCAAGGATAGAATGGGCTCGAGTCTGAAGCACTTCGACCACACTGCGGTGATCGAGAGTGCCGACACAAGTTTTGGCTGGTGAGAACTATCATCCTACCGAGTCAATGGGCATTGTGCACTTCGGCAAGAATAGATTGCCAAGCTGTCATAATAAAGCCTCCCTTTTGCCGTCTGGGGATAACCTGGCTAGCTTTCCACTTCGTGGCTGGCATCATCATGGTCGGCAGATCTGCAAATCCTTTCGGCCTGCCCGACAACTAGGTCATTACGTAGTTGTCAAGCTGCCACCTTGCCGAATGTCGACGGGCATGGAGCTGCTGCGAAGGAGTGGTATTCGGGCCAGCTTATCTAGCGCATAGTCACCGTCATGGAGGTCGGGAAAGGCAGTCATACAGACGCCGATATACATGTCCAGTATCAGGCATCAGTATTTCCTCGCATTGCTGTATCACATCCAGAGCTGTCCAGGCGCTCTTGAATTCCTAGATCTTCAGAAAAGCTTCTTTCGCAAGCAGAGGACGCCAGCAGTGTAGTCCGTCTCGAATCGATCAACATTCGTGCCTCAGATCCTCGAAGTTTCTTCTGTCTGCATGAAGCCACGCAGGCTTTGTCGTCTAAGGCTTCGAGATGCTATATCCTAAGTCCATGTACTAATGCCATGACTTGCTCGGTCTCAATACATCGGGGTGCCGGCCACCGTTCCTCCCGTCATGGCTGACGTTTGGTGGGGCAAAAGTTGCTCCGAGCTAACATGGAGGTATGCACTAACGCCGAACAGCTCCCATCAATGATCACGGACATGCATACATTTACACCTAATTGAGAGTCAAGGAAGCAAGGAAGAATAAGTATATTATCAAGTCATCCAACCATCAATCCCATCCCCAAACCCCATCTCCAGTCCCTCCTCTTCGCACCATCCTACCACAACATCCACAACAACCACCATGACCAACCGCCTCACCAACATCGCCATCGTCGGCGCCTCCGGCACAGTCGGCACCTACGCCACCCGCTCCCTCCTCGCGGCGGGCAAGACCATCACCGCCATCACCCGCTCCGGCACCACCACCTCCTATCCCCCCAGCGTCCGCGTCGCCCCCGTCTCCTACGACGACCCCTCCTCCCTCATCACCGCCCTAAAAGGCCACGACGCCCTCATCATCACCATGTCCGTGACCGCGCCCCAGGACACGGAAACAAAACTCATCGACGCAGCCATCGCTGCGGGCGTCAAGTGGATCTTGCCGAACGAGTGGGGGTATCAGTACGGTGAGCAGGCGGGGAAAGACGTCTTCTTTGGGCCTGCGAAGAAGGCGACGAGGGAGTATATCGAGTCCAAAGGGGGGCAGTGGATCGGGGTTGCGTGTGGGTTTTGGTATGAGTTTTCGTTGGCCGGAGGGGTGGAG
This sequence comes from Elsinoe arachidis, assembly GCA_013372555.1. Taxonomy (NCBI): domain Eukaryota; kingdom Fungi; phylum Ascomycota; class Dothideomycetes; order Myriangiales; family Elsinoaceae; genus Elsinoe; species Elsinoe arachidis. The sequence continues at coordinate 855,215 of JAAPAX010000006.1, read as the reverse complement.
AGGTATGGGTTTGATCTTGGGAGGAGGGAGGTGACGCTTTTTGATGAGGGGGAGAGGAGTATTGGGACGAGTACGTGGGAGATGTGTGGGGTTGCGGTGGCGAGGTTGTTGAGTTTGCCGGTGGAGAAGGAGGGCGAGGGTCCGGCGTTGGTGGATTGGAGGAATAGGCATGTCCATTTTGCGTCGTTTACGGTGAGCCAGAGGGATATGTGGGAGAGTTTGATGAGGGTGACCGGGACTAAGGAGGGGGATTGGAAGGTGTCCAAGGTGCCGGTTGGGGAGTTTTATCAGGAGGGGTTGAAGCGGATGCAGGGCGGTGATCGGCTTGGGTTTGCGAAGTGTTTGTATAGCAGGATGTTCTTCGAGGATAATGCTGGGAGGCAGGATTCGTTGTATGGTCTAGACAATGAGAAGTTGGACCTGCCGAAGGAGGATTTCGATGAAGCGACTAGGAGAGCGATTGGTCTTCATGAGGAGGGTTATTTCCAGAAAAAGTATTAGCAGGATAGTCGAAAGTGCAGGACCGAGCAAATTGACTGTTGACATTGAAATTATTCGCTTCGAATGCATCTACTTGATCAATACTCCTTTGGCGTGCGGAGCGGCGTCGTACTTGGTCTCATCGTCATTGGATCGGAGATCGAACAAGGTCCATGGGCCAGCTCTAGCAATGTATTCATCCGTGGGTCGTGTGAGAGAGCATCCGCCGCAGCATATCGGCCACACAATATCGATGATCTCTGGTTGATAGTTAGCATCTACTTGATGATGAAGGCGGTGTCTCATGCTTTGCCACGTTGCGATGATTTCGTATGTGTGCTTTGTTTTAATGTGCTCGTACACAATCCATCGTCCACCAGGCTTGAGAAGCCTGTAAAGCTCTGTGACGACACGTTCTGGATCGGGTACGGAGCAGAGAACCTGCACGGTCACCACGGTGTCGATACTACCAGGCTGCAGTCCGACTTTCTGTAGATCTTCGACACCGGCACCAATGACCTCGTATATGTCGTCAAGACCCTCTCGTTTGATAGCTTGGAACAATGCAGGGTGGTGCTCGAAATTCGGCTCGATGCCGTAGATTTTGGTGATTCCCTGATTTCGTACCGGCGAGTACAGGTCTAGCCATTGACCAGACCCAGGACCAATATCAAGTACGACACCTCTAGCCTGTCTTACAAGGGGTTCAACTTTCGGGGCAGCATTCTGCTTGACATTCGGGCCTAGATATGCCCAGAAAGTACCGAACCATGTATCTCGTAAGGAAGACCAACGGAAGAGCTTGCCAAATTGGAAACTGATGATCAGCTTGCCAACCGCTTTTGGCAAGAATGCTAGAGACAAGGCTAGAAAGTAGATTGGCATGAGCAGTCTGAGATGATCGAACGCCATGGTCTGGAATGACAACGGATGTCCTGTAAGATCGGAGGAGAAAGAAAGAAAGAAGGGAGAGCGCCACGCCCATGTTTTTTATGCGCGGCCCTGTTGGCGACTTGCCCCGCTATGCCTGTATGAGCCGCCTTACCGTTATCGGCACGGCGTGCTTACCTCTGGGACAGTCCAAGTCCTGATCTGTTCATATTCGAAGCCGTCGATATCGCACGGCCTCTCAAAGAGGGCAGAACTGGCGATCGAGACTTGACGTGGCAAGAATGGTTGTTGGCTGAGGAGTGCCGCTGTCCTTTACCAATCAGATCCACGGCTTGCCGACTTCACAGGAGATGTCAGTCACATCGAGACTGGGGTTGCGTGGTCGGTTTAGAGACGGTCCTATCGACGTAGAGAGAACCGATACAAGAATATTGGGAGGAGCTGTGGTCAAAAAGATGATGGATGATTTAAAGACGGATTATCTGGGGGAGAGGCTGTTCATGTTCGGAGAGCGGATGAACGTGGAAAATCCGAATTTCCGAAGGGTTGTTGCATTATCAGTGCCCCAGAAACGTTTCTGGAATACGCGGGGTGTCAGACGTGCCAGGATCAACTTACCGAGGCACATTTGCACGAGTGGAGACCAAGTGCAGACGTTCCATGACTTTCCGAGACAAGTTCACCATACAAAATGAGGAGGTAGAGTTTGTGAACGGAAAACACACTGAGAGATATGCAACATTCGCTGTTGGATTAACCCCGGATCTCCTTGAAAGTTTAACGGATCTTGGTTGGACCGGGGCGCTCGGGGCTTGCCACCGTCATACTGCTACTCGTTGGCTCGCACCTCGGCTACATATAGACACGGCACGTCGTCCTCTGGATCTTCAGGCTCACCTTGCTTGCAATTTCTTAGCTCGCCTTAATCCCTTACCTTCCTACAAAGATCAACAAGGCGTCAGTCGCGTTGCAACCTTGCCGCAGTTTTGGTAGAGACATATCGTCACTTCTGCGATTCTGACATAGCAAAGTGCTTGCATTAGGTATCCATAATGGCCACCGAGACGTATGACATTGTCGTCGTTGGCGCTGGCATCTCCGGCATAGATGCAGGTTATCGCATCCAAGAACAACTTCCCGGCGTCAAGTACACAATATTGGAAGCACGAGATGCCATAGGCGGCACATGGGACCTGTTCCGGTTTCCTGGTATTCGATCAGACTCTGATCTTCACACATTCGGCTTCCCCTTCCGACCATGGAAGTTACACAACGCCATCGCGGAGGCTCCCTTGATCCTGGAATACATGAGGGAGACTGCTGCAGAATTCGGTATCGACAAGAAGATGCAATTTCGACACAGGGTCGAAAGTGCAGAATGGTCTTCGAAGCGGCAAAAGTGGACACTCTCAGTGACCGCGAATGAAGACCAGCAAAAGACGATTCGTACCTCGTACGTCTTCTGGTGCACTGGCTACTACGATTACAAGAACCCTCTCTCTGCCAACATTCCCGGTATCTCAAACTTCAAAGGTCTCACCATACATCCCCAGTTCTGGCCCGAGGACTTGGACTACAAAGACAAGAAGATTGTCATTATCGGTTCTGGAGCCACAGCCGTCACTATCCTCCCAAACATCGCCAAACAAACCCCCCACGTGACCATGCTCCAACGCTCCCCAACCTACATCGTCGCCATGCCCCAAGACGACACCATCAACCGCACCCTCCGCACCATCCTCCCCTCCTCCATCGCCTACCGCCTCATCCGCCTCCGCTTCGTCATGCTCGCCTACCTCTCCTTCACCATCTTCCAAGCCTTCCCCAACTTCGCCCGCAAACTCCTCAGCAAACAAGCCCAATCCCTGCTCCCAAAGGACTACAAAATGGACCCCAACTTCAACCCCCGCTACAACCCCTGGGACCAACGCCTCTGCGTCTCCCCCTCGGGCGACTTCTACGCCGCCATCCGCCACGGCCGCGCCCAAGTCGTCACCGGCGAAATCGAGCAGGTCACCGACCAGTCTATCCGCCTGAAAGACGGCACCGAGCTGGCCGCCGACATCATCGTCACGGCGACGGGTCTGCGCCTCCAAGTCGCGGGCGGCGCCAAGGTTTCCGTCGACGGCACCCCGATCGATATCAGTGAGCGCTTCGTGTACCGCCACGCTATGCTGAATGATGTCCCCAACGCGTGTCTCTTCGTGGGGTACACCAACGCCAGCTGGACATTGGGAAGCGATAGCACGGCGCACTACATGTGTCGGCTGATCAACTTCATGCGGGGCAAGGGGTACGCGAGCGCCACGCCGCGGGTGGGGGATAAGGGGATGCAGAGGAAGGCGCTGTTGGATTTGAATAGTACGTATATCAAGGCGGGAGGGAATGTGTTGCCATCGGCGGGGAGTGGGAAGAGGTGGCAGCCGAGGAGTATGTATTTGTGGGATTTGTGGGAGGCGAAGAGAAGTGATTTTGGGGAGTTGGAGTTTACGAGTGAGAGGGAGGTGGTGCAGGTTGAGGAGGAGAGGGGGCAGAGGGATAGTGTGTTGAGTGAGAAGGTTGCTGCGTGAGGGTAGAGGGTATGTCGTAATTGGATTCATTTGGTCAATGTCGCTATGCAACGCCTCGCTTCCCATATCGTCAAATTGTACATCATTGACCTTTCCCATGCACCATGTCTCGTGTCGCCCGTCTCCTGCAAGCTGGAGATGCAAGCTCAAGTCTTAACCCTCTTCGACCTCCTGCCCGCCGGCTTCTCGTCCGTATCCTTCTTCCTGTTCCTCTCAAACATCTCCTCCGGCGGCTCCTCCACTTCCTCGAGACCCTTCTTCGCCTTGCCCTTCCCCTTCTTCCCACTTCCAGCATACTTGGCCTCCAACCCCGCCAGGAAATCCTCCTGCCTCCCCTTCTGCCTCTGCATGATCAACGCCTTCAACCCTTCCTCCCCACCACCCTTCCCTTTCTTCCCAAACAACTTCTCCTTCACCCCCAACTCCTCCGCCGCTTCCTCGGCCTCCTTCGCCTCCTCCCTCGCCCGCTTCCGCCTACCCTCCGCCTTCTTCTTCGACTCCTTCGTGAAGCTCTTATACGCCTCCACCTCTCCCCTATCAATCGCCTCCTGTATCATCCCCCGAAACCGCTCCTCATCCGCCTCCACCTCGCTCACCATCACGCTCTCAAACACCACATCCAGATCCCCCTCCCCCTCTGTATACGCCGCCAACACCGCCTCCCTCTCCTCCCCACTCCCTTGATACGTCTTCTTGAACTCCTCTATGCTCGCTGCACTGATCACATCCTCGAACTGTCCGCGGTAGAAATCGCTCCAGTTGAACTCCCCGTCTTCGCCTTCGCCGTCGAGAGTGAGGGATTCTTCCGTGCGGCCGGTGAGGTCGTAGCGGGCGCGGCGGCGGGGGTCGGAGAGGATGGCGTATGCGAGGGCGAGTTCTTGGAATTTCTCCTTTGCCGTGTCGGTGGTGCCGGGGGCCGCTTTGTCCGGGTGGTGGAGGAGGGCGAGGCGGCGGTAGGCGGTTTTGATTTGGGCTTCGGTGGCGGTTTTGTCGAGGGAGAGGACGGTGTAGGGATTGATGGTTGTGGGTGGGCAGAGGTCGGTGAGGTCTTCGGTGTCGAGGGAGGGCATGGTTGGCGCAGAGTGAGGGGATTGGAGAGCTGAGTGGTGCTTTTACCGGTAGGAGGGATGAAAAAGGTTCAGATGGGGAGGTTATGAATTAGTTACCGCGAGAATATGGTATATAGACAGCCGCAAAAGAAAAGTGAGATTGTTGTCAAAAGATGGAAGCGCCCAAGCTGTAGCTTTGGGTGATGCGATGCAAACGGCGCGTCGCGTTGCAGCGTGCACAAAATTTATGTCATCAATTTAGCTTTCCTCTTTGGGCATCACATGTCGTGAACATACCCTCTCTTACATCTCACTGTAGCTGGATCGCTCGAAATCATGTCCAGCCAAGCTCAACAGTCAGAGTACATGCGTCTAGCACTGTCCGAGGCCAGAAAGTCACCTCCGAAGCCAACCAATTTCTGCGTGGGAGCAGTCCTCGTATCCCCCTCCGCAACCGATCCCGTTCTGGCGACTGGGTACACTCTTGAGCTCCCGGGCAATACGCATGCGGAACAATGCTGCTTTATGAAGATTGCCGACAAGTGTGGCGTCGCCGAAGAGGGTATTGGATCTGTTCTGCCTGAGGACACGGAGCTGTACACTACGATGGAGCCGTGCAATATGCGTCTAAGCGGTAATGCGCCCTGCGCGGACAGGATTTTATGGACACTCAAGAGCGGCAAGGGTGTCAGGAAGGTCTTTGTTGGTGTACTGGAACCCGAAAAGTTCGTCGGCGAGAACCAAGGTAGGAAGAAGCTTGAAGAGGCGGGCGTCAAGGTCACACGGATCACCGGTATGGAGGATGAAATCATTGCAGTCGCAACAGCCGGACACGAAAAGTGAAAGGGGAATCGACGAGATTTCGCTGTGCTAGTCATACACTACGTCGACAGAGCTCCCCTTGCCTCGATGCACACATCTAGGCGTTGCCTCGCTTCGCATCCTCCTCGGCATTCTTGGGCACGCTGATCATCTTTGGCACAGAGACGGCGTTGAGGTGACGGAAAGCCTGCGAAATTGTCAGCAAATGCTCAAGATGGATCAGATCGAGGCAGGACTCACATTGGAGATTGGTCCGTCTGGAAGCTTTCCATCCCACTTGTCAGCCACCTTCGTGATCTTTCCGTCTGCTCCAGTGTGGATCTCGATCACGCTCTGGATGATCTGCTCCTTGTTGACACCTTTGACGACGTAACGGGTCTTCATATCCATGATTATCGGGTTCCCTGAAGACTTGACCTCGTGATGAAGGCGCTCGATCTCGGAGAAAGCAGACTGAAGGCCATACTGCACGAAGAATCAGTACTTGATCGCAGTGATGGCGGGCAGTGGAACGTACCCATTGAGCTTGGTACTTGTCACGACCCTTGGCAATGGTGATGTTGTCGGTGAACTCGCCATCATCTGCCCAGAGAGCTAGCTTGGGTAGACTTGGGCGGCCAGCAAAGAGGTCAAGCACGCTGCCGACGATAGTCTTTTGCTCAGCGCTCAGGGTTACGCCTGGTCCGGTATTGATATTCGTGTTCTCTATTTTGAGATCCGCTGGTATTGGTTAGACCTCATGAATTCAGGTTGAGTGATGATGCATACAAGGGGTAGACATGGTGCGTGTCTGGAGCTGAGCTGCCGGTATAGATGTGCAGATTCTAGGTTTCGGTAAGGTTCTGATGGATGAGAAGAGGCGTGTGGTCGAAGATTGCATTTGAGAAGAGTTGCGTGATGAAACAAAGGATTGGCCGCGCCTTCTTGAGCAATTCAGCGTGTCACAATCCGTCTCTTGTCTCTCAGCGCAATCATGACAGCACCGTGAGCACCAACAAAAACGTCATTGATCGACACGAAATCTGGGGACGGCAGCCCTGGAGATCTCGGACAGAGCTTCCGGAATGTCCGGAAAAGCACGTGAAGATCTCGTTTCTTGCTCTAATAAATCCATCCTTACAGTAAGAGTATTGACAATATGTAAGTAAAGGGTATCAACCAGATTCCAAACCCAAGATGAAGCTTTGGTGGAGCTCCAGCCACAATCAAGATGGTACCGCATCCACCCTGAGCTGTCGTCGGTAGACCAGGCCCGCTAGCTATCTGCGTCGAACAGAATCCTTGGACGACTAAGGAGGTCCTCACACTCGTCGTGAAAGGAACACCGACACCGATCAGAGCACTGGTAGTTGGCTGCACGAGCGTTACCGTGGGCTGCTGGTATATCGTAGTCGGCTGTTGAGTGACTACCGCCGGCACGACCACAGTTTTGGGCGCGCAGTCGTAGCATTGCGTCTGCTGTGGTTGCCAGTTCTGTTGCTGGTATGCTGCTCCAGGTTGTCCGGCGCATTGCTGGCCACTTGAACAACATCCCACCGTCCCGCCTCCCCAGCCGCAAGTCGTTCCAGCAGGACAGCAGCTGTTTGACTGTTAGCACAGATTCGCTTTAGGAGGGAGCTTTTCCTTACTATCCTGCAGCTCCGATACTACTACAGCTGATTGTAGCCCATTGTGGACATTGTGCAACCGCCGCTTGTTGAATGGGAACGGCACCACAGTACCAGGGACTTTGAGCTTGAGCCAGAGACAGTATTGCAAGTAGCACAAGGACGCCGAGAGCGGTTGGTCGGAGCGCCATGGTGCTCAGATAACCTTTGATGTGCAGTTTGGCGACTTTGACGATCCTTTCATGCTTCAAAAGCTTGCGACGAGCCTGGAAAATGCTGCAGTACCTCTGATCAGGAATCAGACCTTTTATTAGTCGTTCGAGTTGGGAAAGTTGGTTTGTTAGCTCTACAAAACAGGATCATGAGAGTGCTGAGCTCTGGTCCTCCAGCCTCCCCATTTTCCCCCAGCTTTTCAGGCAATCGCAAGCTGGAGGCTCCCGTGCGTTTCGGCCTTTCGAGCTTGGCAGACGGCAGACAAAAGATACTTCTGATCTGATAGATATCATCATGAAAGTGACTCCATCAATTGCACGAACACGAGTATTTCGGTGTCGGCTAGTCGAAGTCTATCTAGAGGGCATGACGGGAAAACACCCTCTTTTCGGCACTTCGCAACGTTAGCCGACGATCCCCTCGACACGTTCTGGCCCTGCCAAGTGAAGACCGCCGTTGCAGCCTCCAAGGCTCGGTGGATTAGGAGGTTGCCGGGGTAAATTGCTTACTTTTGTATACAACTCCACCTCACTAATTGTTCGTAAATTCATAACTTTACTACTACCGCATCAAATGGGACGTGTGAGTGCTTAAAATGATCATATTCATGTGCGCTTTTCATTACTACAAAGAATTGCTAAAAAAAAAGCAGTCTAAAAGGCGCAATAGAGACTAAGAACTTAAGCGTAAATAGGACACGCCTATACGCGTACGTGTTAAAACCCTATTCGACACTAGTACCTTAAGATGTGAGATATTTAACCTTACAAAGGTACTTATCTAGACATAGCGAACGTAGTTATTATAGCTAGACTAAAGGATTAGTAAAGAACATACTAGACTAGCTATAATCCTTACGTTAAGAACTCTCTAGTAGATAATCTACTATGTATTAAAGTCCTTTAAAGACTAGCAAACTACGTAGGCTAAACTCGCTAGATTATATATAGATAGCCTTATACCTTAGACAGTAAAGAGAGCTATAAATAACACTAGCTATTTCAAGTATAAGGCTTGTTAGAAGAGCTAGTTAAGGCTAGAGAATATAGCTATAAGGAAGGCCTTTTACAAGAAGTATTAAGCTAAGTTATATTAGTTCTAGAGGTTAGTACACTTTATAGATAAAGTTTACTTCTTAATAGAGTTATAGAGAGCTATAATTGTTATTCGTAACGAGAAGGAGCACTACTATAAGACTTATATTTAGTTCAAGAAGAGAGTATAAGAGAGTTAGCTATACTACTAGAGTAGTTATTAGGCAGGAGCTACTCTACGTTAGGTAGGAGCTAGGTACCTAATCTTAGTAGGTAGAGCTATACTAGAGCTAGGTACCTCTACTAAGTAGACAGGTCTAGGGCGGGGCTATAGGTAGCTAATTAACTAGAGTAGTCTAACCTATAGCTACTCTAGAGCACCTCCTAGGTATATCTATTAATAGTAGCTAATAAGTATACTCTAAATATATATTATATTTCTTTATTTAAGGCGAAGTTATAAAAAGACTAATATACGTATTCTAGATTATATATTATTATATCTAATTATTATAGTTAGAGAAAGAAAATTAGCCTTTATATAGAACTATTAACTCTTGTAGATAATCTATCTTCGCTTCCTTATAGGATACTAAGCTACTACCTCTTCCTCCTTAATACCTATATTACTAATTACTTCTATTATATAATTAGTAAAGTTAATATTAGTTCGAGCTAGTAAGTTAAGAGTATTATCGAACTCTATGTCTAGTAGCTATTCCTAATCCTCTTTGTGTTATATTCTGTCTAAGGATAATACTACTTCTATCTTATACTTTATTACTATTAATTATCGAATTGTTTAAGAAGTAAGCGTATACCTCTACGAACTAATAATATCTTTTGTAATATTAAATACTTACTTAACTCTAACTCTAGTAACAGAGATTACTAGAATATCTCTAGCAACACACGAGAGTAGTAGATAGTTCTCTTTATTATCTTTCTACTACTATAGGATATTAAAGTTCTTATATATATAAACTAGTAGTATTATAAGATAGTTCTTACCTTTCTACTTTATAGTATAACATCTACTACTTATAGGCTATAAGTTTATTAACTACTAGCTATCTCTAAGAGACTATTATTAATTATAGTTACTTATCTTTAGACGTTTCTACTAATTAAGCTAGGCTTAGCCTACTAGTTTAAGACTCTTATTAATAGTAGTATTAGAAGGACGATCTCTATTATACTATTAAAGGTATTTAAGAAACTTGTTATAGTACTAGAGCTTAAAATAAGATTTCTATATCTTATTATTCTATCTACGTTAGTACTCTTTAAATATAATAAACATCCGAAATAAACTAACGTTATATATCTATAACTTCTTTATTAGATCTAGGATATTTATATAGTTATATAGATAGCTACGCTTCTTCTCTATCTAGTTATAGTACTTTCTTAATTTTGTTTATCTTTAACTTGCTATCCTTTTTATAGTATCTAGCTAGTTTACTAATATACTTATAGTATTCTAATGTTCTTTAAGAAGCTTATACTCTATTATATTAAGGAAGTTAAAGAGTATATTATACATAGTCTATATATAATAGATTAGTAGTTATCTAGTAGTACTTAGCTAAGTAGTAGTCTTCTTAAAATTCTCTAGTATCTTAGCTACTAACTTGAGATATTACTATTCGTATAGACTAAGTATAAGTCTTATAAGATCTTTACTATCTATATTAGATAATAGTTAGTTATTATTTATCTCCTGTCTAGCTAAATTAGAAAGACTCTTATATATAATCTTATTCTTAAGCTACTTCTTAATAAAGAGTTTTAGATTAAGAGCTCGTTAATATATATTATATATAGAATTCTACTAGGTCTTAATATCGTAAATAACTTATAGACGTTTCCTTAGAGATATATCTTTCTATAGTAAGGTAAACTACTCGAATCTCTATAGAGAATTATTAATTATAATATAGATTATATAGAGCTAAAACTATAAGAGTAGGTATATAGTAACGTATAGAACTACTAGTATCTACTAATTAGATAGGTAGATAAACTAATAGCTGCCTTTGTTTAATAAGGCTAGAAGTCTTATAGAAGATAGCTAGAGAAGGTCTATTATATAATAGACTTAGCTAGAGCTATAATACTAAGTCTTCTCTATAATTATCTCTCCTCTATATTTAATTACTCTCGATTAAACCGCATCCTTCGTAGGCCTTATATTCGTGCTTGTAGGCCTCCTCTATAAGGGTAGGTTAGTACTCTTAAGTATAAGAGAAGTACTTAGCTTTTTTATCTATACTCTATATCTATTGTATCTTTATTTGCTACTAATAGTAATATATTATAGCAAACGTAATCTCTTATCTAATCCTCTATTACTAAAGCACTTATTACTATAAAACAACTAGTACCTTAGTAAATATATATAATTTGTTATTTACTACTATAGAACTCTCTCGGAGACTTCTAGTAAGTACTCTATTCTAACACTTTATAACGTTAAGTACCTTAATAACACTACTATCTTCTAGAAGATAGCAACGCGTATAGATCTACTTCTCGTGTTTGTTACGCTACGTAATAAATAGACTATACTTATATAGGTATATCTCTTACTACTAAATACTTTACTTCTTCTACTATACTACTTCTATATAAGTTGCTACCTTCTAATACACTTATAAGCTATTATACCTCCTAAGCGTATTCTAGCTAGCCTACTATGTATCTCTCCTTACTTTCTCTATAGTACTTATACTAGAGATCTCGTTAGTAAGTATCTAGAGTTCTACTAGTATCTCTTTAGAAGTCTAGCTAATACTACTAGAAAACCCCTACGACTACGATACTAGTCTTACTAGGTCTTATACTTGCTATAAGAAGGCTAAGAGCGCCTATTACGCTATTATAGATAACATTCTTTTAGACCTAGTTAACAACGCCTATACTACTATATAGAGGCGTACTAATATTAGTCTAGATCCTGCCGACTTTATATTCGTCTAGAAGTATTATAAGTACTCTAATAAGCTAAACGCTACTATACTTAGAGTTACCGACTATAAGTAAGCTATCGGTATCTAGGAGGCTTACTCTAGCACTAATATTGCTTTTCTCTCTAGTAAGGAACTAGAGTATACTAAGGTTACTAAGCTTTATAGCCTCTACGTTACTATCGAGAACCTCGTAAGTATCCTCTATACTATAAGTAGCTCTTTCTCTAGTCTTAATGTCGCTAACTTAATTATAGTACTACACCGAAGAGGCTATCTCTATAGCTCTAACTCTCTTCTATACTAACGTCTATAGTAGGAAGCGCCTCGCTAAGAAGTTCGTAGGGTCTCTAGAGCCTAAGAAGACTACTAAGGCCGTCGCTACCTCTAGTAAAACTACTCCTAAGAAGCCTAAGATAACTAAGTCTACTACTTCTACTAAAAAGGCTATAACTCTATCTAGTAAGGTTACTAAACCTACTAAGTAGGCTACTTCTAGTTACTACTTGTCTTACCTTAACTATAATACTACTATAACTAACGCTAATAGTAAGGACAAGCTTAACCTTAGTAACCTCCCTAGGTATACTCTTACTAAGAAGAGTAACTCCTCTACTAAGGCAGGTCTAGTCTTCTACTATATAGCTCCTAAGATCCTCGCTAATGACTTTTACGCCTTAGAGGTCTACGCTATGTCTAGGCTTAACACTAGCTAGGCTCGCGACCGCTATAATACTATCGTAAGTAGACTCGATACCTCTTCTATTAGTAGCTCTACCTATAATAAGGCTAGGCTCTATCGTTAGGCTATTAGGAAGTACCTTACTACTATTCTTACTTCTAGAGACCTTAGCGTCTTCTCTACTACTACCTACTCTAACCTAGACTTCGCTAGCTAGAGAGATAAGGACTTAGAGCTAGCTAAGCTCGACACCTAGAATAGAACTAGTGCTAAGGATCTAGTCTTAGCTAATTACTAGAATAGGCACGCTATAGCTCTTGCTATAGTGTTATCTTATAGTCGTAACTAAGCAAATATAGTCGAGACTAGTAGATAAGGTTAATAGCGTCTAAGTAGATAGATTCTCGAGAATATAACAACTATACTCTTACTACTTATCTCTATACTCTCTTCGTAACTCTACTATTAGCCTTCTAGCTAACGTCTATCTAATACTTAGTTACTACTTCGGAGGTATTCTCTAATACTTTCTCTAGTTTCTAGATTACCTCCGCTAGGGTATAGCTCTTCTAGAGCACCTTTAGGAATATACTTTCTTTCTGCCGACTATAGTCTAAGATTCTCTCTACCTTATATTCTATACTATTATCTACCTTAACTAGCCTAGGGTCTACCTCGGCACCCCCTTAGAGGCTATATAGCTTAAGTAAGAAGATATAGAATATATCGTAGATATAGGACCTATCTAGTAGCTATAATTAGTAAGCCTAGGCTTCTATAGTATCTATAACCTCGAATAGTCTAAAGTACTTTAGCGCTAGCTTATACTTTACTACCTTTAGCCTTAGGTTCTTAGTAAATAGAAGAACTCTATCTTCTACCTTAAAGGATATTAGCCTATACTACTTATTGTAAGTGTTTTTCTACTATACCTAGGCTTACTTCTAGCGCTTCTATAAGCCTTGCCTTATAGAAACTAGAGTAGCTATACGATCTTATATAGCTAGTACTCTCCTCTAAGAGAAACGCTCTTAGTCTCTGTCCGAATCCTCCTTAGTATCCTTGCTAGTATACATCTCGAATAGTAACATCTAGAGTGTCTTGTTCTAGAAGATATTAGCTACGTAAGCTACTATTTTTAGCTAGCGTAACTAATCTAATTAGTCTTAAGCTCTATAGTAACGGAGGTACTAGATAAGAGATTAGTTCTATTATTCTATCTATCTATCTATCTAGGGATAGAAGGTAGTTAATAAACGCCTTACGAACCTTAGTTTGTAGGCGATAGTTTACTAATAGACTATAGTAAAGACTATACTATAGTCTAATACTACGCCTTCTAGAACACTATACTCTAGTACGATATAGTCGAAAAATAGCTCTACTAACTACTTAGCTATTATCGTTTTCTAGCACGAGATATATTTTACTATCTTAGTAAGCTAATCTACTACTATAAGTACTACGTTATAGACTACGCTATTAAGCTTACTTAGTAGTATATCCGTAATGAAGTCTATAGTAAGCTCTTTCTATAGCGCTTTAGGTATTAGTAGGTTTATAAGTTCGCTATAAGGCACGTAGGTTCGAGTCTTTATAGTTTAGCAAACGTAGTAAGTTTTTACGTAGTTATCGACGTTATAATATATACTAGACTAGAAGTACTTTCTAGCTAAGAGCGTATAGGTCTTATTATAAATAAAGTGCTCTATATTAAACTTGTTATAGTACTAGCGTAGTAGCTCTATATAGAGCGCTATATTCTTTAGTATATATATAATATTATTCTTATATAGAAGGTTCCTCTTCTAATACTATACTAGAGGCCCTCTATTAGGTCTCTACTTAGAGAGATTCGTACGCCTCTATATAAGCGAATTCTACTACTATAGACTATAGATTACTTCGAGAAGCTAGTCTATAGAACTCTCTCTTTATAGATTTTCCTCTACTATTACTACTACTATAGTAACTCGAGGTATTAATCTTAGTATAATACTAACTTAGATTAAATCTATCTCTCTTTACTTTAACTATTTACTTTGTAGCTAGTTAAGCTAGTTAGCTTCTAGAGAACTATCTCTAGTGTCTTTAGTATATTTTTTATTATTAGACTAGTTATTAGGAATCTCCTTAGAGGTCTACTAGTTCTCGTTTACGTCTAAACGATTATTTTGTACTATATAGATGCTTATATCTACGCCTTCTTCGAAGGTAGTACTTCTTAGGCATTCTAGTAAGGATATATAAATCTACTATACTATATCTCTAATAGCTAGTTAGCTAGCCTCTAGCTTCGACTATAAGGTTAGTAAGCTATTTACAAGACTTATATTATCTACTATTAGGTCTAGGTAACGTAAGGGAGTATCTACTAGGTTCTTTAAGTCTATATAGTACTTAATTACAAAATTAAAGACCTATAGGTATACAGCCTAGTAGGCCTAATAGCTATTTAGCTACTTAGTCGTTATAAAGTACCTTAGGTTATTATAATTAGAGATTACCTAGACGAGGTCTAGAGTACTCTCGTAGTAGTGTCTCTACTGTTTAAATGCCTCTATAATAGAGAGAAGCTCCTAATTATAGGTCTCGTAGTTCTACTTTATAGATAGCATCTTCCGAGACTAGAAAGTAATAGAGTACTACTTACTAGTTTCTCTAACCGGAAATAGCTAAGAGATAATTACTTTAAGAGTAAGCTTAGATACGTTAGTCTCTATTCTAATTAGCTTAAACAGGTTATAGTACCTTAGTACTAGCGCTTCTATAAAGGCCTTTCTAATTGCCTTAAATATCTCTTATTCCGGATTAGTCTACTTCTAGAGTGCCGATTACTTCCCTTTCTATAATTCTTTAAATAGAGCTATTAAGAGTTCTACGATCTTCGAATAGTTCTTAATAAACCGATAGTAGAAGTTAGCGAACTCTAGGAACTATTAAACGTTATAGTAGCTATTTAGTATAGGCTAATCTATAATAGCGAAGACTCTCTAGAGGTCTATCGTAATCCCTTCGGTAGTTACTATAAAGCCTAGGAATTCGACCTTCTTCTAGAAGAAGTTATACTTCTTCGGGTTTATATATAGTATAAACTACCTTAACTTCTCTAGCACTAGCCGAAGGTGCTACTTATACTCCTTAATAGAGTTACTATAGATAAGAATATCGTCTAGATAGACTATATAGAAGACATTAACTAGCTCTATAAGAGCTTAATTAATATAGGCCTAGAAGGTAGTAGGAGCGTTAGTTAGCCTAAAGAGTATTACTATATACTTAAAGTAGCTATAACAAGTACGAAAGGTAGTCTTCTACTCGTCGCTAGCCTTAATTCTAATATAGTAATATATATCCTTAAGATTAAGCTTAGAGTAAATAGCTACTCTATCTAGCCTATTAAGAGTCTTACTAATTAAGAGTAAAGGGTACTAATTCTTAATAGTAATAGCGTTTAGGCTATAGTAGTTAATATAGAGTCGTAAACTTCTATCTTTCTTAGAGACAAATAGGATTAGTATACTAGCTAGACTCTCTAACCTATAGATCTAGCTCTTAGCTAGTGTATTCTTAAGGTACTCGCGAAGAACTATAAGTTCCTTCTCTAAGAGGTTATAGAGGAGGTAGAAGAGAAGCTCTTTGTCTTCCGTAAGATCGATAGAATATAACATATTTCCTATAGTGTACATCTATATAGGATTAATAATAAAGACGTTATAGTAGTCTCCTATATAGAATAGTAGCTTTGCTACTCTATTAGGTAGGACCTCTATAGAGGTACTAGCTACCTTCTAAACTATAGTATCTAGTATTATATCTAACACTACTAGAGTAAATCCTTAGTTCTCTACGAGTAAGAAGTTATAGAACTCTTTAGCTCGTACTACTCTAACGCTAGTAACGTTATAGCTATATCTCTACTAGTCGGTGTAACTATCTATTATAACACTCTAGTCGTATCTCTATAGCTAGCTAAGAATAATAGAAAGGCTTATTTCTAACGCGTAGAACATGTCTTTTAACTTGTGCATTACTCTAGTATTGTCTATAAGGCAGAGATTAACCTTATAGGCGCTATAATAGTAAGCCTCTTTACTCTAGAAGTCTCTAACCTAAGAGTACTCTATATTAGCCTTCTACAAGTTATACTAGAGAGCAAATGCTAGATTAATAACGTTAATGTCTACTATGTTATCTAGTAGTACCTTAACCTCGATCTTACTATCGGGGCTAAGTACTAGGCTTTAGTAGGCCTAGGCCGGAAGTACTATAGGAGCTCTATAGCCCCGAGGTAGGCTTCTCTAGCGTTCGGCTATATGTTATATAGGAGCGGGAGTACTCTCCTCTACCTTAACGTTCTAGACTCGATTATCTTCTCTATCCTTACTTCGGCTAGTATTGCCCTCTTTAGAGTAGACTAATAAGTAGTAACTCTTCTCGTAGTAATTATAGTACTTAACCTTAGAAAAGTCTTAAGTGCCTCTACTACCTTTCTAATTAGCTCTCTAGCTACTACTACTTCTATAGCTCTTGCCTTTACTCTTGCTCTTACTCTTCTATCTATCTCTTATCTTGCTTCGAGTATGCTTACTATAGTTACTACTAGAGACTTCTAGAGAAGCTTTATACTACTTCTATAGCTTATAGTTATTACTCTTAGTAAGGTTCTTAAGAGTAGAGGCTTATATAACAAGCTTCGTATATATAGAAGACACATTAGAGAACTAGAGAATCTACTTATATAGATTAGGTAATAATTTAGCTAGATAGTACTACGCTAGATACTTACTATTATACTTTAGCTCGATTATCTCTTCTAGAGATACTAGTTAATTCGAGAACTTCTAGACGCTCTTACTCTCCTTCTAGAGGTAGTTTTAGTAGAAAAGAACTACGTTTATCTCTTAATTAATAAAGTCTTTAACTTAGTTATTAACGAAGCTTAAGAAGTTCTCTTTATAGGAGAGATTATACTAGTTTAACGCATTAAGTATATAGAGGCGTTCCTATAACTCTCTAAGAGATAGAAATAGATATATTATAGCGTAAGTAATATAGCGCTAATCCGGATAAGGAGTATTAGCAAATTATAAAGAGTTATAGTTAAAGACTATCTAGAGGCTTCTTCTAAAGAACTAGGCCTTATAGATGGATTTAGCCTTATACTACTCTAGTTCCTTAGCCTTCGTAGAGAGCCCCCTAGTAGGTAGCGTTACTAGCTAGCCTATAGTAGGTAGACCTATTAAAACTAGTACTAGAGAAGCTATAGGTATCCTCTCGGTAGTTCTATAGGAACTAGCCGGAGTTATACTAGTATTCTAGAGGCAATTATAGTCTTAGACTAAATTCTCTAGGTTAGCTAGCTAAGCTATAATAGCCTTAAGTAATATAGTAGTATAGCTACTATTACTACTAGTTAGAGTATGCCTTCCTTAGCTATCTCCGTTATCTTCTAGCTCTTCTAATATCCTCGACTATAGACGCGAAGCGTTCTTAATAATGCTACTATCTATCTAGATAGCTTCTAAGTTAATTTGCTCTTATATAATCTAATTATCTATATTAATAATTCTATAGGCTACGACTAAAGAGAGCTATTAGAACTATAAGAGTAGGTATATAGTAACGTATAGAACTACTAGTATCTACTAATTAGATAGGTAGATAAACTAATAGCTACCTTTATTTAATAAGGCTAGAAGCCTTATAGAAGGTAGCTAGAGAAGGTCTATTACGTAATAGGCTTAGCTAGAGCTATAATGCTAAGTCTCTCCTATAAAAACTTATTAGTCTATAATAAAGTACTATAATAATTATTATACTTTTTATAGCGTGTTTAGGATAGAAATATTATACTAAATATCTTTTATATGTCTTTATTATAGTCTTTAGGCATTCTTAATCTCTTTGCTAGTATTAAGCTTAAGGAATATAATAATATTCTATATAACAAGGTTAATTATATATACTAGATAAGGGATAGTGTTTTCCTTAGTACTCTATTTAATGTTAAGCTTCTCTAGGTTCTTCTCTAGAGCTTCTCGTAATGTCTTATTATTACTAGTATTATTAGCTATTATAGTAAGTAGCTATTATTTAATACCTGTATCTTTAAGTACTTAAAGAACCTTATTTACTATTACTTCTCTAGTATACTAACCTCGAAGTAGTACTATATTAAGTAATCTCTTCTATATCTCCTATTAGTTATTAATAAAATAGACTTTAATTATAATAAAGCTAAGATAGTTATTTACTAACTAACTATCGAGTGTAATTAATAGCTTTATTATACTATTAAGATTACGTAGTAATAATTTCTAAAGCTTATTAAACTATATATTAAGATATATCTAGAATAACAACTAGCTCGATATTACTATATTAGATTAGAGGAAGCGAAGAAATTATCTAAAGATAGAATACTTAACTATATAGAAAGACTAGTTATAATTAGTAATAACATATATAAGTTCCTTATAAAAGTAGTTACGATTATAGCTTAGAACTATATTAAGATTAATAAGTAGTTACTTACGAAGTTATTATATTAATAGTTATACTTAGCTCTAACTATATTAAAATATAGTAGTATAAGTATACTTTTAGCTTTAAAGATGTCTTATTACTACTTTATTACTAATAGAGCTATATATAGAATATACTACTATATTACTATAATAGTAATAGACAAGATAGAATATACTAGTTATAATTTTAGTAGCTTTTATAAAGAAGATCTAGATTTCTCTAGTTTATTTATTTAAGTTCTATACTAGATATACCTTTATACTAGATCTATATATTAAAGCGGTAAGAGTTTAGTTCTACTAAAGTTTCTAGCTTTACTATAATAGTTACTCTAATTTTGGAATATTTAAGATTAGTAGGGAGTATCTAATAAGCTATAATATATAAGAAGTCTCTTACTTACTAGTATACTACGCTAATAGTTTAAATTCGAATAGCTAGGCTAGGAGGTTAAGTAATAGTATAACTACTTCTCGAAGTTAAGGATTAATATTATTATCTAAGTTTAATATTATAGTTTCTAGACGATTTCTATTACTTAGACGTAATAATATACTATAAGAAATATATATCTCCTGTAGTAGATATTTCTATTACTAATAATTAGTATTTTATATATAGGTAATTATTAGTAGATTCTTAAGAACGATTAAACTATTAGTTAGTCTATTCTATAGTAGTAACTACTCTAATCTTTAAATCTATTCTACTTCTCCTTAGTATTAACATTAGCTATCTCTATATCTTTAGCTCTCTTATTTCTAGTTCTCTACTTAATCTCCTTATTATTATTATTATTATTATCCTT
Organism: Elsinoe arachidis; assembly: GCA_013372555.1. NCBI lineage: Eukaryota > Fungi > Ascomycota > Dothideomycetes > Myriangiales > Elsinoaceae > Elsinoe > Elsinoe arachidis. The sequence goes on along the minus strand of JAAPAX010000006.1, from coordinate 835,559 downwards.
ATTCTCCTTAGTATTACTAGCCTCCTTAATACTAGTATCTTCTTCTTTACTATTCTTATTCTTAAGAAATCTAGTCTAGATAGTAATATACTAGTTGTCTATCTTATTCTTATTAGGAAGCTTATTAAGTAATTTTTTAATTATATTATTATTGTTAGCATTAATTACTTTCTTATACTTATTATTATTGTCTAGCTTATAGTATTTACTAGTATTAGAAAGCTTAAGTTCTCTCTAGAGAGTATACTTAGAAGGGGAAGTAGAGTTATAGAATTTATATATTATTAGACATATACTATAATAAAAGAATATAATAAATAACTTATACCTAGTTAGGATTTATAACTATTGCTATTTCTTTAGTAGATATGTCCTTAATAAACTTAAGAAATTTATTCTCTATCTATTAGCTTATATCTTCGTTAATAGCGAGCTTAGTAGTACTAGACTAGTAGATTTAGTAGATAAGCTTCTTAATAATACTACTAGAGTTAAAGAGCTACTTATAGCCTCTAGTAGAGTACTAGTTAACTTTATTAGAGTTAGTATTATAGACTTTTTCGAGAGTAGCTTTATAGTCTCGATAGCTAATAAACTTATAGATCTTTTACTATTTAATATAGACTTCTCTAAACTTTCTAGATAGCTATTCTTCTATACTTAATTAGTTCTATATATAATAATATAGCGTAATAATATAGTACTAAAGCTAATACTTATAACTCTACTAACTATTAAAACGCTTCTATTTAAGAGCTTTAAGCCTCTCTATAAAGACCTTATCTCTAGTATCTCTCTTAAGAAAGTTTATAGACTTATCTATATTAAATTTCTTAAGTAGTTAGGACTTTACTCTATAATCGGTAGCTCTAGTATTACTAAGAGCTTTCTCTTTAGTAGTATACTAAGTATCTTTATCTCTATACTAGATATTATAGTAATTAAGCTTAAGGATATAGATAAACTAGACTAAAAGATTAATAAAGTAACTATAGCTTATAGTTACTTAACTATACTAACTAATCTAGTATATAATTTCTACTTCCTTAGAAGTAAATCCCTAGCACTATTAGTATATTACTATAATAATATACTATAAGAAATATCTCTATTATCTCCTCTAGTTCCTTATTAAACTTAGTCTTAATTTCTATCTCTAATTCTTCTTTCTACTCTATTATATTCTTATTAATAATATCTAGATTACTATAGGTGTTTTCTACTATATTTACTAGTATATTATATAATTATATCTTATAGTAAATAATATAATATTAGAAAGATAAGAGTTAAATATAAGAATTAGTAGAAGAAGGTTATAATAAAGAAGAAGAAGAAAAGGTAAGAAGGAGAGGTATAATATATTAGTATAAATAATAATAGCTTATATATAATTATATAATAGAGATAGCTAGAGTAAGATATAGAATATAATATATAAAATATAGTATATAAAATATAAAGTATATAGTATATACTAACTATTTGTTTATTATAGCTTATTATTATAGAGTAGTAATATATAGCTAGTACTAAATAATCTAGTAGATTTAGAGCTTTTAATTATGTAGTCTTTATAATATATATATAAGATAGAATCTTATATAATAATATTCTTAGTAAGGTAGAAATATATTAACTTATAAATTTTATATTTCTTATATATCCTATTATCTACTACCTATAATAGTAATAATAGCTATTACTAGCTACCTTAGTATTACTTATATCTTATATATAGATTCTTCTTTTTCTCTTTTCTCTTCTTCTCTTTCTTCTTTTCTAGATTCTATACTACTATTATCTTTCTCGCTAGTATCCTTACTAATATCCTTACCTTTAACCTCTCTTATATTATAATTACTAGAACCTCCTCTAGATTTCTTTAGATTAACTATATAATTATTATTAGTAGTAGTAGTAGTAACTATAGTAATAGGTCTAAAAAGTATAGTACTAACTAGAGGAGAGAAAGGCCTATCTACTAGTAGAAGAGATAGTAAGTAGACTAGTAGTAAGACTACTACTAGAAAGTAGCCTTATAAGTCTATAGTGGCTACTACTAGCCTAAAGAAAAGATATAAGTTTAAAGTAGAAAGTATATTTTTATTATAGTCTTTTATTATAGTACTAATTTATTATAGTTATTATTCTCTACGAAATTAGATACTACTAGAAGTCTTCTAACTTTTCTTTCTATAAGCTATCTTTTACTTATCTTATCTACGAAATTTCTAAGAGCTTTATACTAACTAGTAGAGATAGTTACTACTACTAGAGAGATACTATTATAGCTCTTTAGAAAGTATCTAAGGCCTTTCTTTATAGGTACTTCGAAGGTTTATAGTATTATTAATAATATATTATAAGCTAAGTTTACTAGATCTAAACCTTAATACTATTTACGTAAGGAAAGTTATAATCTAGAATAAAGATAGTAGCCTAGTAAGGTACTACTACTCTAAATTTAGTATATATAGTATTAAAGCTATCTAAGGTTATAAGATAGGCAAAAATCCTATCTATAACTAAGTACCTAGGCTAGCGAGGAATTAGTTTAGTAATAGTAGTAATAGTAGTAATAGCTATAGAGATAGAATAATAAGATTTTAGTACTTTTACTTACTTAATATAATAATATACTATAATAATAATCTCTTTTCCTTTCTAAAATTTGCTCTATCTACTCTACTATTACTTGTAGTGTTAACAGGTTCTAGTATATATATTATAAATCTATTAGGTACTCTTAAGTAGAGGTAGGTAGGTACCTAGTACTAGCCTCTATCTAACGTGAAAATAGCCTAGTCTAAGCTTAGCGAGTAGAGGCTAGGTTAGCACGGACTATAGGTAGAGTCGGGTCTAGGTTGTAGCTACTATTTTAGGTATCTAACCTAGTCTAATAACTACTCTACTAAGATCCTCTACCTCTATATTAAGCTAGCATAGCTTAAGGCTAAAGGGAAGTACTACTTCTTCGTCCTCCTTAAGGATAACGACGGTAGCTATAGTACTAGAACCAAGAATAACATTATAGCACGATATAAGGCTTATCTAGAGAGGCAAGAGAGCTTTTACTAGTACACTAACTACGCTTAGTTACCTAACTTTAACATCATTAAGAACGTATAGAGGATCCTTAAATAACGTGTTAAGAACCACTACTACACTATAGTCGACGAACTAAAGGTAGCTATCGAGTACGAATAGAAGAGAATTAACTAGAAGGAGATTAATAGGCTTATTAACACTATATAGGAGTATATAAGAGAGAGCGTAAGGCGTGACGGCCTTCACACTCCTTAGTGAAGAGCCTTTACAGAGTTTTAATAACACCTTTTTTCAGCTTTATCTTTTTGAATAGATCAGATTGCTTAATTGCTCATGAAACCCGATTATTCACCAAAAATTGGCTGTGAATTTGGGCTGCAGAAGTGCCAAGAAACGACCCCGGCAATCTCCCAATCCACCAAGCCTTGCTCCATATGGCCAAAACCTGGGACGCAACATGACCGTCTCTGCTGCCTGTCATTCTGATGTTCTCGTTGACCTTCGAGAAGTGTAGATCCCACCCTTTACACATCTGATTTGCGCCCGAGGATGCTCGGGTAATTCACCACGAGTCCTCAACCTCCGCAAATAAATGCTTGCCTAGCTACTCCGCCCGTGACTCTTGGCCGAGAGACACCATGTCAACGCCAGATACAGCTGACTACGACGCCTCTGACATTCGGATCTTCTCCTGCCCGCACTGTCCGTCCAAATTCAAGCGGAAGGAACATCTGTCTCGGCACGTGACGCAACACGAAGGGACCAAATCCCACGACTGCGACATATGCGGCCGGCAATTCTCCAGAAGGTTTGTAGCTACTTTATCTCGATATTGGATTACCTTCGATTGATTCGTCTATTAGGGATGCCCTTCGACGGCACGCAGAGACTCACACAGGCCAGGTTCCTGACGCCCAGCTCGCTACTCTTGGTCGCGCTACAGGCCCTAAAGCATGCATAAATTGCCACAAGCATAAAAAGCGCTGCTCCGGAGGCTCTCCATGCACTTGGTGTCAGCAGAGAAACGTGCCTTGCCGGAGGCGACCTACCGAGGAGCCTGTGCTGATCAAACGAAGGAAGGTGGCTTACGATGCCGACAATCCTTCTCTGCCCTATCCTGCGTACCCAGCACATGGCGCCGACACACTACCACAATCAGCAAGCAATCCCTCTGTGACGGCTTGGAGTGCTTCGACCCAGCGATATGCCGTGCAATCGTATCAAGCTGAAGATGTCACTGAACAAGGGATGAGCGATCCGGGTAAATCAACACTGAATTACGCACCCGCATCTCTACCTTATGATATAACGTCGTTGTTCAATTTCGACCTCGACATTCTGGATGACTTCTCCTGGGCTCCATCAGAAGTCAAAGTGCTCGATCTGCCCACGCCGACGTACACGGACCAAGATCGCAGAAGCAGAACATCGACGACCACACCGAGCGACACCGTTTCTGGTAGTTATCGGGAGTATTCCAGCAAAAGCATGCAGCCCCAGCCAGCACTTACTGAATCGCCGACTGCACAGGATAGCCAGACTTCGCCTGCCGTCGAAGATCAACATCCCGCCAGAAAATTACCTTTACCGGCACTGCATACTCTACGAGACTTTCACCGCAACATCTTACCAGAAATAACCAAGCAGATCACTGATCAGGACCTTGGCGAATATGTGGACTTGTTTGTACAAAGGTACCTTTCGGAGGAACCACTCATCCATCCATCCTCGCTCAGTTCGCCCAACCTTGGCTGGAAATTGCTTCTTGCCGCAGCCACTGTTGGGGCCTTGTGTAGTACTGCCCCATCCGGACATACTGATTGCAAGATTCTGCTGGAATTGCTACGAAAAGCCGTCGATCTACATGTGCTTGCTGATCTTACACTTCTAAGCCTTGAAAATGCTCAGGTTCTTCTGCTCAAGGACATTTGTATGCACTTCAGCGGAGATGAAGGTTTGCAATTGCAGCAACAGTTCGACAGAAGCCGGTCTACTACATACTGTCAGCTATTGAATCTCCAAGAAGCACGTCTCAATGCAGCGTCCACAGGTGTCGACACTCTGCTAAGCAGGCCTGATTTTGCACAATGGCTGTACTCAGAATCGCTGGTACGTCTTGCGCACGGCATGTATCAATTGCAGTGCCTGCAGTACATATCTCACGGATTTGCCCCCACCGCTGAGCTCTTTGACCTTACGAGCTGTTTCCCATGCCAGGAAGATTTGTGGTACTACCAGGACGAGCCAGCCTGGCGTGCATTCGTGGATTCGAATCCCTCCATCAAGCTCGCGGGCCCGCACTTGAGTATCCCTCTAGACGAGGGTAGCACCATCTTAGACGTCTTCACTTATCGACTTCGGCTTCTCTACTTATATGTAGACGACCAGGTCAGCATCGAGCGCTTCAAAAACTCAAGTTTGCAGAGGACAGTCTTCAGCTCTGTTGTCAGCGCTAGAGGGGTCGATTTGGGCATCGATGCAGTTGCTGGTGTGGTTTCAGAAACCGCGAACAGAGTGCTCGATGTGCACTCTTCGATCCCTCATCTCGCCGAGTTCTTCGGCACGCGCAATACTGAGCGAACGCTGGTCTACCCGACACTGCTTCTCATCAGAGCTGTCACGCGCCAGACATTGCAGAGCACTGGTGGCTGGCGGTCGACCGCAGAGGAAACCAAACAAGCTGAAGTCGCTTTTCTCGCGTGGCTGAAGCGAGATCCACGAAGAAGCCGGCATTGTCTGCTCTTGTCGGTCCTGATCCTCAAAACCCTGCGAGCAAAAAGGTACTTCAGCCCTCTCGATCCTGTTTCTCTCGTCTACGCAACAAACTTCATCTGGATCTATGATCGCTTCGAGCCCATTGCCAGAGACAATCAAGTACTACAAGTCGAGACGCCTACTCTTTATCTGGGCGGCGCACTGGACGTTCAGATGTGCTATGAATGGCTTCACAAGGGCCGTTTCTTTTGCGTCCATATATCTGGTATTGGTTTGCTGGACGGGGAGAGTAGTCCTGTTCGGATACTTCGAGAAACCCAACGCATTCTCGCGGCGAGAATGGAATGGAGAGGACTTTGTCAGAGGCTGGCCATGCATACGGCTCAACTGATAGATGGGAAGCCGTCCAACCTTGGCTGAATATCATGAATGGGCTGGGATATGTACGGCTTCGTCACTGGCGTGCGCTTTGAAGGCCTCGCTAAACCGACCAAGACACGCTGACCAGCACGAATCAACTGCTTGAACACAAGTCCCCTTGCCTAAGTCCATAATCTGAGCCCTTGCAGCCCTCCCATCGTTGTCTGTATCGACCAAGTGTGTCACGGCCCACAAGAAACGTAAAGTGTGCCTCCAGAGTGTTTTGATATTTCCTATTTTGGCATGGCAGACAAACGCCAAGGCCGAGCTCCTCCCCACCACCTCATGTCTTCACATGCCTGACTAACCAGCAGAAGTCACTTGCACGACCTCGACATCTTCGCATCTGACCGTGCACCATGGATTGACTTGGTGTCCTCAAGTTGAAAGATGCCATGAACAACAGGTCCGCCGTTAGGCACGACCACCCCATCCCCCCAGCCAAATACTTCGGCGCCTCCCCCACCTTCAACCAATGGTGTAAGCTCTCCATCGCCGACGCGGTGCACTCCCTGCACGAAGCAAGAGGTTTCGAAGGTATGTCTCGACCTCCACCCAAACCCTGGTCCCTCTCTCTAACCATCCGCCAGGCCAGAACATCCTCTTCCACCTCAACCACCCCATCCAATATGCCTACCTCGTCGGCGTCATCGTCTCCATCGAAGCCACCTCCACCGGACCCACGATGATAACCCTCGACGACGGCAGCGGCGTCTGCATCGACTTGGTCGTCAAGCGGGACAAGAGCAGCGACGAACCAGGCATGACACTGACGGAGAAAGTCACCATGGGCTTCTCGTCTGGTCCATTGAACATGGTCGACCCCTCCAAGCTCTTCCTCAACGGAACGCCCCTGCAACCCTGCATGGTAGTCAAAGCAAAAGGCACATTCAGTTCCTTCCGCGGCGTGAGGCAAGTGGAACTCAAGCGCTTGGCCATCATCAAGGACACGGCGGAGGAGATGGCGGCGTGGGAAGCGCAGGCGGGATTCAAGCGGCAGGTGCTGGTAAGGCCGTGGGTGTTGACGGAGGAGGAGAGGAGGGAGATTGATGAGGGGGTGAGGAGGGAGGATGCGCAGATCAAGCTGGAGGAGGCGAGGAGGGAGTTGAAGGGCAAGGAGAGGGCGAGGAAGAAGGAGGTGGTGGAGAGGAAGAGGGCGAAGAGGGAGAGGGAGGAGGAGGGGCAGAGGAGGGTTTTGGAGGAGAGGATGAATGAGGGTGCACTGATATAGTCATGTGTTGTGTGAGGTTTGCTCTGAGGCATGCGAGAATCCTTCGCTGTATCTTGTGCCTTTTGATGAACTGTGTGGTGAGTCTGCTCCAGACTGAGCACCGATTCTTTTTTATCCGGTATGGAGGGGCCATTGTAAGCATGGAACGATGTTCTCACAGTCTCTGCACGACGACGTAGAGCAAATAACTTACTTACAATTTCTCCTCCTCTCCCAGAAGCGCTTCCATTTGCAAACTTTTGTCTGCAACACTCGGAGTCCGTCTACCCTGCGTGTTTACGGGCAGATGTTCACAAGCACACAATGTCAACCAGTCTCGCGGGATGCCCGTAGGATTCCATCGTCATCTCGTGTACAGACGCCACCGCCAGAGTGGCTTCAGCGACTCTGTGATTCGTCGTCAGACGTAAGCCACATGAGGCATCTGACGCATCCAACCACATTTGATTTCTACGGCCAAGCATGTCGATGCCACAGCATCGGCGACATGGACGGGTAGGCTTTCCCTATGCGTCGCTGTGGTCCACCCGGGAAGCCGCTCGAGGCCTGCGCAACCCGGCAACGAATGCTCATATGCAGACGACCCGACCACGCAGATGAAGAACTCTCATCCTTCACCAATCACGGAGCCTGTGACATAGATACCCGCACAGCGATGCAGCCTGTTCTGCTCTGAGATCGACGCCTTTGACGTCTGTGTGGCGCCCAGTCGTTCACGCAGCTGTCGAGGACAAAGCTAATCTATGAGATAGAGAACGCTTTCGTACAGATGTTTCGCCGACTACGTCATAAGCATGGGCCTTGGGTGAATGATAGACAGGTGTGCGGTCATAGACAGCTGTCTAGGATGGCATAACCTAATGGGACGGAAGGCTCCATGGTCGTGGCATATATACCTGAGTTGCAACTGCAGGCACCTTGTTGACAAGTCTATGCTCTTGTCTTGAGGAGCCACCAGGTATGTCATTAGAAGTCGGTCACAATGTGTTATACACACTAACAGCAACTCCAGTGTCAGGCAATCTTGTCTTGGACCCTGCTTTGAGCGAAGTTCTCGCTTTGCCTTGCTTCCGCCCTTCCGGAGGGCTGTTGCTGAGTAGGCTCGATCGGAATCACCTGATATGCAACCTAGAAGACTGTCAACACAGACTGGGTCGAGTTCCGGTGACTCGTCCTCGACCGATACGGAATCATCGGGATATTTCACAGGCTGGAGCCAGGTCAGGAGTGAATTCGCGACGATGGCGCATGTACTAAGTCCTCGCTGTCGAATCACTGGGCACACGATCCCTCTCTTCTGTTATGGGCCCTCATGGCATGCTTCTGTCCTGCTCGTTTACGAGCACTATCTATTGTCTCTAGCCCCTTTTTTCCCGGGCTTCCGAGGCGAGGGCGGTACACAGCTCCTGCAGCAGACATGGTTTCCATTTCTTTCATCGCATCCTTGCACCATGCACGCCCTCACATTATTGTCCGCGGAGCATCTCGACAGGGTTCAGCTCGCAGCTAGACTTGCAACCCCATGGAGTCCTTCTACACCTACCGAAGAACCTGGTATCTGTGCATCGAGGCACACGCTTCCGCTCCCTGTGGTCCGCGAAACGGCAATGTGCGCAATACAATCGGCTGTGTCGACTCCGGCCATGGTCAAGAGCGATCATCTTGTCGCTGGTATCTTACTGCTGGCCCTCTATGAGGCACTCTTTGGGGATCCAGATGTCTACAGGATCCATATGGAGGGCTTACAATGCCTTGTGCAAGAGCGTGGCGGTCTTGAAAGGCTTGGGGTAAATGGTGTCCTCGGCAAAATGATCTTGTGGGTTGACAGTAACGCTGGCTTGAGGACTCTCAAGGGTCGGTTCTTTGGTCGCGAAGCATTTCCTGGCACACGGCGGCATTCGGTGCCAGCGGTTGGGGAACCCAGCAATGTGAAGAACTCACGCACAGCCAACAGACCTTGGGGGTCGATCTAGTGGCCGTAGGACCAGAGAGTTTGAGCTTGGCTGTCAAATTTTCCAAAGACGAGGCTATGCGCATGACAAGGATTAAATCGCGCAGCATGATCACGCATTTGGATACCACCTCGTACGTGCAATCGTAGCATGAGGATCGCAGGTTGCGTCAGGAGTTTCCGTATGAAGCTGAAAGTTTCAGTGGCAGCCGAGCTGATGCTGACTAGTCTGCGATGGTCTGCAAGTCAGCCTCCTGGTGGATTATGGTACCAGCAAACTGTCGGATTCAAGTCCGAAGCTGCAGACACGCACTGCATTAGGGGAAGGCAGCCGAGCACAGCCACCGATGTTGGCTGGAGCGCCGCCATAGCGCGACCTCGTCCGCCATGGCCATCTGGCCTGCCGATCTGCAAAGAACCATAACGGAAAGGCTTATCTGACCTTGGAAAGCCTGAACGAGGATGAAGCACGCAATGTTTGCAGAAGATCGAGCGGGGGAGGCATTGTCCTATCGATCACTAAACTCCGCACTCAGTGCGAAGAGATTGTGGGGTCCGGAAGGAGAATGATCAGACCATCGATGCAGGAATGAGGCTTGCTCCAGCCAGTCGGAGTCGATCGTAAGCAGGAGGTATGTTGCGAAACAGGTGTTTTGTGTCGTCTGATGTGCGCCACAATGATATGGCGGTAACGGGTAAACTCCGGCAGAACGATTGACGACGGTTCATTCGTTTCCCTTGTGTGGTTCGCGGAAGCATGGACCCAATGGCCTCAAAACTTTGCCGTCGGAAATCGCTTCCCGAGCATTCCAAGCGCTTCAAAAGTTGACAAAATCAGCCGAAATTCGACTTGAGAATTGTTCCTTCATCTGTACAGTACCGCCATCAAAGTTTGGTTGCAAGACGGGAATTGCCGAATGTCACCCCTACAGCGCGTGGCCAGAGTCTCGGCTGCCAGATGACAGAGCCAAGTCGCCATCTCGCCATCGCCGCGTTACCCATCCCACCCTGAACGGGAGTATGCAAGGATTCATGTCGATACCGCTACAAGATCCATTTGCTCGCAGGGCCTCCAGACGACGCAAGCCACAGGGGCGTACGCATCACATGTGTGACAGGTAAGAGCAACGACAGGTAAGAGCAATGCTTTCGAGAAGAGATACATAACAAGTCATTGGTAACATGTCATGATTCTGTCCCAATAAAATTCCATCACTTTCCATCTTGCAGAGCCCCTCAAGCACATTTGACGTTCCCTCTACTACTCTTGCCCGCCATGCAGGACATCGACCACGAACCCCTCACTTCCAGTCCAGTAGCAAATGGGAGGAGGCGGAGCATCCGTAAGAGGGTACGCTCTCGTGTCACCGTCACGAAGCGGCAGCGCAAGCGAGACCGAGAGCTCGACGTCGCCACTGTAACCACGAAAGCATCAAGAAAAGTAAGCGCAGCACAAGTTGGAGCGCTCGGGGTTCCGCTGCCACGATCTGCCCTTGCAACACACCCCTCATCATCCGCGGCTGCGATTGTGTCGTTCCACAACTGCCCCTCAACTGGACCACTGTCTTTTCCCATGTCTTCCAGCTATCCCTCACTGTCCTCTCCGGTCTTGGACTACGAGCTCACGAAACATTCGCACCTTTATCCTGAGTCGTGGAGTCTCTCGCTCTCTGCAATCATGAGTCACTGTAAGCAAGCGCTCCACGGTCTAACAACGCGAAACTGACCATGCGCTTTATGAGACGTCCTCCACCTTGCCCCTGATATGCCCGATTTCGACGGCGCCGAGGGTCTAGGACCATTGCACAGACTCTGGATGCCGTTTGTCCTATCAAATCCCGTCATCCTCCACCCAGTCTTACTACTATCAGCAGCTCACACAAGCTTCGTCTTCGGTCCACAGGCACACTCCATTGATGTCGTCGCTCTTAGAAGCATAGCCGTGGACGCCCTCATCGAAGCCCTGCAAGATCCAAGCCAACACCTCACCGATGCTGTCATTGCCGCAGCTCTCTACCTGGCATATTACGAGGCAATATTTGGCGAGATTGAGAGGTACACGACCCACATGTGCGGGCTGCAGAAGTTGGTATTCTTAAGAGGTGGACTTCGGCTGCTTGGGCTGGATGGTCTGTTGGAGAGAATGGTGATCTGGTTGGACGGGACGGTGGCACGTGCGATGCAACTAGATTTGTTCTTTCCGGAGCACCTCTTTCCCTCAACGAGCGGAGACTTGAAGATGCAGCGCGAGGGATACTGTTAGGCAGAGACGGTCGGACGTCAGCCGGCAGGCGAGGAGCCCACGAACAAGATTTCAACTGCCCAGCTTAGCCCGCTTGCCTGTACCAACGATAGAGTCTGAAGTCCGTATGCAAATGACGCTGCATGTTCGATTATATGATAGCAATGCGAATGAAACGACCCAGTTTGCGTGGCGTCAGCGAACAAGTCCAGCTAACCACCATGCTTCAACCAATCTTTGCGACAAGCGCATACCTTCCATCTCCCTGCTTCTCAACAGTGAACCCCTTCCACCCCGCCTTTGGCAGATTGATCTCCGGCTCCCCAGTCAAGACCTTCATGAACGCCCCATGCGTAACAACCACTACAGCGCCCTCCTTACCATCCCCTAGACCGTCCACGATCGAAGCCAAAGTCGCCCTCGCCCGCTCACCCCTCGCGTCCACCGCCCTCTCGTCGGCACTATACTCGCCAGTCTTCACGAACCAATCATCTCCCAGCACTGAGAGGTCGAGATTCGGGAACAGCTCCGCCAACTCACCTACCGCAGACCCCGTATCACACGGCAAGTCGCTCCGCTCCTGCAAGTCCTTATCAAGCACGAGCTTGGCGCCATTCGGGACGCCGCGGTTCCCCGCATGGTCGGGGTAATACCTCTCAGCGAGAACGTGCGAGAAGCCATGCAGCGCGGTTTGCACGGCGCGGCGCAGCGGCGAGGTCAGCACGACTTGGATGTTGGCGCTGGCTGGAATGCTGCCGGGGATTTGGGAGGCTTGTTTGATGCCGAGATCGGTGAGGGAGGGGTCCCACTCGGAGAAGTCTTGGGAGACGTTGTGGGTGGATTCGGCGTGGCGGACGACGTAGATTGTTGGTGCCATTGGGGGCGAGGGAGGGGAGAGATGATAAGGTAGTCGCCATGCGCTGGTCGTTTTGTTATTCGGAAGAGGGGAGGAGAAGTTGTGCGGGCCAATGGCGACATCTGCGCTAGTGGGGTCGGGGAAGACAGCGATGGCTTCGTACTGTAGTTGGACTTACCTTTGGCATCTTTGATCTGCTTTGTCAATAGGGAGACAGTGATGCCTTGGGACCGGATGGACAAGGATAAGGACCAACAGCGACATCATTCCGAAGGCAGGACAGCTTAGATGTCGTTGATATCTTGATGTGGGGCTTATGGTAGCCGATTACTACCTTTCCGCCAAACACCAAAAATCCCCTCCAGCGACGGTGGATAATTGTGACCCTTGGGTCAAAACTCTAAAGTCCTAACCTCTTTTTTATTGGTCAGACTTTAACCACGCATAACTTCTGCAATTTAAAAGATATTACTATATAATCTATATTAATCGACTCCACTCACTAAGACAAATATAATGATACTAATATAAAATAGTAAAATAGTGAAATAGGTAGTAATGTTATTACCCTAGTAACTACCCTAAGAGGACAACCGAGCGAACTAAGTATCGATATATACTAACTCTATTAGTTCGAGCTATACACTAGTTACTGCCTTTTCCAACCCCTGCGTATCTAATCAGGTCGACTAGCTTACTATTAGCTTACTAATTCGATTATATAATTAATATTATAGTATTAGGAAGCCTCTATACTACCTCTATAAGATAGGCTTATTAGACTACTAAGTAAAGGCAAGCTACTACCGATGTAGCGAGAGCTATAGCTATAACTGCCAAAGAGTAGTAGAAGAAAGACAAGTAAGTACACTATAGATAGCGCTATTAGTTCTATAATTTGTTAGCGATTTACTAGTAATTTAGTACTAACGATTCTAGCTTTAACAAGATATAGCGCTAACTAGTAACGAGCAACAAGCAAGACTTCTAGCACGTTATAGACGACAAATAGAACAGCTTCTACCTTAGTTTAGAGTCTGCTAGTAACGATAGTAAGGTAAAGAAGATAGCCTTAACTAGTATCTATTATGTTATTTACGCTAGCGAGATTATAGAGATAGAGAAGAGAGAGATAGTACTAGCGCTATATCGTTAGTATAGTTATAAGGCAAAGAGGCTAGATAGGGCAGAGAGAGACCTAGTAGTGTATAGAGTCTAGAAGAATAAGACTAAGAGCAAGTCGTATAGTTATTATATAAGAGAGAAGAAGAATTATTATATAGCGCTAGCTAGCGAATTATCGTTAGAATTATAAGCTAAATTATAAGACCTAGCGGACTTAAAGACACATATTAGTACTCTAGAGAACGCTCTATTAGAAGTGCTAAAGACTATTAAGAAGCAGAATAAGAGAATTAAGAAACTAGAGAGAGTAGTCTTTAAGAAGGAGAAGGAGAAGGTAGATAAGATAGAGAGGAATAGAAGTAATAAGGTTACTCCGGAAGATAAGGCTAATCTATTATAATTATAGAACTATAATTATTAGCATAGCGTCTAGCTATATTATAATACCTAAGAGGCAATTTATACCTTTCGAAACTCTCTATTACGTCTTCTCTATCGGCTTAGTTCTTCGCCTACTCTTCCGCACACTTACTCTACGTATATTACTCTCTCTATAGCTATAATTATCTCCTAGTATAACGATATTAGTATCTAGCGATTGCTCTAGATCTATAGAAGTAGCTTTATACTTTTATAGCTACTCCGGGTGTCTATTAGTAGCGGTAGATAAAGATCGAGTTGTCCTTAGCTATATAGTAGATAGGTTAAATTTAAGCAAGTTAAAGAGGTTAAGGTAATCGGAAGTAGCTAGAGTCGGAAAGGCGCTCTAACTCCTCTCTTTTAAAGCTTAAGTAGCGTTATACTACTAAGATAGACTAGTAATAGCATCTATAATTATTAGATTAGAGTTATTCTACTAGATAGAAGCTACTCTTGTACTACTAATATAGCTACTTTCTCTCGAGGCATTACTACTATTATCTAGCGCGTTAGACGTGTGCATAAAGGCAGGAGTGTTATTACTATTAAAATTGATAAATTCGGCTATAAATTAAGTAAGACTACCTAAGGAAGCTTTATAGCTAGATCGAGGAGTCTCTACTTATAGTATAAATCGCTACTAACTTATAGACTTCTAAGATTAGTCGCGCTACTATACACGCGTATAAATTGCTACACCTATCTCCTTTAATAATCGGCTAGATTAAGATAGTTTACTAGTACAAGATAGATTATAAGATAGTTAATAAGCTAGATCGCTAGCGCTATCTAGTTCGTAAGCTAGAGTTCGAGCTAGATTACGAGCTAGATTATAAGCTAGATTACGAGCTAGATTGCTAGTGTCTATCTTATATGCTAAGATAGAACCTATATTGTTACCTATCTTGTAACTTAGAATTATAGATTAGTTATAAGATAGACCTCTACGAGATAGAGTAGTAGAAGAAGCGCGAGTTAGATCTTGTGTTAGTACGCGAGATAAGGTCTAAGATAGTGTATAAGATAAAGGCTAAGATAGTACTTGCAATTCGCAAGTAATTAAACTATAATTTAAGCTAGCTAGATAGCTACTCTTTGCTCTCTTCCTATATACTAGTATCTCCTTAGCTAGTTCCTCTATTAGCTTGTTTATTTTACACTTATAAACGAGCTTAATAGTAGTCCTTCGATTAGCACTAGTACCGATAGTGCTAAAGGCCTCGAGTAGCTCTTTAAGCTACTCGCGCTCTTAAGCATTACGTATTAGCTTAATAGGCTTATTAGTGTAGTCGAAGTTACTAACGAGATAGTAATTAACATAGCCTTCGAAGACTCCGCTAGTAGCTATAGGATCGAAGTACTTCTACTTCTCTATATAGTAAATAATAAGATCTCGGAGGCGATTACGATAGGCTAAATCGCTATAACGAATTATAGAGAGAGAAGTATCTAGATAGAGTATGCTTTATATTTGCTCGAGAAGTACCTTCTAGTATACTATCTCTCTATTAAATATCGAGCCTCGGAGAAGCTTATAGATCTCGACGTTAATCTTTAGAGCTAGTTTAGCCTTTTTTAACTACTACTAGACTATTAGCCTAGTAGATTTCGCTTTAGAGGCGGTAGTAAAGAGACTAGGCTTTAGTATAAAGACTCGGTTTCTATAGTACTTAGCGAGATTTATATTAGGAGATATAGGCTACCCTTGCCTAAACACTACTTATAATAGTAGTATAGAAGAAGACTTAGATAACGAGAGTAGTAGAGAAGGCGCTATTAAAGAATTTACTAGGCGCGAATCGCTATAACTTATCGTGTCGACTTATACGCTCGCTACTAAGAGCTTATAAGATCTAGAGGAGCTAGCGATAGAACAAGATATTAACCTATCGCTATCGAAATAAGAATTAATCGTATAGTAGTAAGTATAGGCTAGATAGTCCTTTAGCTATATAGTATAGTCGAAACTATAAGATACCTTAGAGTATAGAGCAAGCTAAAGGTTAATTATAGACGGCATAATCGAGAAAACAAGAAGAGGATAGCACTAGAGAGCAGAAAGGGAGAAATAGCGCGTTTTTATATATATAATTACTAGGGTAGATACGATCGACGTTAGTACAATTTATATAGTAATTCTGTTAGCCTCTAAGTGCTACACCTCTAAAAACTCGGCTATTAGCGCCTACGCTTGTTCTTGGCGGCCATTACACGCGTAAGGCCTTACTAATTCTCCTAGAATAGGCTAAGTACCGGTAGCGATATAGAACTAGACCTAGTCGTAGAGGTATTTATATATAGTAATATAGATCTTGTTACTATTGTCAAAAACAGTATAGCTATTAAACTTAGTGTAGCCGGTAGCCTTAAGAGTAGATTAGCACTAAGCGAGAGTAGTCGGAGGAAGATACTCGTTAGTATCTACGATTTTATTAATCTACAATTTGTATAGTAATTCGTTATTAATTTATATACTAAAATCGGTAACAATTGCTTTATGTCTTTAGAGAAGAGGCTATAGTACTACAGCGCTATAGTACACTCCTCTAGTAGTCTCTAGATAGCTATAATTTAGCTCTAGTACGCCTAGTATAGTCTATAGTCTCTTCTTATTCTACCTACGTATCTTCTAGCTATTGTATAGTATTATAAAGGTCTCTACCTCTTGCTGCATAATTAGTATATAGACTGCAAGGAAAGTAATTCTATCTAGCTAAAAACCTGCTACAAATCCTTGCTCTTCTAATAGGTCTATAAAATAGACCCTCTATAGATCTAATTACTTAGCCTACTATCTCTAGTATACCTCGATTCGTTAGTTCGACTACGAGGTGCTATATTAGAAGCAATCCTCGAAGAGTAAAGAGATATAGAAGTCGCAGATTTCTTAGCTAAGGTCGTAGTAAAGATTAGCTACTTATATAGTCTCTACTTCTCTATTAGTAATAAGGCGAAGGAGCATAATACTACTAGCGCTAATTACGGCTAAATATTAAGCTACTACTAATCGCTACGTACGGCCTAAGATACTATAGTAGGTCTACATTACCTAATAAGACTATATGTTAATTGCTCTATATATCTAGATACTCTATAGCTCGAACTTGTAATAAGTATCTAAATACTATACAAAGTTAGAGCTAAGAAGATAATTAATTAGTCTATTTACTCGTAAGTAATAGTAGTGTCGTTTAAAGTCCTCTAGATAGAGGAATTAAGCGATAGACGTTATATAGTAGCTATTAAGTGCCTTAGCGATTTACTCGGCAATTTAGCTCTCTCGAATCGCTTACTTATATTCCGACTAAATTGTACTACTTCCTTATATAGGTATATATAGTGTTCTAGCTATAGGCCTCTAAATTACTATTGTTATACTTATACTAGAGCGCCTCGAAGAAGGTAGCGTCCTTATACTTCTTGTTAGCCTCGCTTAATCTAGCTTGCTTCTAAAGGCCTATCTTGTGCCGGATCTACTAAAGCGCCTTAAGGCTAACTTCGAAGCTGTCCTTCTACAAGACGAATACTATATGCTTGTCTATAATGTAGTAGTCGAAGAATAGGGCGTAGATGCAGTTATAGAGGATAGGGATATCGGTAGCCTTTAGATAGACTAAGAGCCTCTAAGCCTACATTCGTCGCTAGAGTGTTACTAAGCTAATAACTATGCCTTACTCTTGTAGTTTAGCAAGTATATCGTCACGATTAAAGCGCTCTAAGGTTATCTAGTTAGATATCTATAGCCGCTAGTTGTTAAGGTCGAGCTCTAGTCGAGATATTATTTATATAGGAGAAAGAAAACTTAGAGAATATAGAACTATCTTTAAAACTATACCAATAATAATAAAAAGGATATAGATTAATAGCGCTTTTAATTTAAGGCTACTTACATTAATTGCAACTATCGAGGATTATCTTGTATAGCAATTGTTAGTGTTATAAATAAATAGTAACCTCGTAGAGTAATACAAAGTTAAGAGAATTTAGAGTTTTAACCTAAGAGTTACAATTTGCAACTATACTAGCCTCTACTAGCCTCTAGGTTAACTAATATTTTTAACCACTATAACTCTACTAATTTATCTATCTAGTAAGTGTAATATAGCTTTAATTACTTAGTAAGGTTAGATAAGTATTTTTATTAATTTTTTATTATTATAACTATACTACCCCTTACGTAATTCTAGCTCGAACTATTATAATCTACTCTAAGTTATGCTACGCTAAGGAGCTAATATTACCCTTTAGAAAGACACTACTACTTAACGAATCGAAGAGTAGCACGTAACAATTAATAATATAATTAACAAATTATATATATATAGTATTAAGATCTTAAAGTACATACTTAAGCGGAAGTTATAGTAATAGAGTATCTCTAGCTAGCTAAAGACTAAAGACACTAAGGCTTTAAGGGAGTAGATATTATAGCACTTTAGGCTAGATAGGTAGAGTAATAAGAAGATACTAAAGACGCTTATTAACGACAGCTACAAGGTTAATCTAAAGGGGCTTTACTATATTTAAAAGAGTATAGACTTATAGAGACAAACACTAGAGAGGTAGTATAAATAGTTAAAGGAGTAATAGCGTAGTACCTTACGAATTAAGCTTAATAAAGGCCTTATTAAGTCGCTTAGAAAGAGGTTACTTTATATATATATATACAAGAAGTACAATATTATACACGTATATAGTCCTTGCGAGTTGACTTATAGTACACTTGCTAACCTCTAATAGTAACGTTATAATAGAAGTCCTTTACGAACTTAACCCTTAGCTCTTTTATAATTGCTAAGCACACGTCTATAACGTTTAATAACCTCGCTAACGAGTTATAGAGCTAAACGGTTTATAGTTAATAGACGCTTACTATAAGTTTAAGTATTAGAGTATCTAGATTTATGCTAGCATTAACTACTATTTACGAAGAATAGCCTAGATATACTATAGTATCTTAGTACACTTATAATACTTAGTGCTTTATTAATACCTTACCTACCTATCCGAGAGTAGTATACTACCTCGCTAAGTATAGACGGATTGTAGTAGTAAGACTATAGTAGCTACTAATGTATACTATTATATATCTTAATAACTTTGTAGTGTAAGAGATAATAGAGATCCTTTACGCTTCTATAATTACTTTAATTACGGTATAAGCAAGAGCAACTAGCGGATTAAGATATACTAGTCGTAGTAGGCTTAGATACTAAACAACTAGCGTGATTAGTTTTAAGAGCTAAGTAATACTAGTGGATTTAATAGAGATCTTCTACCTAATAGAGTTATATTTCTTGTAATCTATATACCTATTATACGAAGGGTTTACTAGTTCTTTGCTAGCCTTTAGAACTATTATTCTATCCGGAAGTAGTACAAGTGCTACTAGGTTATCTCTAGCTCTCTAAACGAGATCTATTACTATCTAGAGCGCTAGAGTAGTAAGGATAGAAGTATCCTAATGCTAGCCGAAATTGTTAAGGAGTACTACTATATAGTTAGAGAATTTAGTTAGTGCAAGTCGACTCGCTAGGCACTTATAATACTATATCTTAGTACTAATATTCGATAGATCTAGATAAGTACCTCTCTCTAGCTATCCTTACGTAGTGTTAGTACACTCTCGAGCTGTCTAGCTTTAAAGCCTTTAATAAGACAGATTTAACAGCCGATAGTATACTAGTATACTAGCTAGCCTATATAGCACTTCGAGATGCTATAAGATATTACTATTTAAGTATAGACGAGCCTCTCCTTACTAAGTTACTACGTCTATTAGCTAACGATCTACTTAATTAACTATCGGCTAAGTTCGTATAACTACTTAATCGAGCTAGTATCTAATAGTTTACAATCCTAGCGAGTATACTCGCTAGGCACTTACTAGCTACTAGGTTTTTTTTTGTAGTAAGCTATCGATACTTTAAATTCGTTCCTATCTATAACTATTATCTAATAACCTCTCGTGATTAGTTATAGCCTTAGAGGAAGAGATTAGATAGTATAATAGCTATCTAGTTAGTAACTTTACTTAAGATCTAACATATAAGAAGTATATAAGGTATAGTACTTATAAAACGAGGAATCTCTTCTTTACTAGTTCGACTATACCCTTCGTATACGAGAGTACTACCTTTATATCGACTAGCCGCCGAGATGAAGCTTATTAATCTAGTCGTTAAGCTACTAAGCTTTCTTCCTTCTACTAAGTGCTACTAGTTATCTCTTGTGCTTAACTCCTTTAGATTATAGAGACTAAGCGTTAATAAGCCTTCTACTATCCCTCGGCGACTAATGCTAGATTATAGAGACTATTAACTCGCTCTCCGATAATACTAGCTCGAGCACTAGGGACTCTAGCTACGTAGTAGTTTAGTACCGAGCTTAAAGTATAGGTTCTATTTACTAAAAGAAGTAGAGGTAGTATTATAACTTATTGCCTCGGTAGTATAACGTTATATAAAGACTTCTTTAGAGATAACTAGTTTAGTACTATTACTAGATCTATCTCTACCGATCGACTACTCTACTTCCTTATAGCTCGATCTTAAGCTACTAAACTTATTTAGCTAAGCTAGTACTACGGAGGTTATATAAGGCACTATCTTTATAATAGCTTTATAAGAGATACGAACATGCTAAAGTTACTATCTTAAGCTAGCCTATAAGAGAGTAGCCTCGTTAATATACTTTCCCTCTTTAAGTCTACTAGTAGTTACTCTTAATAAGTCTATTATCCGAAGCTAGCTATCGAGTATATCGACCTTAACTCGAGCAATAAAGAGAAGAAGGAGAATACTATAGCTATACTATAACTACTACGCTAGAAGTTAAATAAGTATATAAAGACTCTAGTAGTAAGTACCTTACGAGGCGCCTCGCGAGCTGCCTTATAACTAGTAATAACAAGTATAAGAATATCCTCTATATTAATATAAGTACTACTAGATTCTAGTACGATTTTTGCGCCTAGCGAGTCGACTCGCTAGAGACTTGTAATACTACAAAATTCGACTAACTTTAAGATAGGTAGTAACTAAGACAATCTACCTATATAAGCTAATATACTTAGCATGCTAAATGCCTTTTCCTCTACCTTACGGAGTCTACATGTTAAGGAGAAGCTATTAACTATAGCTAGTAATAAGCTATTATAGCGCTAGGCTATTAAGCAACTAGACTAGCTACCTAACTTTATTAACTTAATAAGTTCTTTACTAAGCTCTTCTTTACCGAGATATTCCTTATTGCCGCTATCGAGTTCTACCTCCTTATTAAGTTCGATAGTGTTGTTAGCCGCTAGTACTACGTAGTTAGTATATAACTCTCCTACTAAGTCTATATTTAAGTAACTCTATAAGCGCTACTAATCTATATTACTAATCGACAATAATAGTATAGATGCTAGAGAGCCTAGAGATAAGGTTCCTAATAGTCTCTATTAAGTTTATTTAAGCATTAAGTAAGAGAGTAGTAGCTATATAGAGGAGAAGAGTAATTTATAGATAACAAGGTTAGAGCGAAGAGTTAAGCGTATATATAAGGCTAGCAGATAGAAGGAGTAATTAAGGGTTCTTACTAGCGCTATAGTATTAATTATTAGTCTTTATTAGGTATTATATTATATAATTATTAGTTATTAATTATAGCTCCTTACTAGCCTTATACTCTATCTTCTCTATCTCCTTATTCTTATCTCCCTTACCTCTTGCCGATAGCAATGCCTCTACTATAGCTAAACGCCTCTCTAGTGAGCTATTTAACTCTTTAGCTATAGCTAATACCTTCTATAGTAAACTAACTTAACCTTCTAGCTCGTTAACGCGCGCAGTAAGATTACTTAAGGAGGCTTATAAGAGAGCTATAAGTAGACTTATAACAGCATTATAGCCGTGCTTATACTAACAAATGCAATAACTATAGCGCTTGCCTTTAGTAGCTATTCTAAATATTTAACACTCGTAAAGTAGTAAGCTATTATCCTTCTACTTTAAGTAGTACCTATATAGCTTAGCGGCTAGTACACCTTCTTCTATCTCTATAATTCGACTAGCATTAGCTATAAGGTTAGTAGCCTCGAGAGTGCTCTTAATCTTCTTCTTGTCTTTACTAAGCTTAGCGTTATAAAAGGCAATATAATAGATAGTCTATTTGTTATCGCTAACGTGCTAGAAGTCGTTTCTATCGATAGTAACTAGCTAGTAAAACCTAATATCGAACCTGTAAGTCGTTAGCAAGTACACTTATAAGAGAGTTAGAGGTAACTTATACTCTACTATACTACTCGTCTACCTCGTTAAGATACTACTACTATAGCTCCTCTATAGTTTAGTAAGCCTCCTCCTTCTCTCTATGCCTCTTTCGACCGGTAGTATCGTAAAGGCCTCGCGTAGACCTAGCTACTTAAGACATAGTAGTAGTAGTAATAGTAGTAGTAATAGTAGTAGTAATAGTAAATAATTAAAATTAGTAACTAACAACAGAGAGGAGTATAGAGGAGACTAAGGAGAGAAAGAGAAAGTAAGTACACTTACAATATATAGAGACTTAACTTGTTTATATACTTACGCGAGGTATACTAGTATTACTAAGGAGCATATAGTTACTATAGTATAACTACTACCTTACACGTCGAAATAACAATTAAAATTAACTATACTATTATAACTCTATTAACTAGTACTATTAGGAAAAGAATCATTATTATTCGATGAAAATTGACAGTGCTAGAGGGGGGCAAAATTTAGTAACTCTAAGGGGTAGAGCAGAATTTACGAATTTGGCCGTTTAGCAGAAAGGCAGTAATCGGTTGCCGTCGGGCTACGGGGCTATAGCTCCTTCGATATCGAGATTTTTAGGTTCTTAGTCACACTTAGCGTTCTGTCCAAATTAGTTAGCTATTACTACCAAAATATAGACTGCCCTCTAAACTTACTAATTGCTCGTAATTCGTGAAAAATTAAAGCTAAAAAAAGGTATAATAGACCATAAGGCGCTCTAGCAGAAATAGCTAGCTATTATAGCGTGTACGTAACGAGCCTCTATTACTGCCAGCTACGTAGCTAGCTAAGAGACAATAGTAGCCTCCTCTACCTCCAAGCAGCCGTTAGAAGAAGCTACGCCGCCGGCAAGGTGTTATTAATCCTCCTTCTGTATTAGAGCATTAAGAGGCTCTACCTCTAGGTCTACTAACACCGCTATTACCGCCGCCGGAGGAGGTGCCTTCTCTAGCAGCGGCGGCAGCAGCTACTCCTCCTTCTACTCAACTAGTGTCCTACTCTTTACCGCCGCTAGAGGTTCTCTCTCGATCTCGGCGTAATAGCATAAGCTTAGAGCGAGAGTTCTCTAACTAGCTACTAAATTAGACTATACTATAGACTCTAAAGCTTAGCACCTTAATCCTCCACTATAACACTTAGTCGGTGTTAGATAGGACAGCGCAATCGTAGTAGATAGAGATATATAAGCCTTAAGTTCGAGAGTGCTTTAACTAGAGGGGGGTAGCGAGGTTTAAGTTAAATTCGTTTAAGGTAGTAGCTAAGCTATTACGCTACGGCGTGTAGAAGGTAGATTACGCTCGAGGATTACTAGATTAGAGTTAGCTTAATAAAGCAATAAGGAGGTAGTCTCTCTAGTATCTAGAAGAGCAAATCACTACAGAAGTTATACTATAATATACTTCTAAAGATCCTCCTCGTACTACTCTAAGATCGTCTACTACTATTTAGATGCTAGAGGAGCTTTCACAGAGTAAGTAAGTTGCTAGCAGCTATAGTTTAAACTATGCTTAACTTATTAATCGGTAGAGGTGTCTAGGTAATTATAGCCTTAGCACTAAAAGCGACTATTACTATATCGACCGAAGCACTTAGTGTTATTATAAGATATATAACACCAACTAGCGTAAGTAGGCTAAGGCAATCTCCCGGCAAGAAGCGACTATTAATAAGCCTCCGGAGGCACTAAAAATAAGGTTAGTTACTAACGACTAATAGCTAAAGGCTACGAAGGGATTATAGCTAGTCAATTTTATACTTAATCTCGACCGCTAGCTTCTATTAAGCTAAGGCGTGACCCTAGTTAGTAGAGGAGGTAGTAGAGGTACGCTAATAACGCTCGAGATAAGGAGCTCTCCTCTTTAAGAGGAGATAAGTATAGACTAAGCTCTTCGCTTTTACTTCGACTAGCAGAAAGAGGAGGTTTAAAAACTTACTTAGAAGGAGAAGTTAGAGGAGGCTTTTTGCCTCCTTAACGACTAGTGTATCGATCTTTATACGTTAAAGACTAAGTCTCCGGAGTAGCTAGTTTCTTAAGGAATCGTTTAAGGAGTTACTAATCGAATAGTCCGTGATATAGAGAAGTAGAAGAGGCACAGAAATAAGTAACTACATAAGTAATAGGAGGAGGTTATAAACTCTTTAAGAGCTTTAATATACCCCCTTCCTAATTAGAAAGGATAACGACATTAAACTTCGATATATACGTTTCTAAAGTGACCTTTTGCTGTAGTACTATTATAACTACTTATCCTTACGCACTTAGTGATAAATTGCTCAAATTCAAGGTATTTACTGCTCTCCTAAAGGCTCTAGTATCGCTGGATTATATCCTTTAATTAGCCGAAGTACTCCTTAATCGGATTAAAGTTAGGTAAGTAAGGAGGTAGATATATAAGCCTTACGCCGGCGGCATTATATAACTCTATAATCCTCTCTAAATAGTGGAAGGAGGCGTTATCTATAACAAGCACTAACTTAGCTATAGGGAAGCGACTATAAAGAGGTAGCACTTGCTCTTTAAGCTAAGTACTATATCGATCCTCGTCGGTGAATCTAGTATAGATCTCTACGGTAAGGACGCTGTCTACTGTGTAAGCTAGAAGTATATATACTCTTTAGCCTTAATCGTAGCTAACAACCTTAGCTAGAGTTACTCCTTCTAGTAACTAGCCTATCTTATATATACTAACACGCTCGTTATAACCGGATTTATCTATAAAGACCAGCTAGTAAGCAGTGAACTTACTTATTACCGCCTAGTGCGCATTATAGAGTTCTTAGTACTACTATATAGTGACTCTCCGAGTAGCCTTCTAACTCTAGCCTACGTCCTCTAGAGCATAGTAAATAGTCGGCAAAGAGACTACAACTCTAAAGAGGTCGAATAGGAAGACTGCTATCTCCTTAAGGTACATGGTTAGCTTATGAATAAGAGCTTAGAGAAGTGCTAAAAGCGCTAGAGGGTCGATTAACTACTATAGGCTAGTTAGTATATAAGGTAACTCGGCTACTCCGAAGTCACTAATATTCTTCTTATATCGAAGAATAGATCGTCTAGATAAGCTACAAGCATCAGTAATCTACTAATTAGTAAAGAGGCTAGTGCCGAGCAGCTCTATAGCGTAGCGGCGTTAGTACTAAGAGTAGTAACGAGGCATAGTAGCTAGCATAGTTAGTACTCTATTACACCTTCTCTGGAGCGATATAGGCTTATTACACCAAGTTTTACAGCTTCAAACGACGAATTGGGAGAGTTATAAGCAATCTAGTATGCAGTCTTTATTTTGGTGGTGACGGCTAACTAATTTGGACAGAACGCCAAGTGTGACTGAGAACCTGAAAATCTCGGTACAGAGCTTGATTACGGCATCGTTCATGATGTCAATCTTCTGTTTCTTAGTCTTGATCCTATCTCGCGGCTATCACTCGTGTATCAGCATGAACGACAAGCACAGTATCGTGAAACGACGGGACACAGGGGCTTGAGAGTGATCGCGAAGCATGCGGAGTTCATCTCAAGAATGCAAACACTGGCCTACCTATCCGTCCATGCCATACAACGCATGAATACAAGGTAAGGTGCTGTTGGGCGCAGCAAAGAATAGTCTCGGTAAGTAATCCACACGACGGAAAATAATTTGCGTGATACGGAAATCCATCGATCTTCTGATTAGTGTAACACACCACGACAATCCTGAATAGAGCAGAGCATACGACCACAACTGGACTGGATACTGCTCATGCGTCCCTCAGCTCTCTCGCTATTCATGCAACACACATCTCACGGGCTGCTCCAGCCGCACTTGGCACGCTCTCTGTATTGTGTTCGATTGGATGCATGCAAGCCATCATGCACACAGCCGACTTTGTGCCTCAGCTCGCGCCACCAAAATTGCCTACTTTGCAGAGTGCTCAGCTGCGACAATACACGTTAAAGAAGTGCAGACCGCGAGTCGGTGTTTGTCAACAGCACTCAGACGTCCTCTTTTGGCTTCTGTCATACTCGATAGCAGTCATGGCTTCCACGTCCATGAACTACCCTACTTTGACCGAGTTGATCCTTCCTCCACCAGAGACAGAATTCGCCGATCCACCACCAGAGCCTACATGTATATCTGTCCCAGGCGAAGCGGACATTTGCTTCAGGAAAGACACCAGATACCTCGCAGCACCTGGCAGTGTTGATGGATGTGGGCTCGCACCTGGCCCCTCCCTCCTCGTGACCAATTACCTCGGCTTTATGACCTGGCTACTCCCGACATTGATAACGTACAAACGATACCTCACTGGGCCAGCTGAGAGAGATCCAGGATACGGCGTGGGAGATGTGCTGCTCTCTATTTGGGCCTTGGTACAGATCGCCGTACTCATCATCGGTATCTATGATGCTGTCGCAGGATACGGGGTTGCCGTCACCGATCCGGGCGCTCTGGCAACGACTCTTGCAGTGGTGATGAAGCTGTGGATGTATCGATTCGGGACTACAGGAGGAGAGGGCTTGGCTCTTTCAGAAAATGCAGCTCAGTACACGCTCCGACTGTACTTGGTCTTGGTGATAGCTACGTCGGTACTGGCAGTGCAGGGCATGGTTCAGAACTTCGGCAAGCCAGGCATCATCGTCGATACTTCCTTGCCTGCTTGTCTCGATGAAGCGTTCGTCTTCATGTACAAGAACACGGTCGCGCTGAAACTCGCGACTCCGTGTCTCATGGTCGTGGGCTCCATCATTATTACCGGAATAGGCTGGTGGTGGAAGCATTATCGATCTACATCGGATTCGAGCTCCTGGTGGTGCAAGAGTATCGCGATATTTTTCATGGTGATCCCGGTGGTCTTGACATTGATCGACACTTTCTTCGGTCGTGGGAAGCGCTTCGACTGCGGAGGCTGTACTCTCGATTCCAGAGCAGCCTATCTGAATTATCAGGTCAATTGGTGGATCGATGACGGGGGGAAGAATCGCACAGGTCAAAGGTGGTGGTATAAGGCGCAGAATGTGTTCCAGGGGTGATAATGTGTCGTTTTAGCGGCTTTGACAGCGTTGAGGAATTGATTGCCTCAGCACTGTGTAACGGCAACAAGAATAAGATTATAATCATGGCAACAGGGATTGCTGAGCAGATACGGCCATAGACAGTTGAAAGCGAGGCATCCCGTCAGATCTGCCATATCTAAGCAACTGATCGCCTGATTAGTAATGCGGTGGGTGACCACGTGTGAATCCCAGGTGCTGTATCTTTTTGTCGATTTTTGGGCATTCTCATGCTCATGGACATGGTCGAGAGACCTAGGTGTCACTTTTGCAGGGATGGCAAGCTTTTTGTACAGTACTGATGCTCGATTTCGCTATGGTGGTCGGACTAGTTGGGCATGGACACAGGCGTAGGATGACTGGGGGTCAGAGCCTCGACGGGCCCTCACTGGAGCTCCTTGTCGGAGGGTTCCCTTGCTCTTGCAGGCTTCTCTGCAATGCTTGCTGTAGCTCGGCATCATCCTCATCGTCTTGATCGTCCGGGTCGCCCCTGTCGTTCCAAGACCTACCTTCAGCACTCTTCCCTTTACGTCGGTGTTGCGCTTCCAGCAAGCTCTGCTTTCGGACATATTCCACGATGATATCCTCTTCTGTCTTCTCTGCAGCCAATCTCTCCTTCATAGACAAGTCGTCCACGTGGTCGTTTAGATCTGCATCCGCCCTGACATGAGTGTCAGCACCCCTCTGCTCGACAAGGCTCTGCGCCAGGAGTTCCTCCACATGTCTATCGTATTCTGACTCTTCGACAGCATGTCGCTTGGCCTCCTCTTCGCTGGCAGCCAGTGCCTGCCGGAGGTCATCCTCGGGTACTTGCTGTTCTGGCAATTCTTTGCGTCGGACCTGAGTCCGGGAGATATGTGCTTTGGTTGAACCGTGGCTGTCATTGCTGGATACATTTCTTGCTGGTGATTGATCAGACGCTGACTGAGAGTCTCCATCTTGAGTCGTAGTCCTGAGTGAGGCAATAGATGATCCAGAGCTGTCCTGAAGGTTTGTCGGCTCAAGTCCTGCCTCGTTAGGTCTGGCATTGGCAACGACACCGATGCTGCTACGATGCGGCTGATCCCTCGTCGAATTACGGGCCTCGTAGTGTGTATGGAGTACGTCTCGCATGACCTCGTCAGGATAGCTTTTGTTCTTCAAATACTTCTGTATGAGGCTCCACCTCTCGATTACATCTTGCCTCTCTTCCTCGGAGCTTTGCTGCCACTCTTCGTATCCTTGAGCTGCCCTGGAGGCGCTGATGTGGGTTTGTAGATTGCGGTTAAATATGTTTTGCACTTGCCGGTGTACACCTTTCATCGGGTAGCCGAGGATACCAACAGTACCTGCCAAAGGTTTGGCCACGAACCCTGCTACCCCTTTCCCTATGCCCGTCACCAGTCCGCCAACGCCGTCTTTCTGTGCACCCTGCCAAGGTTGAGTGACTAGTCCAGTGATACCGTCGTACCACCCTAGACCAAACTGCTTTCCCGCTGTTGTGATTCCAGACTTGGCATCCTTGACTTGTGCTTGGGGACGCACGGTGTCATCACCCCACATCTTCGGAAGATTGTGGCAGCCTCTGGTGAGACCCATGGATAGAGTCATGGGACTCTCTACGAGAGCTTTAGCAAATCTACCAGCTCCTTTGCTCATATGTGCGCCCGAGTGGCGAAGCATATCCTTGTTCTTGGGGACCTGAATTTTGGCGAGCGGCGTATCAGCACTGCCTTGCTGGCTTCGGATCTGGCTATGCTGACCGTCCGTGGCAGAAGATGACGGCGTTGACCCAGATCGCCCGAGGGTGGTCCTTGTATCTGACGACTTTCCATGCGAGTCCAGGCTCGTTTGACTTGTCGCTGCGGACCCAGGAAACGTTGACTGCTTCCCGGCATTCGAGATTTGTGAGCCCTGCTGGCCAGCTTTGAAGGGAAGCTGCACTGCTTTCCATGTCTCCGAAGGTGCTTCCACCAACGCCATCGTCATGGTACCCAACGCATCACATGCCGCTGCAAAACCACCAGAAACGGGATCCGTCGGGCCGGCATCAGTCTCATACTCTTGCGCTCTGAACAGCTTCAGGTCATTGAAGTCAAGCAAATTAGCATTCGCCAATGTGCAGGCAGCAAAGGCACTTAGTCTGACCTTTGTGCGCCTCACGCGCCATATGGCCGGTCGGGACGGGGCCAACAAGCAACGCAGGCGATCGACATTCAGGAACTGGTGGAATGACTTTGCACCTTCTTCCGTGCCTCGTTCTGAAGCAATTTTGTCTGCAAGCTCCCTTGCATGGCCTTGAGTTTCTGGGTTCAGGCAGAAATTGATGGCATCTGCTAACTTGTCCGCTGTGAGCTGATTGTGTGGGATCGGGGCAGGACCTGCGCCGGCTTTCGAGACCATTGCTCCCCAGAAGGGTTGATCGCCAAAGAAGGGTACTACCACTGTCGGCCGCCCAGCGGTGATACCAGCAGCTGTGGTGCCTGCGCCGCCGTGATGCACGACGCATGATACATGTTTGAAAAGCCAGTCGTGTGGGACGTTACCAAGGATGAAGACTTTCGTGCGGTCAATGTCGAGCTCGTCGGCGCCCATACCGCCCCAACCTTGTGATAGTAAAATGCGGTGGCCAGTTTTCTTCGTAGCTTCAAGGATAAGCGCCGTCATTGCGTCCGGATTCTCCAGATATATACTTCCGAATCCGATGTAGACTGGGGGAGGACCAGCGCCGAGGAACGATTGAAGCTCGGGACTTGGTATATAGCTTGATGCGTGGTTGAGAAGATAGAAGCCTGCGATTGTTATCTCAGCGCCCCAGTCGTTTGGCTTCGGGATGAGAGCTGGCGACCAAGCGTAAGTGTGCGGAATCCTTAACCGCTGAAGCACACCTGGACCCCAGAGCACGCTGACCGGATCTAGACCAAGGCACTTCAACCGAAAGCGATTGATTATGTCGCCTATACCTTGCCATGACAGGCCTTCTATCATGGCGTAGCTGAGATAGTTGGTCAAATGGGGATCGGCATTTGATGACTGAATTTTGGCGAGTGGGTGCGGGAATGCCTGTGTTGGGGAATACGGCATGGTGAACATGATGTGCAGGGGAACACCCAGCTTCTCTGCGCAATGGACGTGCGCGAAGCTTGGAGGGTTCGCTATGATGCAGTCGGCGACGAATGGTCTCGGTGCCGACTTTGACTGAAGATCTAGCTGACCCGAGATGTCGTCCAATCCATCACCGGTCTCGTAGCATGATCGCCAGCAGCCTTGTATGTATTCGGACACATCTTTTCGTCGTTGGCCGACATCTCCGTTCGACAGACTGTGGAACCCCGGCATCAATTTCGGATTCTTGCTCATGTAGGCCATGAGTCTAGATGGATCACAGCCAATGCTGAAGAATTCCAGGCCATTCTCCTGCACAAATGATTGGAAGTTCGGATGCGTAGCCAGACGTACACGGTGGCCATAGGTGTCTCTGAGTACCTTTCCCAATGCCACGAATGGCTGTACATCCCCGCGAGATCCTACCACATGAATCACAACATTCAAGGTCAGTGGTGGAGCGCCTCCTTTGCCTCGTAGGGATGGCGGGATGTATGGTGGTGGAGGTGGGCTGCTGTCCTGGATTGTTTGTAGATGGCGGCTCAACGCAGGTGAGAATATCTGGGATAGTCGCCGATTGAGCTGGTTGATGCGTATGTCGACTCTTCCGTCGTCTGTGACATTGGCGCTAGTACCAAGTCCGTCCTTCTCGTTGCGAACCTCGCCATATGAGTCGCCATAGGGAGGGGGCGGCACGTCGTGCTCAGCCGATTCGGAGGTGGTCAGGTCGACCACGCCGGGGGAAGCATTCTGTGTCACGAGATTGGCGGCCGTCCCAGGCTGGACGGTAGCGGAGGCCTGTTGTTGCTGGGGTTGCCCCATAGCCGGTCGAAGGATGGCGAGACACGGACTGGTGGTTCTCTAGTACTACCTGCCGATTACATTGGCACAGAGCAGCTTTTGCAGGTGGAAGTAGACCAATGTCACGATTCTCGAGGTGCCATCGATAGTGATTGCGGTCAATTTTATGCTGGCCGCCGCGCTGGACATCTCACACAAGGCAGCGAGAATAGCTGCCGCGTCAACAATGTGTATCCGCCATGACCATAGTAGGTCTAACACTAGACTACTTGATCTCTGATGGCTGAGATGTCAGCGTGAGTGCCCAATCAAAACAAGTTCCGAGGTGGATACGGCCGTTCATCGTTCTCAGGTCAAGGCACCAGCATTCGATCCCTTTCAGATACCTCACCCTGTAGACTGTGCTCGTGGCATCTTTCACTGACCTCTGGGCATTGGAAGCACTGCCACAGCCTCATATTGTCGGGTGACGTTGTGAGGACGTTTGTAGCCCACCCGTCAGTACGGTGTGTGTGAAGATGGTGGAAATCCGAATTGTTGGTGATGTACTCAACTTAGTTTACAGTAGCCGAGGTTAAATTCTTCATGTCAGAGTGTGAACAACCATTCGCTTCGAGCTCACGACCACAACACGCCTCACCTTAATATCTCCAAAGCCACTTCCTGATCGAGGACCATGCCTGGACACATGCTGCTGGAGAGGGCCATTGAAACTTCGTCGACCGTGACTGTAGGACGTTATGGAAGAGTTCAAAGATCCGCAAAAATTCGTGTGAGGGATGTCGGCCAGCCCTGGATGAGCAAAAAGCTCGATGCCATCACGGTCTTCTCCTCCATCATCATCTCGCTTCCAATCTCGCCACTTCCATCTCTTGCGTCTGTGCACTTGAAGCCAAACGGCACACTCGGGTCGAAGATAGCCAAGCTCAAGCGAAGCTTTCTGCACGTGTTTATCGCTGCAGATCATTGATGCTTCTCTGCCAACCCAAAGTGGCAGGTCGCCCTACCCTGTCCTTCCCCGAACAACCACACACGCTTTCCAATTGGCTGCTCATCTCAGGAACCATCTCAGGGCTCAAAAAATGCTTGCGTTGATCACGAAGATCCTGTCGGTCTGGTCCGACGACCTGGGCCTATATACAGCTCAATCGCCTCTAGGTAAGTCCTCCATCCTACCACCAGATCATCTCCTTGCCCACCATGCGTGCCTCCATCCTCCTCCCCGCCACCATCCTGGCCCTGACCCACTCCACTTCAGCCCTCGCCCCACACTGCCCCCTCCGCTCCCCCCTCTCCTGCCACACCAACACCACCATCACCAACACCTGTTGTACAGAAGTGCAAGGGCAAGTTCTCTCGGTCCAATTCTGGGACACCAAACCCCCCACCGGCCCCTCGGACCACTGGACCATCCACGGCCTCTGGCCCGACAACTGCGACGGCACGTACGAGCAATTCTGCGACCCAAGCAGGGAGTACACCAACATCACGTCGATCCTGCAGGCGGCGGGCGGGAGGGGAAAGAAGATCCTCAAGTTCATGCAGAAGTACTGGAAGGATCAGGCGGGGAATGATGAGAGTTTCTGGGAGCACGAGTGGAATAAGCATGGGACTTGCTATTCGACTTTGAAGCCGGAATGCTTTGCCAGGTATAAGCCGCAGGAAGAGGTGGTGGATTATTTTGATCGGGCGACGAGGTTGTTTAGGGAGTTGCCTACTTATCAGGTACGGGCACCCATCTGGTGCAACCGAGACGAGGGAATGAGATGAGGCTAACGTGGCGCAGTATCTGAAGGCTGCAGGCATTGTGCCAACCGCTGCAAAGAACTATACTTATGATGCTTTCGTGGCGGCACTCAAGGCGCCGAGCGGGATCACGGCACTGCCAAGATGCAGCAACGGCGAGGTCTACGAGGTCTGGTACACATACAACGTGAGGGGTTCCATAGCAAATGGTCGATATGAGCGTGTCGAGCCTGTCGGCGAGGGTGTCGGATGCCCGGCGAGCTTCAAGTATCTCCCAAAGGCGTACAATACCACTGCAGCATGAACAGAATTGCTCCATCAGCTATTGCATCAGATTGCAGCGTTGATAGATACAGATCTCGAAATACCATTATCGAAAGCTATAATCCGCTGGGCTGATGTGTCAAAGTAGTCAGTCTCAGCTGGAGACTCATCTGTCGATGTACTGCCGCGTCGCTGGAGGGCAGAAATGGAACCAAACAAACCCACAATCGCTATGCCAGATATTTCCACCCCACCAGCCTTCAATCATCGTCTTCATCATCTCGACTCCGCCTCTTCCCACCATTCTTCTGCTTCTTCCGCTCCTTCCTCAACGCCTCCTCCACCTCCTCACCAGCCTCCTTCTTCTCATCCCACTCCACGTCATACTCCTCCGCCACCATCTTGATCTCCCTCCGCAACCGATTTCCCTCCTCGATCAGACCATCCCACAGACTCTGGTCGAAACCATGCTTCTCGTACAACGCCGCCTGACGCTTCGAAACCGTGACGTGAAACGCCGCTTTGTAGCTGACTTCTCGGTTGTGGTATAAGAACCAAAGGTAACCTCCGATCAAGGTGCTCAGGCCAACGAGGTAGGTGACTGGCTCCATGACGTCCCAGCCGAGCTCCGTCTCGAACGTCAGTCGGTAGACAAGGTACCACCAGCCGACCAGGCCGCAGAAGCCCAGCTGAGCAACTCTCTTTGCTCCTTGCCTTGCGATGCGGTCGCAGTCTGCCTTGACGCCTGCCATGCCCTCGATCTTGCCCGAGACTTTGCGCAGTCTCATGCGGAGATAGTATGTCCTCTCGTTGAAGGTTGGAACTGCAACTGGAATCGGGTGGGGATATTTCTCGATCGAGATGAGGAAGAGGTTGCCGGCAGAGGCGTCCCTGATAAAGTCGCCAATCTCGGTACTGGGACTCCATCTTATGAACTTCCTGCCTTCCAGGTCGGGATTGAGCAGGTCTTCTCTGCCCTCTCCTTCTTGCCGTGGTTGCTTCTTTCCGTTGAGCTTGCCGGTGCGTTCAAGCTTGCCATCAATCATCATGAATTCATCCTCGTCCCTCCCTCCCTCGTTGTTGTCCTTGGGCCCTTTGCCTTCGCCGCTGAGGTCTCCCATTCTCTTATCCGGCCCTCTCTCGTGAGCCTCGGGATCCTCCGCACGGAATGTGACGTTCGGGGCTCGCTCTTTGCTTCCTTCCTTGATGAATGGCAGCTCGCTCTGTATCAGCCTTTCCAGATAGCTCAGTGGCTGCTGCGGGTGTACGAACAATGCCAATGGCTCGACATCTTTCTTGGTATCATTCATGTCCACTGGCGCGAGAGGAATGATGAGTTTGAGCATTCTGCTCGGCGTTGTGAGGAGCTTGCCCTTCGTCATGGCCGAGGCGTTCCGCGAAGCATGGACAGGAGGTACATCGGATGATGCGCGCGTCCAAGGAGACCGTAATTGAGCAGCCTTTGAATGTGATTCGAGCTCCGCATAGTGCGCCTTCTCTTCGGGCGTTATGGTCTGAGATAGCTCAGAGGCAGATTTCGCGTAGGATGATTCCGTCACCTGATCCGAGATATGTTTGGGATCGCTTGTCGTGGAGGGCGGATTGGTCGCGTATGTGCGGATGATGGGCCAAGGTATCCGCTGGGGAAGGTATGGTCTCTTGAAGGCGTGACAACTTTGCGTCGCTGTTGGCCGGTAGCAGAGTCCCTGTGACAGACGAGATCTGGCATAAGCACTCTGTCGAAGGACAAGGCTACGCAGCAGTGCCCGGTCCATTGTGGTCCGGAACGTCAGCGGAAGACTGAGAGACTCTGCATTCTCGAGGTCGCGTGCCTGCGATAATTCGGTGGACAATGGGAAGGTGTGTGGGACTGGAGAATCAAGTATTGCTCAGATAGCCTGTGTGGCTGATATCAACAGAGTGACGTCAGACGGGCTGACCACCATCTGCCGCGCAGGAGCATGTTCACACTCCTTAGTCCCGCGCATGTCTCTGAATTGCCTCTCGGATCCTCCTGTATCCCGTCCTTTCTGCACTACAAGGTAATCTGGTGTTGAGGGCGTTTAGGTTATGGATGGTAGGCATGGCGTCGCATGATTGGTGGGAGAAGGCCGAGGCGCCTCGTCCGAGATTGGACTACAGAAGCGGGTGCATTTGAGACAAGTCGCCATATATGCCATTCAACTCGACCTGCTTGCTCGACTGCGCGAGCAACGTCAGCAACATGGCCCCGAAGCGAACGGGACAAACCCTGGCTCCAAGTAGGGAGGAACCACGAAACTTTGAAGTGACTGCAGAGCGATGGGACAACCATTCGTTTTATAAGTACGACGTGAAGTGACGTTTCATCACCATCCAGAGCCTGACATTTACCAGTCTGTATACGACCGGCGTCTTCTCCGATTGTCAAGTCAAATGCCAAAGGAATGTATTCAAAGGCCATCTCTGCGTAATTGCCAAAGCCTCGGCCTACTTCGAGAAGGCTCTCTGTGGGAATTTCGTGGTACGTCAAGCCCTGCTTTTGCAAGTTCAAACGAGGACTCACTCAGTCAGGAGGGTCAAACTCGTACGCTCGACTTCAGTGATGACGACTGGGTCCTTATCATGGGGATGCTGAAATTTATGTACGGATGTCCGTTCGCGAACATCTTACCAGAAACAAATCCCCATACTCGACACATCCGTCTATATGGACTGGCTGATCGTGTCGGCTACGTGGCTCTGAAGACGGCCTGCGCCAGCTGGCTTCGAGAAGCGCTCGATAGGACCGCTGATCATCCAACCACAGTCCGCGAGATTCTGGTGTTGCTACACGAGACAAGCCCCCCCGAAGACCACACACTGAAAGATATCGCAAAGCACTTCACCTTGCGGAATGTCGCGGTCCTGCAGGAATCAGAGTCTGAAGAGCTCGCCGAACTGGCGACTGACGTGCCTGATCTCTGCTCCAACCTGTTGCACAAGATTGCAAGGGACGGGGAGCGAATTGACGCGCTTGCTGGGGTGTCAAAACATTTTGAAGTCAAGTATGAGGAATACAAGGTCATGTGGGATGGACAGCAGGCCAGATGGACAAAGTTTACCTGTCGCCGATGCGATTACGTTTTCAAATGTTCCTTAGGAACACACCCGAATCCCACTAGATGCCCGTACTCGGGCTGTATAGGCACGATATTCCCTGGGCCAGATAATACTTAGATCTGGCTTATCTCGTCAAGGGACAGGTGGACTTCTGACATCTCCATACGCTCGGATCTATCTCGCTGTCTCTCGCATTCCCCTTTCGCCGTCACAGTGTGTCAAGGTCAATGCCACGCCCAGCCCTCTTCACACGCGTACTCCTGCACCACGGACATGCACAAGGCACTTTTGGGAACAAACCTTCTGAAGGGTATTTTCGACACCTGAACTCCTCCTCGCACTTCTCGCACGTCCAGGTGTCGTTGTCATTCGGATTGTACGTCGGACATAGCGCCAATAAGACGGAGCACAAACTTGGTACCTCCTCAACCAGCTCCTCGAATCTCTCCCGGTCGACGCTCTTGAGCAGAACGATATTGTTGGCAACCAGAATGTCCGCGAGCCCCTGGAGAGTGTCGTCACCAGGTATGTCGTACTCTTTGAGTATCTTGATGGAAGCCCGCAGCTGCTCAAAATTTCCCTCCATGAGCTTCACCCTTAGGAGCAACCACTTCCTTGCGGCTTGCTTGAGCTTCAAGTATCCGATTCTATCCGCCAATCCGTACAGCTTGACTTCCATTGAGAGAAAGCGATCCCCGGTACCGAAGAGCTGAGAGTATTGACATCCATAGGCGAAGCGCATGACAGCTTGGAGGAGCTCCCAGCCGTCCTCTGTGAAGTCCAGTGTCTTTCCTTCCGCTTCCTGGTCACGTGAGTAAGTGACGGACCCTATCACACAGGGGACATACCTTGAAGGATCCAGTCAAAGCCTTCTCAAAGTAGCTGCATGAACTCGCAAGGATGCAGGTATGGCCGTGGAAGGTCTTGTCGCCACAGATGATCTTGCAGTCGGAGAAGTCGCCGGTGTTGTATAGGCTATCAGGGCAGCATCAATGTCATCGGCTGGGCCTATAGTCTTACTCGTAGAGGTTGCGGCTCTCCCAGTTCGCGGGGCTACGGAGAAAGACGTTGGTGTCCAGCGTGAGTGTCTCGATCCTTTCTTCTATGACTTCCATGGTTGAGAATGGCGTGGTGCAGAAATGTGTGAAAGAGACGATGAGAAGTAAAAAGAGAGGAATGTGTCCGTCGCTTTTATGGGCGAATGTAAAAACAGGACACACATTGGTTCCAATGCCGCGAGACTGGACAAACAAGGACTTTGTCTATGCTCAAGAACAGTGGTAAACGTACGTGTCTGCCCCCATTCAGAATTTCCCATTAACGACTCATGTGGAGAACGCGCGAAAGGCGCGACAGCTGAAGAGGACTTAGTCCATGCAATGAGGACGCCTATGATGTGCTCAAGCTAGATTCGCTGCTGACCCAATTTATGATTCGGAAACCCTCTGCTGATAAGTCTGCTGTCCGTCTTGTACCACTACGCATCTTAGTGGCGGAAACCACTCCATTCATCGCCACGCAATCCGCCTGCCCGTGTCTCTCCAAGCCAACACGGTCAATCACGCCTGTCGATCCAGCTTAGCATAGCAGGCCGGACATGTCAGATTTATTTCCGGATAACATTCATCGGCCGCGATGTCAATTGTCATGTCACAGACGTTGCAGTGCCAGTACACATTGGCCTTGGGAGCTCTGACAAGGGGCATGATCACCTTGATCAACCGTGGGAACTCTGTCGTGACCCCGTCCAGCTTCTCCCAAGAAATGCTTTTCAGGAGCAGAATGTTCGACATTGCGTATTCGTGGAAGAGATCATCAGATGCAGAGCTGCCCGGTATAACATCTTCCTCAAGGGCGGATAGAGCGTCGTGGAAGACGTCGATATTGGTCTCTGCCTTCTTGCACGCTGTCTTCAGGAAGCTCATGGCTGTTGTGGCGAGATTGGCATATCCGATCCTGTCGGCAAGGATGAAGAGCTTGAGCTTGTTGGCAATGTTTCTTGCATCAATCTCGAACACGTCTTTGTACGGGCAGCCGTATACGTATCGCAGGAAAGCAGTGACGACGACCGGTTCCTCGCCGGACATGTCGAGGGTTCGATCGGCGGCTTCCTGTGTCACATTAGACTCTTTCTTTCTCCCGATGGCTCTGTGAGCATGACCTTGAAGTTTCCACACAATGCTTTCTCCAGGTAGCTGCAGGCGCAAGCTAGTACACAGATGTGACCATGAAAGGTGTGTGGACCGCAGATGACTTTGCAATCGGAGAACGCGCCTGTCTTGTACAGGCTGATTGGTGTTGTCAGTGCTAAGCGCAATACACGGTGAGGGTCGGCTTACTGGTACATGTTGTGATTCTCCCACTTCACAGACGTTCCCTTGAACTCAGATCCACCCATGATTCCCTGGGTCGGAGGCGGCTCTGGTGCAGCCATGACGGGAGTGAGTACTTGTAAGAAGTTGTATGAGAATGCTTGATGTTGGAAGTTTCCCTATGAAATCAATCTGAAGATATATATCAATCCGAAGACATATATCAATCTGAAGATATATTGAACAAAGTGTACTCACACAGGTTGTTGACAAGCGCTTTCACATGTCGGGAAATTGTCGAATCGACTGCTCTTCACATGAAGCCAGATCTTATCAGCTCTATCACAAACTGCCACTACTGCCTCCTCTGCTGCTTCCTCGGCTACTGCTCTCCTGCCACGGTCCCCTTTTTGCGACTCGTGACGCCATTATCCGAGCCATGCTTGTTGTGAGTGGAATATACCACGATAGACCCTGTTCATTGTACAGAAGTGCTCACATATCCTTCACAACTGCTGCACCTTCCCACTCCTACACTTCGGACAAGCGACGACATCCCTACCACCCTTCGGACACTTCCACGACTCCGCACACTTCAGACACTCCCACCGATCATCTCTCTCTTCCACTACCAACTTAAGTATGTGCCCACAAAAGCGAGGCACTTCGCTCGCCAGCGAAGACAACTGCTCCGTGGTAAAGCTCTTGATTAGCGGCACATTCGCAGCCACGATATGTGCTCCAATCCTGGGTAACGAATGATCGTCTGGCGGGCAGCACTCATCCAGGTGCTTGAGGAAGTGGAGCAAGGAGTTGTAGTTCGGCTTGCATGTCTTGGCTAGCTCGTCCAGGTGGTGCTTGACGGCTTTCTTGAGTGTCATGTAGCCCAGTCGGTCTGCGAGGGCGTACAGGTCGAGATGGTGGTTCATTTGGTTGTTCTTTGAGTCGAAGACGGAGTCCAGATTGCAGCCGTAGATGTACCTGAGCAGGGCGGAGATCGTGTCCCAGTTGTCTTCGGAGAAGTTGATAACTCGCTCCTTTGCTTCCTGGAGGTGTCAGTTTGTGTCTAGAGGCATAGCGTGCGGGGCACACATACCTTGAAGCCTCCAGTCAGAGTCTTCTCGAACCATGAGCAGGCGCTGGCGAGAATGATAACATGGCCATGGAATGTGTGGGTGCCGCAGTCAATTCGACAGTCGGAGAGCCTACCGGAGGCGTACAGGCTGAGCCAGGTCAGCAACAAGTGTCTCATTACAACTCTGAATGTGCACCGATGGTGAATGTGCAGTCGGGTTATCAGAATTATCATGGTACTACCAGTCGAGATGCAACGCCGGGTTCCGGTATGGAGCCCAGGCTCATCCTTGCTGGTCGACGTGGTGCCGGGTCAGGACCGATGGGCTCGCCGGACGCAGCAGGACCATTTCCATTTGACCATCTCTGTCCCGCATGCTGATCTGGTAGGACTTACTTATACAGGGTCTGATTCTCCCAATGCGCAGGCCCGGAAGTGAAGGGCTGCAACTTGGGCTTCTCTGACCACATGGATGTCTCCAGCGGCAGCTTCATCGTGAAATTGGTAGTCACATCCATCTGTCAGAGCAAGCGTGTCAGCGACAAGTGTCATGTATTTCTACGCAACAGTGTTGCTGCAAGTTTAGGTTGATACGCGTCGGTCGCGTCGCGCCTCCTGCACGTGGTGTGAAGCGGAGTTTGAGACTAGCCGCATCCAGATGAGGAAGCAATGTCATATCGCATCGCTGTGATAATCATCCCATTACTCGGGGAGGCGGACATAATGCGCCGGGCTTATTGAGCAGACAAGTGCAGCAGATGCCATCGTCACAAGGAAGTGATCGGTGGGTTATGCTCGAAGGAGATGATAGAACCGCAAAGTTGGTACTGATTGTACATGAGGCCACTATACTGTGATACCGTATTTATTTGCTGCCTCCTATCTCGTAGCATTGTCCACCACACAGAACCTCCACTCAGGCCCTTACCCCTCAATAGTGCGCATCGGTGACGACTTCCGTCTTCCCACCTTTGCAAGATGCACAACTTAGAGTCTCACCGAAGGCTGGGAGGCAGCTGGAGAAGGTCGAGCAAGCTGTACATTTCCTTGTTTGACGGTGCCTGGGAGGCTCGGCGAGGGCAGACTGGATGTGGGTGGCGAAGGATGGAGCTCCACCGTAGATAGCTTGAAATTCCGCTGGGCTCAGCCTCTTGACCAATCCGACGCATTCTGCCACAACCGCTTTGCCGATCTCGAAGAGAGTGGTGTCATTCGGAGGCGAGTACTCGTCAAGATCACTCAAGAATATCTGCAGGCTCTTCGGGGTATACCTGCAGCGTATTGCTCGAGCACGAATCTCCTTCCCGGTGGCCTCCTTCAGGGAAGTATATCCAATTCGATCGGCGAGCCCGAACAGTACGACATAGTCATTGATGGTTCGTCCAGGATCGCGAAGAGAACCGCATGGGCAACCGTAAGCGAACTTGATGAGCATCTTCACTACTGGCCACGGGTCCTCGCTGAGATCGAGTGTTTTTTCCAGACCCTCCTGAACCCGCTTGTCAGCCTGACTGACTGTACCAATTGGTCATTGAAGTGAGCTCACCTTGAAGTCGCCCTGCAAAGTGATCTCGAAGAACTTGCACGCGCTTGCGAATACGCAGATGTGACCATTGAAGTGCTTATCGCCACAGACGATCTTGCAGTCGGAAAATATCCCTGTTTGGTAGAGCCTGCTTCCATCAGCTTCGATGTGAGATAATCATTATGGATGTCTCAGTCTCACTTGAAGAACGAATGATTGTCCCATTGCGAAGTCCGGGCCTCAAAGGTTGCCTCGTTGACGGCGATTGCTGCTTGAACACTGCCAGCGGCCCGCGAATCGGCCATGGTCTTCGTCGAGAGTAGAGATCGCAGCTGCGGTCCGGTAGTGTGTTCCAGTCCGTGGTATGCGATCGAGAGGAGGAACTCCTCGCCGGAATCTTGAGTTGTGGAGGACTCGCAGATCCTGCAGGTGCGAAGTGTGAAAAGGCTGGAGCTGGAGCTTTTGTCCAGACATGCGCAATCACGTGCTCAGAGACGCAAATAAGCGCCATGGCTGGTAACAAAACCACTTGATTGCCTATCATAGCTGCAAAGCAAACATCCCTGTTCTGTCGACCACATGGTACATATCATGGTATCAATCCAAATCATAAAGCCTTCCCTTCAGCGCCAATCCAAGCCTTCAAGCCAGCACAAAAGTATTATCCAATCTGTCATCCCACAACCCGTCATCACTGTTCGCTACCTCCGGCATGATCAGCCCTCCATAACTTTCCAAGTCATCGATGTTGCCGAGGTCGTCAAAGCTCAGCGGCGGAGGCATTACACTTCCTCTGCTTTCATCACTGCTTGATAGACTGGCCACGCTTTCCGTTGTTGTTTGGTTTGTGTGAACGGGAGTCAAGTCGCTAGCTGTGACTGCCCATATGTTCGGATCCCAACCAAGAGTGTCCTCCAGGTTGCTTGTGCTGACGCTTTGGATTGGTTGCTGTGGTGTAGCCTTTTGCGACTCTTGCAACATCTCCATCGGCGGCCCGCCATAGATGTTGTCGAAGATATTGGTCTGGCCGTTGTCGAGATTTGCGAGGAGTCGTTCCCAGTCGGACTGGTTGGCATTCTTAACAGGGGCCGCTACAGTGGGTGTAGTGGTGCCGCTACTGAAGGAGAGATAATCGAGGTTGAGACTAGCGCGAGGCTGCTTCTGTTGAATAGGCTGCTGATGAGTGGGAGAAGCGGATAGTCTGTGACTGCTGTTGTTGAGAATAGAGTGGGTGTCTTGAGGACTTCGGGCTGGTTCAGAGCGTGGCAGCCGAGGCTGCTCACCAGGCGACAAAGCAGGGACCGATTGTGCATATGAATTGTGTCGATATGGCCCTGCTGAAGTCATGCGACGCTGCAGGTGAGCGTGCTCGCTTGCCTTGTCTGGCCAGAACTTGGAGGTCATAGCTTTGAAGTGTTGTTTCATTGCTGCAGGGATCGTGGAATGATGCGGCGCAGGCATGGATCCTTGAGATCCGTGACGAGATGAAGACGAAGATGACGAGTTGCTTGGGGTGCGTCGCGACGTTGGCAGGTATGAGCATGCCACACGACGGAATTCGGAAGCGACGGACGCCTTCATCTGGTCAAGCTGACTGATGATCAGAGCGAGTGTCTTCTGGTTATCTCGGAGAACCTTGCTGCCATCTTCCAGATCGAGAGTCTGCATGAGTGAACCGAACCCAGCGAGGACAAGAAGCTCTTCTTTGTTGAGACAGAAGGAGAAGCTAAGTCCTCGCTCGGTCAGCAGTGCCAGGATCTGAGCCAAGTGCTTCGATGATCCAGCCAGAGCGATCATCGATGAAGATGTGCCGTCGACTGCAGAGCAGGCTGCAGGGCGGTGAATGAGAGTGCGAATATAGTGGTAGGTGAGAGACTGTGAAGGATTAGGACGAAACCTGAACGATGGAGAAGAGGGAAAGTCGTACCAGGAGGGGTGATCGGCTGCTGACTGTTCCGACAGTCGGCTTGTCTTGTGCAAAAGGTAGACGGAGGTGAGGTGCTAGAGATGCTTGCCATTGATCGAGCTCTTCGGATAGCTCTGCCAACTTCTTCATGGACAGGTCGTATGACGGCAATGCGGGATAAAGCTGCTCAAGGACTTTCGAAAGGATCCTCGCTGCGCGGAAGAGGGCCAGAGCGCTTGACACTCGAGTGGACTCTCCTGGAAGAAGAGGTTGGAAGCCCTTCTCGGTGATATACTCGTCGTCGGCGTCGACGGGATACTCGCAGAAGACCTCGTCGTCTCGGATCTGCTTGGGCAGACCTAGCATGACTGCGGAGAAGCTGGATACAGTCAGCGCCCGGATGTTCAGATCATTTACGACATGGACTTACTTGTCGAGCGTGTACATGGTCCAGAAGACCTTCTTCCTCGTCTCGCATGTCAACGTGCCGAAAGCATAACGCTTCTGGGACTGATGGAGGCCAAGACGCGCAGACAACGACACAGCGAGGGCCTTGTATGTCAGCGTCTGAGCGCAGTCTCCTTTCTGCATGCAGAAAAGCTGTGCCAGTAGCAAGCACTGCAAGGTTGCTAGAGATTGCTCAGTCTGTACTTGCTGGAGCGCAGATTGCCATTGAAGCTCGAAAGATGAGACTTCCGAAGCTTGTTGAGACTAATCCAATGTTAGCACGAAGGAGGTAAACACGAATGTCTATCGTGACTTACATTTTGTGACAGAGCGGCTAGGCCAAACACGAGGTAGAGCTGAGCAACGCTCTTCTT
The DNA here is from genome assembly GCA_013372555.1 of Elsinoe arachidis. NCBI lineage: Eukaryota > Fungi > Ascomycota > Dothideomycetes > Myriangiales > Elsinoaceae > Elsinoe > Elsinoe arachidis. Next base: position 791,619 of record JAAPAX010000006.1, on the reverse strand, counting down.
GTCGGTAACCGTTTCGGGTGATGAGGTGAATTGCTCATACAGGCCCAAGAATGTGGGACGATGCAGGATAGGGAACAACGGGGCCCACTCCTGGAAGAAGATATTTACATATTGATCCGACACTAGGCGTGGAGGCGCACGCGACTGGAGTGGTGATAGTACAGCAGAGATAGGTTTGGCGTTCTGCTTCGGCGCGGTCTTCAGCAGGTTCGAGGGCTTCACATCAGTCGATGATCGTCCCTTTTCCTGGACTTTTTGCTTGAAAGATTCTACGTTGGTCAGCGAGCGCCCCATCTGCCAATGCAACAAAGCTCACCAAGAAAGGAAGATCCGGAGGAAGTGCCGACAAAGTAAGAGTCAGCACTTCCGTCGGCGGTCAAATAAGGTGATTGCTGGACGGTAAAGGTTACATCGTCGACAGCTTGTGGAGATGCGCCGCTCGAGGACGGTGCCGATATTGACGCCTTAGGTGACGGCAATTGTGATGGAGGCGAATGTCGGTGTGGATGAATCCGTGTGAGCATATCGATCTTCTCGTCTTTCTCGTCCAGCAAGTCCTTGAGCTCGCGCACCTCGGTTTCCAGCACTCGGACTCGTTCTTCCAATGACTCGGTGTATCCTCTTGGGAATGCTCGTCTGCTAAGCTTGTCGCTCGTCTTACATTCGAAGCCAACGTTGGCGCATTGCGTACAGCATGGTCGTATGCCGTCGCACCTGATCTTCTTGCTCCGGCATCTTGTGTGGTCAGCTTGGCCCGACCTTCCGGATTCGCCGGTATCTTCTTACCTGTCGCAGGCCTGAGCAATACGCATGTGAGCATTCGTGCCCATTTTGATGACCTTCATGGGAAGAATTCCAGGCATTTTGGGCAAGTCGGACAGCCGGAGGCTGTGTATCTTCGTGAGGTCGTGTCAACGCCGTGGTGGGTGGGACGTTTCAACGGAATTTAGAGATCTCCGTCGGAGGGCGCGGTGCAAACCTCGTTCATGAATGATTCGTGTCGGTCGATGAACGGAGCGCAGATGTGAGGTTGTCAACAGTTTGTTATGAGTACGGTTCCAGGAAACAACTGAGGAGAAGGACAGTGACGGATAGAGTTGGGAGTGAGGAAGAGGGATCTGGATTGAAACGGATTGAAAACTGGGGTTGAAGACAGGCGTGTCATGCCCCGGACGCCCAGCACTCCACGTTTCTGGCCGTGATGCACATTTTGTGTGTGCAGGGACTTTGCTTCCTTCTTGATCATCCACGTCCGATTGGCCGCCGGTTCCTCAACCCTACTTCTTCCCCGTGCTGGGGAAATGCTAGCGGACATCGGGTACAAGGGCCAATTGGAAACTGCCCGCATGAGCCTCGCCATCCTCGAGGACTACCATTTACCCATCGAGCAGTCTCGCAAGACATGGCGATTGTACCTAGCGGCTTGAGGACACTTCACTCAGATACCAAAAGTGGTACGGACGGGACATGCGAGATCAGCTTTGCAGTAGTGGCGCCGCTCGAACTCGTGTTGAACCAATGACCAAATTACGCCTCTGTCATGATTGGATGGGCGTTGCGCCTCCAGGAGTCTGTACGCGGTGTGAATGATCCTCGGTCGCCCGTCCCTTTCTCGTTTACCGTTCGACCGAGCTCAACTCTCTATCCATTAGCAGCGTCTTAGCATGATTGTGTACCATCAGATTCAAGTTGTCAGCACCGTCGTCTTTGAGTACGACTATGGCCGAGGATAACTTGACTGAACAGCGGACTGCATTCCGAGTGTACCTTGTCGAGAAAGAAAAGAGATTAGCAATTGAGAAGCGGGGCAGGCAAGACAAACCTGGAGTCGCATCTGTGGGGCAGTCAAGTCGTTTCCCTTGCCGGGTCGCGTGTCCACTCTGTACGCTGTGGCTGACCTGAGCTTCCGACTCGCAGTCAGACCATGTCTATCTTGATATATTCCTCCCTTGGTCCAGTCGTCTGTCGCGAGAATTTCTGCCTCCCGGACATGGTTCGGGCAATGCGTGATTGTTTGTGGCGATGTGGCGTTCCTGCTCTGCCGGCAATGAAGCTCTCGAGATCCATGGTGTGCAACATGTTGGCTTCAACGATCTTGACGACTCAGCACCACATCCAATGACGAAGCACGATGATCTCCACCCCTGTCAACAAGCTCGGAGGATGCGGATCAGCCTGCTTGAGCAGTGCGTCAGTCATCCCGAAGCAGGAGATGAGGGGCGGGACAAGCTCGCAGCTCAAGCTTTTCCCCACTCTGCCCTTTGGACCTCAGTCCCTCATCTCTAATGAACAACAGTACTAATGGAACCTTTTGTATGTAGTGCAGGGCGGCACTCCCATACAGCCACAGCTATGTAATCACGCTCCACTGTGCTGCGACAACGCCCCGAGCGCAGGTTTGGCTTTCGACGCGGACTCTGCCGATGTTTCTGACTGTTTTTCACGATAGCATTTACAACAGCAGCGGTACCTTCGGCCGCTCTCCCATACGTCGCTGCGGTATAACTCTGCACTTTGCGTGACAGCTGAGCGACAGCCATTTCTGTGTTCACGTGTATGGTGCAGTGGATACGAGTATGAAACTGTCTTCGCCGTTGTCGAAGAGTCCGCTCATTTGCCCACGCCAGAAGAGACCCGTTACCATCTACGGTACTTCACAAGCGAGCGTTGAGCCATCGAGGCCATCGGCGCATGCTCTATTGTTTCTTTGCAATGAACCTTCTTTCTGAGCTCGGTATACACCTATAGATCCAACCGATTGCAAGAACAACACCCGCTTGAGGTCATGGAGAGCTGTAATACTTATACTAGCAGATCGACCTCCCAGCAGACACAGCTCACACTGATCCAGCATGAGGGGTGTTTGCTGGCTGACTCGAGAGCTTCACACATCGGCCAGTCGTACAGCCTACGTACGTCCACAGTCTGCCCCCAAAACCACGGCTTGTTGAGCCCTTGCATTGTGATCACAACGGTCCCCTGATCGCGCCAGTTCGATCTCCAGGACCCGACGGAACCGCTGGCCTGGCATGCCCGTTCGTCGTTACAACCAGGCCGTTCAGTGCACAGTTCCCAAGCGATGGTGTCAAGCACGGTCAAGGACAAGGCAAAGAGCTTAATCCTGCTTGGTAAGTCTCGAATATAAGACTCCCTAGCTCACACACGACTTCTATTTCCCATGATCAACATACCCGACTCATAATCTTGCCTCCTTCTTCTTCAATATTCTCCGCCAACATGTCAGCTTCCGCCATGGCGTTCGCTCCGACAAACAATCCCTTGACTGACACCACCAACCCAAGGGGCATGCAGTCGGCAATTATCGCTACCGTATTTGCCTGCATCGCCTTCTTCTTTGTCGCCCTACGAACATACACTCGCGCCGCTATTGTCCGCAACATGGGTGGTGAAGACTTTGTCATCATCGCTGCATGGATGTGCTGTCTGGGCATGTGCATCCTTGTTTGCCTCGAGGCAAAATACGGGAATGGTCGTCATATCGAGACCGTGTCTCCGGAAAACCTGAAGAACACCCTTTTCTTCCTTTACCTTTCTGTACCGATCTATCAGTTGGGCCTCGTCCTGGTCAAGGTCTCTTTTCTGGCATTACTATCGCATTTTCCCCGGCAAGAACATACGTATGGCCTGCAACATCCTGCTTGTCATCTCAGTTCTGTACGGCTTCTACTGCACTCTCAACAACATCTTTCTCTGCACGCCGGTCAAGTCTTACTGGGATTTGACCATCGCTGGAAAATGCCTCTCGCGACCGGCCGTCTGGTACTCCAACGCCGCCATCAACATCGCAACCGACATTGCCATCTTCGTCCTCCCGATGCCAGCTCTCTACTATCTTCACTTGCCAATGAAGCAGAAACTAGCTCTCATGGCCATCTTCGCCCTTGGGGCCTTGTACGTATCCTATCGATCACCAAATATCTCTGTGCTAACACCATACAGTGTCGTCCTGGTTTCCATTCTCCGCCTACCAGAGCTCCACATGCTCGTCGCTTCCCACGATCCCCTTTACGACGGGGCCGCCATTGCTTATTGGTCAAACGTCGAGCTCTGCGTTGGTGTCATCTGTGCCAGTTTGCCAACCCTCCGAGCCTTTGCAGCCCGCTACTTCCCCAAGTTGCTCGGCCAGTCGACCGGTGCTTATACAGATCCAAAGAGCAGGGGCGACGCCGAGACTGGCATGAAATCTGCCAAGTCCAAGGGTGGTGCTGGTGTCTCCGTTTTCGACAACAAGGCCGATGGCGAGATTCAGGTCGTCACGGTCATCGCGCAGGATCGGGACGATGCCTCACTTGGAGGCAGCAGTGGTGAGAAGCCGGCACCCAAGTAGACACTGCAAGGGATCATTGCGCTCACTGTTGCTCTGCCTATTCTTCAATTCTTCCCTGTCCTTGTAGTTATAGTCTATGGGTGGCTTCGTGTTTCTATTTATCCCGCCTAGCAAGTTAACTCCTTCCCTGCCTCATCAATGACACTTGAACGATAAAGAAGCCTAAGTCTTGCATGCCCGCCAGGCGTCCTCTGCACGATGGTCGCCAATTGTAGTGATGACTCGAGGTACTCATTGTTCCTCCTCTATCTTCAGCAGTGCCCTTGTCGGATCTCTCCACGCCTCTGATCCCGCCGTTGTACACTATCCTAGGAACAGCAGCGTTCTCGCCTGCAACGTTGGTCTGTGCCGAATAACGTGTCTCAAACAACTCTATCGAAGTCAATATCGACACTCCTCGCTCAGCCATGAACGTTCAGGTATCAGTCCTGAACAACAGTGGAAGCTTGTCCAAGGAGTTGGCTCCGCCAGATACTGGCACCATCATTGGCGTCCCTAGCATATCCAGCTTGGTGGTTTCGCGGCTTGTTCCGAGTCATCCAAGTCAACTGCTGGGAAACGTGTCTGTTGGTGGTACAGACTATGCTGTCGATAGGTCGATGCACCATAACCATCCCAAGTCTACTTTGTCCCTACCTCGCGCCCTCGACAGAGTAACCACACTTGCAGTCAGAGTACCACACTTGCAGAATCAAAGGATAAGGCAGGCGCACATCCAGCGCCAAGATGTGTGAACAGTACCCATGTGATTGTAGTGCCGACAAGCATTGCGATGCAAGGAGCCTCATCTACAGCTGTACAGTGGAGTCTGGATATAACGTTAGCTTGGTGCAAGTGCTCTTCTAACGTTATAGCCAGTCAAACAGTGTGTCAAATAAGGTAGTGTAATAGCTGTCAAATTGCTTAATTCTGTGCTTAGCTACCTCTTGAAGAACTAGTGAATAGTCGGCTACCTTATAGAGGCTCTTAAGCGTGCTTAAATAACCTTCTAATGCTCCTCTACCTCCTTTAATAGCTTAAAGTTGTACTCCTCTAACTGCTCTTTATATAGCTATAGCTATGCAAGTGCTTAGAGAGCTTTAATATACTTCACACGAGAGAGCACCTCTATAGCCTCCTCCTCCTCCTCCTCCTCCTCCTCTAGCGCTAGAGCGTATTAGTTAGCAATCTGCTAGAGGAAAGCCTTACTAAGCTCTTTATAGGTATCCTCTACTACCTTCTCCTCTGGTTAGAGAAGGCTAGCTACTATTATTACTAGATAGATAACTTTCTTAGCTTATAAAGTATATAGCTATTAGGGGTAGATTATATTAATACTAGTAAGTATATATAACAATCTGCTAGAGTAGTGTAAGGATGGCTCTAATTCTGTAGTGCGAATAATACTTAAGGAAATTAAGTTCCTTAGGCAGTGCGCACTAAAGTTAGAGCCTGTACGCATAGGCTATCCGAAGCCGGCTAGACTCTAAATTCTTACAGCTAATTAGCGCCTAACGCCTAAGCTCCTAAAAATACCTATAACATCACCTCCCCCTCTAGCTGATGTCCCTAGTAGCTGGCCTTAATAAAAACCTATTAAACCTTAGTAGGGACTATAGGAAAAGAGTGTCTAGTAGTGCTACTTCTATCTACTTGCGTCTATATAGTGATTTTTGCGCAAGACGCATGCGACAAGTAAGGTTATTGCGGCTTTGTCGCTTCTAGAAAGGTAGGTAATGTGCGCTTTGTTTAGGCTTTATTTAGGATTTTTGCCCTCTAGGTCCTTAGTGCTAGGATTTCCTTTGTTGCGTAGGACAATAACAATAATTATAGCTAAAATATATTTCTACGACGCGCCCGCTCTTCTCTTCTTCTATAACAACACCTATTATGCATACTATACCTTCCTCGCCTAGCATTATAGTTGCCTTTAGTAGGCTAATATACATCTCTACTCCTGCTCTTAATTACGCTCCCGAATATGCTTTTAGTAGGCGAGCGACCTGCGACACAACTATGCCCTACGTGCCGACTTGCATGTGCTACATATACAAAATTACGAAGTATAGCATTGTCTATAACAAGCTAAACCTCAAGAGGTATAACTATTGCACTTATAGTAATAGGTCTTCCTATACTCTAGTAAGAATACCTATAAGTAATACCTATATACGACCTTACTAATACCCTTAGGTTCTAATTAGCTTTAATAGTCGCGTAGAGCGTATATATGCTTTCTATAATGCCTACTCTAATACTATAGCTACTAGTACTTTCCCTAGGAATAGGAGAGGCACCGACTCTCTCATTTAGTGTATAGGCTTAAAGCTTACACGCGCCTAGTATACTTTAACTCGATAGCTGGAGAATTATAGGTGTATCGTAGGGCTTAGGGGCAATCCTTTAGAGATGCCTATAAAAGTTCCTAAGTCTAGCCCTAACATAGAGAGGCTATAGCTATTAGAGTAAAGGAGAATTACTAATGTCCTTAAATAGATAGCTATTTAGCAGTTTAGCTACGTAAGTTTACACTTGTCTCGTAGCTTAGTATTATACTAACAGCTATAATAGTCTAGTCCCTTAGGCTTTAGTAGTGGAGGGCCTAGTAGTGGTCCTTATCTAATGTTTAGGCCTAGTAGTCCTAGTAGAGGTAATGCTAGTAGCGGCAATAGCGGTGTAAGTTCGCACCTGCCTCTTAGTTACATCGTATACTAACATCGTAAATAGGGTAGTAGTAGTGGTCATGGTAGTAGTAGCAATAGTAGGGGTAGAGGAGATAGTAGAGATAGTAGTAGTAGTAGTAGAGATAGAGGTAGTAATAACAGTAGTAGCTCTAGTATAAGTTTACTACTGCCTCGCACCTATCTCGTATACTAATATCGTGGATAGGATGATAGCTCTGATTCTGGCTCTAGATCTAGGTCTAGTTCTAGTTCTAAATCTAGTAAGGAGAGTAGTAAGGAGGCTAGTAAGGAGAGTAAGTTTAGTAGGTTTAGAGAGGAGGATAATAATAATAAGCAGGTCGAGGTATAATCGCACTTGTGTCGCTTGTTGGTCGCTTGCTAATATTATAGCTAGGATAATCTAGATGTTATAATTGAGAATAAGTAGTTACTACGCTTGTCGCTTACGTTCTAGAGGAGTTAAGCAGGCATAGTATAGGTGTTTCTAGCGTTGTTCTCGCGAAGATACTAGGCTACAGAGCCTATAGATAGCAATAAATAGTTTTAGATCCTTAGCCTTATACTTCTAGTGAAGTTATGAGGTTAAAGTCCCTAATGCTAAGGATACTTATTGCGAGTCTATAGCGGCATTCCTGCGAGTAAACTACCGGCCTACGCTAAGCTACTTATTCTTATCTTGTTCCCGGTTACGCTTGCTACTCTTCCTGAACTTCCTTAACAAGTTATCTATCTCTTTAAAGTCCTCTTCCTTTGTCTAGAAGCTTTTAGTCTTATTATATCCTTCCTATTTAAGTAGATACTCCTTCTTTCCTACGCATGTAGTGTACTTAGCTAATATCTTTTCCACTTGCTATACTTGTTCTCTGTCCTCTGCTAACTCTAGCGCCCTTGTATTAGGTAGTTCCTCTCCTTCTCTTAGGTAAAAAGGCTCTAGTAGTAATATATAGAACATATCGTGTATGCGATAGTTGCTTAGTAGCTACAAGCGATATGCCTATAAGTTAATCGCTTCTTTTACGCGAAAAGGGCCTATAAACTTGTCTAAAAGTTTCCTACTTAGTGCTTTAAGCTTGAGGTTCTTTGTGTTTAGCTACACTAAGTCCCTTAGTTTAAACCTTATAGGGGTATACTTCCTGTTGTAGTACTATGTTTAATACTCTACTATAGCACTTAAGCGCTCTTATAGAGTTGCCCGTAATGTATATATATTCTGCACTTGTCGTACTACTACTAGTACCTCCCCCTCTAGCCGCCTATCCTTAGGTAGAAGGTAGAGAATAGAGTGTTTACTAAGCATAGTATAGAATGGTGTCTCTTTAGTAGCTACATGTATAGAGTTGTTGTAAGTAAACTCGGCTATATAAAGTAGACTTAGCTAGTTAGACTAGTTCTCTATAGTAAAGACTCGAAGGTAGTACTTTAAAGTCTAATTCTAGCGTTCTATTTAGCTGTCCGTTTACAGATAGAAAGCTATACTTAACCTGTGCTTTACCTGTATTTAGTAGCAAATCTCTGTCTAGAATTAACTAGTAAACAGAGATCCCCTGTCTAATATAATGCCCTTTTGCGTACTATATTTGCAAATCACATACTTAAAGTAGACATCTATAAAGCCTTTTATAGTCTATGTCTCCTTAGCTGCAATATAGATAGCTATCTTAGATAATCTGTTACAGATTATAAGGATAGCATTATAAGCGCTACTATTGTACATTGCAGGAGGTAACTTTATAATAAAGTCTAGTGTAACTTCTTTAAAGATATTAGTAGGGACAGGTAAGAAGGAGAGCTTACTATATAGTATATGCCTTAGTGCTTTTAACCTTTAGTAAGTGCTATATAACTTTATATACTTACGCACTTCTTGATCTAATAATAGCTAGTAGTAGTGTCTACTAATTAGATTATACGTTCTAGCTGCGCTATAGTAGCCCGCTATACGAGAGTTATAGTGTTAGTATAGGATTTCTTGCCTAAGGCTAGGTTTATTAGGAATATATAGCCTACTCTTGTATATTAGAGTACTATCTTTACGTTTGCGCTATGCTAGTGTCTTCTTGCTGCTTCGGGTGCGATCTTCCTGCTCTAAATCGGCTATATACTTAACTACAAAAGCGTCCTTCTACTAAAGTGTATAGATAGTTTATAATAGAGAGGTGTCCCCTACTAATGCAAGTTCGCTAGTAACTAGCACTCTAGCTGCGTAGCGTAGCACGCATAGCATGTATTCTATAGCACTAGCGGTTTAGCTAGATCCGCGTTTGTAACTTATAGGCTGTTAACCTACAAGTTCCGAGCTATGCTCGAGATAGGAGCTAAACCTACTAACTACCTATACTTTAGCAGTAACTAGATTTAATCTAAGATCACTTACTAAGTTAAGCTTGTTCTATAAGGTTAGTAATAACCTTGTAAGTGCGTGGTTCTCTTTAAAGTAGTCTACCCTTCGTAAGGGCCTATCTGCTAGATTAGACTTGCTAGGTCTATACTAGACTTTAAAATTAAAGGCTCCTAGATAGGACACCTATCTTGCCTAGCGTAGGTTTAGCTTGCTTACATCGCGCATGCCTCGTAGGTTGTTATAGTTACTGAGGACCTATACTATATGTTAAGTGCCCTCTAAATAGTAGTACTATTGCTTAAAGTAATATACAATTACGTATAGTTCTTAGTTATAAACCTCCTAGTTATGCTCTGCTTCTTATAGCTTCTTAGAGATGAAAGCTACTAGGTGCTATTTGTCATCTTTAAAGAGCTATAAGAGGATACTAGCTACTGCAAAGGTAGAGGTATCTGTCTCTAGGCGTATCGGACGCTAGGGGTCGAAGTAGCACAGGAGCGGCGCATCTATAAAGCAGGCTTTAAGCTAAACAAAGCTCTCTTCTGCTAAGTCTAGCTATATAAAGGTAGCGTGCTCTTTCTTTAAGAGATCTGTTATAGGTGCTATTAGCTTTGTATAATTCTAAATAAATCTATAATAGAAGTTAGCAAAGCTAAGGAATAACTAAAGCTCCTTAACGCTAGTTAGTCGAGGCTATCTAGAGATAGTTACTACTCTCGCTAGATTAGCGTAGACACCTCGCGTGCCTATAACAAACCCTAAGAAGGAAACCTCCTTAGTAGTAAAGGTGTACTTAGCTAAGTTAGTATATAGCTCTACCTGTCTTAGGCGTTTAAGAACTACGCTAACTGCTCGCTAGTAGGTCTCTAGATCCTCGCTATAGGTGTAGATAAGGATATTATTAAGGTACACTACATAGAGATTGTCTACTAGCTCTCTTAGGGTCTAGTTAATATAAGCTTAGAAGGTAGTAGGAGCGTTAGTAAGCCTAAAGGGTATAACTAGATATTTAAAGTGTCTATAGCGCGTTCTAAAGGCTGTCTTCCATTTATCCCCTAGACTAATACGGATTCTGTTGTAGGTATCCTTTAGATCTAAGGTCGTATAGTAATATACGCCTAACAAGTAATCTAGCGTCTTACTTACTAAGGGGAGCGGGTAACGATCCTTGATAGTAATAGCGTTAAGGCCTCTATAATCTACACACAGGCGGAGGGTGCTATCCTTCTTTAGTATAAACAGGATAGGGGCTCCTACTAGGCTTATGCTATAGCGGATCTAGCCTTTCTTTAGGGCGTCTTCGAGGTATGCTTGTAGCATCTCTAGCTTACGTAAGGAGAGGTTATAAAGCGGGCTATAAGGTAGCTCTTTTCCTAGCATAATTAGGATCTAATAGTCTCCCTCCTTTATAGTTAGTAGAATCTTAGCTATATCTAAGTTAAATACATCTAGGTAGTCTAACAAGGCGTCTAGCATACGATGCTCCTAAGAGACATCTACGATCTAGATGCGTACGACTATACCCTTACATTCTAGGTCGCTCCTAACTACACCCAGGAAATGGATATAACCTTCTTCCTTCTCTAGCTGCTAGATAGTAACTATTTAGATATGTAAATTATCCTTAATTCTCTATGCCTAGGTTTACTGTCTATAGTTAAGTTAGATGTCCTCCCTCTATAAGAAGGAGTTACCTAGGAGTAACTTAGGTCCTTCTTTGTCTACTCTATAGACTACAGTCTTAACCCTGCAGGTAGCATCTCGGTCGTCGGTAAGTACTACCTATATCTCGTACGCTACATAAGTAGCTTTCCTTTCTGAGCCTACCTAGGCTAGCTATAGGAGGTCGCTTAGGATTAATTTAAGGTTTATTTCAACTACTATATGCTAGCTAATAAGGCTAATCTCTACCTATAGGTCAAGAATGACCCCTACTTGGCAGTCGACGCTAGTAGCTTCTATTGCGATATAGGTGTACCTTATCCCTAGTAAGATGTTAATAGCTTAGCGCCTCGCAGTTCCCGAGGTAACTACGAGGCTTAGCCTTTTCCCTAGGCCTATCTAACCCGAGTAACAGGCTCTTTGTTTACATCTAAGAGTTTAGCCTTTTTCTGGCATTTATTAGCATAGTGCCTCTTCCTTTTGCAGAAGTAGTACTCTATCTCTACCTTATAGGAGGAGGAAGAGTTCTTCTTAGTAGAGCTTTCTTTTAGCTAGTCTTCTCTTTATGGCTTTCTAGAGCTACCTACGGGCCGGTTACGAGAGGTCTATAGTTTGCTAGCGCTCTAGAGATTACACTCTAGCGTTACTCCTAAGTTAATAAGCGCTTCTCTAGTGGGAGGTACTAAGTGGTAGTTAGTAATTACTCGCTATAGTTTAGAGCGGAGTTTAGAGAAGAGGTGTTACACGCGATGCTCCTCTAAGTAAGAGAGTAGCTAGTTCTTAAGAGTCTCTAAGTAGGTTACAAAAGTCCAGATATTCTAGCTAGGTAGCTATACTATAGCAGCATGCGTAGTGGTTGCTTCTAAGGTGCAGTTAATTAGATTAGAGAGTATGTCTAGTAAGTAGGTCTTAAACTACTCCTAGCTATAGAGATTTATAACAAGCTCGCGCTCTAGGTAAGAGTACTAGGCTTCGCACGGTTCTCCCGCTAGATACTAGCTTACCTATATAACCTTCTTATTCTCTAACTAGAAGTTCTTAGGGGTAAGTTAGAAGGCTATTTTATAGCTTCTAACAAATTCCTTATGTTCTCTTAGGCTCCTCCCTTTGTATTCCTTAGGATCTTTCGGTCTTATACTACGCTTCGCCCGCGAGAGTCCTACGTTCTAAGATGTGTAGTACTTGTAGCTCGTGGCTAAAGATCTTATACCTGTATCACTTCGGAGGTCGATAGTGTCTAGATTTGCTCCCTTCTCGAGTAGAGTAATTTACTTCTCTATCTACCTAAGGGTTCGCTCTTGTAGGAGGCAATTACGACACTATTTAGCGTCGTAGATGTATTCTTCTAGCGATATAGTTACTATAATCGGTTCTCCCGGAGTAGTTATTAGAGTCCTAGATTCCTCTTTATTGCTTATAGAGCCTAACTATGTCCTTATAACAGCTATTCTTAAACTACTTCCTAAGTAGAGTAAGGAAGTATTATTATGTTAGGGGTAGATTATATTAATACTAGTAAGTATATATAATAATCTACTAGAGTAGTATAAGGATAGCTCTAATTCTGTAGTACGAATAATACTTAAGGAAATTAAGTTCCTTAGGCAGTGTACACTAAAGTCAGAGCCTGTACGTATAGGCTATCCGAAGCTAGCTAGACTCTAAATCCTTATAGCCAATTAGCGCCTAACGCCTAAGCCCCTAAAAATACCTATAACAATAGCTATTAAGATACTACTACCTCTACCTCTATGTTAATAGTCCTTAGTAGTATATTGCTATACTCCTTCTACTAGCTCTTAAGTGTTATTAGGCCTTTAACTACGCCGAGCAAGGTAGAGTAAAGCTAGTAGTTCTAGATAGTAGTTGCTAAGACTTTATCCTAAGTCTATAGAGTATCGCGAATAGCCTTAAGGACGTTAATAGTAACTAGAGAATCGCGTAAGAGTTTAATCTCTTCTAGTATATAAGCAAGCTAGCGCTTCCGATAGTAGGTCTTAAAGTAGCAAATAATACCTTAATTAAGTAGCTAGTATTTGCTTGTTGAATTAGCTAGTAGCTAGATTACCTTAATGTTATAAAGTTCATGTTAAATAGCTATAACTATACACTCGTAAGCTAAGAAGTTATTAAGGAGGAGTGTAATCTAGAGTATAATATTAGTATACACTTACGTTAGTATATAAAGAATTTGCTACTTATCTTCCTGTCTTAAACTTGCTAGTTTAACTACTTTAGATATTGCTTAAAGATAGCACTAGTTATCTAAGTAGTCTTATTTGCTCGCTAGAACATATTCTAGTGCTTAATATTAATACTAGCTACCTTAAAACACCGAGGCTTTAAGGTATAGCTAATTATCTAAGGCTTAAGCTTATAGTTACTAGAAGCGTTATAAGTAAAAAGCATAGAGAGTTACTTTTTGTAGCGCTTAGTGCTAGGAAGCACTTAAGAGGCTAGTAACTAATCTAGTACTATTATATAGAAGAGGCTAGTCTTATTAGCATTATACTAATTATCTAGATAATAGGCTAATAAGCACTCTCTAACCTTTATAAGCTCTTTAGTATAATTCTCTTTATTAATATTACTAGCCTTACTATAGTAGACTTATTGTTTTATACTATACTAACTCTTAAAACTAGCTAGCTAGCTAGTTAAGAACTTTAGCATTTCTAAGCTAGTATACTAAGGTATTACCTTCTATAACCTCTTAGCTTGCTCTTTTAATAGTACACTAGTAACTAGTATTAACTACTCTATCTTTAACTACTACTAAAAGAGCGTAGCTTCAAGATTTAGATAGTACTTAAGGTAGCACTTCTTAGAGTCTAGCTTTGCCTTATTACCTAGCTAGTAGCTAACTTAGCGAAGAATATTAGAGATTAATAATTAATAGATATTATAACTCTATAGCTTAGTAAAGTACTCTATAAGGTGTTATTAACTATAGTAAGGGAACTCCTTATAGCGCTAACGGATTAAGGCCTTTTAGCTAGCAGTAATAGCGTTCCTTGGAGGCATAGCTAAAAGCGATAACTATACCAAAATTAGTAATCTATATAACAATAAAAGAGCTAGTAGATTAATATAATAGTATAGCTAGAGAGGAGCTTATTTGGCACACAAAATAAACAGTGAAAAGCAACTCTAACGTAATAGCCAAGATAACGGTGTAAAAACTAACGCTATATAGAGACTCCACTGTATCATGGCATCAAAGGGTGAGGTGCCCTCGTCGAAGGTGGTGTCACCTCGGTAATTCCCGCCAAGTGTTCGGGCAAATCCGGATCTGCCAACGGTTTCGATCATCACCACTCCAAACCCACCCCTAGACCCATCACTGGGACTCCACGGGACACGAGACCTCAAAGCTGGGAACTCCAGACCATCGGTATCGTCCCTCGACTCATTCCGGGGCCCCGCAATTCCATCATGTCCTCATCCGGTAGCCCGCTCTTCACAGTCCCGATCGCCTCGGGAGGCCAGGTCGAGGTGACCAGCCCGGCCTCCAAGGTCTATGTCGTAACATTCACAGCGCCTCCCGATAACAGACTGAAGACCGTGGGTGCATTTCTGTTCAAAGTGGCGCACATCTGACATTTCCAGGACTTCTGTCAGGCTCTCATATTAGCTCTCGACATCCTCGAATTCAAGCATCCTCATGGCGTGGTCATCACGACCTCAGGCATTCCAAAATTCTTCTCAAACGGACTTGATCTAGTGCACGCCAACTACACACCTTATTTCTTCACAGACTCGTTATATGCTCTATGGCGACGATTGCTGATGTTAGTATGGCCTATTAGGATATATACTGCCGGACTGATAAGCCAGATATCCAATGCCGACAATCGCATTGATCAACGGCCACGCCTTTGCCGGCGCTTTGATGCTTGCCATGCATCATGACTATCGGATCATGAACCCTCACAAGGGCTACCTGTGCCTTAACGAGGTCGAGCTTGGTGTTCCCCTTCGACCACCAATGTCGTCCATCTTCCGGCAAAAGACCCCGCCGACCACATACAGAACACTTGTACTCGAAGGCAAGAGATTCAAAGTGAGTATCCTCAAGTCCTTGACGAGCACAGAGCACTGACCAGTAATCAGGCACTCGACGCATTGAAGGATGGAATCATTGATCATCTAGGAGATCTCGACGAGGCGCTCAAATTCGTCGAGGAGCTACAGCTTACTAAGAAGGCCGAGAAGGGTGTGTATGGGGAGCTCAAGCGAGAGATGTACCGCGAATCACTGCATCTGCTTGAGAATCCTCATGAGGAAGCGAATCGGACACTGGAAATCACATTGTCCAAGGCCAAAGAAGACGCGGTGAGGAAGCAGAAGGTGCAGGCATGGTCAGCAAAGGCCAAATTGTAGGATATGTACAACAAATCCAATAGACATGACTTCTCGCGATGCTCAAAATCGCACGTGATCTGAATCTTATGTCAACCGAGGTATAGGCTGGAGCGCCAAGAAAGACCCTAATTCAGTTCACCCAAGGATAAACTAAGCACTCTTTAACAACTTCACTAGCTTATAATCAAATTAATTAGTTATTGTCTTAATCTGTTACTATCAAGGAGCTCTTTTGATTTAGTTATCTCTTAGTTTAACAGGTTAAGTATTTATATAGTTATAATCTATCTAATTTTAGTAGATTAGATAGTAATAAATCTCTTTCTCTCCCTATACATAAGTTAACAGTTATAAGCCTAGTATAACTACCCCTATATAAGTAATTCATTTAGTTACTTCTCTATCTTATTTATTAGTTTATTCTCTATTATCTTACTTTTTAAGCACTAGAATCTATTAAGAACTACCTTATCTATAACTATAGGATTTAGGTATTAACAAAGAGATAAATAACTATAGATACTAATACCTTAACGGCTAGAACCCCTATTATCTTAGCTATAATAGCTAAATAAGCTAGCTAGCTATATATTATTAAGATAAGAGCTATAAACACTAAGATCTAGTACCTTATTAACCCTTAGGAAATAGTTAAACTAGAAGGACTCTCTAAGCCTTAGAGGCTAGATATAGTAAATCCTAACTTCTTAGCACTCTTCTAGATCTATAAGAAGGAGTAAGCTTAGTATAACAAGTAGTATAAGGCCTTAGCTAACTTAATAAGCCTTATCTAGTTATCTATTGCCCCTTAGGTCCTTACTATTATCTAGCTAGAGGAAGATCCTTATCTATAGGCTATCCTTAGAGTACTAAAGAATAGATTTATACTATCTAATACTACTATTTAGCTTAAGGTAGAAGCTCTATAGAAGAAGTAACTCTTAGATCTAAGTCTTTAAAATATAGACTATTAGTTATAGCAATAGGAAGAGGTTATAGATAAGGCTATTACCTATATATTACTAGAGGCTTAAGGCTTAAGGCTATAGAGAGACTTCTTACTCTCTATCTTAAGGACTAAGCTAGTATTTACTAACAAATATCTTATTAATTTAGACTTACTAACTCTACTAATACTACTTAAACTAATTACTAAGTTTAGATAGTTCTATAAGTTATATAAGCTATATACTACTATAAAGGCTAGTAAAGGAGTAATAGTATTTCCTATAGCTACTAAGGACTCTTATAAAGAGAACTCTAGTTCCCCTAGGAAGCCTAGATATATATACTAGAAGAGGTATAGGTAGAGTAAGTATTACTATCTAAATAAGTACCTTAAGCTAGAGAGGTAGTTACTAAACTAATAGACTCTTAAAGAGGTTAAGTAAAGGCTAAATAATAAAGCCTTAAGGGATAAGGTTAAAGCTACTCTTACTAAGGAAGCTAACCTTTAGAAGGAGTTATCTCTACTAGTACTAATTAATATAGCTATAACTATTAGATTATACTTAGTATTTATCTTAGCTACTAGTAATATATCTAGCTTATAGATTCTCGATTCTAAAGTAACTAATTATATCTATAATTATACTATAAAGGATAGATATAAGGTTACTAGAATTATAGAACCTTATAAGAAGCTATTTTATAGTAACTCCTTACTTAAGATTAAGAGTTAGAGAACTATTAATATTATAGCTATCTACAAGAAATAGCTAGTAACTATCTATCTTACTCGTGTAGCCTATATACTATCTATTATAACTAATCTAGTTAGTCTTAGGAGGTTCGTTAATAGGGAAGTCTATTAGAACACTTAAACTATAGAGATTAGTTACTAAGGAAAAGTACTCTTCTTAGTTATACTAAAACATAACTAATATATACTTAAGGATAACTCTAAGACTCTCTATATTACTACTATAGTATTAAGGGGTAATAAAGATCCTTACCTATTAGTATTTACCTTAGTTATTATAAGGACTAATTAATCTTAGTATAAAGTTATAGACTATCTAAGTATAGAGTCTATTAATTATCTTCTAGCTATTATAGTTAGTAGTAAACTAACTCTAACTAAGTCTAACTTAGCTTAGCTAATCTATCTTAGATTACTATATTAGACTTATAAGCTATCTAATGCTTAGTAGCTTATATTAAGGAGCTCTAACACTAAGATTACTAGAATAAAGCTCTTTAAGAGAACTATCTTTAATATTATTATTAATAGATTTATAGGCTTTAATAAGGTAAGATATATAAGTTACTTTATCTATAGGATAACTAACTATAATCTAGTTACGAGTTATACTTATAGATATAAGCTTAATAAAATTACTATTAAGATAATTACCTATATTAAGAATAACCTTAGCTTTAAGATTAGATTTATTAGGAGCGATAATAAGAGTGTATTTAGCCTTAGATTTACTATCTTCCTTAATAGTAAAGGTATTTAGTATAAGCTATCTACTCCTTATACTCCTATATAGAATAGTTATAGTAAGAGAATTAAATTAATACTATTAAGGAGAGTAAGAGTAATTACTATCTTTACTAATCTTCTAAAGGAATTACACTCTAAACTCTATAGGTTAGTAGCCTATCTAATAAATAGAACACCTCTTAGAAAGCTTAACTAGAAGACTCTCTTTAAGCTAGTATATAGATACTTCCTATCTATATTATATCTAAGGCCTCTTAGATACAAGGCTTATACCTTAGATAAGCATATTATAAGTAGTAATAAGCTAGTACTAAGGGCTTATATTAGATACCTAGTTAGCTATAACGCTACTAATATCTTTAGGATCTATATACTAGCTACGAAGAAGATCCTTAGAACAAGAGATATAAGGTTTAATAAGACTTAGTTCTATAAGCTAGAAGAATAACCTTAACCTAAGTCTATTAGATTACTTAACTTACTAAGGCTTCTATAGGAAGTTAAGGAGTATAAGGCTTAAGCTAAAGAGGTAACTAAGATATAACCTAAATAACTAAATCTAGTTTAGTATCTAATTTAGAATCTAGTTTAGCTAACTAAAGAACTAAATAATTATAGTCTATTATTATAGCTAACTTTAGATCTAAGCCTAGCTTAAATTTAGGAAGTTTAATAGGCTCTATTACCTCTACTAGATAATTATAGTATATTATTATAGTTATTAATTCTAGATCTAAGCCTAGCTTAGATCTAGAAAGAGACATTACTAGAGTAATTCTTTAATACTCTAGCATCTCTACCTTCTATAGTTATATAGCTATTACCTCTACTAGAGGCTAAAGCTAAGACTAATAATTATAGAATAGAAGTTTAACCTAAAAGAGTACTTAAAATTTAGCCTAAACAATAGTTAAGGAGAATTACTACTAGGTTAGCTAACTTACTTCCTAAGTATATTATTACTATAAGAAGAACAAGAAAACTAAGGAAGTAAGCCTATATTACTACTCTAGTATATCTAGAATTAGTTCTTAGATATTATTATACCTTTAATACTTATCTATTAATAAGGCCTCCTTAGCCTAAGCTAGAACTAAGAGATAATCTCCTTCTACTACTAGCTAATATTAAAGAGCTTAAGGCTTATTCTTATAAGAAGTAATTCTAGTATACTATAAAAGTAGAATTACTTACTTTATATAAGAAGCATATATAGACTATTATACTAGCTACTTAAGTAACTAGTAAGTCTATTTCTTTAATATAGGTATTTATATATAAAGTTAATAATAAAGAAGAGATTATAAAGTATAAAGTAAAGCTTTATATAAGAGGTAATCTCTAATTAACGAAATTAGAGACTTATATAGTAACTCTAGCTACTAAGGTCTTTAGAATGCTTATAGCTATTCTTACTTATAAGGACATAGAGGCTATTTAGATAGATATTATTAATGCTTATATTAATAGCTTAATTAATAAGACTACCTACTATACTATCTCCTCTAGATTTAAGCTTATTCTAGAAGAGCTTAGGAAGGACTACTCTAGTATTATATTACCTAAGGCTATCCTCTTACTTAATAAGGCTCTATATAGTCTTAAATAAGCTCTAGCTCTCTAGTATATAGAATTTACTACTACTCTAAAGAGCTTTAGATTTACTTAGGCCTCTAAGGCTCTTTACCTCTAGCTAACTCCTAAAGTAATAATCTTCTTCTTTATAGATAATATTACTCTTATATACCTTAATAAGTATAAGTACAAGGCTAATACTATTATTATAGCTCTCTATACTAAGTATAAGATAAAGATACTTAGGAATCTTAGCTAGTTCCTAGTAATATAGGTTATAAGAGATAGATTAGCTAAGAAACTATAGCTAAGCTAAGTCTAGTACTTATAGTAAATATATAGCAGATTTATTACTAAGCCTATAAGGCTAGTATTATTACCTTTACTAGTAGAGATATTATAACTAAATAAAGACTAAGTATTACCTTAAGAGATCTATCTATATTAGTAGAAGATAGAATCTATTAACTTTGCTATAGTTATTATAAGGCCTAATATAGCCTTTATAGTATCTAGGTTGTTAGAATATCTAACTAATCCTTTACTAATATACTAGAGGCTAGTAAATAGAGTAATTTAATATCTCTATAAGACTAGAGATCTTGCCCTTAGCTTTAATAGATTATAACTACTACCTACCTTTAAGGCTTTATCTAATGCTAGCTTTAGAAGTTACTCTTTAAGGAAGAGCCTTTAGAGGTATCTATTTAAGATGTTCTAAGGCTCTATTAACTAGAAGACTATAAAGTAGCTAACTATTACTACTTCTAGTATAGAAGCTAAGCTACTTACTCTTATAGAAACTATAAAGTAAGTAATATAGTAGAGGAGGCTAATAGCCTCTATCTATCTACTAAAGTATATTAATATTTAGTATAATAACTAGTAGACTATTAGCCTTATTACTAATTCTATTAAGAAGCTTAATACACGCCTTCGGTATATTAATATCTATTATTACTAGCTAAGGCAAGAAGTTAGCTAAACTAGACCTATCTCTATAATATAGACTCTATTAGCTAATACACTAGCTAATAGATTAACTAAGTTACTATAAGAGTAGGTATATAGTAACGTATAGAACTACTAGTATCTACTAATTAGATAGGTAGATAAACTAATAGCTGCCTTTGTTTAATAAGGCCGGAAGCCTTACGGAAGGCAGCTAGAGAGAGTCTATTACGTAATAGGCTTAGCTAGAGCTATAATACTAAGTCTCCTCTATAATTATCCCTCCTCTATATTTAATCGTTCTCGATTAAACTATATCCTTCGTAGGCCTTGCATTTGTACTTATAGGCCTCCTCTATAAGAGTAGGTTAGTACTCTCGAGTATAAGGGAAGTACTTAGCTTCTTTGTCTATACTCTACATCTATCGTGCCTTTATTTGCCGCTAATAGTAATATATTATAGCAAACGTAACCTCTCGTCTAATCCTCTATTACTAAAGCACTTATTACTATAAAATAACTAGTGCCTTAGTAAATATATATAATTTGTCGTTTACTACTATAGAACCCTCTCGGAGGCTTCTAGTAAGTGCTCTATTCCGACACTTTATAACGTTAAGTACCTTAACGATACTACTACCTCCTAGGAGATAGCGATATATATAGATCTACTTCTTGTGTTTATTACGCTATGCAATAAATAGACTACGCCTATATAGGTACGTCTCTTACTACTAAACACTTCGCTTCTTCTACTATACTACTTCTACGTAAGTTACTACCTTCTAATACACTTATAAGCTATTATACCTCCTAAGCGTGTTTAGGCTAGTCTACTACGTATCTCTCCTTACTTTCTCTATAGTACTTATACTAGAGATCTTGTTAGTAAGTATCTAGAGTTCTACTAGTATCCTATTAGAAGTATAGCTAACACTACTAGAAAACCCCTACGACTACGAGACTAGTATTACTAGATCTTATGCTTGCTATAAGAAGGCTAAGGGCGCCTGTTGCGCTATTATAGATAACGTCCTCTTAGACTTCGTTAATAAGGCCTATACTACTACGTAGAAGTACGCTAATATATATCTCGATCTAACTAACTCTATACACGTCTAGAAGTAGTATAAGTACACCGACGAGCTTATAGCTACTATGTCTCGCGTTATAGAGCATAAGTAGGCTATCGGTGTTAAGAAGGCTTACACTAGCGCTAACATTACTTCCTTTACTAGTAAGGAACTAGAGTATACTAAGGTTACTAAACTTCGTAGTCTTTACGTCGCTACTAAGGACCTCGCGAGTATCCTCTATACTATAAGTAGTTCTCCTTCTAGTCTTAATGTCGCTAACTTATTCGTAGTACTTTACTAGAGAGGCTATCTCTAGAGCTCTAACTCTCTTCTATGCTAACGTCTATAGTAGAAAGCGTCCTACCGAAGAGTCTACTAGGTCTCTAGAGCCTAAGAAGACTACTAAGGCCATCGCTACCTCTAGTAAGACTACTCCTAAGAAGCCTAAGACACCTAAGTCTACTACTTCTACTAAAAAGGCTATAACTCTATCTAGTAAGGTCGCTAAGTCTACTACATAGGCTACTTCTAGTTACCGCTTGTCTCGCCTTAACTACGATACTACTATAACCGACACTAACGGTAAGGACAAGCTCGACCTTAGCGACCTTCCTAGATATACTCTTACTAAGAAGAGTAACTCCTCTACTAAGGTAGGTCTAGCCTTCTACTATATAGCTCCCGAGATCCTCGCTAACGACTTTTACGCCTTAAAGGTCTACGCTATATCTAGGCTTAACACTAGCTAGGCCCGCGACCGCTATAACACTATTATAGGTAGACTTAATACCTCTCCTATTAGTAGCTTCGCCTATGACGAGGCTAGGCTCTATTATTAGGCTATTAAGGAGTACCTCGCTACTGTCCTTACTCCTAGGGACCTTAGCACCTTCTCTGCTACTACCTACTCCGACCTAGACTTCGCTAGCTAGAGAGATAAGGACTTAGAGCTAGCCGAGCTCGACGCCTAGAACAGGACTAGTACTAAGGATCTAGTCTTAGCTAATTACTAGAATAGGCACGCTATAGCTCTTGCTATAGTATTATCTTATAGTCGTAGCTAAGTAGATATAGTCGAGGCTAGTAGATAAGGTTAATAGCGTCTAAGTAGATAGATTCTCGATAATATAATAACTATACTCTTACTACTTATCTCTATACTCTCTTCGTGACTCTACTATTAGCCTTCTAGCTAACGTCTATCTAATACTTAGTTACTGCTTCGGAGGTATTCTCTAATACCTCCTTTAGTTCCTAGGTTGCCTCTACTAGAGCGTAGCTCTTCTAGAGCACCTTTAGGAATATGTCTTCTTTCTGCCGACTATAGTCTAAGATTCTCTCTACCTTATATTCTATACTATTATCTACCTCGACTAGCCTAGAATCTACCTCGGCACCCCCTTAGAGGCTATATAGCTCGAGTAAGAAGACATAGAACACATTATAGATACGGAACCTATCTGGCAACTATAATCGGTAAGCCTAGGCTCCTATAGCATCTATAACCTCGAATAGTCTAAAGTACTTCGGCGCTAGCTTATACTTTACTACCTTTAGCCTTAGGTTCTTAGTAAATAGGAGAACCTTATCTTCTACCTTAAAGGATATTAGCCTATACTACTTATCGTAAGTGCTCTTCTACTACTTCTAAGCTTGCTTCTAGCGCTTCTATAAGCCTTGCCTTATAGAAACTAGAGTAGCTATATAATCTCGTATAGCTAGTACTCTCCTCTAAGAGAAACGCTCTTAGTCTCTATCTAGATTCCCCTTAGTATCCTTGCTAGTGTATATCTCGAATAGCGACATTTAGAGCGTCTTGTTCTAAGAGATATTAGCTACGTAAGTAGCTATTTTTAGCTAGTGTAACTAATTTAATTAGTCTTAAGCTCTGTAGTAACGGAGGTACTAGATAAGAGATTAGTTCTATTATTCCGTCTGTCTATCCGTTTAAGAGTAGAAGGTAGTCGACAAACGCCTTATAAACCTTAGTTCGTAGGCGATCGTTTACTAATAGGCCGTAGTAAAGACTGTACTATAGTCTAATACTACGCCTTCTAGAATGCTATACTCTAGCACGATGTAGTCGAAAAATAGCTCGGCTAACTACTAGGCTATTATCGTCTTCTAGCACGGGATATACTTTACTATTTTAGTAAGGTAATCTACTACTACAAGCACTACATCGTAGACTACCCTATTAAGCTTGCTTAGTAGCATATCTGTAATAAAGTCTATAGTAAGCTCTTTCTATAGCGCTTTAGGCATTAGTAGGTTTATAAGCTCGCTATAAGGCGTATAGGTCCGAGTCTTTATAGTCTAGTAAATATAGTAAGTCTTTACGTAGTCGTTAACGTTATAATATATACTAGACTAGAAGTACTTTCTAGCTAGGAGCTTATAGGTCTTATTATAGGCAAAGTGCTCTCTATTAAACCTGTCGTAGTGCTAGCGTAGTAGCTCTATATAGAGCGCTATATCTTCTAGCACATATATAGCATCGTTCTTATATAGAAGGTTCCTCTTCCGATGCTATACTAGAGGCTCTCTATTAGGTCTCTACTTAGAGAGATTCGCGCGCCTCTATACTAGCGAATTCTGCTACTATAGACTATAGATTACTTCGAGAAGCTAGTCTATAGGACTCTCTCTTTATAGATTTTCCTCTACCGTTACTACTACTATAGTAACTTAAGATATCGATCTTAGTATTATACTAACTTAGATTAAATCTGTCTTCCTTTGCTTTAACTATTTACTTTATAGCTAGTTAAGCTAGTTAGCTTCTAGAGAACTACCTCTAGCGTCTTTAGTATATTTCTTATTATTAGACTAGTTATTAGAAACCTCCTTAGAGGTCTACTAGTTCTTGTTTATATTTGAATAATTACTTTATACTACGTAGATGCTCGTATCTATATCTTCTTTAAAGGTAGTACTTCTTAGACGTTCTAATAAGGATATATAAATCTGCTATACTATGCTCCTAATAGCTAGTTAGCTAGCCCCTAGCTTCGACTATAAGGTCGGTAAGCTATTTATAAGGCTTATGTTATCTACTATTAGGTCTAGGCGACATAAGGAAGTATCTACTAGGTTCTTTAAGCCTATATAGTACTTAATTACAAAATTAAAAGCCTATAGATATATAGCCTAGCGGGCCTAATAGCTATTTAGCTACTTAGTTGTTATAAAGTACCTTAGGTTATTATAATCGAAGATTACTTAGACAGAGTCTAGAGTACTCTCGTAGTAGTGTCTCTACTGTTTAAATGCCTCTATAATAAAGAGAAGCTCCTAATTATAGGTCTTATAGTTCTACTCTATAGGTAGTATCTTCCGAGACTAGAAAGTAATAGAGTACTACTCGCTAGTTTCTCTAACTAGAAATAGCTAAGAGATAATTACTCTAAGAGTAAGCTTAGACACGTTAGTCTCTATTCTAATTAGCTTAGATAGGTTATAGTGCCTTAGTACTAGCGCTTCTATAAAGGCCTTCCTAATTGCCTTAAACGCTTCTTATTCCGGATTAGCCTACTTCTAGAGCGCCGATTACTTCCCTTTCTATAATCCTTTAAATAGAGCTATTAAGAGTCTTACGATCCTTAAATAGTTCTTAATAAACCGATAGTAGAAGTTAGTAAACTCTAGAAACTATTAAACGTCGTAGTAGCTATTTAGTGTAGGCTAATCTATAATAGCGGAGACTCTCTAGAGGTCTATTATAACTCCTTCGGTAGTTACTATAAAGCCTAGGAATTCGACCTTCTTCTAGAAGAAGTTATACTTCTTTAGGTTTATGTATAGCGCGAACTACCTTAACCTCTCTAGTACTAGTTAAAGGTACTACTCGTGCTCCTCTATAGAGTTACTATAGATAAGAATATCGTCTAGATAGACTACGTAAAAGACATTAACTAGCTCTATAAGAGCTTAATTAATATAGGCCTAGAAGGTAGTAGAGGCGTTAGTTAGCCTAAAGGGTATTACTATATACTTAAAGTAGCTATAACAAGTACAAAAAGTAGTCTTCTACTCGTCGCTAGCCTTAATTCTAATATAGTAATACGTATCCTTAAGATTAAGCTTAGAGTAAATAGCTACTCTATCTAGCCTATTAAGAGTCTTACTAATTAAGAGTAAAGAGTGCCGATTCTTAATAGTAATAGCGTTTAGGCTATAGTAGTTAATATAGAGTTATAAACTGCTATCTTTCTTAGGGACGAATAGGATTAGCGCGCTAGCTAGACTCTCTAACCTATAGATCTAGCTCTTAGCTAGTGCGTTATCGAGATACTTATAGAGAACTATAAGTTCCTTCTCTAAGAGGTTATAGAGGGAGCAAAAGGGAGACTCTTTGCCTTCTATTAGATCGATAGGGTATAATATATCTCCTATAGCGTATATCTATATAGGATCGATAATAAAGACGTTATAGTAGTCTTCTATATAGAATAGTAGCTTCGCCGCCCCGTTAGGTAGGACCTCTATAGAGGTACTAGCTACCTTCTAAACTATAGCGCCTAGTATTATATCTAATACTACTAGGGCAAATCCTTAGTTCCCTATAAGTAAGAGGTTATAGAACTCCTTAGCTCGTACTACTCTAATACTAGCAACGTCGTAGCTATATCTCTACTAGTTAGTATAACTATCTATTACGACACTCTAGTTATATCTCTACGGCCGGCCGAGAATAATAGAAGAGCTTGTTTCTAACGCATAGAACACGCCTTTTAACTCGCGCGTTACTCTAGTGTCGTCTATAAGGTAGAGATTAACCTCGTAGGCGCTATAATAGTAAGCCTCTTTACTCTAGAAGCCTCTAACCTAAGGGTACTCTACATCTGCCTTCTGTAAATTATGCTAAAGAGCGAATACTAGATCGATAACATTAACGTCTACTACGTTATCTAGTAGTACCTTAACTTCGACCTTACTATCGGGGCTAAGTACTAGGCTCTAATAGGCCTATACCGGAAGTACTACAGGAGCTCTATAGCTTCGAGGTAGACTTCTCTAGCGTCTAGCTATATATTAAGCAGGTGTAGGCGTACTATCTTCTACCTTAATATTCTAGACTCGATTACCTCCTTTACTACTACTTCGGCCGGCATTGCCCCCCTTAGAGTAGACTAATAAGTAGTAACCCTTCTCGTGATAATTATAGTACTTAACCTTAGAAAAGTCCTAAGTGTCTCTACTACCTTTCCGATTAGCCCCTTAGCTACTACTACTCTCGTAGCTCTTGCCTTTACTCTTGCTCTTACTCTTCTACCTATCCTCTATCTCGCTTCGAGCATGCTTACTATAGTCGCTGCCGGAGGCTTCTAGAGAAGCTCTATGCCGCTTCTATAGCTTATAGTCGTTGCTCTTAGCGAGGTTCTCGAGGGTAGAGGCTTATATAACAAGCTCTATATATGTAGAAGGCACATTAGAGAACTAGAGGATCTACTTATACAGATTAGGTAATAATTTAGCTAAATAGTGCTACGCTAGATGCTTACTGTTATACTTTAGCTCGATTATCTCTTCTAGAGATACTAGTTAATCCGAGAACTTCTAGGCGCTCTTACTCTCCTTCTAGAGGCAGTTTTAGTAGGAAAGAACTACATTTATCTCTCGATTAATAGGGTCTTCGACTTAGTTATTAACGAAGCTTAAGAAGTCCCCTTTATAGGAGAGATTACACTAGTTTAACGCATTAAGTGTATAGAGGCGTTCCTACGACTCTCTAAGAGATAGAGATAGATATATTATAGCGTAAGTAATATAGTACTAATCTAGATAAGGAGTATTAGTAAACCACGAAGGGTTATAGTTAAAGACTATCTAGAGGCTCCTTCTAAAGGACTAGGCCTTATAGATAGATTTAGCCTTATACTACTCTAGTTCCTTAGCCTTCGTAGAGAGCCTTCTAGTAGGCAGCGTTACTAGCTAGCTTATAGTAGGTAGACCTATCGAAACTAGTACTAGAGGAGCTATAGGTATTCTCTCGGTAGTTCTATAGGAACTAGCCGGAGTTACACTAGTATTCTAGAGGCGATTACGGTCTTAGACCGAATTCTCTAGGTTAGCTAGCTAAGCTATAATAGCCTTAAGCAACATAGTAGTATAGCTACTATTACTACTAGTTAGAGTATACTTTCCTTAGCTATCTCCGTTATCTCCTAGCTCTTCTAACATTCTCGACTATAGACGCGAAGTGTCCTCGATAATGCTACTATTCGTCTAGACAGCTTCCGAGTTAATTTGCTCTTATATAATCTAATTGTCTATATTAATAATTCTATAGGCTACGACTAAAGGGAGCTATTAGAACTATAAGAGTAGGTATATAGTAACGTATAGAACTACTAGTATCTACTAATTAGATAGGTAGATAAACTAATAGCTACCTTTGTTTAATGAGGCTAGAAGCCTCGCGGAAGGCAGCCGGAGAGGGTCCGTCACGTGACGGGCTTAGCTAGAGCTACAATGCCAAGTCTCCTCTACAGTTACTACCTTCTAGAAGGTATAAGGCTTTCTTAAAGTAGCTATTCCTTAAGTTAGTAGTCTACTAACTAGCTATAATAGCCTTATAGCTATTTAGTAAAGGGGTATATTAACTAAGGTATAGGCTAGAGCGCTAAGAAAGACTCTAATTTAGTTTACCTAAGGATAAACTAAGTACTCTTTAACAACTTTACTAGCTTATAATTAAATTAATTAGTTATTATCTTAATCTATTACTGTCAAGGAGCTCTTTTGATTTAGTTATCTCTCAGTTTAATAGGTTAAGTATTTATGTAGTTACAATCCACCTAATTTTGGTGGATCAGGCAGTAATAAATCTCTTTCTCTCCCCACACACAAGTCAACATCTTACCCTGTCGACGTCCCGCCCCGCGTCTTGGCACGTCCATACCACAAAATTTATCAACTCACCTTCACAGCTTCTCCGCACCACACCAACGTTGCTGCATCCCGCAGCTCTCCCCTTAAACATGGAGGACCGTCCGCCCTTCAAACGAAAAGGCGACTTCCCGACCCCCGCCGCGCGCAAAACACCCAAGCTCTCCGACGGGCCCAAAACCGGCAAAATGTCTTTCGCGCAACGCATGATGGCCAAGATGGGCCACGTAGAAGGACAAGGTCTAGGAAAAGGTGGCGAGGGCATCATCAACCCAATCGAGGTGAAGCTGCGTCCGCAAGGAGCAGGTGTTGGTGCCGTGAAGGAGAAGACGGAGCAGTACAAGCAGGAGCAGAGGAGAGCGGCCGAGGCGCGAGGGGAGGAGTACGAGGATAGCAGTGATGAGGAGAGGAAGAAGAGGAAGCAGCGGAGGGAGAGGGCGAGGGAGGTGAGGGCTGCTGGGGGGACGGTGGCTGGCGCGGGAGAGGGGGGAAGGAGGAGGATGAAGTACAGGACTGTGGAGGAGGTGCAGGCTGCTGCGCCGGGGTTGGAGCTGCCAAGGGCGATGTTGGGGTCGACTGTGGATGCTACGGGGGGGCAGACGAAGTTGTTGACGAGTACGGCGGGGTTGATGAGTGGGGGGATGGTGAAAGCAGAGACGGAGGAGGAGAAGATCAAGAAGAGGGAGAAGCTGGAACTGGAGTCTTTTATTGAGGCGTGGCATGGACTGCAGGAGCGTAAGCTACATCTGGAGCAACATGAGGGACAATTACAGCTGGAGCTCAATCAGATGGTTGATGATATTGCGAAGATGAAGAGCGTGGTGGCTGCATTGGCTACGCTGCAGGTCACTCCTGAGGACAGCACACTGGGTGAGGCATCGTCATGGAAAGATGCTGTACAGAGAGTCCAAGCCCTTCAGGAGTCGCACAAGCACGAGATCGAAAGCTGCGGTCTCGGCGATGCTGCTGTCGCTGTACTGGCTCCGGTCTTCAAATCAGAAGTCGACGCATGGGAACCGCTGGAGCAGCCGCATCTCATGGTTGAGGACCTTATCGACATACGTCCAATTCTTGGCATCAGTACTGACGACGAGATCACCACAAATGGCGGCATCGATCCCTCCATGCGGAGATACAGAAAGCAGAAAGCAACAAGCGCTTTCGAGACGCTCATGTACAGGAACTGGCTACCAAAGATGCGCACAGCTATCATGGCTTGGAGCCCCTACGATTCACAGTCAATGATTGAGCTGATACAGTCTTGGAGACCGATCCTGCCCGCCTTCATATACTCGAATATTACGGACCAGTTATTGGTGCCGAAGCTATCTACAGCGCTGAAGTCTTGGTCGCCGCGAAAACGAGACTCGCCTGCACCACACATCTGGCTTTTTCCATGGCTCCCGCATTTACCGCCACATCATCTCGATACCAAGTCGCACTCTTCACTTCTTTACGAGGTCATACGTGCTCTCCGGTCAGCGTTGTCAAAGTGGAACATCGAATCCGGTGTACTCCCGGGTCTCTCACAATGGTCTACCCTTCTCAATATTCAAGACATCCTAATCAGCCACCTACTTCCCCGTCTGGCGGCTCATCTGTCTGCCAATCTGGAGATCGATCCGTCGGATCAAAAAGTCGACGCTCTGGACGCCGTGCTTGCTTGGAAGGGATACTTTAAGCCCGAAATATTTGCTCGACTCATGGTTGCCGAACTCTTCCCCAAGCTTCTCGGATTTCTGTACGAGTGGCTCACCAGCGACGGCGTGGATTTTGATGAGATCCCACTCTGGCTAGAGTGGTGGAGCGAAAGCGTCTTGCCCAAGGAGATCAACAGAACCAAGGACGTTCAAGCAGGATGGGCTTCGTTGAAGAAGATGGTAAACGACGCCTCGAACATCCTCGAAGAGGGTGGAAACCTCGCTACAGACTTGGTTCCGCCTGCTGCCGGTCCGACCAAGCCGATCGTCAAGGACGCCAGGGTGAAGAAGGTTGTGGAAGAAGGCAGGACCGAGACAGGCGCCAGAAAAATGGAGAGGACCGAGATCACCTTTAAGGATGAGGTGGAAGCTTGGTGTGCTGAAGAGGACCTAATGATGCTGCCACTACGCGAAGCACATCAAGCAACCGGCAATGCGTTGTTCAGGATCACGGCACGCTTTGACGGCAAGGGCGGTGTTATCTGCTTCATCGCCGGCGACGTGGTGTGGGCGCAAGTCAAAGGAGAGAAGGATAGGTTCAACCCGGCACAGCTGGACTCTTCTTTGGCTGCTCGAGCAGGCAAGAAGTGATAGCAAACGAATTCGCTGGACTGTCAAATGGTGAGACTGCCCACCCTATACCCCTGAGCAGACTTTAGCCGTGGCTTTTGCTAATTGAGAGGGAAGGGGCAGGTGCATGTCGATAGGCCGGAAGGGATGAGGTAGAGGCATTACGGAGACGCACGAAACTGGTCATAGAATCACTTTGGCCAACCCGAGATACCTATCGATCCCTGATCTATCTTCAAATTTCGTTGCTTGTTGTGAAATGGCCCCTGAGATAGATCCGATGAACTTAGCGGAGGCATCTGCGGTCGGAGAAGAATTGCTCCTCCGCGATTAGTCGGCGCCGAATCTACAATCGGTGTCGTCACCAAGCGTTCCTAGTCGCGATCTGGAGGCCGCTGTCGATCACCTTGACTTTTGTGTGAGCTCGCTCTCCGAACTTATTGATGCGTGTTTTATATTTCTGACATATTCCTGGACCTCATTTGCTTTACACTCTCCCACCACTACTCTTCTCGAGACGGCATGACTGCTGACAAGACGTCGCATTCAAAGTCATTCATCCGATGTCGGCGTCGGTGAGGGAGGAGATCCCAAATGCTCAAGCAGCACCAAAGATACAATTACCACAACCGCACAAAGCCGTGACCGTGCCGGATAATAACTACAAAGGCTTCGTCGCCGGCGTCTTCAGCGGTATCGCGAAGTTGAGCGGTAAGCGGGCCTACTATACCACTGTCACACAGAGCGGGGTACTGATCCTTCGCAGTGGGACACCCATTTGATACGATAAAGGTCCGGTTACAAACGTCAGAGAAAGCACAATTCCGAGGACCGCTAGAATGTCTACTACAGACGATACGGAAAGAAGGAGCGTCGGGTCTTTACAAGGGTGCAACGCCTCCACTGGTGGGATGGATGTTCATGGACAGCTTGATGCTGGGATCTCTCACATTATACCGACGACTATTGAACGAGAACTTCTTCCAACCACTACGGACGAGGACTGTCACGACTTCGAATACATCCTTCCTCCAGGTACGGGATGAGCGATTACCGACGATTGGACATGCAGCTGCAGGAATCATGGCGGGATGGACAGTGTCGTTCATCGCTGCTCCGATCGAACATGTCAAGGCACGATTACAGGTTCAGTACGCGGCCAACAAGGCACAGAGGCTATACGCAGGACCAATTGACTGCACAAGAAAGATCTTCCAGCAGCACGGCGTAGCAGGCTTATACCACGGCTTGAGCGCTACCCTCATCTTCCGCACATTCTTCTGCTTCTGGTGGGGATCCTACGACCTCCTCAATCGTTTCTTCAAAGAGAATACCTCACTGTCAAATCCCGCCATCAACTTTTGGGCCGGCGGTCTCAGTGCCCAAGTATTCTGGATGACCAGCTACCCCTCCGACGTGATCAAGCAAAGGATCATGACAGACCAACTCGACGGCAGAAGGAGGTACTACAACTGGCGAGAAGCAGCCGTGGCAGTGGGCCGCGAAGGTGGCTTCAGAGGCTACTGGCGAGGCTTTGTACCATGTTTCCTGCGGGCGTTCCCGGCAAACGCCATGGCATTGGTGGCATTCGAGGGCGTTATGCGGACATTGGCATGATTGGTGCGGCATGGCGATGGGCAAGGAAATTACTCGACTCTCGGTGTTGTACTATAGACAGGCAGGCATAGCACGGGCTTTTGGCATGACGTGCGCTGGGATCGGTTGTGGGACACGTGCCATGCACGCGGTATGGATGAGCTTAACATGTATATTGTCTCTGCTTCTGGTCCGCCGTTCGGGTGCAACCGTTGGTGTATATCGTCTTGCATCGCCGAGCATGAGCAAAGTCGGCTCGGCCTTGCTTCTACGGTGTGGTCGTTGCTACCGTTGTGGAGCCTCTTGGCCAATTCGATGCATGCACTTCCGTGTGGGTATCGTGGTTGCGGGCGGCGAGCTTCCGAAATTGCGGTTTGTCCTAATTTAGAAGGACCTGGAATTCTATGCAGCCGACTCTGTTGACCTCTTCTAACACCTCCCATCGACGAATGGAAAAGCACAGAGTACGCGGGATACAGCGAGGCCTGCGGCGAGAGCAATGCGAGTTTCACGAATGGTCATTCCTACAAGACAGGCTACGTCCCCAAGCATTCCACATCATGGCACTCCGTCCGCAAGCGACACCTTGATCCAAAATTCGGATGCGACCCAGAGACCCAAATAATTGGTCTCGTTCCACGGCCTACTTGGTTTACACACGGACAATCGAAAGCGCCGGGTGATCTGGGAGCCAGTCAGTGACGGTCTGCAGCTCTTGTACTTGAATAGGGCTTGCCTCGACTACAGCTTTCCGCAGCTCCATCATACCGATCTGCTTCCCCAAGCACTGATGACGTCCGGATCCGAACATGAGATCAAAGACCTTGTTTCTCTTGGCCAAATGAGCTTCATCATTGTCTTCCGCCAGCCATCGCTCTGGCTCAAAGCTTTCGGAGTCTTCCCCAAAGATGTCCTTCCGACGGTGCAGGGACCAAGCTGAGTAGCCTATGTTGGTACCGCCAGGGATGTGGTAGCTTGTCCCATTGACCTCGACCGTGTCACCATGGGCAGGTGCTGTCTTTGGGACTATGTCAGTGATGGGTGGATGCAGTCGAAGTGACTCCTTGATTACGGCGTTGAGCCATAGCAGTCGCTGTGCATCTGCATCTGAGATTACACTTGCCCCGACGACAACGCTGGCGATTTCTGCTCGCAATGTCTCATACACTTGGTCATGCTGGGCAAGGAACAGCATGATGGCCCGCAGAGAGGACGACACTGTGTCACTGCCAGCCACGAAAGTCAGCAGAGATTCGGTCACAATTTCTTCCTCGCTCAGCCCTTTTCTTTTGAACGAGGACACCATGTCACCCGATTCCTCTTTGATATTCTTGAATATATCCTGGATGGTTCTCCGAGCGATCCTAGCACTATCAGCATGGTTCGCAGCGATCATGTCATCTGAGCTTACTGGACAATCTTTCCCATACCTTCCGCTTCATCGCCTGTGGGTAATACACGACTTGCGAACCAGTCGTACTGCAGCAACTTTGACAGACCTGTTGCTGAGCTGAATGCAACCTGAGCGAGAGTCTGTTCAAGAATCTTGAGGTATCCAAAGTTATCGCTGCCGTCCTTGAGGTCGTCAAAGGAGACGCCGAAGCCGATATCAGTGATGACGTCCAGGGAATAATACTGGCAGATTCGGCCCATATCTACTGTACTGCCATCCACGGCAGATTTCCGCAGCAGAGCTACCAAGGCAGTAACGTGCTCGTCAATCTTTGACTCCAAGAACGGATTGTCCTTCCCCGAGTACTGGTACTTGTCAACAATCTCCCTGGCACTTCAGAGCTCCGTCCACTTACGCCTGCTGCCAATTGCGCTCTCCGCTTTTGGTGCAGCACAGGATCAGTCTGACTGAAGCACGTATCCTTGCCAGGTTCGAGCCGGGTGGACTTGTAGAACCATTCAGTCTTGGTGTACCCGGATCGAGGAGAATTCATGTGTATCAGAAGCTCTGGAGAGTCCGTAATCAGATCATTCGGACCAATGCGAGCTAGATGACCATATCGCTCGCACGTCTCCGCATATTTGATGTGTGACTGGTTCCGCAGGATCACCCATGAATGCCAGATGTCAAGCCAGCCGGTCGTGGGAGGGCCTCTGATGTGCCTGAGGCGGAGGTACTGTTGGATTCTTGCGGCCATGCGCCATGAAAGGACGCCTGCGAGTGCTACCGTGGGTAGCGACCACGAGAGGAGTAATGTTGCAAACATGAAGACTACCACACTCACTGCGACCGATGCTGCCATACTGATATTAGCTTGGGAGGCTTCTGAGCAGATTGGGATGACTCTGAAAACATGGGGAGGAATAGGGTGTCGAGTGAGAACAGAACGGCGTCAATGGTAGCACAGGGGCTTCTTGGCCAAGCAGAAGCGACCAATGAGCATAACGGTCACCTTATGGGGGTGGTATATGCGCAAACTCCAGGAGATCACCGAGAGCTGCCGATACAAGTGCTTCCGTCTTACAGTTTCTTCCCACTCCATGACGTTTACCTGGTCTCCTTTCGATCACAACGGCTACTTGCTTCAGGCCGGGCAAGCGAGGCCTACACGTTACGCAACGGAGACTGCCGAGATGCCAATCTCACAACAGCATGGAGTTCTGGAGTCATGTGGTTTGCTACTCTCATCCTGCCAGGACTATACACTGAGGGGCTCTGCGGAGACGGTGCCGATCACTGATCAACGGTCGCAACCAATCGCATGACCCACGAATTTGGGACGATACTGCTAGGTCATGTCATAGCCCTGATTACGACATCAGCCGACTTGCTGCTCTCGCACTGGCGCATATCACGAGTCAAGTCAACGAGTCAGCTGGCTTGACTCACGAAGCCGGTCTCCATTGGCCAGTTATCTGCCGGCGCGTACGGATCCAGGCGAGTTTACCATCCGGTCTTTTCTCGGTGCTAATAATCATAACCTCGATCTTGACCTAAGTCTTGGCTTGAGAAGACATTGATAGTGTCAGGCTTAGGTCAAATTCATGTGACGGCGGAACTGCGAAGGCGATCTGGACTCCTGTCAGACATTACGAGAGTCTCCACCCATCGATAAGCCAGATTCCAGTAGTGAGAGTGTTGTGTTAGGCTGCTTCACACCTCGGATACACCGGACCACTAGGAGAACGAGCTCGGAAATAGCTTGAATGCCAAGTCTGTCTACAATGCCGGAAGCTGAGCAGGCACTTTTACTGCTCACTCGTGTGCGAAGACACTTGCGAATCTTTGCACTTGATTTGCTGTAAGCTACACAGAACTCAAATCTGGAATGTGATGAGATGCGATGAAGTGCAAGACAAGACGACGTGGAGATCGTCGCCACGGTACGGGAAACAAGACCGGGACAAGACATTGGCATGTCAGTCAAGCTTCGGGAACACCCTGTATTTTGATCTGCACTAGGTATTCAGAACTTCTCGCTTCACAATTTGCAGACGAATGTCTGGCTATCGACATCAGTTGCTGATACTCCAATCAAGCAGATATCGTCCTTGGACGTTTCGGTAATCCTCCACCGCCTCCAGTACCCGATCCGCTGTGTCGGCTACCACGATGATGGACGCCTGATCTGCGGAGATGAGACCATACTCCACCGACTTCCTCACCCAAGCCCGCATCTCGTCAAAGAAGCCGTCGATGTTGAACACTACAATTGGCTTGTGGTGGATGCCCAACTGGTTCCTGTCGCTGCCATTAGCCCAGTCCGTCCATTCCCACCTCCCACCTCATTGGAAGGAATTACCACGTCGTCATCTCGAACAATTCCTCCATCGTCCCATATCCACCAGGGAGCGCCACAAATGCATCCGCCTCCTGCATCATCCGAAGCTTACGTTCATGCATGGTCGAAACGATAGTCGTTCGCCCGAAGCGAGTCTCGTCAGGCACCTGAACGCCATCTTCGGTCTTGACCATGGCGTTGGGTATTATGCCGTGAACCGATTTGGCCCCACACAACGAGACTACGGCACTTGCGAGAAGGCCCATGAGGCCTCTGGTCCCGCCGCCATAGACCAACGACCATTGCTTGGCGGCGATACCATTAGCGAGGTCCTGAATTGCTCTCGGTAATGCTGGGTTCGTGCTGTCGCTTGCTCCTGGATTGTATAAGCGCTTTGTTGAGCTCGTGCACGAATGATGGGCCACTCACCGCAGAAAACGCAGATTGCGAATGGCCGAGACCCATTTCCGTCGCCTGTCACCTGCGGTGTGATGGTCTGAGAGTAAGTCATGTCCTCGTTAGCAAGCTCTCGGAACGTAGAACGTTTCCTTAATGGTACCATCTCCTCGGTCAGGACAACCTATATATGTTCGTCTCGGTACAGGTCATGGGACCTGCTGCCCCGTGCTCGGACCAAAAGGCCTCATTTGGAGTCTTGACACAGACGGAGACCTGAAATCACTCGACTCGTGTGCCGTAGTTCATGCAGGTTGGTTCTGCAGTGTTTGACCCAAGTGGTCTCTCAATCGACCACACCAGCTATCGGATCGGTACAACCTGAGTGGTGAGAATCATATGGGGGATCGTCAGCCACTGTCATTTGACGCAGAAGACGACATGTAAAATGGGCTTCTGCCTTGAATTGACCAAGCCCCCTGTGCGTACCTCAGTCCTGTGGACCAGTTAGGACACTGGTCGCCACCAGTACCCTTCCGAGACATGGGAACGTGGGTTTTGGCACAGCTTGGCCGGAACAACCTGAAGAACTCGAATGGAGCGACGGGCGATCACTACGCTAAGTCTACGACAATACCGGCCCCACGATACGATGAACAGAAAGCATGCAATGTAGAGGTCCACTAGTGACAACCAGGGCACGGCCCGTCGATGTCCACAGATTGATTCTGATCCGTACGGTCTGGCAAGGTGTTTGGGACGGGCTGATTCAAGCTCTTCGGCAACACAGGTCCTTGCTGCTCCCTCATGATGTGGACAAATTGAGAGTGAACACGGCATCCGTGTCATATAAGACCTCGGAGGGTCCGGATACGACCTCTGAGACTATTCATCATCGCTTCGGCAGACCAGCCTGGTACTGATACTCCTATCTCTCGTCGTCAAAAGTCATCGCCATGTCCCCTCTGCTCGCAACACATCTTTCAAGCCAGCCTCCAGTCATTACCATCCTTGGCCCTACTGCATCCGGCAAGACGGCCCTCGCTATTCAAGTCGCCCGGGCTCTCAACGGGGAAGTCATATCTCTCGACTCCCTACAGGTCTATTGCCACGCTCCTATCCTCACTGTCGCCCCTTCGTCTGAGGAGAAGGCGCAGGCACCGCACCACCTGGTCACCTACCTACCTCCAGACGAGGAGCCAACAACTTACTTCGATGACTTCTTCACCACGCTGGACCAAATACAGCGCAGAGGCAAGGCTGTCATCGTCTGTGGAGGAAGTATCAGTCTCTCCGGACCAGTCTTGAGTGAAATATCTCAGCAGGGTCATCATCTCCATTTGATCGTGGTCTGTCCACCAGAGAATGTGATGCGGGAGCGGATCAGGAAAAGATTCAATGGCATGGTTGACTCGGGGATGCTGAATGAGGTTCGAGAGCTTTGGAAGATGGAGAGGGACGCGGGCGGCGACATGAGAGGCAGGGGAGTATGGAAGGCCATTGGCTACGAGGAGTTGAGGACGTGGGCTTCTCTGGTCGAGCAGGGAGGTGATGAGAGGGAGGCGGAGCGAGCGCTGGAGAAAGGCCTCTGCGCGATGAAGGAGAATACTTGCCAGTACGCGAGTGAGCAGTTCAAGTATCTGTGGGAGAGGCTGGTGCCAGAGCTACGAGGGAGGGGAATGCATGTCATGCGGCTCTCGACCGCGGACCTGATGTCGAAGTCAACACCTGCAGATATGGAGAGTTATGTGAAAAGGAATGTGGTGGTCGGGGAGGAAGTCTTTCAGGACATGATTGTATGATAGTGGTCACAGATGACATGACGTCTACAGAATCCTCGTCAAGACATGAATGCAATGAGGGTTGTCGTGCAATAGTGTATAGTTGTCCAAGCTCTAATAATTATTCCTCGATTAGGCTAGCACCAGTCGGAGTCGAGCGAAACCGACAGAATATTGACCAAAGCTTCCGGCGGGGCTGATTGGACAGCGTCGACAGCTCCCGCCTCGGCTTCATCTAACTAACTTGATGAGTACTGCAGGCAATAGGGATAGGCAATACACCATCTCAGGGACCAAATTTCACATCTTATTGGCATCTGCGCCGCACTCTGCAGCTCTCGCGAAAGCATTGAATCACCTCTCGCAATACCGCATCCACATCCACGCGACATCTCGACCTTCCCGTACCTGAGGCCTCTCCGATCCAACGGCCCACTTTGTTCCCCGTTACAACATTACCGCGCACAACGTTCCACCGTCCCTATAGCCAACGACTAGTCGAGTGAAAGACTTTGAGGTGGCTGGTCACAGATCCAAACGACCTTTTGTTCTCCCGAGCGACATTACTGCAACCACCCAGATATTTCCAGGACCAAAGCCGCAACAAGCGCCTCGCATTATCTGAAACCACTCCTGTACAACACCACCGAGATTGAGTCCGCCTAACGAGCAAGCGCATATAAGGACATCTACACCGCGAGAGGAAGAGACGAACCCATCTCAAGCCACTCACATCCCACCACCGTCACCATGGGCGGCAGTGTCTCCAAGATGCTCAGCAAGGTCTTCGGATCGAAAGAAATGCGCCTACTGATGCTCGGCCTCGACGCAGCAGGCAAGACCAGTGAGTCCCCCTCCCACGCCTCCCTTCCCCTGCCCCCTCTCCCCCCCAACTAACCCTCCCCAAGCCATCCTCTACAAACTCAAACTCGACCAAGACGTAACCACCATCCCGACCGTCGGCTTCAACGTCGAAACCGTGACGTACAAAAACACCAAATTCAACGTGTGGGACGTGGGCGGCCAAGACAAGATCCGTCCGCTATGGCGGCACTACTTCTCCGGCACGCAGGGGCTGATCTTCGTCATCGACTCCAACGACAGGGACAGGATCGAGGAGGCCAAGAGTGAGTTGACGCGGATTATTCAGGATCGGGAGATGAAGGATGCGTTGCTTTTGGTGTTTGCGAATAAGCAGGATATTCAGGGGGGTGAGTACCTTTTCCATCAAAAAACCTGGGGTTGGGAATGCTGATGTGGGTATAGCGATGAAACCAAAGGAGGTGTCTGATGCGCTGAACTTGTCGGTCGTGGCAAAGGATCATACGTGGAAGGTGGAGCCGTCGTGTGCGACGACGGGAGAGGGCATTTTTGAGGGGTTGGCGTGGTTGAGTAGCCATGTGAAGACGCCGGCGAAGTAGTATTGCGTGCCTTGGGAGAGGTGATGGATTTTAGGGGTTCGTTGGTTACAGGTTGTCATTTCTGGGGTGCACGAGCGTGCAGGGCCGGAGGGGAGAAGAGTCGTATACCCTTTCACTTTCGTTTCGTTGTTGGAGCGTCGACGCCGGAGGATGGTGTCTTAGATAGGGGATGGGGTTTGGGTTTGTGGTGATGATTGGGAAGAAGGGTCGGGCATGGATAGGAAGATGGGATACAGGAGACGGGGTTGTCTCCAAGCATACACGGACATTGGATTGAGCGAGAAGGGGAATTCTTCTTCCGACGCTGTCTCTTGAGTCTTCAATTGTCCGACATTTGGTCATCTTGGGTTGGACAGGTCTAGCGTTTTTTCTACTGTCTTGTAGTCTTTGAACATCCATCGAATATCCTGCTGTTCCTACCCAAGTACTTGTTTGTGATGGTATGAATGGTTTGTGTAATGCTCTTCGGCATCTTGCTCGCCGCAATGGCCTCACTTCGATGTCGGCGGGTCAGGCACAACGAATCGTCGCTCGACTTCCATCTCTTTGGCTTCTTCCATTTCGCCTTCGAAGCGGAGTCGGACGTAGGCGCCTTTCTCTCCAGAGAGATCCTTGGCTCGCCAAGGGGTAGAGACTTCTGCTTTGTAGAAGGTTGTTGTGTCCTGTGGACATGAGCGAGGCGACTGTGATAGCACATGTGATACTCACCGGATACTGCGCCAGCACATTCCTTCCTTTAGCCAGATCGGGCAGAGCGTTGGATGCGGGTATGGCATATAAATGACTGACGCTGGCCCGATACGGAGCGGGGATCTCGCCAGTGCCGGGTTGCGGATCTGGATCTGCGTCTTGTATCTCGTACCGCCTCTGTTTGCCCTCGCCTATGACACTGGTGACTCGGCATAGTATGCCTTCGCCCTCTTGTGCTCGACCCTTGTTGCGATAAAAGACCATGGCTCCTGGTATCAATGCTTGTCGTGCTTGTTGCGTGGCTGTCGGCGTCAGAGGTGTTCCTGATGTGTTGGACGTCGCAGACAAAGGCCCACGCGCCTCCTTACTTGATATGTTTATGGCCAAGTTGCCAGCTTCGGATGCAGGTTTTGATGCAGTACCTCCGCCGTCGACACTGCTAGTGACACTTTCCGCCCCATCTTCGATCTTGACGCTTGCTTCTCGCATGCTAGGCGCGGCGCTGCTTCCCCTTGCCGACTTCTCCCTTCCGGGTACCGCATTGAGTCGACCGGAGCCTCGAGGAGATGAGATAGTGCTATCGTCGCCATCATCCGTGATCGCACTGCCGGAATTGCCGTTGGCTTTCCGTTTGGCCACCAGCGCAGCGCGTGACTTGGCTCCACCATTTGCTGATGCGCTTCTAACAGAACCAGTGCTGAGAGGGACAGACTCCTCGGCGGACTCTCGCAGCGCTTGAAGAATCCGAATGTTATCCAACAGATTCACTTCGTCTGATTTACCTTCGATCATGTGCTGTATTTGCTCGCTCAGCCGGACATTCTCTCGGTACAGCTCCTCCAGCTTCGAGTCGAGTGCCGCATCAGACAGCTTGTCGGCATCTTCAGACAAACGGTCAGTGTGCGGGGGCGTCATTGAGAACACATACGTACCTAGCAGAGCTGCCTGTTGCTTCTCGATCTCGACGATCTCATTGCCGATGGAACCACATCTGGCCTTCATGATTCAGCCTTTTGGTAACATAAGCAAGTTACTTCTTTCTCACGATCATCGAATCAATCTTCTTTGCCTCGGCTTTGATCTGACCCCATAGTCGCTTCTCCTCGTCAGCATCCTGGTTGTGG
Organism: Elsinoe arachidis; assembly: GCA_013372555.1. NCBI lineage: Eukaryota > Fungi > Ascomycota > Dothideomycetes > Myriangiales > Elsinoaceae > Elsinoe > Elsinoe arachidis. The sequence continues at coordinate 750,286 of JAAPAX010000006.1, read as the reverse complement.
TTTGCTCGTGGTTGTCTGCTTCGCGACATGATGTGGAGGCGGTGGCGATATGGTACACATCCAGCGGGTTATCTGTATATTCCAAAGGGACGAGCCTGACTCTCAATTAATAATTGCCAAGATATGCGATTGCCACAACGGGCAGGATTGTAGAAGGAAGAGTGGGCGCATGGACAGGTCGAATGCATGGATCTCGCCCGCCCGCTTCTCGTCAGGAGCGGCCCGCGATGCGGCTCTGCGAGCTTGCAGATCACCAGCATGGACAAGGGGTTCAGGACCCACCACAAATTCGCGGGGCAGCTCTTCCGCCTCCATTACGACAGGCAAACTGCAAGCAAAACTTAGAAACATCTTCTCTCATCCATCGGAACCCCTGACCAACCTTCCTTGGACCCCAGGCACAGCAGTCCCACATTCTATACGCAGAGGAAGTAAGACACGATCATGCAGGTGCCTTTGTTGAGATTGCAATGCGGTAAGCTGTTTATGACGTGGTGTCTGAGAGATTGGCATTGACATAAGACAGGCTGCAACAGCTACGAATGGGGTATGTGTGTGACTTGTCAATTTGACAGTACTACTCTTACGCTATTTTCCAGGCAAGGTTGGGAAGGATTCTGCGGCTGCTCGATTTGCCGCAGCGACTCCATCCGATGACTTCAGGATCCAAGATGAGAAACCATACGCAGAGGTTGGGACCATGGCGTCGACCATATCGAGCACATCTGACACCAAGTAGCTATGGATGGGGACACACCCTAGCAATCCCTCGAAAGACTACGAAACGAAGCGCACACTCCTCGATCTTGTACAGGACAACCGAGCACTGATGTCGCATGAGATCTCGTCGAAATACCAGAACAAGCTTCCTTTCCTCTTCAAGGTCCTCTCCATCAACAAAGCACTTTCAATACAAGCACATCCGAACAAGAAGTTGGCAGAGAAGCTGCACGCGAAAGATTCCAAGAACTACCCGGACGACAACCACAAGCCGGAGATGACAATTGCAATTACCCCCTTCGACGGACTCTGTGGCTTCCGACCTCTGGCTGAAATTTCGCACTTCCTCGACACGGTACCTAGCCTGCGGTCTCTGATAGGAGAAGAGAAGGCGAAGCAGTTCATCGACACGGTAAAGGGCAAAGAGGAGGACGAAGACGCAGAAGACTCAAATAAGAAGGCTCTCCAAACAGCATTCTCGGCTTTGATGAAGGCAGATCCAGAGAAGATCAAGGAGCAGTCGAAAGAGCTGATCAAGCAGGCCAAAGAAGAGGGGGAGGAGTTTGCTGGCAGTGGTGGTCCCAGCAACACCGGCAAGGAGCTGGCAGATTTGATGGTTCGACTGGATGGGCAATTCCCTGCCGATATTGGCTTGTTCGTGACTTTCTTCCTCAACTATGTAAAGTTGGAGATTGGCGAGGCCATGTTCCTCAAGGCTGATGACATCCATGCATACCTTTCTGGAGGTGAGCTAACGTGGATCACTTGATTAGGATGATCACTGACCTCTCCAGACATCATCGAATGTATGGCCAGCTCCGACAACGTCATCCGAGCAGGCTTCACTCCCAAGTTCAAGGACGTCGATACCTTGACGAACACCCTCACGTACAGCTATGCCCCGATCAGCGAACAGAAGATGTCACCCACGGACTACCCTTTCGTCACCCTCAACCAGATCGCCTACACCTCCAGCTCGTCCGCCACCCTCTACGACCCTCCAATCGAAGAATTCAGCGTCGTTAAGTCCGACCTCAAACAGCAGGGAGCCAAAGCAACATTCGAGCCCATCGAGGGCCCGAGCATCATCATCTGCACCGGGGGCAGCGGCAAGATCAGTGTCGGCTCCAAGGAAGAGGTAGTGAAGGAGGGTCATGTGTTCTTTGTGGGTGCCACAGCAACTGCGGTACTGGAAAGCACATCGCCAAACGAAGCATTCACGACATTCAAGGCTTTTTGTGTGCTCCAGGAGAAGGAGACGAATGGGAAGATGTAATTCATGGTCATGCCATAGACGAGAACAACGATACATGACAGAAACAGAGCCAGTTGCTCAGTCCCAAGTTTCCAGAATAGCAATCATGTCTCGCGTCAGAGGAAAATGGCGGGTACGGTCGAGAAGTTGCGTCCTGGTAGGACTGTTTACGAGGTGTCGCTGATGAAAAGGCTCTAGTGGTCAAGGTCTGGAGCATTTCCGTGCAATGCGGATTATGTGCCGTCATGTGAATTTACTCGGCCGCAACTTCTTCAAGTGAGTCCCCTCCAATTCCACCACTTCCACTTTCCTTTCAGTCCCAACATTCGCCATTTCCTGTCTCAAGACACAGCTTCCACAGCTGTCACCATCACTATGGCTGGCGCCCCAGAAACCAACAGGCATGTCGCAACCGACGCCAACAACTTCAACATCGGGCCGGAAAGCTGGATGAATCGTTCTGGATATGAGTAAGCTTGTGAACATCGCAAGTCTAATAGGATCTGACAGAATGCCAGCCTCTTGACAAGTGCGCGTTTCTCAGACTGCGAGATCAAAACCGTCAGCAAGACTATCCGGCTACACAGAATCGTGCTCACCGCTGCTTGTCCTTACTTCGACTCGGCATTTGGTGGAAACTTCAAAGTAAGACTCATGCCTGATATTCATGCACGTCTGACATGTCTCGATAGGAAGCGTCAGACCGGTCTCTAGACTGGACCAACGAAGACGAAGCCCTTGTCAACGCGTTTCTCCTCTTCGCTTACGGATGTCCATACAGCTCCGTGCTACCTCGCAACGTACCGGTCGACGACCATGTCTTTCTATACAAATTTGCCGACAAGCTTCTTTACAAGCCCCTCAAGGATGCCGCTCTGTCCCACCTGCGTGAACAGTGGTGTCTCAGAACACTGAACGCGGACGAGATTGAACACATGCTATATGCAATCGGAGACTATGGCTTGGGACACTACAAGGACTTACGTGACATTGCTGTCGAGTGTGTCAAGAAGGGCTTCACGCTGCTGATGAGACAAGATCCGGACCACAGAGCTGCCTTCGGCCGTGACAGCACTTCAATTGGCGGCATCTTGCTTGAAGCCGCTGCCAGCATGCCTCAAATGGACAGAAGACCAAGCACGATCTGGTGGTGTGCAAATTGCAACGTCAAGTTCCAGGTGATTGCTCAAGATCACAATCGTTTTTATCACGGGTCGTTGTTCTGCCCAACTTGCGGTCGAGGCGGTCATTTGAGAAAGGAGTGATCCAGTGAGCTGCCAGTCGGAAATCCATAGATTGATGGACGACGAGGGTAGGGATGGCACATGACCCGCATAGGGTGGGGCGTGGTGCGAGACAGTGGCATTTGGTCACAGGTTGCTTCAATTACACGTGTAGCTCAAGCAAGAGAGCACGTCAGCATTTTCTTTGCGCACAATTCCAACATCTTGCACCTTCCCATCATGACTGTAACCGCCATCATTGCATTCAGGCCATGTTCGTCGAGCTATATCTCTGGTAGTCATGTCACTATCTAACTACCAGCAGGGTGTTGGGTCCGTGATATCGTATCCCTGAAAGTCGCATGCCGGCCATTCTGAAACCTTCGGTACACACTTTACCTGCTGAGGCCCCCTGTTTTGCAACTGGGACAATAGCCGACATACTTGTTGGTGGCGGAGGAGTAGAACCTGACGCCGCAGGCTCTAGCCGAGCAAGTGTACGTCTTCATCTCGGGCGCCATGAAATGAGCGGTGCAGTCGAACAACAAGCCAGCGAGCATCGGTGTCTCCTGGATCAGCTCCGTCCTTTCCGCAGGTGGGAGCTGGTTCAATGTCGGGTGATGGGCCTTGAACCAGCCCTTGGCTACAGTGATGAGGTCTTTGTCTCCGCCGCCGAGGTCGTTGATGATGCAAAGCAAGTTGGTGAAAAGTTCCGTCGCCATCTCCTGGTTCATGCTGTCCTTGAGATGAGCCAGTGCCTCAGTCTTGAGGTTTGTGTACTGGATCCTGTCGGCGAAGGCGTACAGATTGAGGTGAGCCACGAGGCTTCTGTTGACCAAGATCTTGCTGTACGGCCATCCGTAGATGTACCTCAAAACAGCTTGAACGATGACCGGGTCCTCTTCGCTCCAGTCAAGCAGCTTCTCATGCGCTTCCTAGACATGATCAGCTTTGACAGTCTGGTGTATCGAGGCCATGAGTACCTTATATCCCCCGTTGAAGAGCTTTGCGAAAAAGGGGCAAGCCTTGCAGAGGATGACGCGATGGACCTTGTGTTGTACGCCTCCCTTCACTTTGATGACACAGTCAGAGTATTCGCCAGTTCTTAGCAAGCTTTTCTGTCAGTATCTATCGGCCGAAGGAGTTCAGACTCACATACTCGGAGCCCAACGGGTCCGTCCAATGATTTGGATCGAGCTTATGCTTCTCATTGCAGCCGTTCGCAGTCGCAGCCTCTGGTGCAGCCATGGTGACGGTGGCTTCGTTGTGTGTAATATTGTCTTCGGTACGAAATGTCCTCAGAGGTGACGGTGAAGGAACATGTGTGATGGTGAAAGTCCAAGTGCAGAGATTTCTTAAATGTTATTCACACAAGATAAGATGAAGTCCGCAAAAAGGAAACAACTCTTATTGACATGTGAAGTCACATGATCGCAACCTTTTCACCATTACGAACTCACCAGCGACTGGCGGAACGCATGACCTGAGGAAGAATGGTGGATTACCACTGGCTGCAGAACGGACTTCTTGTACTACTTCATCCACCCTCGATGTCCGCTTCCATTCAATGCAAGCCGAACCAAGGATTGAAAGGGTTCCTACCACAAAATGGACAATATAATATCCTCGGGCCCATTTCGTGCTTAACGGTCATCCGGCATTTGGGATCAGAGCAGGTGTAACTCGACACGAGTATCGGAGCAATCAAGTTGTCGGCCAGTAAAGGTCCTAGTAATGGAGTCTCGGCGAAACACTTTGCCTTCTCTTCCGGAGTCAGGGTCTTGAAGGCTCCCATACTCGCTCTGACCCAACTACCAGCAACGTCAAGCAAGTCCGAATTATGCGGACCAACTTCGGAGATTGCGTTGATCGCGGAGGTGAGCACTCCAGGCTCCATGGAAGGGCGAAGCTCGGTTTTGAGATAGCGCAAGGCATTGGTCTTCAGGACGGCGTATCGGATACTATCGGCGAGTCCGTAGATGAGGACATGATTCCTCGCCTCCGCTTTCAGAGAAGACGAAAGTAGTGAAGAGTAGTTGTTGCCGTAGATGTATTCAATGACGGCGTTGACGATAGGCTCATCATGCTCGCTCCAGTCTAGCAGCTTTGTACTCGCTTCCTGGTAGTATTAGCTTCGTTGGAGCGGTCAGGTATCGGACATGCAGACCTGAAAGCCGCCGCAGAAAGCCTTGTCGAAGAAAGGGGAGGCCCTAGCCAAGATGACAAGATGTAGTCTGTAAGTCCTACCACTCTTCACTTTGATGGCACAATCGGAGTGAGTACCGCTCATCAGTAAGCTGTGACTATGTGAGATGAGAACGTTCAATGAAATTCATGGAAGCTAGTACGCGGATCCGGACTCATTAGCCCAATGTGTATGGTTGAGCGAGAAGCCGTCTGCTGTGTGGGCGGGTCTGAATCGTGGCGTCCAAGTGAAGTCCATGTCAGGCCGATGTAGACGTGAAAGTCGAGGAGGAGATCAACTGCAGACTCCCTTCAGAGCGACTACGAAAGATTTGGATGGTGGTTGATATATGACATGGCACATGCCAGAGGAAGAAGGGAAAAGCTTGACGCACACTTATGAACCTTCATCCGTCCACGCACCGTCACCAGGTGCAATCAGGCGTCTCCTCCTACGCAGTCTGGGTCACCCCAAAAACCTTCTCAAACTTCGCCCTGAGCTCCTCCGTCTCCGGCACCCTATCATCCCAAGTCTCGCTGAGCTTCTTCGCCGCTTCGTTGGGGTTCTTGCATGTATTTCTTTCAAACCCACCGGCGGTCTTACCGCCAGAAGCAGACCTTCGTGCAATAGCGTTCGCATCATCCCCTCCACTCGGAGCTGGCTCCGGCTCTGGCGCAGACGAGACTGGCGTTGGAGGCTCCTGTGATGTCCGTTTGCGCCGCCGTTGAGGCTTCTCGAGTATTCCCATGGTTGCGGCATTGCCGGGAGGGCCGCAGATTGCGCAGGTGTGTTGACGGCGTCTGAGCGCTGGCGGTGGCTGCTCGGCGCATTCGGCTACTACCGAATCAAGAGTGGGGTCCGCCTGGCGATCGAGCGTGTCCAAGATGCAGGGTCCCTGGTAGTGTTAGATGGATAGTAAGATGTAGGTGGAGGACCAACGCATTGCCCGTCTCGCCAAGCTGGATCATCTGGGCGATCAGCGCCTTCAACGTTCTTCATGGCGATGTCCAGGAGGGAGCCTGAACCTTCGAGAAAGGCAGATGCTGCCGGGTCGGCGGTAGCTGGTTCTTCTTGTGGAACTGCTGCGCTCATAGCCAGTAGCGTTGCGAAAACAGCTGCGGTCAGTGTGATCTTCATGATTGATAGATGTCCCACAGGCCAAATTCAGCTGACGGCAGGCATGGAAATGAAGGGAATGAAAGCAACTTATGGGGAATGAGGATACCCACGCGAGAGCCAGCAGGCTCAGGTATGATGGCAGTCCAGCGTTGAAATGATATCATAAATGCGATCTGGTCTTTTCTCTCGGAGGCATCATGCAATACCAGTGTCGTTGCAGGCTACAGAACAGCTTGCTCGTTGCCGACGTCTTGTTTAGAGCCTTGCTGCAAATCTGATGCTTGTGTTTGAAAGACAATGGCCAGCTGTTAGCTCAGGGACAACCAATGCATGCCAGGAAGCTTGGCTCAATGCCTCAAGGATCAAGTTGCCACAGATCGTACATTGTGCACGCCGACCACGTGTCTTCAGCCTCGTCGTTACAAGCCAACAAGCAGGCGACATTTCATCGCGCTCGATGGTAGATCTGAGATGCATCATAATCGAGTTAGGAATTTGGTAGCCTCAATGAATATCATGACGGAAATAGATGGGGAGAGATGGTAGTGATCAAGTCACGCTGGATCTGCGGCGGTAGAGTTTTGACGCCAAGGTCACGTGATTTTGAATCATTGTCAACCGAGGTATAAGCTGAAGTGCCAAGAGGGACCCTGACTCAGTTCACCCAAGGCTCAACTGAGCACTCTTCAACAGCTTTACCAATTCATGACCAAATTAGATAGTTCTTGTCTTAATCTGTTACTATTAAGGAGTTCTATTGATTTAGTTATCTCTTAGTTTAATAGGTTAAGTATTTATGTAGTTACAACCTACCAACTTTTGGTGGATTAGGTAGTAATAAATCTCTTTCTCTCTATATACAAGTTAATAGTTATAAGCCTAGTATAACTACCCCTACATAAGCAGTTCATTTAGTTGCTTCTCTACCTTATTTATTAGTTTACTCTCTATTATCTCGCTTTTTAAGTATTAGAATCTGTTAAGTACTGCCTTATCTATAACTATAGAATTTAGATATTAATAAAGAAATAAACAACTATAGATACTAACACCTTAATAGCTAGAATACCTATTATTCTTGCTACATTAGCTAAATAGGCTAGCTAGCTATATATTATTAAGACAAGAGCTTTAAACACTAAAATCTAGTACCTTATTAACCTCTAGGAGATAGTTAAACTAGAAAGGCTCCTTAAGTCTTAGAGGCTAGATATAGCAAATACTAACTTCTTAGCACTCTTCTAGATCTATAAGGAGGAGCAAGCTTAGTATAATAAGTAGTATAAGGCCTTAGCTAATCTAATAAGCCTAATCTAGTTATTTATTGCTCTCTAAGTTCTTATAGTTATTTAGCTAGAGAGAGATCCTTATCTATAGGCTATCCTTAGAGTACTAAAGAATAGATTTATACTATCTAATACTACTGTTTAGCTTAAGGTAGAAGCTCTATAGAAGAAGCAACTCTTAGGCCTAAGTCTATAGAATATAGACTATTAGTTATAGTAATAGGAAGAGGTTATAGATAAGGCTATAACCTATACATTACTAGAGGCTTAAGGCTTAAGGCTATAAAGAGACTTCTTACTCTCTATCTTAAGGACTAAGCTAGTATTTACTAATAAATATCTTATTAATCTAGATTTACTAACTTTACTAATACTACTTAAACTAATTACTAAGTTTAGATAGTTCTATAAGCTATATAAGCTATATAGTACTATAAAGGCTAGTAAGGGAGTAATAGCATTCTCTATAGCTACTAAGGATTCTTAGTAAGAGAAGTCTAGTTCCTCTAGGAAGCCTAGATATATATACTAGAAGAGGTATAAGTAGAGTAAGTATTACTATCTAAATAAGTACCTTAGGCTAGAGAGGTAGTTACTAAACTAATAGACTCTTAAGGAGGTTAAGTAAAGGCTTAATAATAAGGCCTTAAGAGATAAAGTTAATATTACTCTTACTAAGGAAGCTAACCTTTAGAAGAGGTTATCTCTACTAGTGCTAATTAATATAGCTATAACTATTAGATTACACTTAGTATTTATCTTAGCTACTAGTAACATCTCTAGCTTATAGATTCTCGATTCTAGAGTAACTAATTACATCTATAATTATACTATAAAGGATAGATATAAGGTTACTAGGCTTATAGAGCTCTATAAGTAAATATACTATAATAATACCTCTCTTACTATAAAGAGTTAGAGATTAATTACTATTATAGCTATCTATAAGAGATAGCTAGTAAGTATTTAGCTTATATAAGTAGCTTATATACTATTAATAATAACTAATCTAGTTAGTCTTAGGAGATTCCTTAAGAGTAGAGTCTATTAGAACACTTAGACTATAGAGATTAACTATAAAGGAAGAGTACTCTTCTTAGTTACTCCTAAGTATAACTAATATATACTTAAGGATAACTCTAAAGCTTCTTATACTACTACTATTATAGTAGGAGATTATATAGATCTTTATCCTTTAGCCTTTACCTTAGTTATTACAAGGACTAACTAATCTTAGTATAAAGTTATAGAGTATCTAAGTATAGAATTAGTTAATTATCTTCTAACTAGCATAGTTAGTAGTAACCTAACTCTAACTAAATCTAGCTTAGTTTAGCTAATCTATCTTAGATTACTATATTAGACTTGTAAGCTATTAAATACTTAGTAGCTTATATTAAGGAGCTCTAATACTAAACTAGTAACTAATAAGCTCTTTAAAAGAACTATCTTTAATATTATTACTAACAGATTTACTAGCTATAATAAGGCTAGATACACTAGCTATTTTAGATATAGGTCTACTAACTATTAACTAGTAGCTAATTATGCTTATAGATATAATCTTAATAAGATTACTACTAAGATAATTATCTATATTAAGAGTAATTTTAGCTTTAAGATTAGATTTATTAGAAGTAACAATAAGTAAGTATTTAGCCTTAGATTTACTATCTTTCTAGATAGTAAGGAGATTTACTATAAGCAAAGTGCTCTATATATATAGGCCTAGAATAGCTATAGTAAAAGGCTAGGAGCTATACTATTAAGGAGATTAAGAGCAATATCTATCTTTACTAATCTACTAAGGGAACTATACTCTAAGCTATATAGAATAGTAGCTTATCTTATAAATAGAACTTCTTTAAAGAAGCTAAACTAGAAGACTCTCTTTAAGTTAGTTTATAGTTACTCTCTATTAATCTCCTACCTTAGGCTAATTAGTTATAAGGCTTATGCCTTAGATAACTATATAATAGCTAGAGATAAGCTTATACTAAGAGCTTATATAAGCTATCTAGTAGGTTATAACTCTACTAATATCTTTAGAATCTTTATATTCTCTACTAAGAAGGTAATTAGAATAAGAGATATTAGGTTTAATAAAACCTAATTCTATAAGCTAGAGGAGTAGCCTTAGCCTTAGCTAATTAGACTACTTAATCTACTAAGGCTTCTATAGGAAGTTAATAAGTATAAAGCTTAAGCTAAAGAGGTAACTATAGTTTAGAATCTAGATTAGAATCTAGTTTAGAATTTAGTTTAGTAGCTAAACTAGACTCTAACTAAGAAACTAGTTTAGTATCTAACTAAGGCTTTAAATTTAGTTTAGTAAGCCTTAATTTAGGAACTAAACAATTATAGTGTATTATTATAGTTAAAGGCTTAAGAAGATAACTTCTTATAATTAGCTTAATAAGCTCTATTACCTCTACTAGATAATTATAGTATATTATTATAGTTACTAATCCTAGATCTAAGCCTAGCTTAAATTAAGAATATTACCTTACTAGAGTAATTCTATAATACTCTAGCTTCTCTACTATCTATAGCTATATAGCTATTACCTTTACTAGAGCGTTAAGCTAAGACTAATAAAGGTAATAGAGTAGAAGTTTAACCTAAAGAGGTACCTAAAGTTTAGCCTAACTAGTAGTTAAGGAGAATTACTACTAGGTTAGCTAACCTATTGTTTAAGTATATTATTACTATAAGGAGAATTAGAAAGCTAAGAAAGTAAGTATATATTACTATACTTACTTAGCCTTATAAAGCTCCTAGTTATTATTAAGTATTTAATGCTTATCTACTAATAAAGCTAATATAGCCTTAACTAGAGCTAAAGGACAATCTTCCTTCTCTACCTATAAACCTTAAGAAGCTTTAGGCTTATCCTTATAGAGAGTAATTCTAATAAGCTATAAGAGCTAAATTGCTTACCTTATACTCTAAGCATATATAGACTATTATACTAGCCTTATAAGCTTTAGAGAAGCTAGTTCTACTAACTTAGGTATTTATATATAAAGTTAATAATAGAGATAAGGTTATTAAGTATAAGGCTAGGCTTTATATTAGAGATAACCTCTAATCTACAGAATCTAAAACTTATATAGCTACACTAGTAGCTAAGATCTTTAGAATACTTATAGCTCTCCTTACTTATAAGGATATAGAGGCTATTTAGATAGATATTATTAATGCCTATATTAATAGCTCTATTAATAAGACTACCTACTATACTATTTCTTCTAGATTTAAGCTTATTCTAGAAGAGCTTAGGAAGAACTACTTTAGAATTGTATTACCTAATACTATTCTCTTGCTTAATAAGGCTCTATATAGCCTTAAACAAGCTCTAGCTCTCTAGTATATAGAATTTACTACTACTCTAAAGAGCTTTAGATTTACTTAAGCCTCTAAGGCTCTATACCTTTAGCTAACTCCTAAAGTAATAATCTTCTTCTTTATAGATAATATTACTCTTATATACCTTAACAAGCACAAGTATAAGGCTAATACTATTATTATAGCTCTCTATGCTAAGTATAAAATAAAGATACTTAGGAATCTTAGCTAGTTCCTTACTATATAGGTTATAAGAGATAGACTAGCTAAGAAGCTATAGCTAAGCTAAGCCTAGTACTTATAGTAAATATATAGTAGATTTATTACTAAGCCTATAAGGCTAGTGTTATTACCTTTACTAGTAGAGATATTATAACTAAATAAAGACTAAGTATTACTCTAAGAGATCTATCTATATTAGTAGAAGATAGAATCTATTAACTTTGTAGTAGTTATTACTAGGCCTAATATAGCCTTTGTAGTCTCTAGGCTATTAGAATATCTAACTAACTCTTTACTAATATACTAGAGGCTAGCAAATAGAGTAATCTAGTATCTCTATAAGACTAGAGATCTTACTCTTAGCTTTAATAGGTTACTACTACTACCTACCTTTAAAGCTTTATCTAATGCTAGCTTTAGAAGTTACTCTTTAAGGAAGAGCCTTTAGAGGTATCTATTTAAGCTATTCTAAGGCTCTATAGATTAGAAGGCTACTAAGTAGCTAACTATTACTACTTCTAGTATAGAAGCTAAGCTACTTACTCTTATAGAGACTACTAAGTAAGCTATATAGTAGAGGAGGCTAATAGCCTCTATCTATCTACTAAATTATATTACTATTTAGTGTAATAACTAGTAGACTATTAGCTTTATAACTAATCTAATTAAGAAGCTTAATACTTGTCTACGCTATATAGATATCTATTATTACTAACTAAGGCAAGAAGTTACTCTAGATAGCTCTATCTCTATAAACTAGACTCCTTTAGTAGATACTCTAGCTAATAGACTTACTAAGTTACTACTACCTAGTAGATATAAAGTATTTCTATAGTAGCTCTCTCTCGAGCTTATAGTCTACTAATTAGTAATAATAAGCTTATAGCTATTTAGTAAAGGAGTGTATTAACTAAGATAGAAGCTAAAGTACTAAGAGAGACTCTAATTTAGTTTAACCTATAGTTAAACTAAGTACTTATTTACTACTCTACTAATCTATAATCAAATTAGATAATTGTTATCTTATTCTGTTACTATTAAGGAGTTCTATTAATTTAGCTATCTCTTAGTTTATTAGGCTAAGTATATATATAGTTATAATCCACCTAATTTGGGTAGATCAGGCAGTAATAAATCTCTTTCTCTCCCCACACCAAGTCAACAATCATGTAACTATGCTAGCAACACACTTCCAGCCATGAAAGAAGAAGAAGAAGAAGAAGCTACCTGGCTTTCTGGATACTCGATGCATATAACATGTCAAAGTATGGAAAAAGACAAGGATATATTATGATTAATCGCTCAAGAGTGGTGCAGAGCCAAAACAGGCATGCCGGCGAATTTCCAATGCTTGTGATACTAAAACCCCAACGTCCCAGTGCTAATGCTCTCCAAACCCGATCATTCGCTCAAACAATCTACAAAAACAATGCGGCGATGCTACCGAACACAATGATCAATCCACCAACGCTGACTTTGTCGGCAGCGCCCTTGAAGGTGACAACGGAGGAAGTGGCAGGTCGAGAGCTGACAGTAGCGTTGCCCGAGGGCTTTATTGCCGCAGTGGTAGTGCTTGTAGAGGCAGGCTTGACGGCTGGGTTCTGGACGGGGGCTACAGTAGTGGTAGTGGTGGTGGATGCGGGCTTGACAACCGGCCCGTGAGCGGTGGGTACGGTCGTGGTGGAGGCAGATGAGCTTGTATTCGAAACGATTGGGGCGCCGTTGCAGAGGCCTTTGTTACAGGTGTTGTACTGACACTGTGCGTTACTGGCGCACGTCGCATTATAGCCGCCGCAGATGATATTCTGCTGAAACTTGGGGTTGATCAGGTCCGGGGTGTTCTTGCATTGGACGCCGGTCGGGCATTGTGCGTCGCTCGAGCACACTTCGCCGAGTTTGACCTGAGAAGAAGTAGGTGCAGCGACGACGGGACTGGTAGGAGGCGCAGTAGTGGTGGATGTGATAGTGATAGGGGCGCCGTTGCAGAGTCCAGCCTTGCATGTATTGTACTGACACTGAGCGTTGCTAGTACACGTCGCGTTGTAGCCGCCGCATACGATGTTCTGTTGGAACTTGGGATTGATCAGGTCGGGAGTGTTTTTGCATTGGACGCCCTTAGGGCATTGTGCGTCGCTGGAGCAGACTTCGCCGAGTTTGACGGTGGCTACAGCAGTTCCAGTGGCGGCCGTGCCGGTAAGGGTAGCAGTCGCGGATGAACAGTAATCTCTGGCACGAGCACTGTCCTCGCCGAAACAAGCTTGTCGATCGCAAGAGCATGCCACCTCCGCTCTGCCAGTAGCGATGCACTGGTTGTATTTGACCTGGCAAGGACCTTCTTGTCTTGCGAAAAGGCTGCGAGCAGAGGCGCCGGCGGTGATAGCAGAGATGAAGATGATGGAACGCATTCTGAGTTGATGTCGGCGAACTGGTAGATGCCGGGTCTAAGGAAAAGGATGTAAGGAGATGTTAGATGTTGCTTGAAGATGATGAGATGATGGAATCTGTACAACCAGGAAGCAGACTGATTATATACCCACTTTGGTCGAGATGTCGACCTGCCTGTCATTGTAGGGAGTGTCTCACTCTAGCCGGTGAAGATGTACGAACTGGTGAAGTCTCACGTATTTCGGGCATTACGAGCCGGTAGAAGTTCAATACCCGTGCGACGTTGAAGCTTCTGTCTATTTTTACATGCGCTGAACGGTCGGGGGTATAGAACATCTCCATTTGAGGCGAGGTTCCGCGATGACAGAGAATTGTCGTGCAAGCAGTACCAGGGTTCGTTTCGGGGCGTGCTTGACAACCTTCAAGTTCCGGCAAGTTATGATGGGATGAGTGACAAGGACGCAGAAATTACAACGAAGAATTCAGGAGGCTGAGCCAATCAAGTCACGTGATCGTCAAGTGTTCGTAAAGCACAGGCGAAGCCCGCGTCTTCTTTAGACATTACGGCTCGTAGGGACGATTCATTCGTACTTCGGCAATAGCGACAAGACCGCCTTCCCTGGCGGTTCCTGGTCCTCTGCCAATTGGGAGTCTGCACGATGATTCATGTCTCGACCACTCCTCGTCCCGCTGCTCGGCCGATGAACTCTGTCAGCAATGCGCAGTTGAATCCCACTGATCATGCATGACGTCGCGAACGGAGAAGCGGTGATTGAGAATGAGGTATTCTGCAAGACCGGGTTTAGCAGTCAAGCAAGACACGCCAGCTCAAAGCAATGATCTTGTCGGGCCGGACATGAATGATGCTCGCAATGCGTCTACCATTGGTACACGACATGACTTGCATTGACACTATAGAGATCTCAATCTGTTCCGGGTTGTCCACTGCTTCGAACATAAACGTTTCAACGCCATGTACAGTCTCTTGCGGTAGATTCGGTACCAGGTGGTCATGCAGGGCCGACTCGTTGCTCCCCGCTGATTCGTTTCTCTTCAGAAGTGACTGAACAGCCAGTAGCATGCCTTTCAAATACTGTTCATGGCCTTGTGGCCGCAGAATGGGCACCAGATGAGCTTCTTTGACGGTGTGAGCATCGATTTCTTGCAATTGTTACAGGCCCAGCTGTGTTTCTTTTCGTCTGTTCCCTTCATGAGAACCTCCAGGAGTATGGTCCCTAGCATAGGAGTTTCGTGGGCATAGGTCTCTTTCTCTTCGGCTGAGAGATTCTGGAAGGCTGTGGCGCTGACTTTGACTGCTTTGATAGCCAGGCTCTGAAGAGCCGGGTCGGTTGTAGCTGCGAAGGGTTCTATTGACGCCAGTAGATCCTGCAATGCCTCCTTGGACAACGGGTCCGCGCATTTGCTGTGTAGGTGACGCAGAGTGTCCGCTTGTAGCATGGGGTAGTTGATGCGGTCTGCGAGTACGTAAAGACCGACAAGATGTCCGGCGGTCTCGCCGATCGGATTGACGAACAGAAGATCCATGTCGAAACCATAAATGTATTTCAGGAGAGCTCCTACCACATCTGCATCATCTTCGCTCCAGTCCAGACTCTTCTCGGTGGCTTCCTGGTAGCTCATTAGCATCTGTTGCGCAGCGTGGCAAGTCGTCGGCACAACCTTGAACTTGCTCCCGAAAGCTTTGGCGAAGTAGCTACAGGCGTTCTTGAGGACGACTAGATGCGCGTGATAGACCTTGCCTCCCGCTACCGTGATCTGGCAATCAGAGTCCTCGCCAGTGACCAGAGCTCTGGCCGAATCAGCAACATATCAACAGATGGTAGAGATTTCTTACTCGGCCACTGACTTCTTCATCCAGCGCCCTAGCTGAAGTGTGCATTTCTTCGCGACGGTGGTCGCTGTGGGGAGAATCTCGTTCATTCTGATTGCGGTCGTGGGTGATGCTGAGTTGACCAGGTGAATTGCAGTGAGTGGAGCTCAGGTGAAACCGCCTCGAAATTCTGTATGTGCGACAACGAGAAGCACGTGAACGGGAGCGCACGTGTCCTGGTAGGCTACATCGAGGAGAAACTACCATCAAGTTGGGCAAGACGAATGATTCTGATTCTCAAACAAGATGACACCACAACAGCAGCAGAAGTCTTGTCACTCATGTCGGGATCCACCATTCAAGGGTCATCTCCGGTACCTTTTCTGTGCTCGTATCGAGGTCCTGCGCTTCCTTTTCGTATGAGATGCACAATCTACAGGTCATACCCAGCGTCCGGATTGGAGGCACATGAACAAATTTACGTAGGCGCATTCCACTTCGACCATTTATGTGTCAGAAACGGACATGGCATGACTGTAGAGCGTTGTTATGTATCGATTAATCAGAAAGGTAGCTGACCTTAGTATCGTCGTGATTATTCGACGAGAAGTAGGAATGGAGCGAGGTTGGAGAATTTAAATGAGCTTCCAGGATCCTTGGCACGTGCTTGGATCATGATGTAGTCTTATCGATAAGGAATAAGGTTGACATCGAACGCCAAGAATCGCGGAGAAGCAGCAAAAACGTCAAAAGATGAGGGAGGAAAAAAATTAAGCTGCATAGAGTCGTCTCCAGCATGGCGAGGAGTTGCTAACACTGACTGCCTCGCGAAAGCCTCTCGATATGGTCAAGAAGGCTATGTAGGTCCTTGCTCGATCCTGTCGAATCACCCGCTGACCGTCCATAGTGACTCGCGCATCCCGGCGCTCATCCGGAATGGCGTACAGGTAGGAATCGGAGCCTGGCTTGCTGTTCAACGTATGCTGACCCTTGCGTAGGAGAAGAAAAGGAGCTTTTTCGTAATAGTCGGCGATCGCCAAAAAGATGTCATCGTCAATCTCTACCACATCCTTCTCAATGTCGATCTCAAGCTCAACAAATCCGTCCTCTGGGCATACAAGAACAAGCTACTAGGATTCACGAGTCACCGGAAGAAGCGCGAAAAGAAGATCAAGAAGGAGATCAAGCGTGGAATACGAGAGGCAGACACCGAGGATCCCTTCGAGCTCTTCGTCTCAACTCAGAACATTCGCTATGTGTACTACAAGGAGACTGACAAGATTCTGGGTAACACATATGGCATGTGCATCCTCCAGGACTTTGAGGCGATCACCCCAAACCTACTGGCTCGGACGATAGAGACGGTTGAAGGAGGGGGTATCGTACTGCTACTGCTGAAGGGGATGAACAGCTTGAAACAGCTTTATTCTATGTCCATGGACGTCCACTCGAGATACCGCACAGAGGCGCACGATGATGTAGTGGCCCGATTCAACGAGCGCTTCATCTTGTCACTCGGACGCTGCGACTCATGCTTGGTGGTGGATGACGAGCTGAACGTATTGCCAATCTCAGGGGGTCGCTCAGTACAGCAGCTGCCTCCGCCTGACCCGGATGCTCAAGGCAAAACGCCTGCCCAGCTAGAGCTTGCAAACATCAAGGAGAGTCTAGCAGACACTCAACCGGTGGGACCTCTGATCAGTCTCGCCAAGACAGTGGATCAAGCAAAGGCACTCTTGACCTTTGTGGACGCCATCGCTGAGAAGACCCTGCAAAGCACAGTAACGTTGACTGCTGCTCGTGGACGTGGCAAGTCCGCTGCACTGGGGGTGGCTATCGCTGCAGCAATCGCTCATGGATACAGCAATATCTTCATCACATCTCCGAGTCCGGAAAATTTGAAGACCCTCTTCGAGTTTGTGTTCAAGGGGTTCGATGCCTTGGACTATGCCGATCATGCCGACTATACCATCATCCAGTCTACGAATCCGGAGTTTAATAAGGCTATAGTCAGGGTCAATGTGCACAAGCATCATCGCCAGACAATTCAATACATACAGCCTCAGGATGCCTACACTTTAGGCCAAGCTGAACTGCTGGTAATCGACGAGGCAGCGGCCATCCCCCTTCCGCTTGTGCGTAAGCTTATGGGTCCTTATCTGGTCTTCATGGCATCAACGATCAACGGCTACGAAGGTACTGGTCGATCGCTATCGCTCAAGCTCATCCAACAATTACGAGAACAATCGAGAGGTGCATCGAAACCCAGCAATGGCGATCAGGTCGCAGACAGATCGACCGGAAAGCCATCAAAGTCCGACGGGAACGTTACAATGGGTGGTCGATCACTGAGAGAGATCAAGCTTGCAGAGCCCATCCGTTATGCAGAGGGCGATGCGGTTGAGAGCTGGTTGAACAAACTTCTCTGCCTCGATGCAACCCTTCCCACGAAGAGCAACATCCATGGCTGCCCACATCCTTCAGAATGCGAATTACTTTACGTCAACAGAGATACCCTTTTTTCCTTTCATCACGTTTCAGAAAAGTTTCTTCAGCAAATGATGGCGCTCTACGTCGCCTCGCATTACAAGAATTCCCCTAACGACCTACAATTAATGTCTGATGCTCCCGCCCATCAACTCTTCGTTCTGGTTCCGCCGGTCTCGGAAAATCAGAACCGCCTCCCAGAACCTCTCTGTGTCATCCAGCTGGCTCTGGAAGGCCAAATCAGTCGCGAATCTGTCATGAACAGCTTAGCACGCGGTCAACGAGCTGGTGGTGATCTCATCCCCTGGCTTGTCTCTCAGCAATTCCAGGACGAGAACTTTGCCAGTCTCTCCGGCGCTCGCATTGTCCGCATCGCCACGAATCCAGAATACACCAACATGGGCTACGGCTCCCGTGCACTCGAATTACTGACAGACTTCTTCTCCAACAAGTTCTTACCCTTGACCGAAGATGACTCCACTACCCTGCCCTATGCAGGCGACGATGCCATGGTCCGAGTCACGGATGCTGAGCTGGAGTCTACCACGCTGCTCAAAGATGATGTCAAAGTCCGTGACATCTCGGCCATGCCACCTCTCTTCAGCCGAATGAACGAGCGCCGGCCCAACAAGCTCGACTACCTCGGTGTCTCATACGGTCTGACCCAACCACTTCACAAATTCTGGAAGCGTGCCAAATACACCCCAGTCTACCTCCGCCAAACCGCCAATGAGCTCACAGGCGAACACACCTGCGTCATGCTCCGCGCGCTGGAAATCAGCTCCACCGACCCAGCCTGGCTCGGCGCCTACGCCAAAGACTTCCACCGCCGCTTCCTCTCCCTCCTCTCATACCAATTCCGCACCTTCGGCGCCGTGCAAGCACTCAGCCTCGAAGAGTCCGCCAAAGTAGGCATGCGTCTCGACAAGAGCAAAGCCCGCCAACCCCTCGACAAGCCAGAACTCGACGACCTCTTCTCCCCCTACGACCTCAAACGCCTCGACAGCTACGCAAACAACATGCTCGACTACCACGTCATCCTCGACCTCCTCCCTCGCATCGCAGAGCTCTTCTTCCTTGACCGCCTCGAAGGCCCAGAAGGAGTCAGCCTCAGCGGCGTACAGAAGGCACTCATCTGCGCCATCGGCCTGCAACGCAAGAGCCTTGACGACGTGGAGAAGGAGATTGGTGTGGGAAGCAGTCAGTTGCTCAGCATGTTCGTCAAGGTGGTGCGGAAAGTGAGTGTGTATTTCCGAGTTCTGGTGGAGAAGGAGGCGGGAAGGGATGTGCCTCGGCGTATCGAAGGGGGAGCGACGAACGGTGGCCTGTCTTTGGCGCCGTTGACGCAGACGCTGGAGGAGGATTTGGAGGAGGGCGCGGAGGGGGAGAGGGAGGAGAGGGAGAGGGCGAGGGAGATGATTAGTGCGGTGGCGACGGACAGGTGAGTGTCACCAATAGAATCCATGGTGTCGGAGCTGACTTGGGTAGATACGCGATCGACAACGATGACGCGGCGTGGGAGGACGCGGAGAGGCAGATCCAGTCGAGTGCTGCGGTTGGGGAAGGGAGGGTGGCGACGGTAGCGGTGCCGAAGAAGGCGAAGGTAGAGAGGGAGGAGGTGAAGGAGAAGAGTGGTAAGAAGGGGAAGGATGGGGAGAAGAAGCGGAAGGTTAGTGCTATGGAGGATGCGAGAAGGGAGCTTGAGAAGGCTGAAGCGGGAGGGGGAAAGAAGAAGAAGAGCAAGCAGAGGTAGCGTACGTTCTTCGTTGGCATCTGGACTTTGCTCGCAGGTGAAGTGGGGCGTATGCGGAAAAGGGTTTCTGGCCATGGACAGTCAGACAGGCATTCTCCGCTGTGGATGGAAGAAGTATCTCAATCACAAAGAACATCATGTGCAGATTGTCCCACGTCGTGCATGACACCGTCTACCTATGCTATAAAAACCTTTCCTTCTTTTCCAGTACCATGCATTCCCTTCCATCGAGTATCGGGTTTAACAGTCTCCCTCCCTTCTATCACTATCCTCCATGAAAGGGTGCGCTACAAATGAAACAAGTCGTATCGTGCTTTAGGGGTATCTTGCAATGTTCAGATGGACCAACGTAGCAAGTCAGGTAAGGGGATTCGTTGCGGGTCATGAATTCGGCCACGGCCGAAGGATGGCTGTCTGATGGTGGACGGACAGTGCGGTAAAGTGGTGACATGTGCAGTAATGCCTGGTCGTGTGCCGATGCAGGTTGAGCTACTCGGTCCAGTGACGGTCCTCAATCTTGATGAAGTCGCTGTTGTCAACGTTCTTCTTCCCGAACATGCGGTTCAAGAAATCGCTGACTTTGCTTGACTTTGGTGCCGGCGAGCCAGATCGCCGCCCAAGTCCTGATCGGTTGCGTGTCTTGATGGGCGAGTTCTGCTTGGATTGGGTCGACGACATGGTGCCGGGCATAGCTGGGGCTTTCTTTTTGGTGTCGAGAGGCGGGGTGTAGCAGCGCTCGTACGCAGGTACCACTTGCCCTGCCGGAGGCGATCTCTGTGACCTTGTGGGTGACGGTGACGAGGGTGACGAGCGGGGTGGTGTTGGAGGTAGGCTCTTTTTGTCTGAGCCTTTTGTAGTGTGGCCAGCACGTGCTGTTCCACTCAAATTGTCGTAGTCCTCTGAAGTTTGTGACGGCCGGTGTGGTCGATAAGCACTGCTGCCAACAGCCTGTCCCACTGACGTTGAACTGGTTCGCTCATGATGAACGATTGCGGGACGGTATGAACCCGATGGAGACCTGCCTCGTCCGAGACTGCGTGGATCGATGACGGGTGCCGATGATTGTGGAAAGGATGCGTGATAGTGATCTGAGTTGCTGGCCGAGTGAAACGAGCGTGCCATGGTTATGATGGGCGAAGCAAAGAACAAAGCGGAATATCACAGATGTCTGTGGTCATTCAAGAACATCTGACGAAAAGAAGGCAAGAAGTGGATCGCCTGAACAGAGCAATGGTTCGAGGGAGGATGAGGGACACAGAAATGCTGGGCAAGAAGCTTAAGAGAGAAAACAAGAGAGAAGATCTGGGGCCGGAAGACAACTCACGAGACTAGCTGCATGTCGTGTTAGATTGCCCTACGCCGCACACGTCGATATCCTGGCCTCTAAACACTGCTCACCGGAACTATATGCACGCGCCGCAGGAAACAGCGCAGATGGTCGATGGTCAGGCGCGGGGCAGAAGTTCGTGAAACTTTGGTAGTCCATGCTCGCGGCTCTCATTGGGTCTTTGGGGTATGGAAGCGCTGAACCGCGCCGCATTCTTGCAGGAGCCGACTGAAAGGGCAATAGACGGACCCTGGCATTGCATCTGCTGGGTCGAAAGGATGCAGAAGAGGTGCATGATGTCTGACGGGAAGAAGAGAAAGGGTTGGAGCGAGGTGAAAGTGGGCGGCACAAGACGCGCGCTGATTGGTGGGAGCTGTAGGCGCCTGGACGGACAGAAAGCCACTCCCGCGGGCACATCATGCCCTCCTCCATACCTCGACAGGTTAGTGCTGATTTCAGATCAGCAACTACCGCCCATGATTGGGTCAGGGTCAGAAGCTTAGCCGGCGCTGATCAAGTTCCAACACTCGACTTCACCACACCGAGTCCCCTCGTTAGCTCGCATGCAGCGAATTGATTCGTGCTGACTTCGTCTTGCCGCCCGCCATAGCTGCACCTGCACGAACTATAGATTACTTCCAGCATGAGCTTGCTCGGTTCAGATAGGCTCTGTTTGGCCACTTCGAGCCTGTGCCCATTGCCACTTTTTGCCGACCCTGTCACACCTGGCGGTTACTCCTGCTAGAATGTGACGGCTCTCGTGATACAAGACTATAACCTTCCTCGATCTCTCTCCAGACTTCTCCGCTATCCGACTCGATACAACCAAGTCAAACACGGGGCTGGCAATTCACAATGACTCTCAATTCGCTCACCTTGTTGCTCGCGGCTCTTTTGGGCTTCGCATCCGCCCACACAGTCATCACTTACCCTGGCTGGAGATAAGTCGACTCTCAGCTGATTATGCCTGACAAGCCACTGACCAGCGATGCACAGGCAATAACCTTCACACAAATGGAACTCACCCTGAATTCAACCCAGATGCACTTGGCGTAGATTACAATGAGAACGGCACACGGTCATTCCCGTGGGGCATGGAGTGGGTTTACCCTTGTAAGTCTGCAAACTACGCCGCACTTGTGCAGGATACTGACAACGCACGCAGGTGGTGGTATGCCAATGTCCACCAACCGTACCAAGTGGCCCTACATGGGTGGCGCAGTTGCATTCCAGCCCGGATGGTTCCCTGGTCACCGAGTCGGCTTCATCTACGTCAATATCGGCGTCACCCTACCCGGTGAGATGGCGCCCCGCAACATGAGCCTCAACGTCGTGCCACCATTCCAGATCGTCGGTCCTACCAACGAAATGTATGACGGGACCGTGTGCTTACCGCAAGTCCCTATGCCCGCGAGTGTACATCTGAAGCCTGGCGACAACATCACTATTCAAGTCGTGGAAACTGCCCAGCACGGTGCTGCTCTCTACAACGTAGGTTCACCCAGCACAAGAGTATCTTTTACGCACTACTCACAATTACAGTGTGTCGATGTTACGCTCGCAGAGCCTGAAGAGGTCGTCAGGGTCGATCAATCCAATTGCTTCAACTCCTCGAACATCGGCATTCAGTACCTGTTCACCACAACGAATCTGAACGGGTCAGGAGCGTCATTGCTTCAACGGCCATCCTTCGCCACGGCCCTCATGTCGACGCTTCTCGCGGCGACCTTGTATGCTGTGTGGTGAAGGGTCTGAAGCGATCCCGATACAACAATACTCCAAGAGTAACGAATTTGTGCATTAGCGAAGGCGTTTGGTTGATATGGAAAGATACCGCATTGGAATACTCGGTGGAGGCTATTTCTGGTCCAGACAACCAGGGAATATTCAATATGTACAGGATTCAGCGCACCTAGGTGAAGAGGAAGTCTTTGGACTGTAACATCTCGCGACGTACAAGGATTTCGATAACTTCGAATGACATTCATTGTTACGCTTGATTCATGCTATCCACCAGGCCCGGGTTGCAGTGTCGATTGAGGTTCATGTTGACATCTGCAACCTCATGTGCAAATTTGAGGCTGAACGGATCATTTCCATTGTGGACATGATATGTGTGACAAACGTGCTACACGCTGCAAACCTTCCTGGAATATGAGTGTCAATGATGCATTGATGGGAATATAGGTAGACATTGGTAATGAAGCCTCGACATTCCATATTGTGAGATTCGAGGTGGCTGCCGCCGAATTCCCAAAAGGGAAAAGCGTCGGAGGCAAACCACGCCTCTGCGCTGAACGACCGTTACCTTGCCGTCCTTCAATATCAGAGCCACGACGACGACAGGGATCGTTTGTGACCGCCATAATACCGTCAATCGCTATACAAACGACATTGAACTTTGAGCACTTCCGAGAAACATCACCTGCGAGATATGATCAACGGCCTCCGCGCCCCCCAGCTAGACCCTGTTCGCCCGCAAAGTCGCCTCTCATGAGTGGAGACATATCAAGCAAGAGCATCGCATGAAGGACAGATAAGCATGTGGAAAGTCGCAAGACCGTCAGAAGCTGGTTCGACTAAGATCCGACTGGTCAAGACAACTGGCGCTGAGCCTTCGTCGCAAGAAAGCGTCACATATCAAAATTCGACCCCCGAGGAGGCGAACAATTCTACACAATTGGAGCCTGCAGATTCATCGAGTTCATCATCAATACAAAGTGAGATCTTTGACAGGACGCCATTGAACACAGAATGTGGGTTTGATTGATTCTGCCGTGTCACATCACAAGCTGACATGAGAAGCAGCTGAAGAAACAGGCCTATCTTCTGTCTCGTCCGCCGAACGCTCCGATCCCTTTCAGTCCCACAGCATAATCAAAGAAACTCCCAAATCCTTTTCTACAGTACGATCTTCGGAAGGGGCGAGGAAGAGGATAGCATTATCGCCTCCAAGGTCGTCGGCTGCCCAAGCGGAGCCTAGCGGGCAAGATGACCCAATGTCTTTCCGACCGTTGAATCAGCTCCATATTGAGCCCGATGCGCCTCGCCTGCAATCTCCGCAGAAGCTGAGCCCAAAGACAAGCCAGAATTGGAACACGATACCCAGGCGAGACAGATGGAAGCCAAGCTCTTCTATCCCCGCGGCTTTGTCATGGGAAGAGTACGGCAGGCAGTGCATTCTCGCTGCAAACATGTCACGGCTAAACCCCTATGCACTACATCAAGGCGAATACCGTCTACTCAAGGGACACCTGCCGCCACAATTGGCAACCACCTACCTCAATATTCGCAATGGAGTACTTCGCTTGTGGACTCGCAACCCGCTCGTCAGCGTTACGCTTGATGAGGCAGCTGGCTGCGTCAAAGAGAGCAGGCACTTCAGCCTTGCAGTGTTCGCCTACCAATGGCTCGTCAGAAATGGGTACATTAATTTCGGCTGCATTGATGTTCCTCGACCACAGATCAATCCCCCCCGGGGCCGAAAGCCTGTTCAGCAGAAGACAATCGTGGTCATAGGGGCAGGCATGGCCGGACTAGGGTGCGCAAGGCAGCTTGAAGGCTTGATTGGGCAGTACCAAGATCGATGGGTCAATCGAGGCGAGCACCCTCCCAAAGTTATTGTTCTCGAGGGTCGCACACGGATTGGAGGACGAGTCTATTCGCATCCATTGAGAAGTCAAGTAAAGGGTAGCCTGCCAGATGATCTTCGAAACACAGCCGAGATGGGCGCTCAGATCATCACCGGATTTCAGCACGGCAATCCGCTGGACGCTATTGTCCGAGGTCAGCTTGGTCTTCAATACCATCTCATGTGGGACGAGATTGTAATGCACGACTCGAACGGCAAAGCGGTCGACCGCGACAGAGACATTCTCGTCAACAAGATTCACAATGACGTGCTCGAGCGCACCAGTGATTTTCGAATCCGATCGACAAACACAGAAACGATGGAAGGTCTACAGGACTTCATCGACGTCTGTCAAGAGCCAGCACAAGCGGATTTAGAGGCCAGAGCAGCCTTTGCGAAAGGTATAGAAGAGCAGCCCAACGCCACGGCAGGTGCTGGCGGGCAGGATCGGTCACAGGTCGTGCCGCCAGGCTTTGCGAAATTACAGGGACGTACACAAGTTGTCGCAGGCAATAGTTCTAGTCGAACAGCAGCACAAGCGGCCAGAAGTGCAGGATGGGAGCTTCGACCTGGCATTTCACGCAATCACTCTCTCAATCTTGACAACGTTGTCAAGTCGTCAAACTCTCCTACACTGGGATCAACCATGGATGAAGCACTGCGTCAATACCAGCACCTTGTGCAACTTACTCCACAAGACATGCGGATGCTGAATTGGCATTATGCTGATCTCGAGTACGCCAACGCCGCGATGGTATCGTCTCTCAGCTTGAGTGGACATGATCAAGACAGTGGGAATGAGTTTGAAGGGCGACACTCGGAGGTGGTCGGTGGCTATATCCAGGTGCCTCGCGGACTTATGATGCTTCCCCATCAGCTCGAGGTCCAATTCGACTCCGCGGTGAAGACAATCAAGTACTCTGCGGACGGGCAAGCGCCAGCACAGATTGTATGCGTCAATGGTGAGACGATCGAGGCGGACAAAGTGATCCTCACAGCGCCACTCGGAGTTCTCAAGGCACAGGCTATTACGTTTGAACCAGCGCTACCGGACTGGAAACAAGGCGCAATTGAACGACTCGGGTTTGGCGTGCTCAACAAGATTGTGCTTGTCTTCGAGAAGCCATTCTGGGATGAACAGTACGATATGTTTGGCATGCTCAATAACGCTGAGCGGGAAAACAGCATGAATCCTGACGACTACGCCAAGGGCAGAGGAAAGTTCTACCTGGTCTGGAACTGCATCAGCAACAGTGGACGACCCATGCTCATTGCCTTGATGTCTGGGCATGCGGCTCACGCTGCAGAGGTCACGCCGACGGCCACGCTTCTTAAGGAGATTCTTGGTCGTCTGACCCGTACCTTTGCACCCAAGATTGTGCCAGCTCCCGTGGAAGTCATTGTCACTCGTTGGAAGAAGGACCCGTTCACAAGAGGCACGTACTCGTTCGTTGCGCCCGGCACACAACCGGGTGATTACGATGTCATGGCGGCTCCGGTCGGAAACTTGCACTTCGCTGGTGAAGCCACTTGCGGTACCCATCCTGCCACCGTACATGGAGCATATCTGTCAGGCCTTCGTGCGGCGGCCGACATCATGGAAGAACTCGTCGGGAGTGTCGAAGTGCCATCGCCACTGTTACCGGAGCGAGAGGACTTTGGCAGCCCGGCAGTGTCTGAATCGTCCCAGAAGGTGTCCATTGTTGGGTCTGCTACCCGCAAACCCAGCGGAGGCGGTCGACCGCGCAAGTCTAGCATCAAGATCAAGACCGAAATCATGGCTGATGCTGTTCCGGCGACGCCTTCTGTCCCGACAGTCAATCCATATCGCTCCATCAACTCTGCAAGATGGACCGAGCATGTCGATCAAGAAGCCGCGTTGCAGTTCTTCATCGTCAGCCAGATTGGTGAGCGACCGCCACGGCCTACCAGGCCAGGCGTCAACCCATTCCTGGTGTACACAGCAGAGAAGTGGAATGAGTGCAAGGCAGAAGAGTCGGCAGTCAAGGCAAAGACGACTGGAGATCCGAATGCCAAAGCGACGAGGAATGAAGTTCGCATCGCCATTGGGAGAAATTGGCGTCTACTACCTGAGGAGAGTAGACGACCGTACAACGAGCAATGCGAGGCAGCACAGCAACTGGCCAATGAAGCCAGAGCTGAATGGGCCCGAAGAACGGATGCCTGGGACCGGGAAGCAAAGAAGCTGAGAGCTGAGTGGGGACAGCAGCATGTCGCTGGGTTGGGGGAAGACGGCAAGAGTGCTGAATGAGCAGCCAAACATGCCTGAGTGTCGGAGCATCGTGTGTCGGCATCATTATTGTTCTATGCATGAATAATCTAGCTAAAAGTAGCTTTTACTGAATAATACCACGACTATTCTTGAAGTTCGAAGATGTGCATGATCATCTGTCCATCACTTGTCGGAGCAACATTGGCCCTCGACTCCGAGCGAATGACAAAAGACCCCTCTGTCTCGCAACAGAGTTCAGGATGCCACGCGAGCGGCTCGTTGGATCTACCAACCAAATTGGTCTAGCGATGTGGGACAGTGGATCCACTCCATGCGAGGATCCCATGCGAGGGAGGTCCAGAAGCTGTCCCAGATGCGAGATGTTGATGCAGATGCAAATGCATTCAATGCCGGTCGTTGAATGGTTGATAATTTTGATGCCTGCCATCGACGTCGATGCAGCCACGTTGTCACACAAGCTATGATCAAGCTCTAGGATCGGACACACTGCAAGGCCGCAACGAATGCTTGGTCGTAAAGTCATGATCGTCAGCGGCACAGCACGAGGGGCGCGAGGGATCGCGAGCAAAGCGTGAGGATCCTTCGCGTAGAACTGCTGGGCAGGGGGAAGAATCGGCGGCTTTCTGCGCTGCGTGGCTGCTTCTCGAGGCGGGGAAAAAGGTCAAGGCCCAGGACAGGACGCTTTTCTTTGGTACCCGTCGCTCGTTAGAAAGTGGGCCCGACTGCCGATTCGATTCGTTCTTCGACTGGCAGCAGAGAAGCTGTCACCAATTGGAGCCATTCACGCCCTTGTGAGGGACACGCTAGCTACTGCGCCAGTGACATCCACCTCATCGTACATCCGACCTCTTTACCTCCGCTCCACGACTTGGATCAGACAAGAACGCTCACTGGTATTGCTTTCCCTTCAGCACACTCCTCTCGCCTCGCCCAATTTGTTCCGCGACCTCGACGACTTCGATTCTTCCGGCTTGGTCTCCGCCAGTCTACCCCGGACCAGCCCCAGGGCCACAATCCTCGCCTCCACGTCCTCCTCCCTCGACCTGTGTGGCACGGCGAATACTGCGCATACCTTTGATGTCGGCGCGAGTCGCGCATCATGTCATTCTTTGGCAAATTCAAGAGCAATGCTGTACGGATACCTGTCCCTGCCCCCGCGGACTCGGTCTAATTGCCGTCGCAGACACCCTCTAGCCCCAACCTCAAAGATGCTCCCAAGAAGGACCTGCACCAGCTCTTACCGAGCGCGTTAGACAAGCATCTCGCAGATCTCACTGGTCCGGTACGACCAGACGGCAGCGACAAGTTCTTCGGTTTTGAAAATGTAAGTCGGCTCGAGTAGCACAAGTGTTCGGACATACTGACAAATCCAATAGTATAGCAGCACATGGTAGAGTAGACCGTGATACGACCCACGTGGCAGGACTGACCCTTTCCAGTTATTGTAATTCGATTCTTCAGTGTTTATACTACTCTGTCCCATTCCGAGACCATGTACTCAACTTTCCTCCTCTGCCAGAGGCCAACGGCACTGCACATATAGACGATCCAGAAAAGCGAAACAGCACAGCTCTCAGACCGACACGATCACCACTCTCCATCAAAGCACCACCAGCACAGCCAGGACCGCTAGCGGCAAATTCACCAGCACGACGGCCATTGGTAATAGCAGGAACTCCACAAGCACAGAACCAGAAGCCAGACGAGAAGGATTCGCCAGAATGGAGGAAGAAGATGCTCATGCAGACGGCGACAATGCTGGATATGCAGCTGAACTACTCGGACACGTACGACATGTCGGAGTCGCTGTTTACTGCTCTCAAGGACATATTCGAGGCCATCATATCACACCCGACACGAACGGGCATTGTCAGTCCACACAAATTCCTCGAGATCTTGCGGAAGGAGAATGAGATGTTCAGATCGGCCATGCACCAGGATGCTCACGAGTTCTTGAATCTTTTGCTCAATCAGGTAGTGGACACAGTCGAGTTGCATTCCAAACGCCAACTCCTGGGCACAAACGGCACCAAGGATGGAGAACTGTCTGGCATGAATCAACCAACGGCGCTCACAAAGGCATCTGCTGGCTGGGTACACGAATTGTTCGAGGGTCTCCTGGTCTCCGAGACACGGTGCTTGACCTGTGAGAACACTTCTCAACGCGATGAGGCATTCATGGATCTTTCCGTCGATCTTGAGGCACATTCGTCAGTCACGTCATGTCTACGAAAGTTTTCCGAAGAAGAGATGTTGTGCGAGCGGAACAAGTTTCACTGTGACAACTGTGGTGGTCTGCAAGAGGCCGAGAAGCGCATGAAGATCAAGCGGCTGCCGAAGATTCTCGCTCTTCATCTCAAGCGTTTCAAATATACCGAGGATTACAATCGTCTTCAAAAGCTCTTCCATAGGGTGGTATACCCTTACCACCTCCGCCTTTTCAACACGACCGAGGATGCCGAAGACCAAGATCGCCTGTATGAGCTCTATGCCGTGGTTGTTCACATCGGAGGAGGACCTTACCACGGTCACTACGTCAGCATCATCAAGACACAGGATCGCGGTTGGGTGCTTTTTGATGACGAGCTTGTCGAGCCTGTATCTCGGGATTACGTCCAGCACTTCTTTGGAGGCGAGCCCAAGCCCGGTGTGCAAGACGCCAAGCAGCTCGCTTGTGCTTACGTCCTTTTCTACCAAGAGACAACGCTCGAGGCAGTGCAGAAGGAACAAGAAGCTGAGGCCGCTGCCGCCGCGGCAGCTGCTGCTGCTGCAGCCCAAGCCCGCACAAGCGACGTCCAGTCCCCATCAAGCCCAACCCAGCCTTCTGGTCTCTTCGCCAACGGCTTCAAGGGCCTCAACACCATGGCCACACCAACCGAGGAGAAGGACGACCAGTTCGCCAACCTCGCCCACGCCGCCACTGCTCCAGCGGTCCCCACCAACACACAAACCTCATCCAACACCCCCGGCTCTCCCCTCGTCAACTCCGGCTCCCTCCCCGCCCTCGAAAAGCAAAAGACCAAAAAGGACCTCAAGAAAGAACTCAAACAGCAAGAAAAAGAGCGCAAAGCCGCCGAAAAAGAAGCCGAAAAAGCCGCCCGCCAAAAAGCAAAAGACGCAATGGAAGCCCGCCGCGACCGCGTCAAAAAGGCAGAAGAAGAACTCCAAGCCGCCATCGAAGCAAGCAAGGCCTCCAAAGCAGAAGAAGACGCCAAGACCGGCTCCGAGAAACCCGCCGCCGCCGCCGATGACGCCGTCAAAGACGACACCGTCGGCCGCCCCCTCACGCACGCCATGACGACGGGCGAGATGGGCAACGGCACCTCCTCCCCTGCGAACGCCAACGGTGGCGGCCTCGGCTCGCGATTCCGCCACGGCAGCATTTCGATCCGGCAGAAGAAGGGCTTCTGGGGCGTCGGAGGGAAGAAGGACGATGCCTCCTCCTCCCCAGCAGCTCCTGGCGTTGCTGGTGCTAACGGGGAGGTCCGTGAAGATACGGCCAAGGATGGCAAGACGGAGACGACGACGATCAAGGAGATGCCGAGCTCGCCGTCGCTTGGGTTTGGGATGTGGAAGCGGGGGAGCGATGCGAAGGATGAGGGCAAGGAGGCGGGGAAGAAGAATCGGTTCAGTATGGGGAGGAAGAAGAGTGCGGTCTTTGGGACGTAGGGGGGAGTGCAGGGAAGGGGACGGGAAGGGAGGAGGTGGAAGATGAGGTGAAAAATTTGGGGGTTGTCTGATTCGGATTGAGCTGAGAGGGGCCAGAGGATGGGGATTGGAGGGATCGAAGGGGGGATATACCCGTTGGTGTAATATATCTGATGTCATTGGGTAGGATTCTTGATGATTTTGGAATGAAGTTATCGCTACGCTTTTCGCGGTTGTGGTTCGTGAGGTGATCGTTG
Source organism: Elsinoe arachidis (assembly GCA_013372555.1). Lineage (NCBI taxonomy): Eukaryota > Fungi > Ascomycota > Dothideomycetes > Myriangiales > Elsinoaceae > Elsinoe > Elsinoe arachidis. Next base: position 719,355 of record JAAPAX010000006.1, on the reverse strand, counting down.
GCGATGGTCGTGCTTGCTTCAAGGTCTGGCACTCTGCCTTGTAGCACTGGTTGTGCCTTTGCCTTTGTCGACCACATAGTTCTACATGTACACTTGTTCTTCGCCCTGCCCGTGTCCCTCGTCCTTTGGGCACGGCCAATCCGTGACGCCGCGCTGTGTCCTGTCCCAAGCATGTCGCCGTCTCCTCCAATGTTTCTTTTTGACCCGCTTCTCATTCATCCCAGTATCAACTCGTACAGTATTATGACCGTGTTGATCGCTATCAGCGGTACTGCCATTCGTCAGCCATGCTCACTTTGCCAACCTCGTCCCCCATAGCCCTGTGTCTCCAGCTCATGCCTCCTGACCCATATCCTCTGAAGCCTTGATTCAAGAATGACAGCCTCTTGGCCTTGGCTCTCTGATGATACCATCCCACAGTCCCATCTCCTTCGTTTTGCTCCTCGTAGCACGTGGTGAAAGGAGGACTCACTTCTCATAAGCGTCCGCACCGAAGCAATCAGATTCACGATCTTTGCCTTGACACTCGTCGTATCCTGCACCCCACCGAAACCCGCATCTTGTGAGGCCGATGACCAGCCGACTGTATATGTCAGCACAACCCCTCTTCAATGCCATAATCCAGATATCCTGAGCTGGGAGGCAGGGGGGTCGAAGTCGCCAGAGCAGGCAGAAAATACTCAAAGCGTGTGATCGCCAGAAGGGTAAGGAGGACGTACTTCGCGCCAGAAACCGATCTTCAGAGAGGATAGCTATAGCGTTGACGAGCAAGACAGAGACTGGGTACGTCAGCGCGCGTGCCGGCGGAGGGGATCAAGGGGGGACGAGCTGTAGATGAGGCCGCCGAGGCCGAAGAAGACGGCCATTGAGGGCGCGCACCGAGAGACTGAGGATTGTGCAAGATTCTGATGCGTCTGAGAGGTCTAGAGGAGGCGTTCCGAGAGAAGTCGGGATGTAGGCGGGTGTGGATGGTGGTTGTGCATGTGGGAGCCTGACTGTGAGAGGAAGCATCCACGTTTTGATCTTCGGCCGCGGAGCTCTGAGCTTCACCACTGCATTGTCAGCTCCGAGTGGGCGATGAAGGAGACAGAATGCCACAGAGGATAGGTATCGGTTTCATTCCAACCTATAATATACACGATTGCTTGACTAATGCTGACCAGATCTTCTGCTCACAAGTGCCATCCCGGCCCTTGTCCTGGCCTACCTCTTCGCCGCCCCCTACACCAAAGTCGAGGAGTCGTTCAACATCCAAGCTATACATGACATTCTGACTTTTGGGATTCCGAATCCGCTGGATAGCGATGCTGTGGACTATATCAGGGCGAATTACGATCATGCTAGTTTTCCTGGATCTGTGCCGAGGACTTTTGTAGGGGCGTCGGTGTTGGCTGGGCTGGCTCGCCCCTTTGTTGGACTGTTGGGGTCGCCGGAGCAAGTGCAGTTGCTTGGTATGGACGGTCAGTTGAGAGTGATCACAGATGCTGACTTGGTGTAGCTCGTGGGATTCTTGGGTTGATCAACGCTGCTGCTCTGGTGAGGTTTAGGGGTGCAGTTGATGTCGCGTACGGTAGGACGGCAGGGCGATTCTACCTCGCTTTCGTGGCGTGTCAGTTCCAGCTGCTGTTCTATGCTTCGAGGACACTACCGAACTATCTCGCTTTACCACTGAGTAAGTAGGAGCACTCAAGTGGGGTTTAGGTCGTGCTAATGTTGCTAGCAACTGAGGCTTCGAGAGCATTGCTGCTGTCGCTGTCTACCTCTCCAAAGCTGAGACCATCGTCACGAAGGAGACGACTATGTCTGTACCTCCTCACAGTATCTGGTATCATTTTCCGGTCTGAAGTGGCACTTCTCCTGGCCACGACTGCTGGCACGCTCGGCTTGTTCTCTGGTCTCAAAATTCGATCAGAGCTCATACCTGCGGTCTTTGCTGGAGCTCTCATCGCTTTGCCCACTACTCTCGGACTCGATACCTTTCTCTGGCGACCCCGAATCGCGCTCAGCCTCACATACGACACCGGCTCGAGCACCTTCCGGATCCCAATCCCCACCTGGCCAGAGCTCCAAGCCTTCCTCTACAACACCATCCAAGGCCACTCCTCCGAATGGGGCACCTCCCCCTTCCACTACTACTTCACCTCGGCCCTCCCCAAACTCCTCCTCAACCCAATCCACCTCCTCCTCATCCCGCTCTCCCTCACCATCCCCGCCCTCCGCCGCACCTCCCTCACCTCCCTCCTCCCCTCCCTCCTTTTCACCACCCTCTTCTCCCTCCTCCCCCACAAAGAACCCCGTTTCATAATCTACACCCTCCCCCTCCTCCTCGCCTCCTCCTCCTCCAGCGCCTCCTACCTCTTCACCCGCCGCCACAAATCCCCCCTCCCCCTCCTCTCCACAACCCTCATCCTCCTCTCCCTCCCCCTCTCCCTCCTCCTCTCCACCACAACCCTCTACATCTCCACCCTCAACTACCCAGGCGCCCACGCCCTCGCGCTCCTCCACGACATGGCCTCCCCCGCACGCCTGTCCTTCTCCCAGGACGTACCAGCGCACATCCATCCCCCTTCTTCTACTCCCAGAGAGCCTGTCGGCTCCCTCTCCCCCGCCGAAGCAGCCCAAGCCCTCACCGCCGCAGCCGTCGCGCGTCACGCCTCTGCCGCCCTGAACCAAAAAGGGCACGTGCGTATCCACCTGGACAACCTCGCTCTCCAAACAGGCGTGACTCGCTTCCAGGAACTGCATCGCTTGCGCTCCCCAGGGACCATCAAAGGGAGCAAGGGAGGCAAGTGGGTATACGACAAGACGGAAAACGGCACGAGGCTGAACATGCCGGAGTTCTGGCTGGGTATGGATTTCGTGATCTGTGAGAGGCCAGAGAAGGTGCCTGGCGTGTGGGAGGTGGTGGGGAGCGTGGAGGGGTTTGATGGCGTGGGGATCAAGTTGCCACGGAAGTTGGGCGAGGGGGAGGGGGAGGGGGCGGCAGCGGTGGTGCACAGGGTGAAGGTAAAGGGGAGGGAGGTGTTCTCCCCTGAGATCAAGGGATTGGGGTTGGCGAAGGTGTCACGGGTGGTGGCGGATGGGGTGGAGAAGGTGGGGAGGAGAGTCGCGGGGTGGAATGGTGGGTGGTGGCCTCACATCAAGGTCATGGAGAAGTTGTTTGTTTTGAAGCAGGGGAGCTTGGGAGTGTGAACTGGGCTGATGACCCAGGGACCAGGCCTGCGAAAAGTGTAGATTACAATCATTCCGCTATATACCTTTCTGCGGACAGCGCGAAATGAAGAAACAAAATGGACGCTCCGGTAGATGCGTGGCAACATTATCCTCAGCATGGTAGTCAAGCAAGAGCTGTGTCCGGCTATACCGAACCTGTTCATGTATTCTTGTCCCAAGAACGCCGCATGTCCTTGTCCGTTCCCGGTCAGAGGTCGTGAATCCATTGACTCTTGGTACGTCGTCACCGTGGGCGTGTCCGGAAAGAGCGTGGTATTCCGCGAGGAAATGAGACATGTGTCCGTGGTAAGAATGATTTTCCAATTTATGGTGGTCCGGGCATGAATTGGTCGACACTGGCTGAGTGCGACGGCAGAAGAAGATCTGCAAGCGCTGTGGGTGACCTACCTGTGGAGCGCGTAAAAATGTCCAGGTGTTGTATCAGTGGAATCACTGAGGGCGTCCGATGTGACAGTTCTGGACGCTAGCAACCAATGATGCACAGAGTGGAAAGTATGCTCATCGCATGCGACCATGACTGTGGTGGCTATGGCGAGAAGGCTCGTCCGGTGGTGCTCCACGTTTACGGCTACTATTTGAATATTGTGTCTCCATCCGGGTAGTCTCCATCCGAGAGGGCGGGGGCTGGGTTTGGTAAATGGGCTGTTCGACTTGTGGCATGGGAGGAGCGTATGCTACAGCTTGCACAAGTGTCAGTAATGACGTCGGAAGATGCTGAAAAGATGACTTACGTCTGCCATAAGGGTCGTACCCGGCCGGTGGTTGCGCATAGCTGTCTGTTGTCAGTTCCGGGACGTCCTCAAGGCATGTTTCACTCTGGAAGTACAAGGCCACGATAGAACGAAGGCGCTCTTAGGGGTTGAAGGACGTCTTGAAGGGGTAGGCTCACCTAGCAGGATGTGGCGCTTCCTTATAAGCAGCGGGAGCGAGCCTGGGGTCATCTCTGGACACTGATGATTGGTACCTCGGATCATCTCTGTGGTGATCGCGCGCTGGTGCGTAGCGTGGATCTTCCCTAGGATATTGCGGCTGAGCTGGAGCATAGCGTGGATCGTCCCTGGTAGAGCGATGACGAGGGTCCTCGGCATACCTTGGTTCCTCTCTGGGTGCATAGCGAACATCCTCCCGGCTATGTGAGTACCTCGGGTCTTCCCTAGTGGCATAGCGAATCTCCTCGCGTGGATCCCGAGCAGGTGGATACCTTGTGTCAACCATGTCGACATCGCGGGAATGCGACGTAGGATGTCCGCCATAACCAGGAATATGTTGTGGACTGCTCCGGTCTGGGGCGACCAGTCTTGAGGAATGATAACCTGGCTCCGGAACGTATTCGTTACCTTGTACAACGTATCCGGGAGGGGCACTCCTTGAAGGTGGATAAGCTATTGGCTCACCATACGATCCGACAATGGCTCCAGTGTTGGCCAGATGGGTACGAGAATGAGGGTCCGGACGGGAGTGAGGATCCTGACGGGAATGAGGGTCCGGACGAGCAGCGATAGGTCTACTAGGCTCGTAGTCCATAGCGTCCGAGTGTCCATGCCTGGAGGAAGGTGTTTGGCTGTATGGCACCTCAACTCTTGGAGATGACTTTCCAGTGTCGTGACGGCCACCGCCTTGTTCCCGGTAAGTCCTCGAGTCCTCATAATTCACTGCATCATGGTCAGGGTTGTTCTGTGGTCCAACCTCTGGGGTCGCACTACCTCTCTTGCCCGACTTTTTCGATTCCTGATCCCATTTGGCTGACTTGTGTTTGAGGTCTGATATCATGTTCTGGTGGGAAAGGAAAGGTTAGTGGTCGTACAAGGTGTCAGCACAAGTCACCCTACCGATGTCAAGTTTCTGTATGCGCGGATCCAATATCCTTTTACCTGTGGACCGTCAACATGTGGTCCGGTATGCTCGCTCTTGCGCGTACCTTGCGCCCAGTAGACTCATCCACGCCCGGTCGTACTGTCGCATCATTGCCTAAGAAGCTCTGAATATCTGCGGAAATAACCTCGCGGCGGATGCCATCTTCAGGTAGGAACCAGTCGCGAAGTATGTGGCCCATGACAAGTAAAAGAGTGAACAGGTCCGACAGAAAGGCCTGTAGGGTCCTGGAAGTGCAACAGTCCTTGGGAATATCCTCCAAGAGTCCAGGCAGAATGTGCAGATAGAACCGCCGAGGTTGGGCCTCAAGTCTCCAGACGTCACAGCTACACTCGAGTGAGAAACCTCGAAAGAGCAAAGTCTACAGTCCAGTAAGACGTGTAAGACCACACTGAAGCAAAAGTCCAGTATGAAGCGACAAAGATCCAAGGGCAGGGAAACGGTGTAGTATTAGCGCGGCTGCGAGAATCGAGGTCGGGCCATGGTCTGGTCGCGTGAAGAGATGAGGTTTGACCTGTCACAGTTTTGGCAGTCGCTGATCGGCCGCCAGGCAGAGAAAGTGGAAACCAGAAGGACCAAAGAGTGGGTTGCGCGCTGGCATGCCCCGCTAGGGCGAACGGGGCAAAGCGCTCCCGAGGCTGATTGACTGAAAGGGCGGAAGAGCAAATCATGTGGAACTGGCGGGACGAAAGAGTCCAATCGCAGAGCCGCCGGCTCGCTGAACATACCACTTCATCTGCTCGACATGATCCCAACATGGTCGGTCTGGTGTCTCGAAACGAGCTCGGTATCTCCGTGCATGCTCGAGCAGTCCAATGCGCGCGCTCTCGACCGCTGCACCTCGCTCGTTTCAGGTCCATCGGGCGTCGAAGAATACGTGGCAGGCCGAGGGTACAGTTGGGCATCAAGGTCGACCCAGAAGTCACGATGCCCAAAGGTCCACCGCGAACCATGCCTTGGAGCCTCAGGACAGTAGTGATCAGCCTTCTTTTAATGAGGCCAAGTCCCGCGTGTGGTTCTGTCAAAGAACAAACTTTTACATTTGCTGATCACGGTTCCCTGGCACCTCGTGGATGGGAAACTTTGATAAAGGATGATTTGAGTTGATGAATATGAGATCTTGAAGTCAGAATGATCTGCAACGCCGGCAGGGGTATCAATTGGGTGTCACCGCAGAAGACTCCTCCCACCCTTTCACTCCGATTAACGCCGTCATAAACCTCTCGCCTGCACTAGACTACCGAAACTCGACCAATCAGCCCATCAGGCCCTTCTGCACACCAAGCAGCGTCTCAGCATTGAAGATCATGTGAGCTGGGACATGCAGCCAGCTCTGCGAGTTGTCACGGAGGTGGATGACAGCTAGACGAGTGACCTCGTTGGCTGCAAGCCAAATCTTGCGCTCTCTCAAGTACAGCAGCTCGTAGATCAGGCTGAAGACGATCCCAATGATGACCTTGGTGGGAAGAGGTAGCAGCTGGATGATGTCCCACGTGGTGGCTTCGCGTTCGTCGTCGATCGCCTTGGGTTGGGCTCCTGCCGCCTTAGTGATCGGCGGCTCGACGGTCGTAGGCGAGATTGCCGTATTCCTGAGAGGAGAAAGACCAAGCTCAGGTCTGCCCGAGGGCGGCAGAGATGCGATGGTCGTCGGGCTGAACATTTCGAGGTTGAGTTGGGGCCGGGCTTTCTCCTCATCCACTCCGTTTCCTTCTGGCTGTTCATCCGACAGAGGCGACCGTGCTCCAGGACGTTTCGTGTATTTGGGGGACGGGAAGAATGGCCTCGCCGGAGATCCGGCATAGTTTGAGTCGAGGTCCTCACCGACATCAGCAAGTTCGTCCTGCATACTGGGCTGCCTCATAGGTCGCTGTCGGGGTATCGCAAGGTCTGACATGAAAGCCTGGGTGTTAGCGCGGCCATTCTCCGTCAAGCGAATGACATCGTGCAGCAGCGTGTAAATTTCGCTCGTCTCGCAGTCGGAGATATCTTTGGACAATCTTCTGCCGAGGATAGTGTTCTCCTTGAGAAACCCTTCGATCTCGTCCAGCCTCCTTTTCGACTGTTCGAGAGACCTGATCTCTTCCTCGTACGCAGCGTTGATCTCCTGCCCCATGGTGATGGCACTGGCCTGCTGCTGCACCTTGTAAGCCTCGTCTCTGGCCTGCTTCTTTGCCATGTCTCTCTCTGATCGAGCTCGCCTCAGCTCGAGCTCGAGCTTCTTGAACTCATCAAGAAGGTGCTCGTGCGTGCTGTTCAGAGTCCCTCTTTCCTTCTTGACTTGCTCAAGTTTCTGCTCCGTCTCCTCGTGCTCCTTTTGCAGCTTGTTCAGAACAGTAGTCTCATGCTTCAGCCTCGTCTCCTCGGCTTCCAGGTCTCTCACCCTCGCTCTCTGCTTGTCCAGCTGGTCATTGAGCTCTTCAATGTCTTTGTCTTTTTGTGCCAGATCATTGTAGAACCCCGCGTTGCTCGTGGCCAGCTCATCATTCCTCCTCTTGAGCTTCTGGTACTCTTCCCATTGACTCTGAGTGAACTCCTTGGGCACTGTCGATGCATCCGGTGTTTGCTCGGCCATGGTTGGGAATGTTGGTGGTGTCGCTGTCGGGAGTGTGGATAGTGATGGAGAAGAGGTGAATCAAGCATGATGGGAGTGTAAAGGGAACACTATCAGAGCGGCATATGTTTGCAAGCTTAGGGACAATGCGCCGGAAGCAATTGGGGAATGTGAAATGTGAAATGTGACAATGGTTGGACAATGCGACAATTGACAAAAACGTCGCATCCCACGCGAGCTGCGGGTGCTTTCCGCTTTCGTCATTGACGTGGTGCTTCCCCGGATTTCCATGGAGAGGCACGGACCTTCATGCAATTGAAAGCCACACATGCATGCTAATGTGATGGAATTGTCTTCCGGACACATTAAGGTTATTGTCCTTGCGTTAAGTTCGTATGGCATGTCTATGGCCCAGCAACATATGCTACGACGATCAACTACTACAGCACACTTGCTGATCGACCAACCCTCATTCCTTCATGCTTCATGCTGATGCTTCATGCTCCATTCAACCCAATCTTCTTTACCCTCTTGGCCAATTCCCCCTCCCCATCAATGCCAAAGTCACTCCTCCGCTTCGCCACGCGTGGCCCTACTTCATGTAGAATAGCTCGCAAAGTGCTCCAACCTATATCGCAAACCAAAAACGGTACCAGTCAGTTTGTTCACATCTGCAGGATAGTTTGTAGAGTGGCCCAACCTGGCGATTGCTGTAGCGCTGCACCAGCGCTGACATCCTTGCTGATTGCAACTTGACAAAGAGTAGAGAACTCAGTCTGCATCGCGAGAGAATTAGCTGTAGTCTTAATATGGAATCGGTGCATGGGCAGGCTTACCTTGCTCAAGACATCCATGTTACGGATGAAGCTGAGAAGATGGAAGTCGGCGATCTTGGCCACCCCTTCTGGTCGGCTGAGATCGACCTTGTCCAACGCCTTCTTCAGGGATGTTGTTTCCTGTGCTTGACCAATGACCTCTCTGTTCTCCACTGGGAATGCTGTGCTAGTGAAGACCGGCTTCGACTCTGTCGGGAATCCGTGGGTGAGAGTGACAAGTAGATATTCGACCGGAAATGATGGCTTCGCATTCTCCTGGACATTCGCACCATACTCGTTGATCTTTCTGTAGAAGACTTCTGGGATGTAGCGTACTCGGCCGAGCTCATTTTCCTCGTCTTCGTCTTGCACAAGCATGACTGTTGGGTCTGCCGACGGCTCAATGATGTCGGCTCGTACCATCTCGACTGCCGAATCTGATGCCTGATAAGCTGTGACGGCAATCTGTCCTTCCTCATCACCGCTGATGACACACGTGACAAAATGTGATCCAAACTTTCCGGTGTCGCTCCATTTGCTTGGTCTGGGGTATCGTGCTTGGTATCGTGATGCAAAAACGACCTCAAGGGAAGAAAAGTAGAAAGAGTCTGCATGTCTCTTGCAGATAACAGTGCCATCGCCAGCGCCTGCATCAAGAAGATCGGTGAAGATGACGCCCACACGCTGAAGTCCGCACTCCTGGGCAAGCTGATCGATTGCTTGCTCGTTGTCCCACTCGTTGAGGGTCACCCCGTCCATTTCGTCGACCTGAGGAGGCTCGTAGATGGCCTCCACAACAGCCTTGGTGCCGAGCGGGACTTCCGAGTATTCCTCGTACCGTCCGTAGAGGAAGCCTATTCGTTGAGCGCCAGAAGTTCGCCAGAAGTCGAGTATCGTGTTGATGAGGGCTGGGGAGGAAAATTCGACATGATCAACCATGCGGTACGGCTGAGGTTGGAGAGTGATAGCACTCGGCTGGCATTTCGTGCAGATACCCTGTGGGAAAGGCTTGTGACCTGAAGGACAATCCGGTCGGACACGGTAGTATGGCTCGGTGAGCGGAGGCATGTAGGAGCTACCCGACTCGTACTTGTTCTTCCCCTGGTTGAGCTTACGGAGGTGAGCGTGGTATGATAGATGCTTGATCTTCTTCTCCGCGAGGTATTCTGCATTATACGGCTCAAGCGGCATGCAGTAGTCGCACATACCCTTCGGTCCATGTCGACACATCTTTTGATCTTTCGGTCTTGCGATCTTCCCATCCTTCTGATCTAGCCTGTCATCCACAGGTAATTGCTTGACTGTCTCCCATGGATTCTTGATGATGCCCTGCGCTGCAGCAGATGGGATTGCGACGCTGGCGGCTTCGGAGGCGGCTACCGGATTTCCATTGAGTCTATTCGCAGCCTCACTGTGACCATTCGTTTGTGCAGCTTGTTGTTGATAGTCGAGGAAGATCTGAGTGCCGTGTCTGATCAGATTAGTGGATGATAGCGGAGGCTAGGCAGCCATACTCACGCCAGACCAAGTCGCTGGAAGGTGACACCCCGGAGTGCCTCCAGAGGTCGTGAGTCTCCGCCTTGTGGCTTCGGGCTCATGGTTACTGAAGAAGGTATAACATCTGCAGGCAGCTTCTCAAGCACCTGCGGCAGGATAGAGGCGATGTCCGTGGTCGGCTCGAGAGTGAGTCGGAACTGGCCATTTCGGCTTTGGAATCGTAGTATCATGATGTGATCAGATGTGGATGGTTTGCCAATGACTGGAGGTCGGTTTGTGAAATGTAGTCAAGAGTGCTTCACGTGCAGGGCGCCATGGCAAGTGAGTCCGGGCTTGTCGTTAAAGATCTCTGGTGATGAAGCACTCGCAGTAGAATGCCAGAGTATGCAGAGGCTGGATTGTGGAAGTTTATGGCTCTCGAGCGAGATCCAGGTAGCGTGAGAGAGGATGCTGAGTGATCAAAAGTTGATGCCTGTTCTTTGCGTGAAGATGACCTTTGTGATTCCATCGAGCTCCAAATACCGAAAGCTCGAAGATGAGGTAATAATGCAGCAACGGAACAGCGACGGAAGGTCATAGCGTCCAAAGCTCAAGTAACTCTCAGCTTCAAAACAATAACCTAAACAAACACCTTTAACTACCTCTAGCGCACCACAATCTGGCGTTTTTTTGATTTTTAAAGTATTCTAAGGTAAATAAGAGCACTAGAAAGCTCTCTTAGGGAGTATTTTTATTATATTATCTTATATAACTGTCTAATACTACTAATTGTTATAGTTATTTAGGTTACGTACTAGACTTTAAGGCTAACAAGTTCGATAGCAAATAACCCCTATATACCGTACTTGTAATATAGACTCGCTATCGTGCTTATAGTATTACTTACTATAATCTTACTACTATTATTCTCTCTGTCTCTCTTATCTCTACTAAGTACTATACTATACTTAGTTAATTTTTTAATCTTTAACATTACAAGTACAATCTAGTTAGCCTTTAAAGGCAGCTTTTTAGAGCCGGTATAGCGTAAGATTAGCTAGATATCTATACTTATAGAGTACTTGCTAATAACTTATAGAGAATACTACTACCTAATAACTACTATATTATTTAATTTCTAGTTTGTTAGAGTTACCGCCTTCGAGGCTAAGCTAGCTTACCTTAATTCTAGCATAGAGAGGTATAATACCTGTTAATTACTTCGTCGTATAGATATAGCTAGCTATATTATAGAGATAGCTAAAGGAGTACTAGTCTAGAAACTATACAAAGAATGCGTTAAGTATAACTACTCTTGCTAGGTGTTTAAGAAGAAGAAGAAGGCTTATGCCTTCTATAAAAGAAATAACAAATTATATTATAATATAGAGAAGAAGATTAAGAAGAAAGAAGAGATAGAGAAGAAAGCTAGAGAAGAGAAGGAGAGTACTACTACTACTACTAGCTTATCTATAGTAGATCTAGCTACGAGTCTAGCTACGAGTAAGTAGTAAGTTACTATTTTAGAGGTAGAGAAGGCAGCGCTAGAGGCGAGAGTTACTACTCTCGAAGATAACTATAATATAGTAGAGAATATACTTACTAAGATTAAGTAGTACCTTAGCTTACTCTAATTACTAGTGTCTTTTTTATACTTGTAAATAATACCTAATAGACATGCTTTCCTCTCTTATAAATTATAAATTTAACTACGAGGCCTCTATAAGTACTACTACGAGTTAGGCTAATCTAGATTAATCTAACTTGTAAAGTTAATCTAACTTATAATCTTAATATAATTAGTCTATCTCGACTGCCGAGATAGTGCTTAGTTAGATAGTGAACTAATCTATAAATAAATCGAACTAATATAGTAATTTACTAAGAAAAGAAGACTCTCTTATTTAGCTATCTTTTGCCTCTTCCTTAGCTATATACTCTCTCTTATAGTATCCTCTACCTCCTTAATAGCCTTAGCCTTAACCTCCTTATATAGTGCTCTAGCTCCTTTAATAGATAGTAGTGCTATAAGACTATTAAGTAACTCGTAATTCTCGTTGTTAGATAGTTTAATAAGCCTTAGAGGTTTACTTCTATTAAGCTAACTCTATATATAGCTATTAGCGAGTATAGTAGCGAGTTAGCTACGAGTGCTAATTACCTTATTCTATAACTTCTATACTAGCTTCTTCTTTATCTTAGTCTCTAAGATATTAGTTAGCGCTAGTATAGTCTTCTAGCGAGATATAGATCCTATACTTAGTATAGTACTTACGCTACTATTAGTAGTAGCCTTTATAGCCTTTATAGTCTTTAACTACTTCCGTCTATATATCTATTAGATATAGAGGTTAATAGTATATATAAAGCTATTAGCTTTATCCTTACTATAAGCGATATTTAGCTAGAGTAGCTCGCTAAGGCTAGTAAAGTTATTAAGTATTAGACTCTTATCTTAGACTAGTACTCTACTAGCCTTGCTAAAGTAGTTAAAGAGTACTATAGAATTAAGGTTCTTAAACGAGACTTCTATATTTTAAAGGCTAGATTACTAGCTTTAGCTAAGGATAAAGAAGATAAGTGCCTTATAATACAATAATTACTCGCGCTCCTTATTAAAGAAGGCCTCTATAAATCTCTAGCTAAATTCGACAAAGAGGTAAGGATCTTTATAGTTCTATTACTTCTCCTTTATAGTGTACTTAATATTAATACGAAGTATATATACCTTTACGTATAGATTAAAGACTATTAAATCTAGCCTTAGTAACGGAGTAACAAATAATAGCTAAGATAATAGAGTATAACTACTAGTAGTTAGCCGAGTCTTCTAGTGTTAATTATAGCTAAGTTACTATATATTAGTAACCTTATTAAGCGAATTAAATACAAGCTAGATAGACTAGCTATTAGATACTAGCGAACTTTAGACTTGCTAGCTACTTATAGCGGAACTTATAGAGGAGGCGATTATTGCTATATTTGCTTAAGAGGCAATAGATAACAATCTCTAAAAGCTTAATCCTTATAATCTTACTAGATTCTTAGCCTAGCACTTACTATAGTAATAGTATTCGCCTATATCGTAGTTATAATAGATTCTCTTAGCCTTCGTGTAGTAGGTTATCTATAGTAGTAGTATTATAGTAAGTCTATAAGTAAGTAGCAAGTATAGAAGCGAGTATAGAGAAATTAAATAAGAAAGACAGAAGAGAGTAATCTATTATTTAAAGAGATTAGCCTTAGCTAGTTCCTTATTATTGCCGAGATTGTTAAACGTCTCTAGCACCTCTAGTCTAACTATTAGAGGAACCTACTATAGCTTTAGCAACTTAGCTAGTACAGGATTAATATTATCTTCTATAAAGTAATTATAAATAAGTAATCTAAGTAACTTATAAGCTTATATATATATATACTCGCTATCTAGATCCCTTATAGATCTAGTAATAACAGTTAGTATAAATTATAAAGTAAGAGCAAATTAACACTACTAGAGAGTATCTAGAGATAGGTATTTATTAATATCTATATAGCGAGTTAGCTACGAGTTAGAGTTAATCGCTACTATAAATCGACTACTAGTGCTCTAACGTACTAAACTTAAACGCCTTAGCTAAGTACTTGCTTAGCGACTTGCTATTAACTTATATACTATAACTTCGACTTCTAGTCTTCGAGAGATACTTATAGAGTACTTATAGTTAGCTAGGGATTATATATAGTCTCTTCCGATTCTTCTAGATCTTGTAACTGTTCTAGAGATTAGTAAACTAGACGAATTCTTAGCAAATAATCGGTATATAGATAGCAAGGAAAGTAATATAGTCTAAGAGGCTATTAGTATATCGACTGCTTTTACTAAGGTTATTAAAGTAACTATACTAGTAGTTTAATACTCCTTTTGCTAGCTAGTTCTACTAAGATTTAATATATTAATTTATCTTACTCGTGCCGAAGTAGTAATAGTCCCTAAAGGCTAGTTTAGTACTATAATTGCTCTATAAAGTATAGCTTAACTTATAGTACAAATTAGTAAGGATAATCGTCTCTATACTATAATCTAATTATATCTTCTTTAGTATTACGCTAGTCTCGTAAATTTACTTAGTATATTAAGTAGTAACAGAGTACTTAGTACAACTTGTAATACTAATATAGATCTAGATAATCTTATATAAGTAGGTATTAATTATAGTATATACCTAGATACTCTATTTCTTAAGCTTATAATAAGCATTAATTAACTAGTAATAATCTAGCTCTAGAGTAATAAGGGCTCCTTTATAGTACTACACCTTTCGTAATCGATCTACTATACTATTAGAGTTAAGCTAGTAGCTTACTTTCTTAATTTAGTAGCTACGAGATTAGTAGTAAGTCTCTTAGTAAGTAGAAGAAGTTATATATTAATATAATTCTATATACCTTCTAGATATGCTCTACTAATATTCGATAGCCTAGCCTCTCTATAGTACTCTTATCTAGCTCTTTATAAATAGTAGCCTTAGTGTACTTATAAGCCTCTATATCTCTAGTAGTATCTACCTACTTAATAAGACTTATATTCTTTCGTAGACAGTAGAACTAGCAAGTACTTAAGCCTTACTAATTAGTCTCTTTCTTGCGAAGTATTTAAACTATATCCTTGTCCTTCTCGACCTTATAATAGAATAGATCTAGTATTTCTACTTATAGCTAGAGAGTGTTAATAGCTCTTAGCTTTACAATAATACTCTATTACTATAATCGTAACTATAAAGTAGTATAGCTAACCTTATAGCTATGCCGGTCTTAAAGGCGTACAAGGATAGTAGTCTATTAAAGACTCTCGTAGTTAATCTAGTACTTAATTTATATATAGTAATAGTCAAGATCGATAGGAGGAACTATAGCTATTAAGAGTATTAGCAAGATATATAAATATTATAGTAACGAGGATAGCAGTAAGTGTAATTACAAGTACGACGAGATATTAGGAATAAAGGTGGTAAAATTGGCTTTTAGAATTGCAAGTTACTTGAGCTTTGGCCGCTATGACCCTCCCTAACAGCGGGCCGGCACCTCGGGAGGGCTTGCTTCACCAAATGGAGGGACACGTTGTGAAGAGCGGCTGCCATATCAGGGTCTGAATTATTTCGCGATTGCATACATCCTCGTTCCCGACCAGCTCACCGCCACTGTCGTCCTCGCCAAATTGCACCCCTGACACGCGAGCTCTGTCATACGAATCTCTAGAAACCCACACATCACACCATCACAATGGTCGACTGGATCGGCCTCTCCATCCCCTTCGCCTACCTCACAGTCCTCCTCGGCTCGCTAGGGACATTCAGCCACTTGTACCGGAAGCGAAAAGCACAGAAAGCTGCCTCTCTCGAGCCATGGTTCCCGTCACATCTTCAGCGCAACATTTACCTCTCCCTCCTACACATTGACCCATCGGACCCATCATCAACACCTCCCGGATCAGAGAAGTCGCTATCGACGGTCCCAGAGAGCATCATCAAAGCTGCCCTGATGCGCAGAGCCGTCGAGGACATCCACAGAATCATTCAGGTCAGGAACGCAAAGCCAGCACTTCAGACTCTGTTGCAGCGCGGCAGCGTAGGGGAGGAGCTATGGCAGAGGTTCTTGAGAGCTGAGCAGGACATTGAGGAGGAGGTCAAGGACGTAGTGAACGAGGTACGGTTGATATTCATGTCTGCCATACATTCATACTGACTCAATTAGGCAAATGCACTTGCACCAAACTGGGGCCAAGTCATCTTCCAGTCCGCCAACGAGATCGCCAACAACCAGCTTGCGAAGGCGCGCATGGAGGAGCTACAGGCCAAGGTCGACGAGGAGCGCGAATGGTGGGAGGCAAGGAAGAAGGCAGCAAATGAGAGCTTCATGAAGGAGCTTGACGAGGAGAAGACCGCCGCGCCTGTAGCGAAGAAGAGCAATAGCGACGATGATGCAGTTCTGGTTGAAGCAGGCGGACCGGCTGGCGCACAAGGGAGCATCAGGGGCAAGAAGAAGGGGAAGAAGTGAGCCAGTCGGGACTGTACAGCTGCAAAGTGCGTTGTGGTTCTAGGGGTATCAGGTACGGAGTCAGGCGCACATCGACGAGCATCAATGGTGTAACAGGGTTGACCACTTCGGCATGAAAGTATGAGTCTGAAGGGGTATCTGTCTAGAAGTCGAAAGACCGTATCCAGTTACCGAAATGTCATACGCCGTCGAGACCGCGAGGGCTACGACGGATGCAATAAACAATGCTATGCAGCTTCATGTCTTCGTCTCGTTCCGATCATTGCTCATTCAAGGACCCCCTTTGGGCGCTTGCTTCCACTCCTTGATCGACCTCGGCGACACCTCGATGAGCGAGAACTTGCCGGCCTTGGGGTCGTAGAAGGCGAGCACCTCGAACATCATTGATGCTCGACTGCCGGATGCCTGGAGCACGCCGTTGACGGCAAAGTTGCCGCGCGGCGGCTCTTTCGTCTTGGATTTTGCGTTCTTGCGCATAGAATTGGCGAAGACGAGAGTGGCGACGGTCTTCTCTGCCGGTTCGCCTGGGAAACCGAGGGACATGGCTGGGACGTACCATTTGCCTTTCGTCCCGTCGGGTGTGTCGGCAGAATTACCTCTGCCTTCGCTCTGTGGTACCGAACTGGGTGATACAGAAGACGAATCGACTCCCCCTGAGCTGGGTTGGGGTTTACCCATGGCTTCATTCTTCGCAGCCTGAGCAGCTTCGTGTGCTTGTACCATTCGGAGCATGTGATGCATTCTGTGCTCCGGGCTCCCGGGCTCTGGCTTGGTGTCCATGCCCAAAGCCTCCTTGATTCTCTTCATCTGAAAGGACCAGATTGTGTTGTAGAATGCATAGATGCTGTTCAGGGTCGCACTCGGCCACAGAATGCGTGATTGTCGTTCGTATTGTTGTTGGGTGATCACTTGCTCGGAAAGTGCGACGTAAGCATCACCAATCTCCAGCCCTTTTCGAACATACTCCTGTGGCGGGCCGTAAGGAAAGTCCACCTCGAGCCAGTACCGCCTCACCCTGGTATCCTTGCCCATGACTTTCGCGGTCGAGGGTAATTGTGCAAGTCCCTTCCCGATGATGTTGGCAAGCTCCTCTGTCATTAGTGTCAGCACATGTCCCTTTGGTAACGCTGGTACGTGAAGACCTACTAAAAAGCTTCTGCACCTTTTCCTTATCAGGCGCAATCTTTTTAAACTCTTGCCACTCCGGATCTGTGCCCTTGTAGTATTCCCGAGGCAGCTTCTTCGCGGGCATGAGAGGTATGAATATGGCATCCTCGTCCCCCTCAAATACATCACCGTCTTCTTCCACATCTTGGCCAGCTCTAGCCTCCGACTGCCCCTCGCCCCGCTCTATGGTTTGATCATCGTCCTCCGTTGCCTCAGCTCCCTCCTCTTCCTCGATAGCAATCTCAAAATCAGCCAAAAGCCAGTTCAGGTAGCCTCCCACGCAGGTTGTGTACAATAAGACTGTGAGAATCCTCTTTCCCGTCCACCATCGTCGCAGGCGGACTGGCTGTACTGTCACCGGCTGGTCATGTTGGATGTATCTTGACAAAGGACGTCTCGAGATCCGCTGCAGGGGTGTGACAGGTACAGCATGGCGAGGCAGACGGGAAGTATAGGTCTGTAGCAACCGAGCGGGTCGGAACATGGGCGTGCTCAGTGATGTAACATGTGAGGAGGCTGCTGTCCGAGATTTGTGAGTGAGCTGATGGGATATGAATGGGATTGCGATGGGCAAGGTAAGGTTTATTTGTGTACAAAGTCGCGTCCGTGTGCTTGTTTATGAGCCTTAGCTGGATCTGTGACTGAACATGGAAGGGTCTCGATGACTTCCTGGTTCGGCGGCGTCGGAGAAGTGCTAGTTCGCCGCCAATGGGAAATGGTAGGGTTAGGGTCCGATCAGTGAGGTCCGATCGTGCCAAGAACGAGTTGCTTCACGACATCAAGCGCAGCCTGGTTTCGTTCAGTAGCACATCCACATCAACCAGCGATCATGAGGTGGCTGTCGCTGAGCCTCTGGGTACCTGTACTGGCTTCTGCAGGTCAAGTACCAACCGATTTCAACGGACGATTATACATTTACGACAAGAGCTCACCTTCCTTATCGAACAAGCACGCCCCAATCAACCACGAAGCGGCGAGATTAATCATTGCGCAAAGACTTGGTGTAGACCGGTATCATGATGGCGATAGTATTTCAGCCGAGACTTTGAGCGCCTTGAACAGCTTGGGGAGTGGCAGCGGTCTATTTGAAGAGAAGGAGACCAGACGACCTCTTGCGGTCCTTCTCTCATCTGAAGACCGACATCACTATCGTAAGATCAGCTTTGGTGGACTTTCAGGGCAAGCTAACGTTGTCTAGAGCAAGATCTAGAGCCTTACACTCATGTAGCAACAGTAGAAGCTATCCCCTCGCTCAAGCAAAGCGACTCCCTCTTTGTCGGATTTGCTGCTCAAAAGTATGCATCAGAAAACCGCCGACCAGTCTTCAGCAAAGACAACGCCGAGCAAGGAATCTACTTTGAGAGCGATGATGCTGTCGTTCGCCGCATCACTGGCTTCCCCCAACCAGGTCTTTTACTCGATCAGTACCGCCGAGAAGGCTACGACGTCATCCTCCTCATCTCTCCCAAGCAGTGGGCGGCAAAGACCTCATACGGCCACTTCGAATGGCCCATGATCACCCACGACAAGCGCCAGGTTCAAGAGAAGCCCCTCGAGGAAGAGCCAGACACACCTACGCCAAACGAGACAATCTCCCCTTCCAAATCGAATGACACCACACCTCTTCGCGGCATCCTCCCCTTCTGCTACTCCACCAAGGAGAAGTGCGAGTCCACCACTCGGAACTGCACCGGCCACGGCAGCTGCAAGATCGCTTACACACAAAAGGACAGCTCGAGCGATGATGAAGGTGTGCCATGCTACTCGTGCAGTTGCTCTGCAACTGTCCGTGAGAACAAAGATGGATCGAAGAAAACCACCGTCTGGAGCGGACCAGCGTGTCAGAAGAAGGACGTAGTGACACCATTCTGGCTCATCACTGGATTCACTGTGCTCATGATCTTCCTCGTCTCATGGGCGATTGGCACGATCATGACGATGGGAAATGAGGAGCTGCCGAGCGTGATTGGCGCAGGTGTGAGCGGTGTGCCGAGGAAGTAAACATGTGATATAGCGCGGACATGGATGGGGATATGGACCACTGCGGGTAGCAAGGACGGCTAGGAATGAAGCAAGCATCTGATATTATGTACTCTGGCGCTGTTTACCAGTACTTCTCGCAGAATCAAACAAACTGTACAATCCCCTCTTCTCTCTCCATCTCACCCCCCTCCCATCCCCTTCCCCTCCCACTCCCTCTCCACCCTCCTCGCCTCCTCCACCGTAAACCCAATCTCCCCCCTCCTATCATCCGTCAACCGCCCCCACTCCAACAACAACCTAAACATATAAACCTCCATATCCTCCTTCCTCAACACCTCGCCAGCCCACTCCCTCCCCGCCTCCGCAATCCCCATTCCCTCCTCCTCCCTCCCCCTCATCCGCGTGTGCTCCCTCCCCTTCTCCGCCGGCCATCCCATAAAGTACACCAGCGTCGCCCAGAGCCCAGTCCCTCGCAGGTCCAGCGGTACGAAATGGGCCCACGCCTCGACGCGGTCGTCGTACCACTCTCTGAACAGAGCGGCTTTGAAGGGGAGACTTCGCGACTGGAGAAACGGCAGGAACCGCCCGGAAAAGCCCGCCCCGTCGAGGTCGAGGAGGTACTTGTAGTTCCAGTGAGACTGAAAGTCCGTCGGGGCGACGAGTGGTTTGAGGGCCTGGGCTTGCGCGGTGCAGTCCGGCTCGCCGCAGCGGAGGATGGGGTCGGTGAATTTGACGTCGGGGGAGAGGGTGAAGCGGAGGTGGGAGGAAGGTAGGTAGGTGTACTTGTACTTGGTTGGGGAGGTGGGGAGGAGGACGAGGGCGGAGGGAGAGACGCGCGAGTTGAGGAGTTGGTGGAAGCGTTGGCGCACGAAGCCGGTCCAGGCGTTGGAGCTGGCCGAGACGCCTTCGGTGGTGGCGCCGCGCCAGAAGAGGGTGGATTTCTTTTCGGCGTAGACAGGATCGGGAAGTTCGGAGGTGGGGGAGTAGATGGCTTTGTCCATGTAGTTCCAGGCGGAGGGGTAGAGGATGTCGTTGAATTTGGGGGCCTTGGATTGGGAGAAGATGGGGAGGAGTTTGTGGGTGCCTTTGAAGGAGGCGGGGGAGGCGTAGAAGCCATGCAGGTGGCCTAGGTCGGGTTGAGAGCAGATGTCGTTGGAGAGACGCCAGTCCGAAAGGAAGATGACGTCGGAGTGCTGCTCGATGCAGCTGGTGCAGAGCTGTGAGCGATCCCAGACGTGTTTGGCAGCCATGGCTTTCCTGTTCGGACAGGCACGAGCGCCGTATGGCTGGAAGATGTTCTGGTATGACAGCTCGTCAAAGGCGGCGCCTAATAGATTTCCGTCTGGGGGTGGATCTTGCCATGTTCCAGCTCGGTCCTGACTGAATGACGGCCGAAGGTTTTCGAATCCGATGGCAGACGTCGCGTCTCGCTTGTCGACGGTCGACTGTTGTTGGGTTGCATCAGTCCAGCCCCCAAGACCTGCCATGACCCTTGTCTCATCATTGGTGTTGAAGGCCAAATCCATGTCTGGAATGTGCTCCTCAAAGGGACGAATCATTCTCTGAACACCTTCCATCATCCACCTGTGTGTGTCTCGAACTTTATAAATGCTTGTCTTGCCTCCTCGAATAGCGAGACCGGTAACATCGTTGTCCGGACTCGACATGGCTTCCCAGGTCCGACTTCGAAGCTCATTCGGTTGGAACAGGCTGAATGGCTCGAGATCTCTCCAAATGCTGTCAAAATCGTCGATAACATTCGAATTCCTCGACACTGCGAATGCATACCACTTGTCGAAGCCTGGCGGTGGCGGCTGGCTGTAGCGCTGCTCATAATTCATGACGGCTTCGGACAGACTCTTTGATGTCTTGGCTTGCAACTTCCAGCTTTGATGTCGACCTTTGGCATCATGGATCAGACGGTCTATCGGATGTTGATCTACAACCCCCGGCCGTCGGAGCTGTACCACAGTACCGAAAAGAAGGAGAAAGCCAAAGAAGACGCTGAGAAAGAGCCTTTGTTGCCGGCTACTTTTGGCTGTTGACCGGTCTGGTAGTTTAGCCATGGCAGTGGCTTGAGCTTGGAAGACGCAACTTCCGCACGTGATCCAGAAGCCAAGTAGGGCCAAATTTACGCTCCAGGCCGGTAGAGACGTAATTGACGAGAAGTAATAACCGAATGCCATGCTTATGCAGACATTGAATACGGTTCCAGACATACCTAGGTGGATTATCTGCACCTGTCAGCGCTAGATATTGAAATGGTGGACATTGTTGCTCACTGAATGGGTGGCGCTGATAGCCATACCGCATACCAGAAGATCAAGCCTGAAAGCAGCACGCAAAAAGTTCAGGGGTATCGAAATGGTCCAGTACCGATCCTCTGGCACGAAAGCAAACCAAATGAGACCGTGAAAGATGACACAGATTGAAGTAAGCTACATGATGTTAGCCTTTGGACACTAAGACGTTGGCAGAATACATACGCCGAATGTGAGACTCAGAAGAGAGACGGAAGTCCTGACAGGGACATGACGTCCACTGGCGTCTGATAGGAGAAGAGCAGCGGTAGAAAGCAGTATCACAAGATCTGCTAAAGCGGCAATGAACTGGAACGCAGATGCTGGTAGGCCGAGAAGCCATAGACCCGAGGCAGGGCAGATGACGCTTGACCGTGGGCCATTACTGCCAATTCGCATGGCCACCGAGCCAAAGGCATAGAGCAGGGAGCCAATGAGTACGAAGGTCCGCCTTCTGCGCTCGAGCGCTGCTCCTCGACCGGGCTCTAGAACACTCTTGATTGGGTCACGAAGTTGTGCATCCGATTTTCCAAAGTCCTCGAGTGCCATGTACAATGGCAACAATGTCTGTCTGGAATTAACTTGGAATATTGGTTATGAGGTTGGAGGACTTACCACAGACGATATCACTACCGGCAGGGTTAAACATTCAGCATGCCGAGTCATCTGCTTGAAGGTGACAATGCGGACGCCCAGAGCCAGCACAAGAGCCAATACTGGCTTTCTCGCCCAAGTCGGGAAACTCTCATTGGTGAGCCTGACCAGATGATGGTTGTTGAATCGCCCGAGAATGCCATCTTGCGGCCCGAGAAGATGTATGGATTCATCATGGCTGTTGTATTGATCCGCCGGCGGTAAGAAGCGCTTTGAGAAATGACCAAGAACAGCCAAGGTGACCAAATAAATCAGGGCCAAGTGGACCGGGCGGTCTGTCAAAAAAGTGAGTTTATGATCCCTGTCGCAGTCCTTGCAGGAGCGTCCTACCGTATGCCCATGAATCCGCGCTTTCGAAAATGTAGTGCGTCGAGCAGTAGCTAAGCAATCTGCCCTAAATGAGTATGTTTGCGTTGTTATGCAGGGTGATTTTGTGAGGCTCACATGCTGCATATCCCTGTCCAGTCTTGCTTGGATAGCCATGTGCTTGACAGGGGCCAGCTGTGGCTCAGAGGAGCTCGCGCCGGAGAACGGTCCATGTCGTCACGGTCCCGTCACGTGCCTGTCGTGGCGCTGTCATAAATGCAGGGTAGACGTCGCCATGGAGTTTATACCGGTTGGCACGTGAGTGTCGAGGAGAGAGATATGGGATAAAGGCTGCCTGAGGAGAAATTATAATGAGGCGTCTTGCAGCTGAAAAGAAGGCGGGTGCTCCAGCGGCGGAGGCGGCGTGGTGTCCCAGACTTGACACGCTTCGGGCGACACCTATCGCTGATTAGTGGCGTCAATGGTGGGCGGCACGGCTGTCTCTCGCTTCCGTTGGTCGCGCAGAAGGATTCTTCTCTCTCACCTCAACGACTTGTCTACAGTATCGCCATCAAATCCGTTCATGCGAATGCTTCTCCAGGCAATATGAGCAATTCAATTGTCTCCTTACAATTCTTCGCCGTCATTCTTATTCTTGATAGGGAAACCACTACTTTTGGTACTCACAACTAGCTATTCCTACCAGGAAATAGCCAAACCTACGGCTACAAATGCGGCACTTCGAAAGCAGTACGCTTGGGAACAGACGTTGTGTATTTGCCTGACGCATCCACAACCCAAAAAGGTGTGAAGTCAGGTGTCTATGTTTCTCGAACAACCTCAAAAGATGCGACAAAGCTGGTAGGATGTCTGCAATACCCTACTTGAGTGCACAACAGCCTGCAAGCTGGTAGAACATTGGATACAACACGTCTTTCGCTATCGAGTACCACAACTTCTATCACCATGCCTTGAGGCAGGCGCAAGGCTACTCTGCTGGTTTACCAACCAATGTGGCACCCCTTGCTTTGCTATCCTGGAAGGACGCTCCAACCATGGACTTCAAGAAACACTTGCCCTCGACCATATCGACATGGACGCATCCCGCCGCCTTCTCGCACATCT
This sequence comes from Elsinoe arachidis, assembly GCA_013372555.1. NCBI lineage: Eukaryota > Fungi > Ascomycota > Dothideomycetes > Myriangiales > Elsinoaceae > Elsinoe > Elsinoe arachidis. Next base: position 695,836 of record JAAPAX010000006.1, on the reverse strand, counting down.
CAATGCACGACATGAAGTTGCCAGGCTGCACCACCTTGATGTTCCCACCACGATGTCGAACGCCGCACTCGATCCCGAATGTCGATCCGGCTCTGGTAGTTACATTCTGCTTGTCGAACCACGGACAGCTGGGACCGGAATCCCAACTGCCAATCGTGATACGCGGGCCCCTCCATGTCTTCCCTCCGTCGGCCGTAGTCAATGTACCATTGGCCTTGTTCGAGCCGAACGTGTTGTTGTAGTCCGGCTGCGGCTGATCCAGCACCAAGACGGTATTCACCCAATCTGCACAGTCAGCTTGAGGTCCTTTCTTTTGCCATACACACTCACCGTGCTTCGGCACAATGCTACATGGCGCTTCAGGCTGACACTCCTCTGCCGTGCCCCATCCCAGCGCTCTCCCCGAAGCTATAACGGTCAGTACAAGTCCCACAAAGCCCTTCTCCTACCTACCAGTGCTGAATGTCGAGATCAACTCGCCATTCAAATACACGTACTGATCGTACATGTCCGTCTCATCATTCAACATATCTACCCTCATCAGCATCTCCCTGTTCTCCTTCCCCTCCCTCTCCTCATGACAACTCACAGCTCATCTTCACCCTATCCCCCGGCCGCGTCACCCTCTGCGGGCCCCCAACCTGCCCTACCCCTGTCAGCGCTCCCTGCCTCCCCTCCTAACAGCAAACAACTCACCACTCCCATTCAGCGTACTCGTATAACTACACCACTCACTCCCCCCCACAGTCAACGCCCCACACGTCCCCGGCACGCCCGTATTCCCCAAATCCCCCGCGTAGCTCTCCACTAGAGCCTGGATCAAATCACCATTACTCGTCCCCATAAAATGTTAGCTCTGCGCATCTGACTGCTTAAAAGTCACTTACCCATTCCCGTCCAGAGCGAGAGGAGGGACATCTGTGGCCGTGGAGCCCGGGGTACGATGAGGGTTGAGTTGGCGGTGCGGATGAAGTTGCCGGGCCCGGTGGGGCCGGTGGAGAAGTAGTTCCCGAAAGAGGCGGCGGTAGGGGAGGAGAGGAGGAGGAGGAGGGGGAGGAGAGAGGAGAGGGGAATGTGAAAGGTGGGTCTCTTCATGGTGGTGGTAGATAGTGATCAAGGGTATGGTTTGGGAAGCGAATACCTGACTGGGGAGAAGAGACAGGCATGCGTACTTATCTTCGATGCTGGAAAAGTCTGCTTGGTGGTGGCAATCTGGACTGTGGATTGTTTCTGGTATACCTTGAAGCTATTGTGTTGATCTATAACGGCGTAGCGGTCCGTATTCGAGCAGGGTTTGATGGACTGTGGGGTGGCAACGGTGGCCACCATGCTCTGGACAAAGCAGATGTTACACCAAAAAACGTCAGCGAAGAGATCAACTACCAGACGGAATCACGATAGTCTAAAGATCTTGTTATGGGAGTGGAGCAGAGCTAGTTGTGTCTGCTATTCAGCTACTAGATCGATGAATGCTGGCGACAAGCTTTGATTTGTACTACCAGACGATCGCCTATCACCTGGATGTGTAATCCATGTGAAGTGCAATCAGCAGTATCTTCTACTGCATTACCAGTCACCGAGAGGAGCAAGTCCGCGATGAGCTTGACTAAGACTACGTCCGAACCCATCGCCACCAAATCCACCATCCACGTCACTCATTCGGAATCACCCTGATCATTCTCTTCAAATCCTTCTTCCTCTGCTCTTTCTCCTTTTCTCTCTTCTTCTCCTTGCTTTCCAGCATCGTACCCACTTTGCCCAGTGTCTCCTTGACCTTGTCCGTGTCAATGTGCACATTCTTGACCGCGGCAGGCATGTGTAGTGACAGCCTCCTCGAGGGAAGCGAGCTGACCATATCTTTCATGGTTGCGAATGTCCCGCTACCGCTGTGGGCGATCTTCGTGGGACTGTGCAGGTGCGGACTGTCACTCCTGATCTTTGGTGCGCTCGCAAACCTGCCAAGGATGGGTGTGTCAGATTTATCGCTTCTTGGGCTGAGATCGGAGAGACCTGTATTGTGACGGGAGGCGGTGGGCATGATTGCTGGTAGGAGAGGCTTCTTCGATCTGATCTCTTGCGTGACACGAGGCGCAGGGCTACCATTTTTCAGGATGCTGCGAGGTCCCGAGGATCCTGGGGAGGCATTGTTGAATCGAGGTGCTGAGTATTCTCTTGTGCGTTGCTCGGAGATGGTCCTTGGGTTGTGGAAGAGAGGTTGCGGAATCAATTTCATGTGAGTTCTCGTGTCCGGACTGTCCGAGCGTGAGTATGTACTGCTGTTGCGACTGGAGTGGAGTGATTGATCGCGGAGCACGGCGTGATACATGTGTGCTAAACGCTCAGCTTCTGACGGCACACGAGGAGCAGGAGCTCCATCGTCACCAGGAGGCCCGTAGCGAGTGGGCAGTTGCGGTGCGGAGGCTTCTCGGTCGGTTGTACGACCGCGAGCCTCATAGCTGAGCAGAGATGATTCAGAGTCTTTGCGGTAGGCGTCGGCGTACTTCAAGTATGGATCGCTATGTGATGTCTGCGGCGTATTGGATGGCGCCTGTTTGACGTACGCCATGTTTTGGAGATCGAATCGGACGCTTCCTGGAGTCTTGAGAGCTTCTTCATCCTCGTCCGAAGTATCCTTGTGATTGCTAATGTTGCTGTGAATCGATCTGTTGCTTGCTGCCCTCCGTCTCCATTCCTCTGGCAGTAGTGGCTTTACCGACTTCTTGTTCGACCCGACCTTCTCATTGTCGAGCTTGTGAAAGGCGGATTCAGAGACTGATTTGACAGGGGAAAGTTGGCAGCCAGAATCGTGACCGTTGGTCAACATCGGCTTCGCTGGTCGGAACACTGTTGGCTGTAGAATTTCACCATCGTCCAAGCTGTACTGGTGAGTCGAGCTCGGAGACTTCATAGGTGAGGACATGGGTGAGCTTGTCCACGATTCCGGCGTTGCTGCCCACTGGTCGATAAGACGGCTGTAGACACTCGAAGAACGTCGCTTGAGTCGGGACGTTTCCTGAGCTGCTGGTGTAGAGTCGGCCGGAGGATTCGGTGGGAGAGGTTTCTGAGAGTCTTGGAGTGGCGGCGTGCTCTTCAGGAAGGATTGGAACGAGGGTATGGAGTGCTGTGAAGTATCTCTGGTCTCGGAATTGGTGTACTTGAGCACACCAGGCTGCTTCTTGGAGACGGGTTGAGGGCTATACATTGTTGAGGAGCGGGTTGAGGGTCGAGGATGCGAAGTGGAATAGCAGTCTGGCCTCGTGCAGATGATCGAAGTAGTAATTCTGCCATTGAAGAACATAGGTGTATAGACAAAGACAATTGTGAACCTCTGTCGTTTGATTGACCGGACCTCAGACAATACCCTTTCCGGCCAGACAAAGCCAAACGGATCTTCACAATTCATGGTTGGTCACCACGTTGCTTCTGCCGTCAATAGAATCGCCGCCGCCTCAATGATAATACCTACTCCTCAATAGCCCCGCCGGACGAGTTGGTAGAGCTCGTATAGCGTCGGATCTAGCTGCGGCGGTGGTTGGTGTGAAGTCGTGTGAAGTCATGTCCGGGATGGCATGTGACAGGGAACCACTTTTACATTCCTCACATCTCACATGGCTCAATTCGTCTTCTCGGCCACGTTCAACTCTTCTGCTTGCGGCGTTTGAGGAATGTCAACCAAGACGGCTGGATTTGCTTTTCGTTCGGAGATGAGTTTCGCCAATCGCTGTCTCGTGTTATTATCCTGTTCTTGCTATCTTATCGTTTGTGCTCACCCTCTTCTCTTCTTCGCTGATGGGTGGTGCATCTTGTGTCTGGGACGGTATTGCCTGCCCTTCCGCAGCTCTAGCCCTCAATCTTGCAGGAGTAGTGGGAGTTCCGTCTAGCTCAATTGGCTCATTGTTGATGGCCGCCGCATCCACACGCAGCTCAGGTCTATTCGTTCTCACGGGTGAGACTGGAGGTTCTGCTGTCGCCATGATGATCAAGGATGCTAGTCTTTGTCGAATGCCCGGCGAAGGTGGTGTATCTCGCTGACGAGTAGTCAAGATCAGCTGGCGATGAATCTAGACGCTGAGGAGGACGACGTGGCATACACCATCGCCCTCCCAGATGCACAGGATTGGTTCAAGCTCTGCTCTGGGCAATTAGGCGCACACTGCCCGGAAGTTTACCAACATTACTCGTCGGACCCGTAACGCCGTCTCTGGCGTCGCGTTTCTCCGATAGCTCAATACATTACATGTTATTGATAAGTTAATTTGAACGTCTCTGTTGATAATGGCTACATCATCAATTATTCAATGGAGCACACTGTAATATGTAATATATTAGGAAATGGTGATTATACAATGTCTAATGAATACAGACATGCGAAGACGCTAAGAGGACAGACTTCCGGATCCGAGGAATAGTGCGCAGACACAATCAGTGAGACAGCAAATACCCCTCTGCCATCGTTCCGCACTGCCGTCAGCCCACGAGAGCTACTCCGTCAAGCTGATGTGGCGTGCAACTGTCCAACGGCACTTTCATTCCTCCCCTTACCCTCTGATAATCATGACGACTTTCTGAGGACGATCATTAGGCACTCCGAAAAAAGGCAAAGAGTTCGTACAACCACAAGGCAAGAACAGGAGTTCCCAGGAGCACGAACACGGCAACCCCTCCCTTTGCTTGGCCGCCGATCCAACAGCTTTGCGCCTTGTAGCATCCATAAACGAAGGTATGAAACGTTCTTTATTTCCCACATGCTATTCCACGAACCGGTGGCCCTGCATCCTGTGGGAGCCGCGAAGGCTCGAGCGCAATGTTGGCAGTCACGTCTTCATCCTCTATCACCGATTGTGATCGAGCCTCACCCGCAACCTTGAAGCTGGACGATACCAGCCGCCAGCTTCACATCTGACATATTTCGCAATCTGTTCTTGTTGCGTGACCACTGACATGAGGCATGGCAGCTCAGAGATTCAAATCGGGTACGGGTTTAATGGTTCTGGAGACGCCACTCCTCAAAGTCAGCAGGCCGGTGGCGGCGTGCTCGAGATGTAGAGCTGCAAAGATAAAATGCGATGGCAAGCTGCCTGCATGCTCGGCCTGTGAGAAGACGGGCAAATCAGCAGAATGCGCCAGCGCAAACGACAATTTTGCGCGAGGCAAGGAGCGCAGCTATGTCTCGACACTCGAAACGAGGATTGAGAAGCTGGAGAGACGTCTGCGGGAGGTTCAGCAACGCAAATCGTCGGTCATCAGTATGAGTGAGATTGACACCGAGCAAGCACGAGCCGGTGCACAAGCATTACGAGAGACGACGCATCCCGCAAAGAATCAAAGAGCGGCAAAGAGGAAAGAAGCACGTGACATTGACGAATTGGTGTCTGATTTTGGCTACCTGTAAGTGCTGGACAAGAGTGTCTCAGATCTCCTCCATTAACCACTCCACAGTACCGTCAATGCGTCGGCGAGGGACTATCATGGCTTCAGCTCATTCATGTCATATGCACGACTCATACTTTCAGCATGTTCAAAGGATCGACTCCCTGTTGGCATGCGAGTGTCATATCCGCCTCGACAGACCGCCACAGTTACCGTCCAGCACTACCTCGACAACATGTATACACTACTGCCCTTTTTCGACGAGACGAGCTTGTACTACTCCATCGATAGTGTCTATCGCTCCTTAGAAGACCCGAATGTTCAGCCTAGCCATTTCGATCAGTGGCAAGTGCGAATGATACTGGGCATAACGAATGCTTTCATCTCCGAACAGAGAGGCGACCAATACTATCTGGAAGGTGTTGCTCACGTCGGCGCCGCCCTCGACCTGGCCGAGCACGTCCTCAAGCCTGGCACTATCCAAAGCGTCCAGGCTCTTCTGTTCCTTGTGGAGTACGCACTTATGGACCCACATCATTTTGATGCTTGGAGCTTGATTGGGGCCGCATCTCGGGCGATGATCGATCTCGGGCTACACCAAGATCCACCAAAAGGCAGTGTCCCATCCAAGGCGAAGCTCGAACTGAGACGTAGGGTCTTCCAATGCGTCTACATGCTTGACCGCTCTTCCGCGATCGTTCAAACCAGAGTATTCTCCTTTTCCGACGACTCTGCGAATGTGATGAATCCGTTCAGCAAATCGCAGACACCACAAACAACTTCTACTTCTCAGCGTTGGCTCAAGACATTCGATCATGCGATGGATCTGGTAGCTCTACGCCAGATACAGTCAAAGTGGTACTATGACATCTTCCAATCCGGCAGAGAACAGTGGGGCGAGCCATATCCTTATATCTGGCAAACGTATCACAGCATGACTTCATGGTTTAACAGTATCTCACCAAACACTACAGAGCCTATCCGGGCCTTCTTCGAGCTGGAGCTTTTGTATTCGTACATATACATTCTGGGTTCCTCGCCTCGAGTGCACAAACCGGCCCCGTATTCTCAAACATTGCTCTTCGAGCACTGCATATCCTACGCCAATCTGCTGACTCAACTGCTCAACAATCCGAAACATCTTGCTCCTGTGAGCTTTGACGACAACATGCGAGCATACATGACCGGTATGCAGCTCCTCGATGTACTGGTAAAGCACCGTGACCAATTGATCTCCGGCGTTTCTCCGGAACCTCCTCATCTTCCACCTGGGTCAGCTCCAGCACCTACCCTCCCAAACCTCCAAACCGAGCCGAATGTCAATTTGCTACGGACCATAAATGCCATCAACCAGATCTCGGAGGCCCTCAAAATCTTTGGACTGCGATGGGGTTTCAATAATTGGAAAGACGACTTTGAACGAGCCGTCGAACCCATGCTCAAAGCTTTGAACTCGAGATTATGGGAACTCGATCACAACAATGTCGATTCACATCGTCGGCCATCTCACGTTCTCCACGGCTCTTCAGGATCCATCGTCACTGTCGAAAATTTGAGCAGGCATTCATCACAAACATCGACACATCCGGGCTACGCTCCTTCCATGTCTGGTCAGCAGCTCCGGGCCATGCGGTCGTCGTCGGCAGGTATCTATGCTCCTCTCCCATACGGCATGCAAGACAGTCCGCCGTACTCATCTGTCCCAATGGGGCCGCCGATGGGCAATTCTCCACCGTCAGCGCAGCAATCGCCGCCGACCCAGCAGCCACCCTTTGCTGCCCCTCCTCCTCCGTCGAACTTTGAAGACCCAAGTAGACAATTCGCCAGCTGGTCGGGGTTGACTTCAGCTGATGGTCGGCATCAGTCTTTGCAGGTGGGGTCACCAGGGAGACTGCCGCCACCGCAGTAGTTCCAATGCTTGGCACGAGGTCACGTCTGTACGAATATATGGGTTACATGGGCAAGTGTACATGGCGGCAGAAGGGCTGTGGAGAAGAGCTTCGGCGCATGCGCATCAGGCTCAATAGCGCATTTCCAACTTATTGATACATACCATGGCACTTCCTTCTGCTTCTCTCGTCACTAAAACAGTCAGGTTTCCAGTCCCTGAGAATTAATATGGCCGATTACCCGAGTCTGCCTTGCATGGCCCGTTCGATAGGCGCTATAGCACGAACATGAAGGCTTCGGACGGGATCGTGGCGGTGCAAGTACGTGGCTTCAACCTGTGGCGCTTTCTCTTCCCGTTCCCGAGGTCGAGCGAAGAAGAAAAAGCAGATGCCTGAACAGAAAAAAGTTGCACAAGGCTCGACAAGTCCTGCCGTCAAGTACGCTGTGTTCCCGTCGCTAGTCATGAAGCAGTCAAATTCCGACGATCTCTTCGAGAAACCTGTTTGAGCCCCCGCTATCGTCGAGCCGTCCGGTCCAAAACGCCCTCCAGACCGTCGATCACCGCCACTCGACTTGCCAACTCCCGCCTATCGAACCCTCCATCATCCTTCCAACACGGCGAAAGCCACAGATCTACTTGCTGGACAGCACCAATTCTTCCGCCTGCGCCACACGATCGACCACCATGCAGCAGTCCGTCGCTGGCCTTCTCCATCTTTTCCTCCACGTTCGCTGTCAGGACAGGCGTTGATAGGGCCGATATGGCAAGCCACCCATGTCCCGTCAACCAAGTCGCTTGGAGTCTGCCGGAGCGACTTGTGTGAATTGCCTGATATGCTGTCGTTCCCGTCTCTTGTCTGTTGGCCGACTGCCGTGACCCTGCATCGGGTGGGGGAGGAGTGATTGCGTGCGTGATCCCGCAAAAGGTTGGTGGTACCTGAGGGTTTAGTATAGAAGGTCCTTCTTGGTCCTTGCTCGTTGTTCTTGGTTTTGTTCCCTTAGGCATTGGTGTGTAAATACCTCAGTATCTTTTAGCCCTGCACATACCAAGCTCAGTCTATGCATTGGATCAACATGTGCTGTCGGTGACCCCACCTGGATCAACCTCACACCAGTCTAGCTCGACTCGGCTGCTACATTGGAACTGCGAGCTCATTTCAGACATCGACGGTAATTGCCTAGCAGGCAGATTTGCAGCGATAGACCACTTCAATTGAAAAAATCATCCGGCGTCAGAAGCATCTCAACCATGGATCAGCTCCTACAAGGCGCCAAGTCGATCCTCGACTCGGTCTATCCAGAGATCTCGTCCATCGCAACGTTCAGCATACCAACGACTGTAGTAATCGATGGCTCTACCTATCGGATACCAGCCATTGCGCTGCCCACACCCTCAACCACAAGTAGTTCTTCGTCATCCTCATCTGGCTCGTCCTCAACACCATCATCTACATCTTCTCGGCCTTCCTCTGCCAGCTCGGCTCAGATCACCACGCCAGCTCCAGCTCAGACATCTCTCGACTTGAACCGGACCCCCACTTCTTCACCACAAGCCCCGACGGATACAAACGCAGGCCACAGTCCTGACCGTCGTCTGGGCATCATCTTAGGAGTCACTCTGTCCTTACTCGCTATCCTCATCGCGATTGGTGTAATATGGTTTGCCTACCGCCGCAAGAAGCGCACGGGATATTGGCTCAAGCACAAGCCACCTCCAAGCGATGAAGAAGTGGACACCTGGAGAGACGAGAAGGGCGTCAAGGAGAAGCCGACGTCCAGCTTCTTCGTACGCCCTCTCAATCACACTTCGCACATCTGGTCCGAACATGGCGCAAACAGTCGCTATCAGCCCATCACAAATTCGGCTCCTCATATGGCAAGTGTCGAACCTGTCAAGCCGGGTAGCGCAGGCAAGGGTGACCCCTGGACTGGCGCTTCAGGTCTGCCAGGTGGAACAGGCGCCACCCGCATCAGCGAGCGCGAAATCGCTCCCGATGGCAGCAGTGTCCCTCTCATGGCTGGAGCTGCTAGCGCCGCCACAGGTGCAGCAGCAGTCGGCACCACAAACTCCACATCTCCCACCAACGGCGCCCCTCTCAATTCCAACCCCAATCCCTTCTCTACCTCACCGCCCAAGTCCTCCCCATTGAGCCAACCCCCGATCACCGCCCCCTCGCCATCACCCCCGCCCATGCCCACAGAGATCCCAGCCGAACACTCTCACACCGCCTCCCGCACGGCCGCCGCCGCAGGCCTAGGCGGACTCGCCGGCCTCGCCGCCGCCCGCCACGCCCGCAAATCCTCCTCCCACATTCGCAGCCGCAGCCGCGGACACCCTCGGCCCAGCACCGAAAACACGCACCCAGCCTTCCGCCCTTCCCTGGACAATCCAGACAACAACCACTCCTCCTCCGACTCCTACCACACACCCCCCGAAGACCTCGCCGCCGAAATGACCGTCAACGACGGGCCCTACGCCCGCGCCCACCGCGCCAGCTGGGGCGAAAAGCGGCACAGCTGGAGCCGCCGACGCTCTTCAGGAGGCGACATTCCCGCAGAAGTATCCTGGCGCCAAAGCCGCGACATGGAGATCGCGCCGGTACCCGACCCATGCACGGCACGACGAAGCTGGGGCGAACGCACCGGCCTGGACACCACCCAACGCCAACCCACCGACACAGAACGCATCCAACAAGGCGAACGCAACCGGCCCCCGACGCCGCTCATGCACGCTTTCTTCGGCAAAGGCAAAGCAAAAGCCACCGACCCTGCCCCCGAGGCAGCAGAGCAAGGCGCATCAGACCCCTTCCTCCCACAAACCCGCGGCCGCTCCGACACAGTCAGCACCCGCCGCAGCACCATCTCCCGCAAACCCGTCCCGGCTCCGATCCAGACCGACCTCGCCCACGCCCGCGATCGACCGGTGAGCAACCCCTTCGCGTCACCCGCGGATGACTACGCAGAGCACTCCCCCGGTCCCTACGGCGGGAGTCCAGTGTACGCGAACCGGCACAGCGGGGCGGGCACGGGAAGCGGGACCAGCAGCAGCGGCATGTACGCGCGGGGCGAGTACGAGGAGGATTATGGTCCTGCGCCGCTGGTGCCGACGCGGAGTCCGCAGAGGAGTTCGAGGGAGTGGACCCCGACAAGGAGGGAGAGTCCGAGGGTGCATTACCCTAGTGGGCAGGAGGTGGGGATGTTTGATTTTGGGTTGACCAAGGAGGAGTTGAGGGGGTTGAGGGAGGCAGGGGGGAGGAGCGGGGAGGGGAGGCAGAGTGGGGAGGGGAGGACGTGGAGTTTTGAGAGGGGGGAGGGGGTTTGAGTGATGGGAGGAGAGAGGGAAGAGGGGAGGGAGGGGGAAGAGAAGGGGAGGGAAAGAACGGAGAGATGATGTATATGATGTGATGGATTTCTTTGTTTTTTTGATACCATGTCTACACACAGTGAAGAATACACAATCTCGTCCAGCTTCTTGTCCCCTAGGAGTGTACTACTCCAATACCGCCCATGCAAGCTGTGAAAATACACGTTGAAGTGTGGCTGAGTGCCTCATCATCCATGCATTCGATCCCACCGCTCGGAGGTGTGGCGCGGGACGCCCAAAATAATTGCCCGGCGGCGAGGACTTCGGCTTCGAGTATGTCACGTCGTTCGAAGTCATCCTTCCTCAAGACAGACACCACATGACATGCCCTTCGATTTCCTCCCGACCAGTAATAACGCATGTACAGCCATCCCCCTCGTCACGTCCATGTCTTCATGAACCGCAAGGATGGCATGTGAGCCTGACCGAGATAGAAAGCCGTACGTTATCAGGACGAGGTCTCTACCAGAGACAGCTGCGGCGTCAAGCTTGCTCCAACATAGTGGATAAAAGTCTTCCGAAACGTTCACGCCGGGATACCAGGGTGCCAGGATGCGAAAAGTCATATCCTTCCAGGGCAGATACAGCATTCTGACCGGGCAATCTTGCCTGAGGGGTAACGACAGCGGTCTGATGAGAATTCCATGCCCTCCAAAAACGAACCCTTTGGGCGTCACCTTGCCCATGGAGCCTCCGCGCAGGGGAAGACTGTTCACCTGGGCCGATCCGCCGATGAAGCTCTCTGGAGCCCAACGATATGGTTTCAAGGTCAGCCTTTTCCCCTCCCAGAAGATGATTGAGGTGGGAAATTCTTCTTGATCATCGAGTAGCTTGGTCCACCACGTCCTTGGAGGCGTAGGGTCCTCGGCCATGACGTCAAGTTTAAGCAGCACCCGAAGACAGTGACCTTCGTCTTCGGCACGGCTAGTAGTACGCAATTGACATGATCTGATCAAGAACTCTATGCCCCGATCTACATGTTGCCTCGCGTGCTTCAAGTCTCTGACAAAACTCATCAAGCCTTGGTAAACGGCACTCGGTGCTCTTGGGAAGCCCCAGTCGGTGATTCGATCGAGATTGATTCTGCCGTCGCTGAGCTGGAAGTAGATTTTGTTGGCGAGAAGTCCTTCTTGCAGTGTCCAAAGCCTTTTGAACCATGGGCTGCAAGCCATACGCAACATGATGTCATGCCGCTCCTCATCGACACTCGTCGAGCTCAGCTGCAGGTCCACTATCAGCACCACAGCTGCCACGGCGTAGACGTTGGACATCTGTCGGATAGCTTGACGGCGGAGGGGCCGAAGCTGGGGATCGCCGTGAGATTGAGGAATGCAGAGCGTATCGATCCAGAAAGGGCAGTGACTGCGGTTTGAGGCATCGTCTGCACAAGCCTGTAACCATTGTAGCTGACAATGAGGCATGGTGTTCCCGAAGGGGTTACCCAAACCTTCTGCCCATACATGCGAAAACGCCACAAATGGCTTATCATCTCGCAATCTTTCCACTCTCAGGCGGCTAGGCCCGTTGGTCTCAAGTATCAGCACCGGTGTGCGATTATCCTGGATGATGCTCGATAAGCGCTGTCGGTCTACTGTATGATCGATGCAATCTCCAGGGCAAGATGCCGTGTGGCGAGTTTGATAGTCATTTTCCTTCGCTACCGTGATGTTCATTGCTTGGCATCCATGCTCATTGCACTGCGCATGCACATCAGATGAATGCTGAAGGTGCGGGCGGCATCTGCTCGCGAAGTACGCAGCAGCAGCCAGCTTCCGCTTTTTGAAAAGAGCTATGTCACTAGGACACCACCCAGATTGTTCGAGTCGATGTACTATGAAGGGCGTCGGCCCAAAGAAGTTGCCGCAGACCGAACTCGAGCCATGCAAATGATCACCCTCGACTTCAGGCACAAAGTCAGGGCCCAAGTCTGGGATGAGACCGAGCTGCTTACTCTCCCTCCAGAGATCGTGCATGAATTCTTGTAGGGTCGCTGCCAAGAGGAGTATGGAGGTGGCAACAACAGGAAAATGTGATAAGGGCCCCTCCCGTTGATCGTGATTGCCATTTGATTCTGTAAGCTCGTTGTTGCCGCGTATGGACCATATCAACTCGTGCCAGCTTTTCCGTTTAGCGCTTCCCGGAAGGAGATCGATGACGGATAGATGCATGATAATCCTTAGTTTTTCGAGCATTGCTAACAGTCTAGACGTGTCCACTACACGGGTTCCAGGCAAGTGCCCAGGTCTGGTGAAGAGTGCTTCCAGTCTATGAAGTTGTATGCCTGGACCGAAGAATTCAGAGAGCACGCCAAAGAACAGCCATTGTTGGTAGAAACATGCTCGTTCCCCATCGCTGGTAGCTCGCTCTCGGTCCAATCTTGTCAACGTAGCTTCAGAAAAGTCGTAATTGCATCGTTCGGGGAATGAATTGAACTCTAGTTGATCGTATCGAGGCACCCTTGGGTAGAGATCCGCCAGATAGTATACCGTAGGGTTATCGAAAACAGGCTCTTTCGGCTGAGGCAAATGATCCATATTTGACAAGGAATGATGCGTTGCTTAAGTTTGCTGGTTCAAGTGCTGTTGGACGAGGGTTGACTCCTCAGAAAAGGAATGGCGTGTGGTTCAGCGACTCGGCGACGGGGAGGTCGTGTGGAGCAGCAACTCACGAAAGGAGAGTACTTTGGGTGTTTGCTGCTGGAGGCTTATGTACCGTGGATGGATGGAAGAAAGGATATTCCAGAACAGGTATGGAGAGTGAGATGTCTCATTTAATGACAAAGGGGAGAGTTTTCGAAAGAAGAACGGATCCATGCTCCGTGTGCGAGATGAGCCAGTGTCGTAGCCCAGAGGACAGGCGCGGATCATCACAGTAGCGTTGTCAGCCACTGCGCCGACACTAGTGCGAGTCGTATGAACACTGAAAGCCCAACGCCGGTCGAATTGCAGACAGCGATGCTACATCACCAGCTTGGAGCAAGCCGCGAATTATGGTCGCTTCGATGCATATTCCCAAAATAGGGTCTCTCGCGCATAGCTCAAATTAGCCGCTTCGTGCTGCAAACCGCCAGGGAAGAAAATCCGCAATAGTGTTGCACCAGCATTCTTCTGCAACTTCTCCACCTCCATAAGAGCACCCATCACACCACGCACGTTGTCTGCCGGCAGTGGATGTGCGAATTCCTCAGCAGCCTGACGTTCGGACCAGGTAGACCATGACGCTCGGAGTACTTGTTTGCGTTCGTGAGTAAGCTGGTACCCGCAAATGACAGGGGTTGTGTGGTGCGGTCGGAGAGGTATGTTGTAGTCCGCGGCGGAAGTGGCCGACCAAGCCAAGTAGACATGCTGGAGCATACCTACTGAACCAATCGAAATGAGGTACCATGTGTTCTCTGTGAGACCCGTAGCTGTGATCAGCAGGATGATCCAGAAACAGGTTGTTGCTGCAAGGATCCAGGCGGTGAGCGGTAAGACGTGCAGCCGGCCCGTAGCCGTGGCCTCAAGATCATAAACGCCAGTATGAGACAAGATGAGCATGACGTACCGGTGGCCGTTGCCTCGTGTTAAGACGATGGGTTTATGTTCGTCCTTGCGCAAACGCCGGCCCGGCCACTTCTCCAATCTCCACTGCGGAAGACTGCTTGTCAGGACGGCAAAACAGGTACCAGTGAAGGTGACCGCCATAATCGACCAATCATTGGTAAGTTTGAAAGGGATCGCCGCAATGCCATGCTGCAGAGCGATCAGAGCCCAAGAGAGCCACCAGATGAGACCGTAACGTGGCTTCTGCAGACCATCATGCTCCGCGACGAAAACCTCAATCGCCAGGAAGACTGTGCCAGTTGAGCCATCCGGTCTCTCCGTGGGCGGAAGATTCGATTTGTCAAGTGTCGCGGGAATGTGCTCTCTGTCTCGCAAGATCCGGCCGAGCATCCAGGAATTGTTCGAGCGTATGTAGCCAGTGTCGCAGTTACCTACCAGAACTTCGTTCTCCGGCTTAGGCATGAGCCGTTGATCGCCCACTGCACCGGCGAGGGCCACAAACGCATACGAGACCCATCCGAATGACAGCGCAACCGGTGTGAGACTTGCATTAATAGTGCCTGGGAACCTGGCGCCGCGGCCTGCCAGACGTGCAATGGCTTTCTGCACGACATCCCCACCAATGAGCAGTAAGAGCGAAAAGATGTCTTGGGGATTCTTCCACTGTGCGGCAATGCGGTTGGCCGCTGATGGGCGATCGGCCATGCTGCGGGTCCTCTTTCTGGTTGATTGGCGGTAGCTTGTTGGTGATAGCTTTATGCGTGCGTTGTGGTGCTGTACTGGGACCTGCCATCGTGAGGAACGAAGAGTCCATCGATACCTACCTCGTATCTGCTTGCTCTTCTTGGGAGCAGTTCACGGTCTGAACATATTTGCCATAATGCTACCAGAGAGCATTTGCTAGCCGGCTGGTATGCTACCAGTGATGGTATCTCGAGATTCCGCGATGCCAAAACTCACGAAGATGGTGTGCGGGACAAACGCAGACTTGAAGTTGAAGTCAACAGCAATCTCGCCTAAAAATGCCAATCGATAGCAAACCTCGGCTGTCCTTCCCCGCTTTTGAGCACCCCTGACCGGAGCCTCATGGTTCAGTGCATTGATTCCCTCCTCACTTCTGACACAAAAGCAATTCTCACACTGCATCGCACACGCACGGCACGACAAACGACGACACGCATCTGAATCATCTGTATTGGATCTAGGATTATTTGTGACGCGAATACGACCTGCGCTACAAGGTGACATTGACCGAAAGGAGCCAAATCACCGGTTTCTAGCATCAGGACGGAGCAGCTGGTCTGCGTTGGAAACGCAAGCCGTCTCAGCACGGCCAAGCTATACGGTCCTGTCTTGCAAACAGATCCACATACAACCTGTAGGCTGCAGCTTCACCGACTCACCAGGTCATCTCTGCTGCTCGCAGCAAGCATTACTCCGCCCGCAACCCTTGCCCTTTCCACTCCCACCAACCACCGCCATCATGGTCCGCTCACCATCTCGATCCCGCTTTCGACCTTTCCTCATTCTTGCTCTCATCGTCCTAACCGTCATCTACCTTACCACCGGCTCCCGATCGACACAAACCTCGGAGTTCTACACCCGCACCGTCGCGGCCATGGATGCGCGCCAAAAGTCTCTACGCGAAGGGATGCATGGCGCGCTCGACCCGGCCGCGAAAGCACAAGCAGCTGCGGAGGCCAAGGTCCGCGACGGTGAGGGAGAGATTGTGCTGCCAAAAGTCAAGGATCATGGCGAAGGGAAGGGCGAGCAGTTGAGCAAGGAGAAGCCAAAGCAGAAAGTACTCGCGGACGACGAAGATGAGGAGGAGGAGAAGGCGTCGACAGTGAAGAAGGCCAAGTCCAAGGCCAAAGAGGTTGCCGACGAGGTGACTGGGAACAAGAAGAAGGGAAAGAAGGTGGATGCGTATGAGGGTAACGGCCACGAGGCTGATGCTGTGCATGGACCAAAGGACAAGTCAAAAAGCACGGCGGGAAAGAAGAAGGTGCAAGGGAAGGCAGGCGCCGACGATGGTGTAGCAAAGGTTGGCAATACAGAGAAGCACCTTAAGGAGAAGACAAAGGGCAAGGAAGAGGTAGGAGATCATGAAGCAGAGGTGGCACTGGATGGCATCTTGAAGAAGAGCCCAAGTAAGTTGACCTCGCCTAGAACAGGGAATATCACCTACTAACAAGTACAGTCATCATCTTCTCCAAGACCTTCTGCCCATACTCGATGAAGGCCAAGCGAATCCTACTGCAAGGTTACAAGATCGTACCAGCACCATATGTCGAGGAACTCGACGAGCACGCCATGGGCGACAGACTTCAGAACGCACTGATGAAGATGACGGGCCGCAGGACGGTACCGAATATCCTCATCAACGGCAAAAGCATCGGTGGTGGAGACGACATTCAAGAGATGGACGAGGAGAACACACTCGCCAAGAAGATACTCAGTCTTGGTGGTAAGCGAATGGTGGAGGTCAAGAAGCTCCAACGCAAGGACGATAACTAAGCCATGTAACACGATCTCTTCACTTTTGGATACGAAGGCATTCATAGGGGCGTAGGACAGGCGCAATCGGCCTCCGATACCCAATCACATTCCCAGCATCTCGCATCTTCAGAATCAAAAACACATTGAATATTCTTTCATTGACGGACCTGCTCGCAAAAGAACCCAGTTGACTGTTGCAAGCCATCGATGTTTAGACGCCAGCCAGTCCATCTTGTCCCTCATGCACTTCTTCTCACCTCCCCTCAACATGCAATCCTCTAGTCCGTCTCAATGTTCGTCCTCTCCGACACGTAAAGACCATCCAAGAACTTTCGGATATCCTTGTTCCTCACCCTGCAAATCTGCTGGATATCGGCAGCCGACTGCGACACAGCCTCGAGCGAGTTGCCAGTAACCTGGAGCTCATCCTTGACATTCTTGGAAGCCTCAACATCAACACCAGGCTGCATCTTGACATTACGGACGAGCTTCTCGCCCAAAAAGTTCCTGTGTCACCCCAGTCAGGATCCGCTCGCATCATGCATCAGGACAAAAGATTGTCGAGCAGAATCTTACCTGATCTCCACGTTCCACAGATCCGTCTCCTTGTCCTTTTCAAAGTTGACGTTGATGGGGAAATGTGCGTACACGTAGCGCATCTTGTACTTGTAGCCCTTGGTGACGCCGATGATCATGTTGTTGATGATGGAGCGGACGGTGCGGAGGGTGGCGACGGCTTTGCGCGAGCCATGGTGGAGTTCGATGGAGATGATGTTCTTCTTGGGGTGGGAGAAGGAGACTGAGAGATGGCCGAGGTTCTTGGTGAGCTTGCCTGTTGGTCAATTGGTGAGTTGTGTGTTCCGTACTCCAGCTCTTGTTTGGGATTCGTACCTCGTGGGCCTTCTACCGTGACGATTCTTGTCTTGATGCCGACTTTGACTGTTGCGCGCTGTGTTAGTCGCATGATGCCTGTGCTGAGAGGATGGAGTCGTCTAACCTCCTTCTGGAATCTCCAGGGTCTGATCCGAGTGAATGTACTTCATTGTGACTGTGCCGGAGTGTTGTTGTCGCTCTGGTCGTCGTCGATGCCGGAGATTGACTCTGTACGTCGTTTTGGTGGATGTCAAAAATTCCACATTGTGGGAGTGCGGTCGGATATACGGGCCGACAAATTAGACTTTGTTCGCCCCACTTTCTCCCTCGTCAACCTCGAGTATCATCAACATGCCCTGGCTGCGAATTTCCACTGCATCATAATTCGAGTATTCTAACACTTGGTTTTTGGACTACAAGGAGCGCAGGATCGCGACCTCAGGGCTCAAGGAGCCAGTGGTCTGTATGTGCTATTGGACTTGGTGTCAGTTTTGTTCTCCATGGCGACATTCATACAATCTCCCTGAGGAAGTTTGCGGCTTCACGTCCCAAAGGCCATATCATGGCGAGAAAATCGACCTCCGCAACGGACGCTGCGCCCAACGGGAAAGATCGAAAGGGATCCAATTCCCTCATAATATGCAGGAATAAGTGAGTTGTACGTCCTGCAAATTTCTGATTGTCTCCTTTTTATTATGGATGGTGGATCTGCATGTCGAGCATCACCCGGATTCAAAGACACTCGAGGTTGTCAAGTCGCAAGATTTCTTGGGAAATATCCTTCTTGTTATTTGATCGGATGGATCATGAAAATCATTGTACTGACTCTTGACAGGCACTGGAGATATATTTCTTGCTATCATGGACCATGGTTTCAGCTACCACCAGAGCTTCTCGAATCGCTTGCCCACGAAAATTTCATTATGCCACAGCCAAGACTTATCGACCCGGCCGTCTTCTTCGACATTGTCAAAATCAGACGAGCCATCGACGAGGCTACAGAAGAGGCTGTACGTGCCAACAGTGGCGTCAGCAATGTCGGCAATTCCTCCCGGTACGATCCGTTCGGAGGAGGCCAACAGCCTGCATCACAGATGAGTAAGGAACGTATACATCGAGTACGCCAAAAAGCCGTAAAATTGCTCGCCAAGGCCTATGCACTGGACGAAGTAGCGACAAGTGTAGTCACAATGTCTTCAAGCTCCTCTCTTGAAGATGTCGCCGAGCATGTGTTACGACGGGACAAGGAAGACATTGACGCCAAGTACGTGCACTTCTTCCACGAGAAGATTCCGTCGAGGATGGAGGAGCATACGCCATTGACTCCGCTGGACGAGATAATGGCGAAGATGGCCTGGGAAGCTCAAGGTGCTCCGTTTAGGACCAGAGGTTTAGTGCGCATCATGAAAAGCGATCTTGAGCACGCAGCAGATGACTTTACGTACTCACTAAGGATCGCACAAGAACTGAAGAAGAGACACAAGCCGGGCAATGACCAGCTCGTCCTTGCCAAGGACTTCAAGAAAGCTCAGGAGCAGTGGGAGAGGAATCCAAAATCGATACCGCAACTCAAGGATGACGAGCAACCAACGAGTATGGAACAGCAGTTGTTCTTCAATCGCGGCAACGTGTATCTCACTCTGGCTTGCAACAGCGTGCACGAGTCACTGAATGGGCTCGAAGGATACATGCGAAAAATCACACCGGACCCCGAGACCGGTGATACCGAGAGCCTGACGCCGAAGGAGGTCCAACAGCACTCGATTCGGCTCGAAGCTCGCAAACGAGTCAAGACGTGTGCGAAGAGAGCGTGGAAGGACTACATGTCTTTCCTAGGGTTTTTCGACTACACGCCGGGTTTCCCGAACGAAGTCACCCAGGAAATTATGCAGAGGGTGTACGATATCGCCAACGGGGCCAAGACGAACATGAATGATCATCACGATGACAGTACTCATTCAGCCTTGAGCTCTATCCGTCGGGATGCGCTGGCGGTCAAACAGTCCACCAAGCCATCGCCATTCGATCTATCCTCTCTTCCTCCACCAAAAGTCTACTCCTCAGATGCTCTCTTCGCCTCTCAGCCTCTCCCTGATCTGCCGCCTTTTCCAGGTTCCGAGCTTCCAAACAATAATCCGGCTTCTTCCATCCCCGGTGTGCGTGAAGCGCTCACTTATCACCCTCTCCTGCCTGATGCCCTTCATTCTCTCCTCCTCACACACTGCCTCCTGCAGACGTCTCCGACCGAGCTCCAACGTCACGCTCACTCTGCCGCCCGCCTCTCTCGCATCGCAGACGGCTACCCCATCTTCCAGCCGCCTCGCTCACCAGCCCGCGCCGACTGGATTGAGATTCTCCGCAAGTGCAACAATTGGATCAAGCTTCCGATGAGCTGGGCAGAAATGTGCCGGCCCGTCCATACCACCGCTGGCAGCAAGCCCAACACCAATGGTACTGTAGCCAAGAATGGTCAATCCATGCCCAAGCCTGCAGAGACAGAAAAAGAACGTAGAGACCGCATCCGCCAACAAGCCATCGCCGATGCCATGGGCGACGAACGCGTGGTCGACGAGGAAACGTTCCACCAATCCGTTTCCGCGCGCGAGAAACGTGCAGAGGAAGATGAAGAGCGTGACAAGCGTCTCTTCGCACCTGCGACTCCCGGAGATAGGTTGCTCCAAAACGGTGGCGCAGGCGTGGGCAAGGAAGAGGCTCGGGAGCGTCTGAAGGATGAGAAGCTCAAACGTTGGGCTGAGGATGAGGCGTTGAAGGAGTACCCCGTCACTACAGAGCGTGTAGAAGCGATCAGTAGGTGGGTCAGGGAGTCGCCGGCAGTGATGCCTGGTGCGCCGACAAGGAAGAAGAAGAAGGCCGGGGGAAAGAGGAAGAAGAAAGAGGGTGTGGCGGAAGGGATAGAAGGGCTGAGTGTGCGAGATGGGAATGGCGAGGTGGACGATGGCCCTGATTGATTCCTGTTGGGTAATTTCAACATCGACAGGTCTGAAACAATGCTCGCACGTACTTGAACGTCATACGATAGATTCACCTTGAATAGCTCGCGCAATGAGAAATCTTTTGAGATCAATCATATCACATCGCTTTTCGTTCACCCATGCTACATCACCCACAAGCCATCCTACACATACCTTACACCGTACAACTCCCCGGCGCCTCCCTCGCAAAAGCCTGCAACTCCGCCTCCCTCGTCGTCCTCGGCCCACCCACCAACAAATTCAACCCAGCCACCACGACCGCATTCTCGGTAACCAAAAACTCGCCCAACCCCAACCCCTCGGCCAAATACCCCCCACACAACCCCTTCACATCCACCCTCTCCACCCTTCCCGGCCCCTCATTCGCCATCGCATCCCGCAACAACGCCACCGCAAGCGGATGATACAGTATGCCCTCATGGGTGTACACCGACCCCGCCACCTGGCCGGCGCACACGCTCTGCACCTCGTAATTCATCGCGCCCACGCCGCGGTCGTCGCGCAGGAAAGCACTCGCCAGGCTGCCACTCTGGGGCTGGACGACCTGGTCCAGAAGGGCAGAGTAGACGCTGGTCGTGGGGATGTAAGCGCTGTCCCCACCGTTGGAGCGCAGAGCGGAGATGTAGTTGCTTGCGGAGAGGTATTGCTGCTGGTAGACGGCGGGACTGCATGACGCTGACCCGTCCGGGCAGATGAAGTTTGCGTTGATCGTGCCGGCGTAGTCTGCGGATAGCGCGATGTGGTCCGAGGTCGTCAGGCGGGTGGACGGGAAGTATTTCAGCGCCCATTGCGTGTTGATGTTGCCTTGGGACCAGGCGGCGATGGTGACGTTGCGGGAGGTGAGGGCGGCGATGTAGTTGAGGGCGTAGGCGGCGTGTTGGGCGTTGAGTTGGGCGTCGTTGGTCAGGGAGTCGGGGACGTTGACCCAGATGGGGTCGGCCCAGGGGACGGAGGCGAGGAGTGGGATAAGGTTGCCGGAGAAGGTTTGGTAGCCTGTGTTGCCGGTGCCGGGGAAGAGGATGACGGGGGGTTTCTGCCCGAAGGTGAAGGTGGGGGGAATGTAGATGGCGGAGCGGAGGGTGGATTCGGGCAGGGTGTATGGGGCGTCGCAGGGGAGGCGTTGGGGATAGACGGGAGTGGGAGGGTCGGGATTGGTGTTGGAGATGCTGTTTTGGTCGGAGAATTGGCCGGCGATGCCGTCGATGAGGGTGTTTAGTGTGCCGGAAATCAGGCCGTTGGCTTGTAATAGAGCGCTGTACTCAAAGATGTTGGCGGGCTTGCTGTCTTGAACGATCTGTGCGATTCGCTGTCTGGCTTGATCTACGGATGAAGGACTGGAGGTGGGTGTTGCTTTTCGCAGATTGCTGAGGATGCCGTCCACATTGCCTTTAGAAACGGCATCCTTGACACCTCCAAGCACACCGCTAAGTAGACCATCGAGGATCTGACGCTCTTCTAGCTGAGACGTCTCTGGTAAGGCACCTGGTACTGCTATCGGTTGCGGTGCTGGAGCAGCCACCGTGGCAAGCACAAATGTGGCGAGAAGGGCGAATATGGACCTCATCTTCACGAGTTGAGAGCAAATCGACCTACCAAATGTGCCTCACGGGCATGCGGACTACTTGTACCTGGACACGCCATGATCGTCAACAGCAGATTCATGGTTCAATGCCATCACGCACGCGCCTCATACATGCCGGGGCAAACGGCGCAGTTGCAGGGCAGAGACATGTTGATCTTCCGTCATGGTCGGAGATGGAGATGAGGTTTGCGAGAGAAAAAGGCAGGGATCTGCTCGATTCAGCCAAAAGAGGGACAAAAGTAGCCTCGGCTCACGCAAATCCGGCAAAGTTCAGTCCCAGCGTCTCGGTAGACTAAACCCCATTCGTTAGCAGTATGTGAAAGAGTGGCCAAATAGCGAGAAGCATTCTTCGAATGACCAGCCTCATTCATGATAGGGCTTCTTTGGCCAATGTGGATATGTTGCTTCGTGATCCAGGATTCCAAGAAAACACTGCTGTCATCTCGTCGGGCTTCATAGCTGCTGCCGGATTATCATTTGTAGCATGCCGTGATGCGGGGCTGCCTCTTGTCGACCTTTGGAAACCGCAGGGCGTGTCTGACTTTCCATCCCATATTCAAGAGCTTGATTTTAAGAATCATCTTAGTTGTAGGTCATGAGAGTACCATACACAATGGCTCAACCGTATACTGTCGCCGTGCCAGACGATGACGTTCAGGATCTCAAGACGAGGTTATCTCGAGCGCGATTTCCAGACGAGGTAAGTCATCTCTACATCTCTCTTGCAAACGAAATGCGACTCGCGTATGCGGGCATCAAGATATACGGCTGCGGTGCTTTGTCATGTCCACGATCAAAATGTAGCATCTGACGCCTACAGCTTGACGAGGCAGGATGGGATTATGGAGCTCCTCTCAAAGAAGTCAAACGACTATCGGCATACTGGAAAGACCATTTCGACTGGCGTAAGGTCGAATCGAATCTGAACCAGCTTCCTCAGTTCCAGACCAACATACATGTTGCAGGCTTCCCGCCGATCGACTTGCATTTCATTCATCAGAAGTCCACTGCCTCCGACGCCATCCCGCTCCTATTCGTCCATGGCTGGCCTGGATCATACCTTGAAGTCACAAAGGTTTTACCTCTTCTCACCACCGCCACTTCTGGTCAATCATTCCATGTCGTCGCCCCGTCACTTCCCAACTACGCTTGGTCCTCAGGCATCGCCACCCGCGGATTTGGTTTGACCCAATACGCCACCACCTGCCATCTCCTAATGCAATCTCTCGGCTACACCAAGTACATCACCCAAGGAGGCGACTGGGGAATGTACATTACCCGAACGATCTCATTGCTTTATCCAGCTCACTGTCTGGCAACCCACATCAACATGGTTCGAGCCTTTGCCCCATCTTTCACATCTCACCCTCTGCTCGCCCTCTCCCATACCATCACTCCTTACACCGAGAAGGAGATCACCGGTCTTGCCCGAACTCAATGGTTCGCAGAAGAAGGGTCAGGGTACAAGGTCATACAATGCACCAAACCACAAACTCCTGGCTATGGCGTGACGGATTCACCTGTAGGCCTCCTCGCTTGGATACTTGAGAAATTACACGACTGGACAGATTCATATCCATGGACCGAGGACGAAATATTGACATGGGTAAGCATATACTGGTTCAGTCGTGCCGGCCCCGCTGCGAGCTTTAGAATCTACTATGAGGCGACGCACGATAGCATCGGTGCTGGGAAGACGGGTACGGATGGTGGGCTGCCCTACACGAGTCGTGACAGGACGCAACAGTATATCCCGCATGTCAAAGTCGGATTGGCGTACGCACCGAGAGAGTTGGCCCTGTTCCCGAGAAGTTGGGGACGTACATTGGGCGACGTGAGATTCGAGAGCGAGCATGAAGCCGGAGGACACTTTCTGGCGCATGAGCAGCCCGAGCAGGTGGTTGGGGACCTGAGAAAGATGTTTGATCCGAAAGGCCCGTGTGCAGATGTTGTGAAGGAGATATTAGCAAAGTAAGGATCAGACTAGAGATATCATTCTTGTGCATATATCCAGGATGCGAATCCCAAAGTATACTTCCGACGCTATGCAAACAATTTTCTTTACACCTTCTTCCATTTGACACAATCCACCCACATTCGCCTCCTTGCTCTCCTCTTCGCCTGTACCAATGTATCCTCCCCAGCCTCCTCGGTTCCAATGACCTCAACTCCCTCCCCCTTCACTTCCTCCACCGCCCGAAGCTCCCCGATCTTCCAACCCCTCAAGAGGAAACAGCATCCTGCTCCAGCGAGATACATGAACCCCACCAGCACCTGCGCCCCAAGATATCTCCCTCCTTCATAACTCACAATTTCCAGCCCAATTGGCTCGCTGAATGTACACGGAACTGCCAACACAACCCAGGTGATACTCAGCGCGCTCGGGACGTCCTTCAGCCCCACGACTTCGACGCTGACCGGTGCAATGACTGTCCAGAAGGTCCCAGCGACGGCTCCACCGACCAAGGCATAGAAGATCAGCACTCCAAACGAAGTGGCAAAGATCCAAACCACCAACGCAAGCAGTCCAGCTAGGAAGGTCGCAAAGCAAGCCATGTTGATCCTCCCTACCGCATCAGAAAAGTAGCCTATCGGCGGCCTCCCCAACCCCTGACCCAAGTTCAATATCGCCGAGACCACACTCGCCTGACTCGCCGACAAGCCCACGGCCCTCGAATAACTCGCCAACGAGAACAACAACACCACATAGCCCAGCATCGAGAACCACCCAAATCCCAAAAGCAACAAATACTCGACCCTCCTGAACAACCTCAAATCAAAAGCCAACTGGCTCGCCCCAATCTGCTTATTCCGATCCCTCACCACCAACGAACAAACCGTATTCACCACCAACGCCACAATCCCCAGCACACGAAACGTCCACGGCAACCCCAAATTCCTAATCATCGCCCCACTCGCCAGCGAATACAACAACCCCCCAAACCCACTCCCCGCCGTGGCAATGCCATTCGCCAACGACCTCCTCGTCGTAAACCACTGCGGCACAATGCCCACACTACCCACGAACAAAAACCCCATGCCCAACCCAAAACACACGCCCTGCGTGAGAAACAAATGCCACATCTCCCGCGCAAAACTCGCGGCGATCAGACTGCCCGCCTCCAGCGCCGTGCCGATGAGCAGCGTGGTGCGGGTGCCGTACTCGCGCGTCGTGATGGTGGCGAGGGGCGAGAGGAGGAGTGCGCAGGATATGCTGAGGGAGCCGACGAAGGCGAATTGGAGCGGTGAGGAGGTGGGGTAGAGGTTGGTGGTGAGGTAGTGGGACAGGAAGACGCCGTACGAGGAGTTGATGCCCCATGTGTGGGCGTTGATTAGGGCGACGCAGAGGGTGCAGAGCCAGCCGTAGCCGCCGTTAGGGGGGGCGTCGGGGGCGGAGGTGTTGGTGGGGGTATGCTTGGGCGAAGGTTGGGAGGTGTGTCTGGAGCTGGGTCGCGAGTGGTTTATTGGGGAGTCGTCTTTTGAGGAAGTGCTGGCGCGGGAGCGAGCCCGAGTGATCGGGTCCTGTACGACCCCAGATCCAGGAGATCCGGTGGGCGGGGCCTCGCCGCCGGGTGTGTGGGACTCATTCTTCTCATACATCTGGTGGTTTACAGAAGTGCAAGATTGTCACCGCTTCATGGTACTTGGGAAAGATGAGTCTAACATCACAGGAAGGAAGCATGCGGGGCAAAGGGAGAGGCAAGACGGAATAAAGAGGGAAAATATGTGTCAAACGGAATCATCGGCGTTGGAAGCTTAAATTCAAGGCCGCGGCGGGGATAGCACGGGTTTGGGAACACAAGAGCCGCTGATCTGGGAGACTTGTCTGTTTCGGAACTGCTGGGGGCGTATCGCTGTACACCCTTTGATCCTGGCCAGATCATGACTGCCGAGTTCGCTCTATGGTCGGATACACATGTGTTGTTCTGGTGCTGCGGTGCGTACAGGGACATGCAGCAGTCCCGATGAAGCACCATCACGGGACCGATCTGATGAGCACAAATATGTCTACAGCCTTCACTGAGGTTCATGCTGGTACTGTAGCTCCCCTAATCGTCATCCGAGTCGTCCCCGAACACGGCCTTGAACAGCTCATCCCCAGCCCTCTGTGCTTCCAGCGCTTCATTGCTCTCCACATTGACCTCTGCGAACTCTCTTCTTGCATGTTCAACCACGCTCGGCTCCTCGTTTTCCTTTCTCGCACTAGTGCCTGCCTCTCGCATCATCTCCTCCATCGTCTCTTTGCCCACAATGTCAAACTTGTCCTTCACTCTATCCTTTTCACCGGCGGGCGGCCCATGCAGCACGTGATCAGGTGCTTTGACGCCGAATCTCTTACACAGGAGTCTGGTTGGATAGAATAGCATTGTACTCCTTGTCAACGGCCCGAACATGCCCATCTTTGCTGCTTCTTCTGCTGGATCCTTCACCTTGTCGTCGTGACTTGCCCTTTCATTCGTCTCCAGTTGGTCAGAGGCCTTCTTGGGCCCTTCGGTTGACTTTGCAGAAGTGAACCGGCTTGCCATCAGGCCACTGACTGGCTTGAAGACTCTCGCAGCCGCTTCAAACTCTCGCATTTCTGCTGCCCATTCGTCCTGCTCGCTACCTTCTTTACGTTCTGGTAGCCCAGGTCTCGATCCCGTCATCACTTCCAGAAAAGCTCGATAGCGATTACGTTTATCCTCGTCTTCACCGTAGGGCATCCAGCCACTTTTACCGCGATCTAGCGCAGCTTGGGCCGTAGCACGGTCAAGACGAGGCACAAGATCCCACATGCTCTTCGCTTTGGCCGCAGGAGATGCCTCGTAGCCAGGTGGAGGTGCCTCACCTTGTCCTTGGGGTAAAGACGCACCAGATGCAGCTGCGAGACGATCTCGGGCCGCTGGCGAGATAAAGTCAAAGACAGACTTGCCTGGAAGTGCAGTCTCGCCAAGTAATTTAGACCGTGCAGCAGGATCGAGAGTCGATGACTTTGCTGCTTCGGTAGTGGATGGTAGCCCCTTGCCGGATTCTGCTAGACGCGATGGTTTCCACCCCTCTGGAACCAGCGGTGGTGCATATTTGCTCGTGTCGTTCAAAGTCAAAGCTGAAGCCGCAAGAATGAAGCCGTCCAGGGGCAGCTTCCCATCATGACAGCGTCGATAATTGTTAGTCCGAGACTGGTTCGTCAACTTCTGCGATAAGAAGACGGGTTTTGACACATTGCCGGTAGTGATTGCAGTGATGCCATCTCTTCGTTTCTTGCGATCACCTCCAATGATCTTGTTGTAGGAGATCTTGGGACCGATAGAATATGGATCCTCATCATCGGATCCAGCATCGTTCAAGACACCCACACCGAATCCCGTCTTCTTCGGCTTCTTCTTCTTCTTTTGAGCAGGTCTCTTGACTTGGAAAGTGTCAGATTCGGAGCCAGAGTCGCTCGCCGCAGCCGCTTTGGCACCCTTGGATCCGCCTGTTGATTTCGAGCCTAGTCGCTGTTCACCATGCCATCCAAGACCGAATTTGTCAGTCTTCTTGTCAAAGGTAATCATAGCAACATCGTCTGGGGCGAATAATCGTTCCTCTCCAATCTCGTCCACGTCGCCTTCGTCGCCTCTCGGCTTGCGCTTAATTTTGGGACCAATTCCTTGACCAGGCTTCCAACCCATTCGCTGAAGCAGCTTCATCCCCATTGTATCATTCGGATCGTGGAAGAGATCCGACACGAATCCGCGGCGCTTCCCATCATCTTGAGTCGATCCGAGACCCACAAATCCTGTTTGCGTCTGCAGCTTCTGTGATTCTTGTAGGTCCGCAAGATCTTCGTCATCCATGAAATCTTCTGCGCGTTGTTCCGTCTTCTTTGGACCATCTTTCTGCCTGTCTGCACGAGAGGAGACAAATGTCGAAGGTGTCCATCCTTCTTTCGAGCCTACCGAGTTGAAGTATCCGGCACTGAAGCCACCAGTGAATGCGCCATGCAGCCGCTTCCTCCCACGCTCGTCTCGCACTTCTTGCTTCCAGACTGGAACGTAGGTGCCATCATCTCGAGTCTCGGAATCCAGAGGAGGTAGGGGTGTTCCGTAGAATACATATGGTGGCTGCTGCAGTGATGAGCTCTTGTCAGCTTCGAAGTCGGTCCGCGACCGCTTGTAAGACATGGCATGAACTGATGGACTGGTCAAGTATTGAAGTGTACATTTTTGCCGTGACAGGCCGAGAAGACCTACGTCGTTGTAAACTACCTTGCCATGAATGAGCACTGTCGAGTGTATCGACTTTTCAGTGACATGTGACGAATGCAGATGTTTCGTGAGATGACTGCCAAGTCAGTCGACGTGTTGGATGATCTGAAGGTGAAAATGATGACAGTTCGTGCGAGTCGGTGGCTGAGGCCTCTCCAGTGTTCGCCCCGCTTGCCGCCTCATCTGCCATGATGCCGGTCCCTCCCCGGTCCTCCACCTGTTCCGGCAGCATCAGAAAGATTTATAAGTCATGGCAAGTCTCTACTTTGCGACAATTGCATAATCTAACCACCGGGCGAAATAAGAGCTACACGCTATACAATACAACATCATGGCTGCCAACGGCACTTCGAATGGCACAGGTTACACAATGTATCCATGCCCCTCCCTCCCCCACCATCTTCTGCCTCTAATGTCATGACAGCCCTCTATGGATTGATGGCAAGGAGGTAACCACTGACACCGTTTTCGATGTCCAGTCGCCAGCCACTTCCAAGCAGATCTGGAAATGCTACGGAGCATCCAAAAAAGAAACAGACCAAGCAGTTGAGGCGGCGCAAAAGGCGTTCAAGACATGGCGGAAGACAAAGCCTCAGAAGATCCGGGACATACTCTTCAAGGCCGCAGAGATTATGCAGCGAAGACAACAGGAGTTGGCGAGCTACCAAATGGAAGAGACTGGTGCGCCAGACCCTCTCGTGAATGGCTTCATGCTGCCTACCACGATTGAGATGCTGAAGGATGTGGGTGGCAGAGCTCCTACCATAACTGGTGTGATTCCAGAGACCACTGTCGAGGGCACCGGAGCTTTCGTCTTCAAGGAGCCATACGGTGTCAACGTCGGTATTGCCCCTTGGAACGCACCCTTCATCCTCGGCACTCGAGCCTTCCTCTATGCTATCGCAACTGGCAACACAGTTGTCCTCAAGGGCTCCGAACTAAGCCCGCGATGCTTCTGGTCCCTCGGCTCTGTCATGCACGAGGCTGGTCTTCCCGCAGGCGTACTCAACGTCATCTACCATCAGCCTTCGGACGCTGTGGACGTTACGAACGCCCTGATCGAGCACGTCCACACCAAGAAGGTCAACTTTACTGGATCGACAGCTGTTGGCTCCATCATCTCTTCCAAGGCTGGAAAGGAATTGAAGCCAGTCGTGATGGAGCTGGGAGGCAAAGCTTCGGCCATCGTGCTCAAGGACGCGGAACTACAGAACGCGGCCATGCAGTGCGCACTCGGTGCTTTCATCCACAGTGGTCAGATCTGCATGAGCACCGAGCGCATCTTGGTCGACAAGTCTATTCTTGAGCCCTTCTCCGAGGCACTAAAGGAGGCTGTGGAAAAGGTTTACCCCAAGTCTGGAGACGGACCTATACTTGTCGCCAAACCTGCTGTCCAGAAGAACAAGAAGCTCATTGAGGACGCTACCAGCAAGGGCGCCAAGCTCATATACGGTGACCTCGATACTGCCTTTAATGCGGAGAATATGAACCGCATAAGACCCTTCATTCTCGCGGAAATTCGGCCCCAGATGGATATCTACTATCAAGAATCGTTTGGCCCGTCTGTATCGCTCATTTCATTTGAGACCGAGCAGGAAGCCATAGATATCGCCAACGACACAGAGTATGGTCTATCTGGAGCTGTCTTCTCCGAGAACCTTGGACGCGCCCTCCGAATCGCTCGGGAGATCGACAGCGGCGCTATCCACATCAACCAAATGTCGGTGCATGATGAGCCCACCCTCGGTCACGGCGGCGTGAAGAAGAGCGGCTGGGGTCGCTTCAATGGACAGTGGGGTATGGATGAGTTCATGAAGACAAAGACGGTATCGTATAAGAACTTTACAGAGTCATAATCTGGCTTGCAGAAGCGCAACGTAAATTGTACAAATCTCCCAAGACTACCATGGTGTTTTCACTGGCTTTAAAATCTCCAGCATTATCTGCATGGCACCTGATCATTTGGAGCTCTGAGACGTTACATAGTCGCCTTGGCTTGACTTCCGGGATAGAATAGATGCGCGGTAGTGAGCTCGGGTCTTCTGCATTGTTAATAATGCCAGCTTTGTGGCTCGTTGATGGTAGGTCCGCTGATGGCGATAGGATGTCCGGGTAGGGAGCAGAAACACGATCTCTTGAGCTCGTCGATAGGGCGACGCGCCCGCCACTGCGCCCATTGTATGTTCAGGGTAACGGAGCTCACCTTTGGCGTTCGCTGCGGTACTTTGCCCCAAGCACATGCAGACTGAGTACCTTCCCATGTATGCTGCCACGTTCTCCATACACAGATCCCCGTTGAACAGGATCGTTGTACATCACACAAGTCGAGTTATCTTGCTCCACTGCAATGTGTGCTTGTTCCACTTTCTTTGACCATCCCGGCACTCGCAGCATTCCACTTCCCGCAAAGACTGCCAGAGGTCCCCCGGAAATTCCCCACATGCCCCGCATGAAGTGGCGGACCCCGCCCCTTGGATTCCCCGGCCCAACGTCGAGCCCTAGCTGACCCTGACCATGTTCCTGCGCATATGAATATGTAGATCCGACCGCCCGCTGGATGGGGTTTGCAAGGTAGGTGTTGTTCCCCTCTTCCTTGTTCATCCCTACTCGCTCCACAACATCAAACATGGTAGCCAACGACTCTGCCACCAAGGGCGCTAGAGACACGTCTTACGAGACGACGGCCACTACCAATGGACATAACGACAATCTCAAACGCCCCAATACTTCTTCATTCCGTCAAGATGGCGATCCCATCCACCTACCACCAGGAACATCTTCCGAGAAGTTTCGAGACTTCATTGCCCGCGCTACCACGATCTGTGGAGAGGAGAACGTGACAGTCATTGCCAGCACCTCGCAATTGCATCAGACACTTTACACCGATCCCTCGAAAGTTCACGACATGTTTCACATCACCGCAGGGAAGGACTACTTTGTCGCCTCAGCCTCGGTCGCTCCAAGACATGTTGGCGAAGTCCAAGATATCGTGCGTCTTGCAAACGAATTCGAGATTCCCCTGTGGCCGTTCTCGATCGGGAGGAATCTGGGCTACGGTGGGAGCGGGCCGCGAGTACCTGGAAGTATCGGGCTCGACATGGGGAGAAACATGAACAAGGTACTCAAGGTTGATGTCGAGGGTGCATATGCAATAGTTGAGCCTGGTGTGACTTACAACGACATGTACGCGTACATGCAGGAGCACAACCTGACAGACAAGCTCTGGCTGGACGTCCCTGATCTTGGAGGTGGCTCCCTTCTAGGAAATGCCATGGATAGAGGAGTAGGGTATACACCCTATGGTGGAATTCAGCCTGTGCCTCTGTAGATGCAGTTGCTGACCGCAGTAGGTGACCACTTCGGGATGCACTGCGGCATGGAAGTGATCATGCCAGACGGTACCCTGGTCCGAACTGGTATGGGCGCCCTGGGAAATCCACGCGAAACAGATTCAGGCAAAGCATTGTACGATCAAGAGCCCAACGAGGCCTTCTCTCTTTTTGGCCCAGGCTATGGCCCGTGGCTGAACGGTTCGTTCTCGCAAAGCAACTATTGTGAGTATTAGCAGAGCGTTCTTGACTTCATTCACCAGATATCTATCCCCAATTCCGCTCCCTCTCGTTCTTCGTGCCAAGATCCTCGTAACCCGCGACATTTGTCTGACAAGTCTAGGCATATGCACGAAAATGGGCTTTTGGCTGATGCCCAATCCCGGGGGCTATCAGTCTTACATGTTCACTCTGGAGAGGGACACAGATCTGCATCAGGCAGTAGAGATCTTGCGACCTTTGCGTGTCTCTGGCGTGATCCAGAACGTACCTACACTACGACATCTCCTGCTCGACGCAGCCATAATGGGAAACAAAGCTTCCTACACAGACAAGACCGGCCCCCTGGACGATGAAGATCTTCACAAAATAGCCAAAGCTCGAGGTCTGGGTATATGGAATTTCTATGGCGCTGTCTTTGGCCCCCAAGTCATTCGCGATGCTCTGTACGGAGTAATCAAGCAGTCCTTCTCCGCCATCCCTGGCTGCAAGTTCTACACACCCGAGGAGATGCCAGACAACATCGTGCTTCAGACCCGACACTATACACTCCAAGGCGTCCCTTCTCTCGTCGAGCTGAAGTGGCTCGACTGGCTCAAGCCCGGTTGCGCCCACCTCGGCTTCTCTCCCATTGCTCCTGTGAACGGCGACGTCGCCATGGAACAGTACAAACTCTGCCGACAACGATGCGAAGAAGCCGGCTTCGACTTTATCGGCAACTTCGTCATTGGTATGAGAGAGATGCACCACATCGTGGAGATCATCTTTGACTCCACCGACCCTGAGCAATGCAAGCGTGCACACTGGGTCATCAGCACGCTAGTTGACGACTGTGCCGCGAGAGGCTGGGGAGAGTACAGGACGCACTTGGCACTGATGGACCAGATTGCGGACACATATGGATGGAATAATAGGGCATTGTGGAATACGCATGAGAAGATCAAGAATGCACTTGATCCGAAGGGGATTTTGGCGCCTGGGAAGCAGGGGGTGTGGCCGGCGACGTACGATAGGAAGGCGTGGGCGATTCCGAAACCACTCGTGGAGGGATTGAGCGGCGTGAAAGATGTAAAGAAATAAATGTGAAAGAATAGAGAAGAAGGGAGTGAAGTTGTGCGGGTAGCGGACCAGGCCGGGGGCACCTCATGTCAACCGAGGTATAGGCTGAGGGCGCCAAGAAGGACCCTGATTTAGTTCACCCAAGGCTGAACTGAGCACTCTTTAACAGTTTCACCAATTTATGATTAAATTAGATAGTTCTTGTCTTAATCTGTTACTATCAAGGAGTTCTATTGATTTAGTTATCTCTTAGTTTAACAGGTTAAGTATTTATGTAGTTACAGTCCGCTAACTTTTAGTAGGTTAGGCAGTAATTGTAGGGGAGACTTGGCATTGCGGCTCTGGCTGAGCCCGTCACGTGACGGACCCTCTCCGGCTGCCTTCCGCAAGGCTTCCGGCCTCATTAAACAAAGGTAGCTATTAGTTTATCCACCTATCTAATTAGTAGATACTAGTGGTTCTATACGTTGCTATACACCTACCCTTATAGTTCTAATAGCTCCCTTTAGTCGTAGCCTATAGAATTATTAATATAGACAATTAGATTATATAAGAGTAAATCGACTTAGAAGCTGTCTAGATAGATAGTAGCATTACTAAGGACGCTTCGCGTCTATAGTCGAGGATATTAGAAGAGCTAGGAGATAACGGAGATAGCCGAGGAAGGTATACTCTAACTAGTAGTAATAGTAGCTATACTACTATATTGCTTAAGGCTATTATAGCTTAGCTAGCTAACCTAGAGAATTTAGTCTAAGACCGTAATTGCCTCTAGAATGCTAGTATAACTCCGGCTAGTCCCTGTAGGACTACCGAGAGGATACCTATAGCTCCTCCGGTACTAGTTTTAATAGATCTACCTACTATAGGCTAGCTAGTAACGCTACCTACTAGAGGGCTCTCTACGAAGGCTAAGGAACTAGAGTAGTATAAGGCTAAATCCATCTATAAGGCCTAGTCCTTTAGAAGGAGCCTCTAGATAGTCTTTAACTACGACCCTTTATAGTTTACTAATATCTCTTATCTAGATTAGCGCTATATTACTTACGTTATAATATATCTATCTCTATTCCTTAGAGAGTTATAGGAACGCCTCTATACACTTAATACGTTAAACTAGTATAATCTCTCCTATAAAGGGGACTTCTTAAGCTTTGTTAACGACTAAGTTAAAGACTCTATTAATCGAGAGATAAACGTAGTTCTTTCCTACTAAAACTACCTCTAGAAGAAGAGTAAGAGTGTCTAGAAGTTCTTAGATTAACTAGTATCTCTAGAAGAGATAATTAAGCCGAAGTATAATAGTAAGTACCTAGTATAGTACTATCTAGCTAAATTATTGCCTAATCTATATAAGTAGATTCTCTAGTTCTCTAATATGCCTTCTATACGCGTAGAGCTTGTTATATAAGCCTCTACTCTCGAGAACCTTGCTAAGAGTAATAACTATAAGCTATAGAAGTAGCGTAGAGCTTCTCTAGAAGCCTCCGGTAGCGACTATAGTAAGCATGCTTAAAGCAAGGCAGGGGATAGGTAGAAGAAAAAGAGCAAGAGTAAAGGTAAGAGCTATAGAAGCGGCAGTAGCTAGAGGGCTAATTAGAAAGGTAGTAGAGGCACTTCGGACTTTTCTAAGGTTAAGTACTATAATTATCATAAGAAGAGTTACTACTTATTAGCCTACTCTAAGGGGGGCGATACTAGCCGAAGTAGTAGTAAAGGAGGTAATTAAGTCTAGAATGTTAAGGCAGAAGGCAGTACGCCTATACCTGCTTAATATATAGCTAGATACTAGAGAAGTCTATCTCGAAGCTATAGAGCTCCTATAGTGCTTCTAGTATAGGCCTATTAGAGCCTAGTACTTAGCCCCGATAGTAAGGTCGAGGTTAAGGTACTACTAGATAACATAGTAGACGTTAATGTTATCGATCTAGTATTTACTCTTTAGTATAATTTATAGAAGGCAGATATAGAGTACCCTTAGGTTAGAGGCTTCTAGAGTAAAGAGGCTTACTATTATAGCGTCTACGAGATTAATCTCTACCTTATAGACAATACTAGAGTAACGCGCGAGTTAAAAGGCGTATTCTATACGTTAGAAACAAGCTCTTCTATTATTCTTAGCCGGCTATAGAGATATAACTAGAGTATTATAATAGATAGTTACACTAACTAGTAGAGATATAGCTACGACGTTACTAGCATTAGAGTAGTATAAGCTAAGGAGTTCTATAACCTCTTACTCGTAGAAAACTAAGGATTTGCTCTAGTAGTGTTAGATGCGATACTAGATACTATAGTTCGGAAGGTAGCTAGTACCCCTATAGAGGTCCTACCTAATAGAGTAGCGAAGCTACTATCCTATATAGAAGACTACTATAACGTCTTTATTATCGATCCTATATAGATATATACTATAAAAGATGTGTTATATCTTATCGATCTAATAGAAGGCAAAGAGTCTCTCTTTTATCTCCTCTATAACCTCTTAGAGAAGAAACTTATAGTTCTCTACAAGTACCTTAATAATACACTAGCTAAGAGCTAGATTCGTAAGTTAGAGAGTCTAGCTAGTATACTAATTCTATTCGTCCCTAAGAAAGATAGTAGTTTATAACTCTATATCGACTACTATAGCCTAAACGCTATTACTATTAAGAATCGGTACTCTTTACTCTTAATTAGTAAGACTCTTAATAGGCTAAGTAGAGTAGCTATTTACTCTAAGCTTAATCTTAAGGATGTATATTACTATATTAGGATTAAGACTAGCGACAAGTAGAAGACTATTTTTTGCACTTATTATAGCTACTTTAAGTATATAGTAATACTCTTTAGGCTAACTAATACCCCTACTACCTTCTAGGCCTATATTAATTAAGCTCTTATAGGGCTAGTTAATGTCTTTTATATAGTCTATCTAGACGATATTCTTATCTATAGTAACTCTATAGAGGAGCACGAGTAGTACCTTCGGCTAGTGCTAGAGAAGTTAAGGTAGTTTACGCTATATACGAACCTAAAGAAGTATAACTTCTTCTAGAAGAAGGTCGAATTTCTAGGCTTCGTAGTAACTACCGAAGGAGTTATAATAGACTCCTAGAGAGTCTTCGCTATTATAGATTAGCCTATACTAAATAGCTACTACAATGTTTAATAGTTCCTAGAGTTTGCTAACTTCTACTATTAGTTTATTAAGAACTATTTAAAGATTATAAGACTCTTAATAGCTCTATTTAAAGGATTATAGAAAGAGAAGTAATTAGCACTCTAGAAGTAGGCTAATCTAGAACAAGAGACGTTTAAAGCGATTAGGAAGGCCTTTATAGAAGCGCTAGTACTAAGGTACTATAACCTATCTAAGCTAATTAGAATAGAGACTAACGCGTCTAAGCTTACTCTTAGAGTAATTATCTCTTAGCTATTTCTAGTTAGGGAAACTAGCAAGTAGCACTCTATTACTTTCTAGTCTTAGAAGATGCTATCTATAGAGTAGAACTACAAGACCTATAATTAGGAGCTTCTCTCTATTATAGAGGCATTTAAACAGTAGAGATACTACTATAAGAGTACTCTAGACCCCGTCTAGGTGATTTCTAATTATAATAACCTAAGGTACTTTATAATAACTAAGTAGCTAAACAGCTATTAGGCTTACTAGGCTATGTACCTATAGGCTTTTAATTTTGTAATTAAGTACTATATAGGCTCGAAGAACCTAGCGGATGCTCTCTTACGTTACCTAGACCTAATAGTAGACAACATAAGCCTTACGAATAGCTTACTAACCTTATAGTTAAAGCTAGGGACTAGCTAACTAGCTATTAGAGACATAGTATAGCAGATTTATATATCCTTATTAGAACGTCTAAGAAGCGCTACTTTCGAAGAAGATATAGATATAAGTATCTACGTAGTACGAAGTAATCGTTTAGACATAAATAAGAACTAGTAGACCTCCGAGAGGGTTTCTAATAACTAGTCTAATAATAAGAAATATACTAAGGACGCTAGAGGTAGTTCTCTAGAAGCTAACTAGCTTAACTAGCTATAAAATAAATAGTTAAAGCAAAGGGAGGTAGATTTAATCTAAGTTAGTATAATACTAAGATTAATACCTCGAGTTACTATAGTAGTAGTAATAGTAGAGGAAAATCTATAGAGAGAAAGTTCTATAGACTAGCTTCTCGAAGTAATCTATAGTCTATAGTAGTAGAATTCGCTAGTATAGAGGCGCGCGAATCTCTCTAAGTAGAGACCTAATAGAGAGTCTCTAGTATAGTATTAAAAGAGAAACCTTCTATATAAGAATAATACTATATACGTGCTAGAAGATATAGCGCTCTATATAGAGCTACTATACTAGCACTACGACGAGTTTAATAGAGAGTACTTCGCCTATAACAAGACCTATAAGCTCCTAGCTAGAAAGTACTTCTAGCTTAGTATATATTATAACGTCGACAACTACGTAAAGACTTACTATATTTGCTAGACTATAAAGACTTAGACCTATATACCTTATAGTAAGCTTATAAACCTACTAATGTCTAAAGCGCTATAGAAAGAGCTTACTATAGACTTCATTACGGATATGCTACTAAGTAAGCTTAATAGAGTAGTCTATAACGTAGTACTTGTAGTAGTAGATTACCTTACTAAAATAGTAAAGTATATCTCGTACTAGAAGACAATAATAGCCTAGTAGTTAGCCGAGCTGTTTTTCGACTATATTGTACTAGAGTATAGCATTCTAGAAGGCGTAGTATTAGACTATAGAACGGTCTTTACTACGGCCTATTAGTAAACGATCGCCTACGAACTAAGGTTTATAAGGCGTTTATTAACTACTTTCTACCCTTAAATAGATAGATAGATAGAACAATAGAACTAATTCCTTATCTAGTACCTCTATTACTATAGAGCTTAAGACTAATTAGATTAGTTACGCTAGCTAAAAATAGCTACTTACGTAGCTAACATCTCTTAGAACGAGACGCTCTAAATGTTGCTATTTAAGATATATACTAGTAAGGATACTAAGGAGGATCTAGATAGAGACTAAGAGTATTCCTCTTAGAGAGAAGTACTAGCTACGCGAGATTATATAGCTACTCTAGTTTCTATAAGATAAGGCTTATAGAAGCGCTAGAAGTAAGCTTAGAAGTAGTAGAAGAGCACTTACAATAAGTAGTATAGACTAATATCCTTTAAGGTAGAAGACAAGGTTCTTCTATCTACTAAGAACCTAAGACTAAAGGTAGTAAAGTATAAGCTAGTACTAAAGTACTTTAGACTATTCGAGGTTATAGATACTATAGAAGCCTAGGCTTACTAATTATAGTTACTAGATAGGTCCTATATCTATAATATGTTCTATATCTTCTTACTTAAGCTATATAGCCTCTAAGGGAGTACCGAGGTAGATTCTAGGCTAGTCGAGGTAGATAATAGTATAGAATATAAGGTAAAGAGGATCTTAGACTATAGTTAGCAGAAAGAAGATATATTCCTAAAGGTACTCTAGAAGAGCTATGCTCTAGTAGAGGTAATCTAGGAACTAGAGAAGGTATTAGAGAATACCTCCGAAGCGGTAACTAAGTATTAGGCAGACGTTAGCTAGAAGACTAATAGTAGAGTTACGAAGAGAGTATAGAGATAAGCGGTAAGAGTATAGTTATTACATTCTTAAGAATCTATCTACTTAGACGCTATTAACCTTATCTACTAGCCTCGACTATATCTACTTAGCTATAACTACGAGATAATACTATAACAAGAGCTATAGCGTGCCTATTCTAGTAATTAGCTAAGACCGGATCCTTAGTACTAGTTCTATTCTAGGCGTTAAGCTCGGCTAGCTCTAAGTCCTTATCTCCCTAGCCGGCAAAGTCTAGGTTAGGGTAGGTAGTAGTAGAGAAGACGCTAAGATCCTTAGGAGTAAGGACAGTAGCGAGGTACTCCCCGATAGCCTAATAACGAAGCCTAGCCTCGTTATAGATAGAGCTACTAATAGAAGAAGTGTTAAGTCTACCTATAATAGTATTATAGTAGTCGTAGGCCTAGCTAGTATTAAGCCTAGATGTAGTATAGACCTCCAAGGTGTAAAAGTTATTAGCGGGAATCTCGAGAGCTATATAGTAGAAGGCTAGACCTACCTTAGTAGAAGAGTTACTCTTCTTAGCGAGAGTATACCTAGGGAGGTTACTAAGGTTAAGCTCGTCCTTACTGTTAGCGTCGGTTATAGTAGTATCGTAGTTAAGACAAGACAAGTAGCGACTAGAAGTAGCCTATATAGTAGACTTAGTAACCTTACTAGAT
The DNA here is from genome assembly GCA_013372555.1 of Elsinoe arachidis. Taxonomy (NCBI): domain Eukaryota; kingdom Fungi; phylum Ascomycota; class Dothideomycetes; order Myriangiales; family Elsinoaceae; genus Elsinoe; species Elsinoe arachidis. Next base: position 656,571 of record JAAPAX010000006.1, on the reverse strand, counting down.
AGAGTTATAGCCTTTTTAGTAGAAGTAGTAAGCTTAGGTGTCTTAGGCTTCTTAGGAGTAGTCTTACTAGAGATAGTAACGGCCTTAGTAGTCTTCTTAGGCTCTAGAGACCTAGTAGACTCTTTAGTAGGACGCTTTCTACTATAGATATTAGTATAGAAGAGAGTTAGAGCTCTAGAGATAGCCTCTCTAGTAAAGTGCTACGAATAAGTTAGTAACATTAAGACTAGAAGGAGAACTACTTATAGTATAGAGAATACCTACGAGGTTCTCGGTAGCGATATAGAAACTACGAAGTTTAGTAACTTTAGTATGCTTTAGTTCCTTACTAGTAAGGGAAGCGATATTAGCGCTAGCGTAAGCCTCCTTAACACCGATAGCCTACTTATGCTCTATAATACAAGACATAGTAGCTATAAGCTTATCGGTGTACTTATGCTACTTCTAGATGTATATAGAGTTAGTTAGATTAAGATATATATTAGTGTACTTCTATATAGTAGTATAGGTCTTGTTAATAAAGTCTAAGAGAACGTCGTCTATAATAGCGTAATAGACGCTCTTAGCCTTCTTATAGCAAGCGTAAGATCTAGTAATACTAGTCTCGCAGTTATAGAGGTTTTCTAGTAGTATTAGCTATACTTCTAATAGGATACTAGTAGAACTTCGGATACTTACTAACAAGATCTCTAGTATAAGTACTATAGAGAAAGTAAGGAGAGATACGTAGTAGACTAGCCTAAATACGCTTAGGAGGTATAATAGCTTATAAGTGTATTAGAAGGTAGCGACTTATATAGAAGTAGTATAGTAGAAGAAGCGAAGTGTTTAGTAGCGAAAGATATACCTATATAGGCGTAGTCTGTTTATTACGTAGCGTAATAAACACGAGAAGTAGATCTATATACGTCGCTATCTTCTAGGAGATAGTAGTATTATTAAGGTACTTAATATTATAAAGTATTAGAACAGAGTACTTACTAGAAGTCTCTAAGAGAGTTCTATAGTAGCAAATAACAAATTATATATATTTACTAAGGCACTAGTTGTTTTATAGTAATAAGTGCTTTAGTAATAGAGAATTAGACAAGAGGTTATATTTGCTATAATATATTACTATTAGTAGTAAATAAAGACATAATAGATATAGAGTATAGATAAAGAAGCTAAGTACTTCTCTTATGCTCGAGAGCACTAACCTACCCTTATAGAGGAGGCCTATAAGCACAAATACAAGGCCTACGAAGGATGTAGTTTAATCGAGAGTAATTAAATATAGAAGAGAGATAATTATAAAGGAGACTTAGTATTATAGCTCTAGCTAAGTCTATTATATAATAGACTCTCTCTAGCTATCTTCTATAAGACTTCCGGCCTTATTAAACAAAGGCAGCTATTAGTTTATCTACCTATCTAATTAGTAGATACTAGTAGTTCTATACGTTACTATACACCTACTCTTATAGTAATTAATCCTTTTCCTCTCTATACACAAGTTAATAGTTATAAGCCTAGTATAACTACTTCTATATAAGTAGTTTATTTAGTTACTTCTCTATCTTATTTATTAGTTTACTCTCTATTATCTCGCTTTTTAAGTATTAGAATCTGTTAAGTACTACCTTATCTATAACTATAGAATTTAGGTATTAATAAAGAGATAAACAACTATAGAGACTAATACCTTAATAGCTAGAATACCTATTATTCTTGCTATATTAGCTAAATAGGCTAGCTAGCTATATATTATCAAAATAAGAGCTTTAAATACTAAGATATAGAACTTTATTAACTCTTAGAAGACTACTAAACTAGAGGAGCTCCCTAAGCCTTAAAGGCTAGAGGTAGTAAACACTAACTTCTTAGTACTCTTCTAGATATATAAGAAGAAACAAGTATAGTATAATAAGTAGCTTAAGGCCTTAGTAGATCTTATAAGCCTTATCTAGTTATTAATTGCACTATAAGTCCTTACTATTATCTAGCTAGAAGGAGATCCTTATCTATAGGCTATCCTTAGAGTATTAAAGAATAGATTTGCTCTATCTAATATAGCTATTTAGCTTAAGGTTAAAGCTCTCTAGAGAAAGTAGCTATCTAGCTCTTCCTTATAGAATATAGATTACTAGCTTTAGTAATAGGAAGAGGTTATAGATAAGGCTAGGAATTATAACTTTCTAGAGGCTTAAGAATTAAGGCCTTAGAGGGACTTCCTCTTATTAATCTTAAAGACTAAGCTAGCATTTACTAACAAATATCTTATTAATCTAGATTTACTAACTCTACTAACTATACTTAAACTTATTACTAAGTTTAGATAGTTCTATAAGCTATATAAGCTATATACTACTATAAAGGCTAGTAAGGGAGTAATAGCATTCTCTATAGCTACTAAGGACTCTTATAAAGAAAAGCCTAGTCCCTCTAGAGAGCCTAAATATATATACTAGAAGAGGCATAGGTAGAGCAAGTGTTACTATCTAAATAAGTACCTTAGGCTAGAGAGGTAGTTACTAAACTAATAGACTCTTAAAGAGGTTAAGCAAAGGCTAAATAATAAGGCCTTAAGGGATAAGGTTAAAGCTACCCTTATAAAGGAAGCTAACCTTTAGAAGGGGTTATCCCTACTAGTACTAATTAATATAGCTATAACTATTAGATTATACTTAGCATTTATCTTAGCTACTAGTAATATCTTAAGCTTATAGATACTAGATTCTAGAGTAACTAATTATATCTATAATTACACTATAAAGGATAGATATAAGATTACTAGAATTATAGAACCTTATAAGAAGCTATTCTATAGTAACTCCTTACTTAAGATTAAGAGTTAGAGAACTATTAATATTATAGCTATCTATAAGGGACAGCTAGTAACTATCTATCTTACTTATGTAGCCTATATGCTATTAATTATAACTAATCTAGTTAGCCTTAGGAGGTTTATTAATAGTGAAGTCTATTAGAACACTTAGACTATAGAGATTAGTTATAAAGGAAAAGTACTCTTCTTAGTTATACTAAAACACAACTAATACATGCTTAAGGATAACTCTAAGACTCTCTATGTTACTACTATAGTATTAAGAGGTAATAAAGATCCTTACCTATTAGTATTTACCTTAGTTATTACAAGAACTAATTAATCTTAGTATAAAGTTATAGACTACCTAAGTATAGAGTCTATTAGTTACCTTCTAGCTATTATAGTTAGTAGTAAACTAACTCTAACTAAGTCTAACTTAGCTTAACTAATCTATCTTAGGTCTCTATATTAGACTTATAAGCTATCTAATGCTTAGTAGCTTATATTAAGGAGCTCTAACACTAAAATTGCTATAATAAAGCTCTTTAAGAGGACTATCTTTAACATTATTATTAATAGATTTACTAGCTTTAATAAGGCAAGATATATAAGTTACTTTACCTATAGGATAACTAACTATAATCTAGTTACTAGTTATGCTTATAGATATAAGCTTAATAAAATTGCTATTAAGATAATTATCTATATTAAGACTAATCTTAGCTTTAAGATTAGATTTATTAGAAGCGACAATAAAGGTGCCTTTAGCCTTAGATTTACTATCTTCCTTAATAGTAAAGGTATTTAGCATAAGCTATCTACTTCCTATACTCCTATATAGAATAGTTATAGTAAGAGAATTAGAGTAATACTATTAAGGAGAGTAAGAGCAATTACTATCTTTACTAACCTCCTAAAGGAACTACACTCTAAACTATATAGATTAGTAGCCTATCTAATAAATAGAATACCTCTTAAGAAGCTTAACTAGAAGACTCTCTTTAAGCTAGTTTATAGATATCCTCTATCTATGTTCTATCTTAGGCTACTTAGATATAAGGCCTATACCTTAGATAAGCATATTATAAGTGGTAACAAGCTTACTCTAAGAGCTTATATTAGATATCTAGTTAGCTATAACTTAACTAACATCTTTAGGATCTTTATACTAGCTTTAAAGAAGATCCTTAGAACAAGAGATATTAGATTTAATAAGACTTAGTTCTATAAGCTAGAAGAACAATTATAGCCTAGACCTATTAGATTACTTAATTTACTAAGACTTCTATAGGAGGTTAAAGAGCACAAAGCTTAAGCTAAAGAGGTACCTAAGGTATAACCTAACTAACTAAATCTAGTTTAGTATCTAGTTTAGTATCTAGTTTAGCATCTAGTTTAGCATCTAGTTTAGAATTTAGTTTAGCTAACTAAGAGACTAAATAATTATAGTCTCTTATTATAGCTAACTCTAGATCTAAGCCTAGCTTAGATCTAGGAAGTTTAGTATACTCTATTACCTCTACTAGATAATTATAGTGTATTATTATAGTTACTAGCTCTAGATCTAAGCCTAGCCTAGATTAAGAATATTACCTTACTAGAGTAATTCTTTAATACTCTAGCTTCTCTACCTTCTATAGTTATATAGCTATTACCTCTACTAGAGGCTAAGGCTAAGACTAATCATTATAGAACAGAAGTTTAAGCTAAAGAGTTAGCTAAAGTTTAACATAAATAACCCCCTTAGAGAATTACTATAAGGTTAGCTAACCTACTTCCTAAGTATATCCTTACTATAAGGAGAATAAGGAAACTAAGGAGATAAGCATATATTACTACTCTAGTATAGCTAGAGATAGCCTATAGATATTACTAAGTATTTAATACTTACCTAGTAATAAGGCTAATTTAGCCTTAGTTAGAACTAAGAGATAATCTCTCTCTACTATCTACTAATATAAAGAAACTTAAGACTTATCCTTATAAGAAGCAATTCTAGTAGGCTATAAAGGCTAAATTGCTTACTCTCTATAAGAAGTATATATAGACTGTTATACTTGCTACTTAAGTAACTAGTAAGCTAGTTCTATTAATATAGATGTTTATATACAAAGTTAATAACAAAGAAGAAGTTATAAAGCACAAAGTAAGGCTCTTATTAAAGCCTTATATTAAAGCTATATATGTCGTAATATAGAGAACGCCTATCTAACCGAATAGTCCGTTAGTAGTAGAACTAATTACTATTTAAGCCTACGCGTAAGTGCGGTGTAGAATAAGCTAGTACGTTACGTAAGCGAGACTAGCCGCTACTAAGTGCTACTCTAATACTAGCCTCTTATAATTGCCTTCTTCTCTAGGAGAGCTATCCTTAGCTCTTAGCTAACGATACGCGCTACGTAGTAGTATAGAGGAGTAACGTAGTTAAGGTATTTCTACTATTATATTATATGTGTCTCGCACGCGATTTAGTTATTATAGTTCTAACAATTCAGGTCTAATAGAGCATTTGTCTAGTCGCTATAGTATTAAAGCTAATCGGTAGTAATAATATTACTTTTCTTAGAATTCCTAGTAGTGCTATAGGAGACATATACTTCGCGCTAGCGGCTATAATAAAGATATAGTACACTAAAGGTTAGTATATATAATCTTGTTACTACTCTTTACTTTCTTCTTTTTCTATACTAAAATATATCTATATTTTGTTAATCTCTATTATATTAAGCACTTCTCTTATAATTATTATATTATCTAACTCTAGACCTCTAGCGTCTAACACGTATAGTATAAGGTAGGCTAGTAATGCTAGAGCTATAGCTACTAGCGCTAACTCTATAACCTCTCTACTTCTCGAAGAGGAGGCTAATACTTATTCTAGATACGCTAATAGCGTCGCGAAGAGTAAGCTCTTATAGTCTATATAAGAGATATAACTAACTCGTAGTAGCTCGTGTCTATACTAGTAGCAACTTTAGTATTTTCTTTCGCTATAAGTATAAGTACTATATTAAAGATAAGTACTTATACGACTCGCTCCTGTCTATTCTATACAACTCCTATATAACTACTCTCGATATAGTCGCGGTAAGTAATTCCCCTACGGAAGCTAGTATCGCCGCTAATAAGAAGTATATATATACTATAGCCTATAAGGTACTCCTCGAGATTGTCGAGTTTAAGAAATTACTAAAGGTATACTACACTAACAAGAATAAGGTAACTAGTAAGACTTCTACTCTTCGTATAGGAGGTATAGGTAGTACACTTAGAGGTCTTAGACTCGAGTAGGAGAAGGTTAAGGAGATATAGAAGATTAGGCATAGACTTTATAGCTTAATTACTATTAGTAAGGAAGTAAGTTAACTATGCTCCTTATATGTTATAAACATAGCTAATATAATTAGATAGTATATAACTCTAGTAGCTCTACTACTAAGGTCAACCACGTTATAGCTAGTAGATAGCTTATAGCTAGTATAGTACCTATAGGCGAAGATAGTAGTAATAGAGAGAAGAAAGAGAACAATATCTAGTTATATATAAGCTAGGTATATATTACTAGTACTATACCTATAAGAAGGCCTTATATATAATATAATAGATAACAGCGTTTAGGTTAATACCTACATTTATAGTATAAGTATAGCGCTTCTATAAATGTATTATCCTAGATAAGAAGTCTACCTCTTAACTAACTTCTTATATTATATAGTCTGTCTATTTATATACTCTGTTAACTTTGCTTCTAGCGACCCTTCTTAGGCGCTATTAGCTGTGACTTATATATAGTAATTAGCTCTCTCGTATTTACGTAATTCTCTATAGGTTCCTAGCTATTAAACTTAATAGGCTAGTTCTTCTACTTTACTAAGTAGAATACTTTACTCTTTGTAGTTCTTCTGTCTAGGATTTCCTTAACTATCTATTTATCTACTTCGTCCGCGAGAGGTATACTTTTCTCTAGCTCCTTACTAGCTCTACTATTCTATAGTTCGAGAAGAGATATATAAAAGACATTATAGATGCGATACTAACTAGGTAGGGCTAAGCGATATACCTATAAACCTACTATATCGAGTATATAGAAGAGCTCTAAGAAATATAGGCCTATCTTCTTCTTTAGTATAGGCAGCTATAAGTTCTTAGCTAAGAGTAGCACTAAGTTACCTACGCTATATACCTTTAGTATATACTTCTTATTATAGTATTTAGCCTAGTAAGTAGAAGTATCTTTCTATTACTCTACTAGCTTTATATATATATCTCATAAGTATTACGCTAACTCTATAGCTACTAGTACTCTCCTCTCTAAAGTCTCGTCTTAAGACTTAATAGTAGATACCTCTAACTCTAGATAGTAGCTATATATAATTTAGAAAGGGCTTATACATAGTGTAGTATAGACGCTGTTATTGCTTATGAACTTCGCCTATGATAGTTGCTTAGCCTAGTTATTCTATAACTTAGTATAGTAGTAGTAGAGATATTACTCTAATATCTAGTTTTACTACTTAGTTTAGCTATCTATCTACGAGTAGAAGGCTATACTTAACCTGCGCTTTACACATGTCTCGTAGCAGAAGTTACTCTAGAACTAGCTTATAAAGACTAATTCTCTATTACTAATAATGCTGCGAGGTATACTATAGTAGTAAATTATATAGTTACATAGTATCTCTACGAGCTTTATAGATGTATACTTCTTAGTAGTAGAAATATATAGCAACATTTTAGTATATTAGTCTACAATTACAAGTATAGTATTATAGACGCTACTACCTTACTTACTCGGTAGTAGGTTAGTAATAAAATCTATTATAATTTCTTACTATAGGCGGTCTAGCATTAGTAGTGCACGTAGCTTACTATAGAGGCGATAGCGGCATACCTTATACTTCTAGCAAACTTAGTATAATTAGATATAGTTATTAATGTTCTTTCTTATTGTCGCCTAGAAGTACTTTTATAAGAGAAGCTTAAGTATTTTATTCTTGCCGAAGTAACTAGCCTATTTACTATTATAGTACATATATAGTACCTACGCCTTTAAAGTACTATTATTTAGAATAACAAGTAAGTTATAGTAGAATAGAAGGTCGTTTCGGATGTTCTATAGCGCTTTACTCTTGTCCCTACTGCTTCCTACTTACGAATATAGCTTTATAGTCTTAGGGTCTTATCCTTATAGTAGTTCTATAACCGACACTAAGTTAGTAGAGAGATCTTTAAAGGGGTCCTCTCTTATAGTTACTACAACTATAACTCGCTAGGTAGACGAAAGCCTCTAGAAGTTCTCGGAAGAAGACTTACTAATATATAGTATATAAGTAGTCTAGGCTTACTCTAGAGTAGCTTTATATATTGCTTGTATATATCTAACTAGCAAAGTAGTTTCTCTAGAATTAGTAGACTAATTCTATACCTTTAGCTTATTCTAGAGAGTTAGTAGAAGGTAAGAAACCTCCTACTCCTTAGCTATATAGTTAGGGCGCCTCGAAGGTGTATTAGCTAGGTTCTACATGCTAGCTTAGTGCTCTATTATAAAGTTAAAAGCGGCAAGGAAGGTAGCCTAGCGAGCTTGTTAGCTATTTAGCTATTTTAGCTTTATAAATCCTTAGAGGTTATTATAGTTAGTAAGTACCTAAATTACGTACGAGGCGCCCTTAAGGTAGTATTACTACTACTTAAAGGCATATATAATTACTAAGAGCTCTTAGTTATAAGTCTTGTAATTATACTCTATAGAGATTATCTTCCTTAACTAGAAGATAATAGGATACTAAGTACTATCGAATAGCTTTAATAGAATAGCAGCTACTATAAACTTCGATATATTACTTTCGATATATAGGGGTAGCGTAGAGTCGTAATAGTATAGAATTAGTATATAAGTAAAAGCGTTATATATATCCTTAAACACCTTCTATTTACTTATGCCCTACGCGAAGGAGGCATACTTATAGCCTTTTACTAAACCCTTTAGAAGGCTAGAGAGAGAGGTAATAATCTTAGAGTAATGTTATATAAAGCGCTAGTAGAAGTTCGTAAAACTAGTAAACTACTATACCTTATAATAGCTCTTTAGCCTTAGCTACTCCTTAATTACGACTATCCTACTTAGATCTATTAAGACACCTACGGTAGAGACGATGTAGTCTAAGAATTCTACCTCCTTAGTAAAGAATTTACACTTCTTAAGGCTAGTATATAATATAAACTTCTATAGTCTCGTAAGAACCTTACGTATATAGTATATATAGTTCTCTCTCGAGTTGCTATAGATAAGAATATTATCGAGGTAGACGACGTAGATAGTATCTACTAGTTCTCCTAGTGCCTTATTAATGTAAGCTTAGAAAGTAGCTAGGGCGTTAGTTAATTTAAAAGGTATAACTAGGTATTTAAAATAGCTATAGCATGTGTAGAATATAGTCTTCTACTTGTCGCTACGCTTTATAGAGATACGATAGTAGACATCCTTTAGATCTAGCTTCGAGAACTACTAGGCTTGCTTAAGTTAATTAAGCATCTTACTAATAAGCGGGAGCAAGTAGTAATTCTTAATAGTTATCTCGTTTAAGCCTTAATAATCTATATATAAGCATAGGCTACTATCTTTCTTAGGCACGAACAAGATAGAAGTACTTGTCTCGCTTATAGAGTGCCGGATCTACCTGTTTAATTAAGTAGTCTCGAGGTAGTTCTTAAGTACTATAAGCTCCTTAACCGAAAGGTTATATAAGAGCTAGAATAGTAGTTTTTTGCTTAGCTCTAGATTAATTATATACTCTACGCCTAGGAAGTATAGTAAATTAGTAATATCCTTATATATAAAGACATTAGAGAACTCTACGAACTCTAGTAGAAGAGTTAAGTCGCTTATAGTAAAAGTGCGCCCCTTAGATAGGGTCTATACTATAGCGTAAACCTTTAGCTTATTCTTAAGGTCCTTTATAAAGTCTTCTAGTTCGTGTATATAAACTATATATAAGAAGTAGCTATACAACTAATAGTCTATAGCGCTATCTATAATTATATATTACTTCCTTCGCTATAGGTGCTCTAAAATAACTAGAAGGTCTAGTTCTAAGTCTATAGCGTAGAAGAGACTAATTGTCTCTCTAAGGTCGCTATAAGAGTCTACTAGACACACGCGTAGCTAGTGCGCGCTATAGTAGAATCCGGCTTACTCTATAAAAGAAGATATACTTAAATACTAAATATACTTTACTTTTAGTAAATTATATCGAAGAGTAAATATCTAGAATACTAAATTAACTTCTATATAATTGTCTATAAGAAACGTATAGTTCTTGCGCTCCGTAGGTACTATAATAGCGCTACTATAGAGTAGAGATAGATAAGCGTTAATAGAGAGAGGTAGAGAGCTTAGTTATGCTCTTTTACTAAGCTCTTTAAGTTTTCTAACTTAGAGGAGTTATTAGTCTTGTCTATAGTAGCTACCTTATATACCGCCTACGAATTATTATTAGGCTATAAGTGCTTCGAGTAGTATTCTAGCTTAATATACTCTATTTTGCTATACCTATAGTACTTAGTATCTTTCTTCTATATATCTAAGGAACTACTCTATCTCTTTTGCTTTTTAGTAGACAAGTTAGCTACGTTACGCTCTTAGCGTATATAGCTACTGCTAGGTTAGTAGCGATAGCTCTCTTAGGAGCCTCCTTAACTCTCTTACTTATGTAGAGAGTCTAAGTTATCTTCGTATATAGTATACTTAGTGCCTCTATAATCTATAGACTTAATTCGAGAGCTAAGAGATACTAGCTTCTAGTAAGTAGCCGGAATAGTATAGTACTTAATAATAGTTATATATAGTATAGGCTATAACTTAGTAAGGAGGTAGCGTACTTTCTACTCTTTAGAGTAGAGTACTAATTACTTCTCTATAGTAGCGAGTTCTAAGGCGAAAGCTTAGATAGACTAGCTCTCTCGCTACTATATAGTCTCGTATATAAGAGTTACGTATACCTTATAATTAACAAGATTATTAACTATGTTCTATATAAACTAACGAAATTACTCCTATATATAGCCTTCTAGGCTATCTATATAGTAGCGATAATACTAGGTCTTGTTTAGCTCGCCTATAAGGAATATAACACTATATAGCACCTTCTAATAGTCTATAGGATAAGCCTTAGGAGCTAGAGCAAAGATAACCTCGAGATTCTTTAAAAAGAATCTTATCTTCTTTAGAGTTTTACTCTAATAGAGATAAGGTTCTTATAGTCGAAGTTATCTAGAGGATAGTCTTATAAAGAGAGCACCTTTACTATATATACTCTATATACTAGCCTTACTTAGTATATCTCCTATATAGGCGTAGCTATAGCTTATACTACGCCTAAACCCTATAGAGGTATATCCTATATCGTATATATAATGTAATTACTTAATCTCTTTCTTAAGGCTCTAAGCCTTAAGTTCTAGCTCTAAGCGCTTACGCTTAGTGTATAGGTACTAGAGACACTCTTCGAGCGTTTCCTTATTCTATAGAGAAGTCTACTCGATAGAGTCTATATCTATAACTTCGACTACGTAAGGCACTAGCGCCTCGCTAATAGAAAGCTAGTTATCTATAGAGTCTAATAGATTATAACTATAGGTAGAGCAATTAGAACTATTAAAGTCTTATATTAAAGCTATATATGTCGTAATATAGAGAACGCCTATCTAACCGAATAGTCCGTTAGTAGTAGAACTAATTGCTATTTAAGCCTATATACAAGTGTAGCATAGGATAAGCTAGTACGTTACGTAAGCGGGACTAGCCGCTACTAAGTGCCGCTCTAATACTAGTCTCTTATAGCTCTATATAAGAGGTAATCTCTAATCTATAGAGTTAGAAACCTATATAGTAACTCTAGCTACTAAGGTCTTTAGAATACTTATAGCTATTCTTACTTATAAGGATATAGAGGCTATTTAGATAGATATTGTTAATGTCTATATTAATAGCTCTATTAATAAGACTACCTACTATACTATCTCCTCTAGATTTAAGCTTATTCTAGAGAAGCTAAGGAAGGACTATTCTAGTATTACTCTATTAGAGGCTATCCTCTTACTTAATAAGGCTCTATATAGCCTTAAATAAGCTCTAGCTCTCTAGTATACAGAATTTACTACTACTCTAAGGAACCTTAGATTTACTTAGGCCTCTAAGGCTCTATACCTCTAGCTAACCTCTAAGGTAATAATCTTCTTCTTTATAGATAACATTACTCTTATATATCTTAACAAGTATAAGTATAAGGCTAATACTATTATTATAGCTCTCTATACTAAGTATAAGATAAAGATACTTAGGGATCTAAGCTAGTTTCTAGCTATCTAAGTTACAAGAGATAGAGTAACTAAGAGGCTATAGCTAAGCTAAGCCTAGTATATATAGTAGATATACACTAAGTTCATTACTAAACTAATAAGGCTAGTATCGATACTATTACTAGTAGAGATACTCTAGCCTAATAAAGGCTAAGCTTTACCTTAAGAGATCTACCTCTACTAGTAGAAGGTAGAATCTATTAACTTTATAGTAGTTATTATAAGGCCTAATATAGCCTCTGCTATCTCTAGATTATTAAAGCATCTAATAAACTCTTTACTAATATACTAGAGGCTAGTAAATAGAGTTATTTAGTATCTCTATAAGACTAGAGATCTAGCTCTCTACTTTAATAGTTTAATACTACTACTAATCTTTTAAGCTTTATCGGATGCTAGCTTTAGAAGTTACTCTTTAAGAAAGAGCCTTTAGAGGTATCTATTTAAGATATTCTAAAACTCTATTAACTAGAAGACTATAAAGTAGCTAACTATTACTACTTCTAGTATAGAAGCTAAGCTACTTACTCTTGTAGAAACTATAAAGTAAGTAATATAGTAAAGGAGGCTAATAGTCTCTATCTATCCTCTAAAGTATATTAGTATTTAGTGTAATAACTAGTAGACTATTAGCTTTATTACTAATCTAATAGAGAAGCTTAACATACGCCTTCGTTATATTAATATCTATTATCACTAGCTAAGGCAAGAAGTTAGCTAAACTAGACCTATCTCTATAATATAGACTCTATTAGCTAATATACTAGCTAATAGCCTTACTAAGTTATTGCTACCTAGAAGGTATAAGGCCTTCTTATAATAGCTATCTCTCGAGTTAGTAGTCTACTAACTAGCTATAACAGCCTTATAGCTATTTAGTAAAGGGGTATATTAACTAAGGTATAGGCTAAGAGCGCTAAGAAGAACTCTAATTTAGTTTATCTAAGGCTAAACTAAGTACTCTTTAATAGTTTTACTAATTTATAATTAAATTAGATAGTTCTTGTCTTAATCTATTACTATTAAGGAGTTCTATTAATTTAGTTATCTCTTAGTTTAACAGGTTAAGTATTTATGTAGTTATAGTCTGCCAACTTTTGGTGGGTCAGGCAGTAATCAATCCTTTTCCTCCCCACACACAAGTTAACACCTCACAAAGTGCACGTGACCAATTTGTCACTTTCTACACAGCCGAATCAAGTCTGTTCTTAATCAAGCATGTTTCTCTTCACTTCTTGCACCGCCGACGACAGGCACCTCTGTGGTAGTACCGACAGTCTATGAGCGTAGCTGACATAAGCCGCTTTACTGTGCGCTGCCTCGAGGTGCTGTGGCTGTGACACCCCGTTGAGTAATCCTCAGCCTTGCAGCTCTCGGGACAATCTATGTTTGGCGCACACCGCAGGTCGACACCAACGAGTCACACGGCTCAGCACTCGCAGGATCTGATTACTTTGCAGCTGTGCCGATATCGTTGGCGGCACTGTCGTGCGATTTGAGAAGTAAGCATGTTTCACAGGATGCAGCTGGCAGCCGCTCACTCAGCCCATACCACAGCCCATCTGGTATGTAAAATCAGTAATCACCACTGCTCGGCTGCTGGTATAGTATTGCATCATTCCCTTGCTTTGATTCTGATTACTACTTTCGTCTTGACTGTCTGATTCTGTGCAACTTGCGCTCCTACCGCGGTGCAGACTTGCTTGTAGCTGCAGGTGGATCACTCATACAGAAATGGAGGATCTGCATATCAACGCACTGTCGAGGAGGTACAAAGAGCCACGACCGGCCATGAAGAACAAGCCTAAAGTCAGACCGAGAATCAGTTCGGCAAGCATGCCAGCCAAATCTGTTGTCTTCCCCGAGTCGACCAGGTCGTCCATGGACTCCATTGATGCACACAAAGCGCGTGCACAACAAAACCTTCCAGGACGCTCAAGGACGAGAATGGGGTGGTTCAAGCGGATGATCAAAGGTACATCACGAATGCCGTGAGAATTTCCCTGGCGCTGACACAAGTAGACTATGCCGAATGTTGTTCTGCAGGCAATTTTGTAGCCCCATGAGGGCTTCAGGCGATCAATTTATGATCACTCTTCAGTCAACGAGGGTTGGATTTCACACAATGTCAGTGCTACTAGGGAGGGTACTGGGAGTTCAGAGTGAGATATCTCTGCGATGAGAACGGTCTTGTTTCTGTATACCATAATGATCTTTGTCACATCACCTGTGGTTCATACCATGATTGTCTCGATCCGTGTGCCGGCAAAAGTCAAAAGTGTCACATGCAAACAGCAGCCGTCCTCGTGCTTGACCACATGAATCGCTCCAGGGTGACTACAGAAATGCATCCATATTTGCTTGTTTTGCTTCTTACTTCACCATCAACATACACGTCTCAACGCGTCCACCATCAACGATCAAATAATTAACCTTGCACGCGCCGGGAGATTGGCTTGTCGACGCACGGTCTTTGGCCGCCGATGTCATCGGGAGGATTTTCGCAGCAACACCGAGCAAATCTTGGCTCGAAGCAAAACAGCAAACCAAGGGAAGATTCGGGATCCCCACGACAACTCCTTGCGCAGCCCACCTTAACACACAAACGACTCCGCACATTCTCACCGCCGATCAACCCTACTTCTCGAGCTCTGATATAGTCTATACTGAGCAGTCCCGTCGTCAAGAACACAATTACGAAGTCGTCACCCGCCGACACAGCCGGGAGCTGAGACATCCGGATGACAAGGCACGCGAGCAGATTTCGACCTTCCCGAGACGACGATAAGCAGTCGCAAGACCCAGTGTCATCATGGCCTTCAACTTCAATTGGTCTCCGTTGATTGCCGACACCACTCGAGCCAAAGAGCTATTGACGATTGCCTTGAACAAATCCGCAAAGCCCCACCCAATCATCACTTCCGAAATTTCAGTCAACGAGCTCAATTTGGGCTCGATACCACCTGAACTCGAGATCTTGGAGATTGGCGATCTGGCAGAGGACAAGTTCAGAGGGATCTTCAAGATGTCATATCGCGGAGATGCATACTTGACCCTCAAGACAAGAGTACAGGCCAATCCACTGAATACATACCTTTCGACAAGGCCGGATTTTGCATCACCGCAACCTCTGGCCGCAGCATCGAGTCTGACAATTCCCCTTCAGATTACACTGTCCGATATCAGATTGTCCGGCTTCGTCATATTGGTCTTTTCAAAACAAAAGGGCATCACATTGGTATTCCGGAACGATCCTTTGGAGTCGCTAAAGGTCTCATCTACATTCGACTCGATACCTTTTGTGCGAGACTATCTGCAAAAAACGATTGAGGGACAACTGCGGGTACTTTTCATGGACGACCTGCCATCAATCATCCACAGACTCTCGTTACGAGCATTCAACCCGGAGTACAAGCAAGCTGAAGAGCGCGAACGACAGGCGGCTGAGGAGGCTCAAGAACCCATAGATCCTCTGGCTTCACCCCCGCAATTCGCCTCTGACGCATATACGAGCAATCTCGATGATAGTGACATGAGCTTCTCCTTGGACGCACCAACCGAGATCTACGCTTCCTTCTCACAGAAGAATCTTCTGCGCTTGGCTACGCTTACGGAGTCGCAACGGACGCTTTCTCTTTTCACACCGACTCTACGAGATACTGTGTTTCGTGCATGGGCAGGAGCTCACGAACGAGGCGATGCTTCTGGGACGGTCACTCCGACCACACGACCGCATGTCCTGTCGCGGTTACACTCTTCGATCGCGACCCACTCTGCCTGGAGCTCGTCCAATTCGGAGACGTCAGAGACGCCCTCGCATTCAAGTCGCCCGTCATTGTCCAACTTTTCCTCGGCAGGTACTGTCTACACAATGAGCAGCACACGGTCTCGACCCCATGCCGGACGCAAGCGAAAGCACAGGACGGTCAATCTTCGAAAAGACAAGACAGAAGCAGGACCGTCTACCCCAATGGAATCTCAGACCACTCTCAGCAGCCCTCTGATCACTGTGTCTGAGCCTGCGGTATCGCCGGTCATAATGGAGGAGTCAGCTGATCTTTCCGGTCCTAAAACAGCTTCGCCCAAAGTTCGCTTCAATAGTGACCGGGAGAAGTGGCCTCTGGAGACCAGCTCACGGTCACGCCCATCAACCCCGTTGAGAGAACCACTTCCAGAGTACCCCGACCCCGAAACCACGCCACGCCCCACAGGCAAGAACCAAGCACGGCGCCTATCACGTTCTCAGACCCGCCCATCGCTCAAGGAG
The DNA here is from genome assembly GCA_013372555.1 of Elsinoe arachidis. Classification (NCBI taxonomy): domain Eukaryota; kingdom Fungi; phylum Ascomycota; class Dothideomycetes; order Myriangiales; family Elsinoaceae; genus Elsinoe; species Elsinoe arachidis. Next base: position 640,138 of record JAAPAX010000006.1, on the reverse strand, counting down.
ATCGAAGCCAACGCTGCCCGCCAGATCGACGCCTCCACCACCAACAAACGCTACAGCCTCCCCCGTTCCCTCTCCGCCACCGGCCTCGAACACGGAAGCAGACAACAAGAATACGGCGGCGGTATCCTCGAGCAAGCCTGGATGATGAAAGTCGCGGCCGAGAACAAGCGGCGCGCACAGTGGGAGAAGGCGGTGAGAGCGAGCGGCAGTCTTTGGGATCGCATGGAAGGGGAAATCAGCCCGCCGCCAGCGTATGCGGCTTGAAATGAGTAATGCCTTGATGAACTTGGGAGGATAATAGACATTGTTTTGGCAACGTACGAGGTGGATAGGGATAGGTTCGTTTGGCTAGCGTGGCGCTCTGGTTGGCTGAGCGTTCGTTGAAGAGGTGGACACAGTCGCCTGTATATACTTGCGTGCACTCCGCTTAGATGAACGATATTCGTATCCACAAGTCGGCTCCCCTCGTGACTATGATCCCATCCATCCTCCTCCCCGTCCATCCTCCTCCCCATCCATCCTCTTCCCCATCCATCCTCTTCCCCATCCATCCTCTTCCCCATCCATCCTCTTCCCCATCCATCCTCTTCCCCATCCATCCTCTTCCCCATCCATCCTCTTCCCCATCCATCCTCTTCCCCGCGACTTCCCATTCCCAACCCTCTCCCTTCCCATCCCTCCTCACCCCTTCCCATTCCCTTAACCTCCCCCCGCTCGTCCCTCCTCGCATACAAGCCCATGAAATGATCACTTATCCCCAGCAAGCAACCTCTCAACAGCCTCAACCTTATCCCTCATCCCCTGTACTTTATCCGTCCTCGACCCAACCCTGATATCGCTCTGGATCCGCACGATGCCTTTCGCGTGGAGCATCCCGTGGGCCTGGCCTATGAGGTGCATCACTTCGGTCCAGGAGCCTTCTGCTACATATCAGCTCTACAAAGGCTGGGGGATTGCCAAGAGGGGCGCTATGGTGGTGCATTTTAGAAGAAAAATCAGCTTGGGTTGGACGGAGAATGGGGAGAGGGCAGGTGGGGTTGGGGGTTGAGTACGTGCCTACTGTTGTGCCGGCGGAGTGCATCGAGTATTTGAGGCCTGATTTAGCGAGGAGGCGTTGGACGTCTGCGATTTCGCTGGATACGGAGGCGGTGGGGGTCCCGAGGGGGATGAGGCAGAAGTCTGGTATGGATATTAACGCACATCCCATCTGAGTTGGAGATAGCCTACCTGCTGTGCAGTGCTCTGGTGTTGGGATGTCGGCGAGAGCGTTCGAGGACATGATGATGGAAGTGATTCTGTCAGATTGGGGCAGACAAAGACTGGTGTAGGTGGATGTGGGAGAGGCGAGGAAGTGGCAAACTTCACGCGAAGTCGGGTAGGTTTTGGGAAGAGATTGATATGCATTATACTTCAGTAATCATGCATAATACTATTACAACAGCTGTGCGATATATGTCTCTGGTAGATCAGCTATCTGTCCTCCTCGCCTCGGTGCCATGACTTTCTTCGTAGTTGCCTCCTGCTCGCCTCCCTAACGCTCTCTTCAAGATCCACTCTTTTGCACTGATTTCTGGACCTTCATCGCCGAGGCCTTTCTTCTTCTCGTCGATCAGTGCACTCCCATCCAATGCTTTCAGGGTGATATCATCTTCAGGTCGGGCAAAGTATACAAGGCTCATCCTGGTATGGTCTTCTTGCTCCCCTGGAGGGTTAACCACTCTGTGAATATTCGATCTCAGGATCCCGGCTGTGAACTTCACCATGGCATCCCCCAGGTTGACTACTGCATGATGTCTTAGAGGCTTGACATACTTCCACTCGTCGCTGCCGGGTGGCAGTACTTGAAGGCCACCCAATCGATTGAAGAGGATCGTCACAGAGCCAAAATCCGTGTGTTCTCCGAGAGCAGTCTTGCGATCATCGAATGGTTGCGGTGGCGCGTATACCCAACGTAGCTGGTCTCCAGAGATTGCGTGCAAACGATGTAGGGAAGGAAGAGTATCAGGGGCGAGATCAAGGCGTGAATTGAGCAGTCGAAGAATGAGCGAAACAATGGCATGTGATTGTTGCATATAGGACTTGATGATAGGTCGAGGCGATTCCAAGACTGAAGGAGCTGGTAAGCGCTCAGAGAGGCCGAGTATGTCATCCTTGGATACCTGGTTCATCTGTTAGCCGAGTAGTCACCACGAATTAGAGGAGAGCCTGACATTGTAGAACTCATTCCGATCTTTGGTGCCCTTGGAATCCACGACCCCGTCGCCGTAGCCCTTATAACCGAAGTAGCTCCCTTTCGACTTGAGATCGTATTTGACCTTCTCCGAGACTGGCAGGTCGAATACTTGCTCGCCAATCTTGAACAGTTCGTCAACATTCTTCAACAGCTTCTCACTGTCGATCTGCACTTCAAGCGACTTTGCGTGTCCATTGATCTGCCCATTTGTCGACTCGGACTTTGTTGGTGTAGCAGGAGCATCATCCCCCCAGACATTGTGGCTCAGCTCTTCCACTTCGGGTGACCTCACGCCATTGCTTGCTGTTGCATCTGTCCGTAAGTCCAAGTAGAAGAAGCCGAGTTCGCAGCTAGCCTTCCACAACCGGTCGATCTCGGCTTCGTCGCCCTTGAGGAGCTTGCTAAGCTTGATACGCAGGAGTGGTACTGTCGACACGTCTTCAGGAAATGGTGGTAAGTCGGGGAACTCTAGCTCTCGCGTCTCTGCTGCACTCGAGTCCGAATCCAGCGTATGTGAGTGTCCATTGGTAGGCGGAAGTGGACTTAATGACCGGATGTCTTCTTGGAAAGAGGCTCTAGCTTCGTCCTCGAGCTGTGTGGTCATGGTAGCAGCCATTTTGGATGAGCTGCTTACGTTGACAAGTATGGGAGGTTGTAAAAGTGTCAAAAGGAAGTAAAGAGACGGGTGAATTGGAAACCAACCTGATGTAATTGGTAGGATCTACACTCGGCCGGCTGGAACACTCGATGCCGTGCCTGAAGGAAAGACAAGGAGTGGAGGATCAAGTGGAGGAACATGCGGAGCCCATTTGCTTCCCCGCAACGTGATCTTGTGATTGGATGTTTTGCCCGTCAGCGACTGATGCTCGGCCCCGATGTCATCGCTGTATTCTTGTGCTCAAAATTAGTGGGATTGCTTGGCAGAATTTTGCGGTGTTTACTACTAAAATATTGCCTCTAATACCTTATTATTAGCCCCTATAGCTACATAAGCAAATTGAAGCCTTATTATCCATTAGTATAGCCTTTTAAGGTGTTATTAAAATGTCTAATACGTTAAATAGTCTAATAACGTACTTATAAATACAAGATAAGGCTATCTCTAGCTAGGAAGCTATCTAGGCTTTAAGTAATTCCTCGCTACTATTTACTTAATAATACTACATGATACAAGATGGATTACGAGCTAGATTTAGTTGCTATCTAGTTTAGAGCGATTACGTAATCTCGGCATTATAGCCTAGACTTCTAGCTACTTCGCTCTCGATATCTTATATACCTTTATAGAATAGCTTTCTCTTCTTCTTCTAACTCTCGATATCTTAACGAATAGATGTAATTAACTTCTTTTCTTGCTAGTTATAATTACTATATTAAGAGTTCGCTACCTACTATAATTAAGTAATAGAGCTATCGAATTATCTAGTTCTCCTACTACTTGCATAACTAACAACTACCACTTATAAAGAATCGAAGAATTAAAGAAGAAGCTATTATAACTATAGTTCCCGCGTATACTATAATAGATTATCGCTACTACTATATAGGTTAATACTACGAATAAGAAGAAGACAATAAGTTAAGTTATAGACAACTCTCGAAGAAAGTAGGCTACTAGCTAAATCTTTTTTAATATATCTCCTTTGTTACGCGTTAACTTTTATACTATAATCTATAACTAACTCTACCAAGTATAGCTCGCTCTAACTCTAGCGATAATTACTACTTAAGTAAGATTCCTTAATATAAGAGTAGGTATATAGTAACGTATAGAACTACTAGTATCTATTAATTAGATAGGTAGATAAACTAATAGCTGCCTTTTTTAATAAGGCCGGAAGCCTTATAGAAGATAGCTAGAGAGAGTCCGTTACGTAATAGGCTTAGCTAGAGCTATAATACTAAGTCTCTTCTATAATTATTTCTCCTCTATATTTAATTACTCTCGATTAAACTATATCCTTCGTAGGCCTTGCATTCGCACTTATAGGCCTCCTCTATAAGGGTAAGTTAGTACTCTTAAGCATAGGGGAAGTACTTAGCTTCTTTATCTATACTCCGTATCTGTCGTGTCTTTATTTACTACTAATAGTAATATATTATAGTAAATATAGCCTCTCGTCTAGTTCTCTATTACTAAAACATTTATTATAGTAAAATAACTAGTGCTCTAGTAAATGTATATAATTTGTTATTTACCGCTATAGAACTCCCTTAGAAGCTTATAGCAAGTGTCCCGTTCCGATACTTTATAATGTTAAGTACCTAGATAACACTACTACCTCCTAGGGGATAGCGACACGTATAGATCTACTTCTCGTGTTTGTTATATTACGTAATAAACAGACTACGCCTATATAGGTACGTCTCTTGCTACTAAATACTTTACTTCTTCTACTATACTACTTCTATATAAGTCGCTACCTTCTAACACACTTATAAGCTATTATACTTCCTAAGCGTGTTTAGGCTAGTCTATTATATATCTCTTCTTACTTTCTCTATAGTACTTATACTAGAGATCTTGTTAGTAAGTATCTAGAGTTCTACTAGTATCCCGTTAGAAGTATAGCTAATACTACTAGAAAACCTCTATAACTACGATACTAGCCTTACTAGGTCTTACGCTTGCTATAAGAAGGCTAAAGGTGCCTATCGTGCTATTATAGACGACGTCCTTTTAGACCTAGTTAACAACGTCTATACTACTATATAGAGGCGCGCTAATATCTACCTAGATCCTACTAACTCTACGTTTGTCTAGAAGTAGCATAAGTATACTAACGAGCTAACCGCTACTATATCTAAGATTACTAACTATAAGTAGGCTATTAGCGTCTAGAAAGCTTGCTCCGGCACTAATATCGCTTCTCTCTCTAGTAAGGAACTAGAGTATACTAAGGTTACTAAACTTTATAGTCTCTATATTACTACCGAGGACCTTACGAGTATCCTCTATATAGTAAGTAGTCTTCCTTCGAGTCTTAATGTTACTAACTTAGCTATAGTACTACACTAGGGGGGCTATTTCTATAGCCCTAACTCTCTTCTACACTAACGTCTATAGTAGGAAGTGCCTCGCTAAGGAGTCTATAAGGTCTCTAGAGCCTAAGAAGATACCTAAGGCCGTCGCTATCTCTAGTAAGACGACTCCTAAGAAGCCTAAGATATCTAAGCCTACTACTTCTACTAAAAAGGCTATAACTCTGTCTAGTAAAGTTACTAAGCCTACTACATAGGCTACTCCTAGTTACTGCTTGTCTCGCCTTAACTACGATACTACTATAACCGACGCTAACAGTAAGGACAAGCTTAACCTTAGTAATCTCCCTAGGTATACTCTCGCTAAGAAGGGTAACTCTCCTACTAAGGCAGGTTTAGCCTTTTACTATATAGCTCCCGAGATTCTCGCTAATAACTTCTATACCTTAGAGGTCTACGCTATATCTAGGCTTAATACTAGCTAGGCCCGCGACTGCTATAACGCTATTATAGATAGACTCGATACTTCTTCTATTAGTAGCTTCGCTTATAACGAGGCTAGGCTCTGTCGTTAGGCTATTAGAGAGTATCTCGCTACTATTCTCTCTTCTAGAGACCTTAGCGTCTTCTTCGTTACTACCTACCCCGATCTAGACTTTACTAGCTAGGGGGATAGAGATTTAGAGCTAGCCGAGCTCGACATCTAGAATAGAACTAGTACTAAGGATCTAGTCTTAGCTAATTACTAGAATAGGCATGCTATAGCTCTTACTATAGTATTATCTCGTAGTTATAACTAAGCGGATATAGTCGAGACTAGTAGATAAGGTTAATAGCGTCTAAGTAGATAGATTCTTAAGAATATAATAACTATACTCTTATTACTTATCTCTATACTCTCTTCATAACTCTACTATTAGCCTTCTAGCTAACATCTATCTAATACTTAGTTACTACTTTAGAGGCATTCTCTAATACCTCCTCTAGTTCCTAGGTTACTTCTACTAGAGTATAGCCCTTTTAGAGCACCTTTAGAAATATACTCTCTTTTTGCCGACTATAGTCTAAGATCCTCTCTACCTTATATTCTATACTATTATCTACCTTAACTAGCCTAGGATTTACCTTAGTGCTCCCTCGGAGGCTATATAGCTTAAGTAAGAAGATATAGAATATATTATAGATACGGGACCTATCTAGTAACTATAATTAGTAAGCCTAGGCTCCTATAGTATCTATAACCTTAAATAGTCTAAAGTACTTCGGTACTAGCTTATACTTTGCTACCTTTAACCTTAGGTTCTTAGTAGATAGGAGAACTCTATCTTCTATCTTAAAGAATATTAGTCTATACTACTTGTTATAAGCGTCCTTCTACTATACCTAAGCTTGCTTCTAGTGCTTCTATAAGCCTTGCCTTATAGAAACTAGAGCTACTATACGATCTTATATAGCTAGTACCTCTCTCTAAGGGAAATACTCTTAGTCTCTATCTAGATTTCTCTCGGCATCCTTACTAGTATATATCTCGAATAGCGACATTTAGAGCGTCTCGTTCTAGAAGATGTTAGCTACGTAAGTAGCTATTTTTAGCTAGTATAACTAATCTAATTAGTCTTAAGCTCTATAGTAACGGAGGTACTAGATAAGAGATTAGTTCTACTATTCTATCTATCTATCCGTTTAAGAGTAGAACGTAGTTAATAAACGCCTTATAAGCTTTAGTTTATAGGCGATTATTTACTAATAGGCTATAGTAAAGACTATACTATAGTTAGATACTACGCCTTCTAGAACTCTATACTCTAGTACGATCCGGTCGAAAAATAGCTTAGCTAACTACTAGGCTATTATCGTCTTCTAGCACGGGATATACTTTACTATTTTAGTAAGGTAATCTACTACTATAAGTACTACGTTATAGACTACGCTATTAAGCTTGCTTAGTAGTATATCCGTAATAAAGTCTATAGTAAGCTCTTTCTATAGCGCTTTAGGTATTAGTAGGTTTATAAGCTCGCTATAAGGCATATAGGTCCGAGTCTTTATAGTCTAGTAAATGTAGTAAGTTTTTATATAGTTATTAACGTTATAATATATACTAGGCTAGAAGTACTTTCTAGCTAGGAGCTTATAGGTCTTGTTATAGGCGAAGTGCTCTCTATTAAACTCGTTATAGTACTAGTGTAGTAGCTCTATATAGAGCGCTATATCTTCTAGTATATATACGGTATTATTCTTATATAGAAGGTTCTTCTTCTAATACTATACTAGAGGCTCTCTATTAGGTCTCTACTTAGAGAGATTCGCGCGCCTCTATATAAACAAATCCTACTACTATAGACTATAGATTGCTTTAAGAAGCTAGTCTATAGAACTCTCTCTCTATAGATTTTCCTCTACTATTACTACTACTATAGCGACTCGAGGTATTAATCTTAGCATTATACTAACTTAGATTAAATCTGTCTCCCTTTGCTTTAACTATTTACTTTGTAGCTAGTTAAGCTAGTTAGCTTCTAGAGAACTACTTCTAGCATCCTTAGTATGTTTCTTATTGTTAGACTAGTTATTAGAAACTCTCTCGGAGGTCTACTAGTTCTTGTTTATGTTTAAATAATTACTTTATACTATATAGATGCTCGTATCTATACCTTCTTCGAAGGTAGTACTTCTTAGGTATTCTAATAAGGATACGTAAATCTACTATACTATACCTCTAATAGCTAGTCGGCTAGCTCCTAGCTTCGACTATAAGGTTAGTAAGCTATTCGTAAGGCTTATGTTGTCTACTATTAGGTCTAGGCGACGTAAGAGAGTATTCGCTAGGTTCTTTAAGCTTATATAGTACTTAATTACAAAATTAAAGACCTATAGGTATATAGTCTAGCAAGCCTAATAGCTATTTAGCTACTTAGTCGTTATAAAGTACTTTAGGTTATTATAATTAGAGATTACCTAGATAGAGTCTAGAGTACTCTTATAGTAGTGTCTCTACTATTTAAATGTCTCTATAATAGAGAGAAGCTTCTAATTGTAAGTCTTATAGTTCTACTCTATAGATAGCATCTTCCGAGACTAGAAAGTAATAGAGTATTACTTACTAGTTTCCCTAACCGGAAATAGCTAAGAGATAATTGCTCTAAGAGTAAGCTTAGACACGTTAGTCTCTATTCTAATTAGCTTAGACAGGTTATAGTGCCTTAGTACTAGCGCTTTCGTAAAGGTCTTCTAGATTGCCTTAAACGCCTCTTGTTCTAGATTAGCCTACTTCTAGAGTGCTAATTACTTCCCTTTCTATAATCCTTTAAATAGAGCTATTAAGAGTCTTATAATCTTTAAATAGTTCTTAATAAACCGATAGTAGAAGTTAGCGAACTCTAGAAACTATTAAACGTTATAGTAGCTATTTAGTATAGGCTAATCTATAATAGTAGAGACTCTCTAGAGGTCTATTATAACCCCTTCGGTAGTTACTATAAAGCCTAGGAATTCGACCTCCTTCTAGAAGAAGTTATACTTCTTTAGGTTTATATATAGTATAAACTACCTTAACCTCTCTAGCACTAGCTAAAGGTACTACTTATACTCCTCTATAGAGTTACTATAGATAAGGATATCGTCTAGATAGACTATATAAAAGACATCGACTAGCTCTATAAGAGCTTAATTAATATAGGTCTAGAAGATAGTAAGGGCGTTAGTTAGCCTAAAGAGTATTACTATATACTTAAAGTAGCTATAATAAGTGTAAAAAGTAGTCTTCTACTTATCGCTAGTCTTAATCCTAATACGGTATAATATATCCTTAAGATTAAGCTTAGAGTAAATAGCTACTCTACCTAGCCTATTAAGAGTCTTACTAATTAAGAGTAAAGAGTGCTAATTCTTAATAGTAATAGCGTTTAGGTATTAGTAGTCGATATAGAGTTATAAACTACTATCTTTCTTAAGGACGAATAGGATTAGTACACTAGCTAGACTCTCTAACCTATAGATCTAGCTCTTAGCTAGTGCGTTATTAAGATACTTGCGGAGAACTATAAGTTCCTTCCCTAAGAGGTTATAGAGAGAGTAAAAGAGAAGCTCTTTACCTTCTGTTAGATCGATAGGGTATAATATATCTCCTATAGTATATATCTATATAGGATCGATAATAAAGATGTCGTAGTAGTCTTCTATATAGGATAGTAGCTTCGCTACTCTATTAGGTAGGACCTCTATAGGGGTACTAGCTATCTTCCGAACTATAGCGCCTAGTAGTATATACGACACTACTAGAGTAAATCCTTAGTTCTCTATAAGTAAGAGGTTATAGAACTCCTTAGCTTATACTACTCTAATACTAGTAATGTTATAGCTATATCTCTACTAGTTAGTGTAACTATCTATTATAACACTCTAGTTATATCTCTACAGCTAGCTAAGAATAATAGAAGAGCTTGTTTCTAACGTATAGAATACGCCTTTTGACTTACGCGTTACTCTAGTGTTGTCTATAAGGCAGAGATTAACCTTGTAGGCACTATAATAGTAAGCCTCTTTACTCTAGAAGCCCCTAACCTAAGGGTACTCTATATCTGCCTTCTGTAAATTATACTAAAGAGCGAATACTAGATCGATAATATTAATGTCTACTATGTTATCTAGTAGTACCTTAACCTCGACCTTACTATCGGGGCTAAGTACTAGGCTCTAATAGGCCTATACCGAAAGTACTATAAGAGCTCTATAGCTTCGAGATAGACTTCTCTAGCGTCCGGCTATATATTAAGTAGGTATAGGTATACTGCCTTCTACCTTAATATTCTAGACTCGATTATCTCCTTTACTACTACTTTAGCTAGTATTACCTCTCTTAGGGTAGGCTAATAAGTAGTAACCCTTCTTATAGTAGTTATAGTACTCGACCTTAGAGAAGTCCCGAGTGCCTCTACTACTCTTCTAATTAGCTCCCTAGCTACTACTACGTCTCTAGCTTTTACTCTTACTCTTACTCTTACCTCTCTACCTATCCCTCGCCTCGCTTTAAGTATACTTACTATAGTTGCTACCGGAGGCTTCTAGGAAAGCTCTATATTACTTCTGTAGCTTATAGTTACTACTCTTAGTAAGGTTCTCGAGAGTAGAGGCTTATATAATAAGCTCTATATAAGTAGAAGATATATTAGAGAACTAGAGAATCTACTTATATAAATTAGACAATAATTTAGCTAGATAGTGCTACGCTAGGTACTTACTATCGTATTTAGACTTAATTATCTCTTCTAGAGATACTAGTTAATCCGAGAACTTCTAGGTACTCTTACTCTCCTTCTAGAGGTAGTTTTAGTAGGAAAGAACTATATTTATCTCTCGATTAATAGAGTCTTCGACTTAGTTATTTACGAAGCTTAAGAAGTCTCCTTTATAGGAGAGATTATACTAGTTTAACGTATTAAGTATATAGAGGCGTTTCTATAACTCTCTAAGGGACGGGGATAGATATATTATAGCGTAAGTAATATAGCACTAATCCGGATAAGGAGTATTAGTAAACTATAAAGGGTTATAGTTAAAGACTATCTAGAGGCTCCTTCTAAAGGACTAGGCCTTATAGATAGATTTAGCCTTATACTACTCTAGTTCCTTAGCCTTCGTAGAGGGCCCCCTAGTAGGAAGTGTTACTAGCTAGCCTATAGTAGGTAGACCTATCGAAACTAGTACTAGAGGAGCTATAGGTATCCTCTTGGTAGTCTTATAGGAACTAGCCGGAGTTATACTAGTGTCCTAGAGACAATTATAGTCTTAGACTAAATTCTCTAGATTAGCTAGCTAAGCTATAATAGCCTTAAGTAATATAGTAGTATAGCTACTATTACTACTAGTTAGAGTATACCTTCCTTAGCTATCTCTATTATCTTCTAGCTCTTCTAACATTCTCGACTATAGACGCGAGGCGTTCTTAATAATACTACTATCTCTCTAGATAGCTTCTAAGTTAGTTTACTCTTATATAATCTAATTGTCTATATTAATAATTCTATAGGCTACAACTAAAGGGAGCTATTAGAACTATAAGAGTAGGTGTATAGTAACGTATAGAACTACTAGTATCTACTAATTAGATAGGTAGATAAACTAATAGCTGCCTTTTTTAATAAGGCTAGAAGCCTTATAGAAGACAGCTAGAGAGAGTCTGTTACGTAACAAGCTTAGCTAGAGCTATAATACTAAGTCTCCCCTACACTTAACCTCCTACTAACGACAATAATAAGCTAGTCTAGTTGCCTTATTATAACCTCTTCCTTCTCTCCGACTCTGACCTTAGAAAGAGACTTTAAGAGACAGATAGTATAAGTACTCTACGCGAGGCCTTTAAGTTTATTAAGTCTACCTACGATAAATAAGTCGAGGTATGTAACTCTACTTGTTCTAACACTCTCGACCTGCGTAACTAACTCGACACTACTTAAGCCGAGCTAGACATAGCTAATAACACTACGGACAACCTTACTATCTAAGCTATACGCTACCTCGCTAACGTTAGCAAGCTTAAGGCTAAACTAGCCTAGCTAAAGGCCGAGATAGGCTATACTACTCTAGCTCTTTCTACTCGAGGCTCTATACTATTAGAGAAGATCCTAGACTCTACTATATTTAGTAGCGGCACTCTAGAGTAGTTCGAAGTCTTTAAGTACTAGATAAAGAATAAGATACGCACTAATATAGATTACTATCTAACTAAGTTAGCGTAATTCGTATATCTCTACTTCTGCCTTACTAGAGAAGTATATACCCTTATTATAGACTCTGCTAGCGATAACACTATCGACGTTAACGTAGGTCTAGCTCTATTAGCCTAGCGCTTCGAAGACTCTAACTATAAGGCTACTATACGTGCTTAGTTCGCTAACCTATTCTAGTGTAATAGCTTATTTAACTTGTTTATTAGTAAGTTTAATAAGTATACTCTTCGCGCTAAGATCGCTAACGACGAGTAGCTCTACTAGTTATACTAGAAGATCTCTAGTAAGCTACGTACTATCCTTATTAACTTCGACACTAACGACCTTACTATCTTTATTACTAAGGCTTACGCTACTAATTGTAACATCTAATAGAGTAACCTTATTACTAAGCGTACTTAGGCCCTACGTTCTGTACCGGCTATAAGCTATACTACTAGCGCTCTAACCTACTCCTCTTATTCTACCTCCGCTCTAACTACTTCTTCTACTATCTTCTACTCTATAGCCGGAGGTACTCTATAGCCTTTCTAATCTCCTTAGTCGCTTACCTACTTCGCGTGTAGTAAGCCTAGCTATATTATACCTAAGTATATAGCTAGTGCTTCTAAGAAGGCTACCTACGCTACTATATGTCCCTCTTGTACTATTAGCGCTATAGAGGAGATATAATAGCTTTAGGACCGCTTAGCTAAGTTAAACAGCTAGGTTAGCTCTAGCTCGGCTTACAATAAGGATCTAGTTTAGCCTTAGTTCGACCCTGATATAGATTACGAGTTAACTAACCTATCTAGCTAGGGAAACGACTAGCTAGAGGACAAGTCCTATTCTCTAGCAAAAGAAGAGTAATTCGACATAGACCCGGAGTTGTTCGATCGCTAAATAGCGTCGTTAGTAACTATATCCTTACTATTATAACTCCTATTACTATTCATAACCTATATAACTACGATTACACTATTACTCTTTAAGTCTTTATCGACACTAGCGCGCTTATTAGCGCCGTAGCTAACTATAAGGTTCTTAACAAGCTTAAGGGTTTTAGCTGCTCTATAGTATTAGCTAATTCTATCTAACTTAACGCTTATAACAGTGTTCCTATAGAGCAAGTTATCTATAATATTCTCCTTACTACTATCGTCTCTAGTAAGCTTAATAGTCTTATAACCTTCTATATTATAGACATTAGCCGTTTCGATATTATCCTTAGCCTCGAGTAGCTTAAGGCTAATAGAGCTAATATCGACTATAAGCTTAGCTAGGTTACTTATAAAGAAGAGTTCTCACCGACTATCGTTAAGTAGTAGCTACCGTAGCTAATTAGAGAGCTAGGTTCTAGATCTAAGCCTAGCTCGGATCTAGAAGCCTAGCTAGTTTAGTACCGATTCGGCTATAATCTAGCTCGTGAACTAAATTCTAGCTCGGCTACCGAGATGAAACCTGTAGGTCTATATTAGCTACTAGCTCTTAGGTCGAATCTTAAGCTAGATTAGAAGGAGTTTAAGCTAATCTCTTATAGCTCTTAGCTAATAAACAAGTTCTCTTACGTACCTGTCTACGTAAGTAACGCGAATAACTATATAATAGCTTTTATTAGTACTATAGCCTTTGTATCTTAAGCTAGATACTCTAGCTACGAGGTATTTACTATCTCTATAAAGTATATTAAAGATTACTACTGCTTAGCCTCTAAGCTAGAACCGGACCCTATAGAGGTTCTTCTACCTAAGCTATATAAATTTACTAACGTCTTCTCTAAGGAGTAATCTAATACTCTACTATTGCACTAGCTAGAATTCGATAACTATATTACCTTAAAAGATAGTACTAAGCTACTACACACCGAGCCTCTATGTCGCTTATTACTAGAAGAGCTTAATATAGTAGAGTAGTTCATTCGTAAGCATCTCGATAAGAGCTTTATAACCCCGAGCTCTATAAGCTACTTATTACCTATCCTCTTCGTCTATAAGCCTAATAGAGAACTCTATCTCTACGTCGACTACTATAGCCTAAACGAGGTTACTAAACGTAATATCTATCCTTTACTACTTATCGAAGAAACGCTCTACTACATTAGTAAGGCTAAGTAGTTTAGCAAGATTAATATCTACTAAGCTTTCTACTATCTCTATAATTCTATTAACTATAAAGACCTTACTATGTTCTCTACATAAATAGGTAACTTCAAGTAGCTAGTGATGCTCTTTAGCCTTACTAATGCCCTAGCTATATAGTAGAGGTTTATAAACTATAGCTTCGTTAATATACTAGAATACTTCGTATCGATCTATCTCGATAATATTCTTATCTATACTAATAGCACTTGTCGAGAGCACGCCGAGCACATTAAGCTAGTACTTTAGCGCCTCTACGAGCTTAGCCTTAACACCGACATCAAGAAGAGTAAGTTCTATCTAACGGAAGTAAAGTACCTCGGTATTATCGTTAGCTAAGACAGAATCTATATAGACTCTAAGAAGGTAGAAGCTATTAGAGCTTAGAAGTAGCTAGCCCCTAGTAACACTACTTAGGTTAGAAGCTTTATTAGCTTCTATAGCTATTACTACTATTTTATTAAGGGATTTAGCACTATCGCTAAGCTACTAAATAATCTACTTAAGAAGAATACTACCCTCTAGAACAACAAATATATAGCTACCTTTAATTATATAAAGCACGCTATTACTAGTGTACTAGTCCTTGCACACTTTAACTACACTAAGCAAATAGTGCTCGAAACTAACGCTTCCGACACTACTATAGCTAGCGTTCTATTATAGTATAACGACTTAGATGTACTTCGCTCTGTTACCTTCTTTAGTAAATCTATAAGCGAGGCTGAACATAATTATACTATCTACAATAAGGAGCTTCTAGCTATTGTCTAAGCCTTCGAGGAGTAGGCCACTAAGCTTATAATAGCTTAACCTAATATAACTATCTAGGTCCTTACTAACTACTAGTCGCTAATACACTTTATAAGGACCTAGAAGCTATTACGCTACTAGGCTAGATAGGCTCTATACCTCGTATAGTTTAACTTTAAGATCATATATAGGCCTAGAGTAGCTAATAGCAAAGCCGACGCTCTTACTAGGAGAAATAGAGACGCGCTACGTTCTAAAGAAGACTCTAACCTCTACTAAACACTCCTTCTGTCGAAGGTACTTAATTAATAAATTATCAACGAGCTAGATCCAGGTCATATCCGACCTAAACTAGCCGCTCGAGCTAAACTAAGACTAAACCGGCCTAGTTTAGCTACTAAACTAGAAACCAGTTCGTAACCTAGTTCGCGATCTAGTTTAATATATAGTTTGCTACCTAATTCGACATCTATTTCGGCCGCCGAGTTAAACTCCTATATAGTATCTATTTTAGCCTTATAAGATAAGTAAACCTTACCCCTTTTCGACGAGGTAGCTAAAGCTAACCTAAGAGACCTCGAATTCGAGTCTATATAGAGCATTTACTATATAACTAGAGCCTTCTCTAAGTAGAGGTAGATACTATCTACGAGTATTACGATTAACAAAGGCATACTATAGGTCGATAGCTAACTATTCGTTCCGGAGTTAATAGTTACAAAGGTAATCTAATAGGTATACACCTCGAAGGACTACGCCTACGTAGGCGCTATAAAGACAGCTATAATAATTAAAACTACCTTCTATATTCCTCGATATAATAATAACGTTAAGAGATTCGTCGCTAATTGCTACAACTATAAGCGCTCTAAAGCTCGTTACGGCCTACTAGCTAGCCTCCTTTTACTACTTCTAATACCTAAAAGGCCTTAGTAATATATTACTCTAGACTTCGTTACTAGCTTACTACTCGTTAATAGCTATAACGCTATACTCTATATAGTCGACTACCTATCTAAGAAGTACTACCTTATCTCTTACTTCTCTAGAGATAAAGGCACTTCGGCCTTCGAGACTACTAAGCTATTGTTTATATACGTATAGAAGCTTTATAGCCTACTCGATACTATTACCTCTAATCGAGGGCTTTAGTTCGTTAGCGACGTATAGAAGCGACTCTACTAAATCCTAAAGATTATATCTAAACTATCTACTATAGTATACCTGTAGACGGACAGCTAATTAAAGGTTACTAACTACGATTTCGAGTAAGTTATCTACGTCTATATCTATTAGTATACTAACTAGCTCCTTATTCTACCTATAGCTAAGTTCTTAGCTAACGTAAACCTCTCGGAGAGTACTAAACTATTGCTATTCGAAGTAATATAAGGATATAACTCAAGAATGAGCTTCTAGCCTCTCTTAGAGCTAGGCTCGACTTGTGCTAAGCTAAACAAAGCTAGTATCTATACACTAGCTAAGCAAATAGAGAACACTTATAAAATCGCTAGGGAGAATCTTATAAGAGCTTAATTATGTATAATAGAGCAAGCTAACAAGAAGTAAGTACCTACAGAATTCGAGGTTAGTAACTAGGTGTAGTTATTAACAAAGAACCTTCGACTATATAGTAACCCTAAGCTACTACTAAAGAGAGTTAGTCTCTATAAGATCCTCGAGAAGTGCTTAGTACTATTATATAAACTAGAGCTTTCGCTTACGCTCTAATATATCTACTCTATGTTTTATACTAACCTACTTACAAAGTACCTCGATAATCCTCTACTAGACTAAGCCTTCGAAGAGCTACTACCGATATAGGTTAAGAGTAAAGAGAAGTTCGAGGTCGATAATGTCGTCGACGTTAGGAGGCTACGGAATAGACTAGTTGCTCGTGTAAGCTAGAAGAGCTATCTAGAGGACCTAATATAGTATCTAATTAACAATCTAAAAGAAGTAGCTAGTGTACTATATAATTACCTAGATTCCTACCTAGATAAGCCTTGTCCGAGCTAGATTAACTAACCTATATAATAATAGCGTTTAAGAGCAAACGCGATTAAGAGAAGAGATAGTAATATAAGATAGATTACAAGCTAGATTTAGTTACTATCTAGTTCGGAGCGATCACGTGATCTCGGTATCGTAGCCTAGGCTTCTAGCTACTTCGCTCTCGATATCTTATATGCCTTTATAGAATAGCTTTCTCTTCTTCTTCTAACTCTCGATATCTTAACGAATAGACGCAATTAACCTCTTATCTTGCTAGTTATAATTACTATACTAATCTAGCTATAAGCCCTAGTAGTAGTTTATCTAGCTTAGTAAATAAGGATTCTACTAAAAGTAAATTAGAAAATAAGATTATTAAGACTAATAACTTTAAGAAGATATCTTATAACTCTAAGAAGTTCCTATTAAAGAAAGCCTTTTCTCTCTTAGATATACTATTATTATAAGATCTTATTTAATTTAATAATCTAGATAGCTAGCTATCTTCTCTAAGATATATTTATTTTAAGGATACTTAATTCTCTTTACTACTACTAAGTAATTATTACTTAATATACTTAATAAAGAAGAAGAGTCTCTAGTGCTTTTCTTCTAAGGTATTAGCTATACCTTAACCTTATTAAGTGCTCTCTAAGTTAACTATAGTTACTAAGTACTAGTAGGAGACTCTAAAAAGAGTTAATAAAGAGTCTTAACTATCTTTAAAGAGCACTTATAAAGTTTAGATTAAGTAAAAAGTATTAAAATAACTATCTCTATCTATATAGTTAAGTAAGCTAAGTAAATCTTAGCGTACTTCCTTCTCTACTACTATAAAGACTATTAATAAAAAAATAACTAAAGAGGCTAGTAAGGCTAAAAAGGCATTAACTAAGAAGAAACTAGCTTCTAAAGACTCTATAGTAGTAAGTACCTTACTATTATAGAATTAGCTATTAAAGTTTAAGTATCTTAGTAGATCTTAGTCTTTACTAAAAGAGATATTTCTTTCTTTACTACTCTCTTAGCTCTCTTAGTCTCTAGTAATATCTTTATTAATCTACTAGTTAGTGCTATTTAGTGCTATAAGTGTTTAGAGTAAGAGCTATATCGTTACTACTAATAAGAATCTAGCTTAGCTTAAGGTTAACGCCTTAATAGTAGCTAATAATTATACTATAGAGGCTTAATTAGGAAGAGTAGAGTAGCTATAGAGAATAGTATATTTAAGTACTACTAGTACTAAGCCTTCTAATAGTAGTAGCTAGAGCAAATTCGACACTAACTAGCACTAGCTAGTTATAATTAAAGTAGTTAAAATTACTTATTAAAATAAGTAGCATAATATAAGATTATCTATTACTAATTACTAGTTAAATTTAGAGTAAAATTTAGAAGTACTACTCTCTATAGGCTTCTTCTTTACCTCTACTACTATACTCCCCTAACCTTCTACTACTTTATATACTAGCTAGAATAATACTAATTCTTTAGAGAATACTAATTAGAGATTATACTTAGTATATAAGTAATCTTAGCCTTATCTAATTATAACTAGTATTACTTTTCTTAACCTTAGTAGCTTTTAGTAGACTATAAAAGAGATATATAGATATACCTTTTTCTATTATAAATATTAAAAAGGAGACTATAGGTACTTACCTATTAGTAATAAGTATAAAGTACTTAGCTTTAACTTAATTTATATCTAGTAATTAGAGATAAAGGCTAGCTATAGCTTAATTATAGATCTACTAAGAGTAGTATTTAATTACGTTATAAGGGAGGCTATAAAGAGAGCTAAGAAGTTATACTAGCGTAATTATACTATAATCTCTTCTTTACTAAATTTACCTTAGTTACTCTTTATAAATCTAAGTACTATAGCCTTATAGTAGTACTTCTTGTTTAGTAGTATACTACTAGTCTATTTACTACCTCTAATACTATACTTTAAACTCTCTTTACTACCTCTTTAAGGCTTAGATAATACTAGCTTACTCCTTCTAGCTATTACTAAGAATAATAAGTAGCTAGAGTAATTTATCGAGGTTCTTATCTAGAAGTAGCTAAATACTAAAGATAACTTAAAGCTTATTCTTATAAGTCTTTAGTATAATTACTAGACTCTCTAGATACTTAAATACTAACCTAAAGGAATAATAAAAGAGATAATACTATAGCTTAGCCTTTAGAGAATAATTACTTAAGAGGTAGAAAGATTTATTAACTCTCTACTAGCTATAGTCTATAACCTTTTATATAATTTAAATATAGATATATAGATATTATAAGAAGCTTCTTCTAATTAATTTAATATATATTTAATATAGTCTTTCTAAGTAGATATCTACCTTTTAGAAGAGATTATAAAAATTAATTCTATAACTAAAGTCTAGGTAACTTCTCTATATAAAAGTATTAAATTTAATCTTATAGTTCTCCTCTTTATATTTTAGTACTAGATAACACTACTAACGTATATACTACTTTAATATATTAAATATTAGCTTAATTAGATTAAAATCTAGTAAATAAGGTAGAAGCTAGAGAGAAATAACTCTATAACTATAGCAAATCTTAATAATAGTCTAGAGAATAACGTTAATTATATAAGCTAATACTATCTTTTTTAAATTTCTTACCTTCTTTCTATAAGTACTATAATTATCTATTACTAGTACTAATTATAGTACTAGATAAGCGTTTATCTATAGTATTAGAGTAACCTCTAACTACTTATTAAATACCTCTACTACTACTAAGCCTTATATAAAGAATAGATTAGCTATAGAGCTATCTATATATAGTACTAGAAGTAGTAACTAATAAGTGCTCTTTATCTTTTAGTAGATATTAATAGCTAGAGTACTAATAGATAACTAGCTATAATGCCTCTAGAAGGTTTTACTATTTATATATAACTTATTAACGAATATAAGCTAATCTATATAATAGACCTTAATCTCCTCTCTCTAAGCTAACTACTTTAACTTATTATAAGTAGTATAGATATACTATTTAACCTTTTATAACTACCTTGCCGAGTATAGGTAGTAGCTAATTAATAATTAAGTAATATCTATACTCTAATAGATACTATAGTACTCTAATATCTTGTCTAAGAAGAAGTTATACTTCAAAGCTAGTAACTCTAGTAGATTCTCTACTATCGCTAGTAATAGAAGATATAGCCTCTCTTAGTAATTATACTTCTTAAGTACCTCTAGCTAGCTATAAGCCTTCTAGTTTATCTATACTCTATATATAGAGGAGCGCCTCTTCTAAAGATAAGAGAGAAAGGTAAATACCTCTTTAGGCTTTATACTCTTAGTAAAGAAGTCTATTAAGGCTAACTAGTTAGTTTCTTCGATACTATATATAACTATAAGAATTATACTAAGGCTATACGATTTTACGCTATAAGGCTATAAAGAGGTTAGTTTAAGCTAGAGAATAACAAGGTAGACTACGTAACTCTATACTACTAATTTTATAGCTTTAACTTTAACAATAACAACGTAGTAGTAATAAAAGCTAAATAGTTAGATATAAAAAGCAGAGTTTAGTAAGAATTTACAAACAAAATTACTAAGCAATTCTACTAATTTTAAGTATAAGAATATTAGATTACGCTAACAATACTATTACTTATGTTAAATCTCTTATAAGATAGCTATAGCTTAGTAGATAACGCTCTCTAACATACGTTCTGATATCTATCGCTAGTAAATAATATAAAGTATATAGTGTCTTCGTATTCTTATACTCAAAATTAGTAGAATTACTTAGTAATTTTGTTTGTAAATTCTTACTAAACTTCGCTTTTTATACCTAACTATTTAGCCTTTATTACTACTACGTTATCATTGTTAAAGTTAAAGCTATAAAATTAGTAATATAGAGTTACGTAGTCTACCTCGTTATTCTCTAGCTTAAACTAACCTCTTTATAGCCTTATAGTATAAAATCGTATAGCCTTAGTATAATTCTTATAGTTATATATAGTATCGAAGAAACTAACTAGTTAGCCTTAATAGACTTCTTTACTAAGAGTATAAAGCCTAAAGAGGTATTTACCTTTCTCTCTTATCTTTAGAAGAGGCGCTCCTCTATATATAGAGTATAGATAAACTAGAAGGCTTATAGCTAGCTAGAGGTACTTAAGAAGTATAATTACTAAGAGAGGCTATATCTTCTATTACTAGCGATAGTAGAGAATCTACTAGAGTTACTAGCTTTGAAGTATAACTTCTTCTTAGACAAGATATTAGAGTACTATAGTATCTATTAGAGTATAGATATTACTTAATTATTAATTAGCTACTACCTATACTCGGCAAGGTAGTTATAAAAGGTTAAATAGTATATCTATACTACTTATAATAAGTTAAAGTAGTTAGCTTAGAGAGAGGAGATTAAGGTCTATTATATAGATTAGCTTATATTCGTTAATAAGTTATATATAAATAGTAAAACCTTCTAGAGGCATTATAGCTAGTTATCTATTAGTACTCTAGCTATTAATATCTACTAAAAGATAAAGAGCACTTATTAGTTACTACTTCTAGTACTATATATAGATAGCTCTATAGCTAATCTATTCTTTATATAAGGCTTAGTAGTAGTAGAGGTATTTAATAAGTAGTTAGAGGTTACTCTAATACTATAGATAAACGCTTATCTAGTACTATAATTAGTACTAGTAATAGATAATTATAGTACTTATAGAAAGAAGGTAAGAAATTTAAAAAAGATAGTATTAGCTTATATAATTAACGTTATTCTCTAGACTATTATTAAGATTTGCTATAGTTATAGAGTTATTTCTCTCTAGCTTCTACCTTATTTACTAGATTTTAATCTAATTAAGCTAATATTTAATATATTAAAGTAGTATATACGTTAGTAGTGTTATCTAGTACTAAAATATAAAGAGGAGAACTATAAGATTAAATTTAATACTTTTATATAGAGAAGTTACCTAGACTTTAGTTATAGAATTAATTTTTATAATCTCTTCTAAAAGGTAGATATCTACTTAGAAAGACTATATTAAATATATATTAAATTAATTAGAAGAAGCTTCTTATAATATCTATATATCTATATTTAAATTATATAAAAGGTTATAGACTATAGCTAGTAGAGAGTTAATAAATCTTTCTACCTCTTAAGTAATTATTCTCTAAAGGCTAAGCTATAGTATTATCTCTTTTATTATTCCTTTAGGTTAGTATTTAAGTATCTAGAGAGTCTAGTAATTATACTAAAGACTTATAAGAATAAGCTTTAAGTTATCTTTAGTATTTAGCTACTTCTAGATAAGAACCTCGATAAATTACTCTAGCTACTTATTATTCTTAGTAATAGCTAGAAGGAGTAAGCTAGTATTATCTAAGCCTTAAAGAGGTAGTAAAGAGAGTTTAAAGTATAGTATTAGAGGTAGTAAATAGACTAGTAGTATACTACTAAACAAGAAGTACTACTATAAGGCTATAGTACTTAGATTTATAAAGAGTAACTAAGGTAAATTTAGTAAAGAAGAGATTATAGTATAATTACGCTAGTATAACTTCTTAGCTCTCTTTATAGCCTCCCTTATAACGTAATTAAATACTACTCTTAGTAGATCTATAATTAAGCTATAGCTAGCCTTTATCTCTAATTACTAGATATAAATTAAGTTAAAGCTAAGTACTTTATACTTATTACTAATAGGTAAGTACCTATAGTCTCCTTTTTAATATTTATAATAGAAAAAGGTATATCTATATATCTCTTTTATAGTCTACTAAAAGCTACTAAGGTTAAGAAAAGTAATACTAGTTATAATTAGATAAGGCTAAGATTACTTATATACTAAGTATAATCTCTAATTAGTATTCTCTAAAGAATTAGTATTATTCTAGCTAGTATATAAAGTAGTAGAAGGTTAGGGGAGTATAGTAGTAGAGGTAAAGAAGAAGCCTATAGAGAGTAGTACTTCTAAATTTTACTCTAAATTTAACTAGTAATTAGTAATAGATAATCTTATATTATGCTACTTATTTTAATAAGTAATTTTAACTACTTTAATTATAACTAGCTAGTGCTAGTTAGTGTCGAATTTGCTCTAGCTACTACTATTAGAAGGCTTAGTACTAGTAGTACTTAAACGTACTATTCTCTATAGCTACTCTACTCTTTCTAATTAAGCCTCTATAGTATAATTATTAGCTACTATTAAGGTGTTAACCTTAAGCTAAGCTAGATTCTTATTAGTAGTAACGATATAGCTCTTACTCTAAATACTTATAGCGCTAAATAGTACTAACTAGTAAATTAATAAAGATATTACTAAAGGCTAAGAGAACTAAGAGAGTAGTAGAGAAGGAGATATCTCTTTTAGTAAAGGCTAAGATCTACTAAGATACTTAAACTTTAATAGCTAATTCTATAATAGTAAGGTACTTACTACTATAGAGTCCTTAGAAGCTAGTTTCTTCTTAGTTAATACCTTTTTAGCCTTACTAGCTCCTTTAGTTATTTTTTTGTTAATAGCCTTTATAGTAGTAGAGGAGGAAGTATACTAAGATTTACTTAGCTTACTTAACTACGTAGATAGAGATAGTCGTTTTAATACTCTTTACTTAATCTAAACTTTATAAGTGCTCTTTAAAAGTAGTTAAGGCTCTTTATTAACTCTTTTTAGAGTCTTCTACTAGTACTTAGTAACTATAGTCGACTTAGAGAGTACTTAATAAGGTTAAGGTATAGCTAATACCTTAGAAGAAAAGCACTAAAGACTTTTCCTCTTTATTAAGTATATTAAGTAATAATTACTTAGTAGTAGTAAAGAAGATTAAGTATCCTCGAAATAAATATACCTTAGAAAAGATAGCTAGCTATCTAGATTATCGAATTAAATAAAATCTTATAATAATAGTATATCTAAGAGAAGAGAAGCTTCTTTTAATAGAAACTTCTTAGAGTTATAAGGTACCTTCTTAAAGTTATTAGTCTTAATAATCTTATTTTCTAATTTGCTTTCGGTAGAATCCTTATTTACTAAGCTAGATAAACTACTACTAGGGCTTATAGCTAGATTAGTATAGTATTATTAAGTAAATAGTAGCGAGGAATTACTTAAGGCTTAGATAGCTTCCTAGCTAGAGATAGCCTTATCTCGTATTCATAAGTGCGTTATTAGACTATTTAACGTATTAGACATTTTAATAACACCTTAAAAGGCTATACTAATAGATAATAAGGCTTTAATTTGCTTGTATAGCTATAGGGGCTAATAATAAGGTATTAGAGGCAATATTTTAGTAGTAAACTATAATAGAGTATATAGATAGAGCAGGAACGATAGCTTAGAGACGGAGGACTAATAAAGGAATACTATATACTATATAATAGTATAATAACTAATTCCTAACCTTAGAGAAGAGAGGTTAGGAAACTACTTCTTATATAGCATAAGTAGAGAGACGTTAGAATAATATATCTCCGACTATACTCTAACTATATATTAGACCTTAGCCTTTGTTATAATTACCTCCTTCTCTATAGTCCTATCCTTAGGGCTATCCCTTATTAAAACCCTCTAGTAGTAGAGAAAGAGTAGACTACTATTAGACTACTATCTTACTATATATAGGATTCTTAGTATTAGATAAGGAATATAAAGTAAAGTTCGGCTTTAGCTTTATATATAACTTTATATACTTCTATTCTATATTATAACGTCTTAGCGCTACCTCCTAGCTACCTTGCTACGTAATATTCTACTTAATAGGTAGGCTACCTTATTTCTCTTGTATTCTCTTTATAGTAATTAGAATAGAAGTCTTCTATTGTTTATAATAATAGAACTATAGAACAATAGGCGCGCCTATATATATATAAAGGCTCTTTACTCTTATTTCTTCTTCTTTCTTTCTTTATAACTCCCTTTATAAAGTAGATCTTCTTAGTCTACTTTTTATATATTATACTAACTCTTCTTAGTATCTCTCTAATGTCTTACTAATTACTCTCTACTATTAGAACTCTTTTTTTTTAATATATCTACTCTAGGAGGCTCTACTTCTACTAGATCTACCTCTATTCGTAACTATAGATAGATTACTTATACTAATAATCTACTATTAGAGCTCTCTTATAATAGCGCCTCTAACGTTTCCGAAGGCCTCTATATTAACTACCTTAAGCTCGCCCTTAACTACGTAATGTTAGACCTTAGTTGCTTCTAGAATAACCCTAGGTACTTTAAGAAGTAGCTCTAGTACTTCTTCTACTAGTATTATCGCGTCTACTATAATAGCTATTCCTTTATAGAATTACTCTTGCTCTACTATTAGAACTCTACTAACACTCCTAGTTCTCTAAGTGCTATAGTAACGAGCTTAACGCTACTAAGTAGGCTCGTAAGACTATCTATACCTACTATCGTAATAACGAAGCTAAGAACTTACCTACTATACTCGCTAATAAGAATACTATTTATAACGCCTACGCTATAATAATAAAGTACATTACAACTCTTAAGGCCAAGTACTACTCTACCGAGAAGAAGAAGAAGAGAAGAGAGTCGAACTTTAATAACGAGCTACTAGTATCCCGTAAGGACTTTACTATCTTAATCGCTAACTAGGAGAAGACTAATAAGATCTTATCTAAGCTATTAGCTTTAGTATCTACGATATTAGCCTCTAGGTATAACACCTACGCTGCAACGTTAGGGAGCTAGTAATCTAGAGAGATAGTAAGAGTAATAGAGATAAGGAGTAGTAGTTAGTATAAGGTTTTCTAGATTTCTAGGTATAAGAATATCTTCTTCTACGCTATAATAGCTTCGAGCTAGTATATATAGACTTACTTTTTGGAGTTTATAGAGTTCTTTACTTTCTTACTCTATACCTTATCTAAGTTCTACTTTTTGTAGTCCCTAGCAACACTTCTACTAGAGTAGTAACGTTCTAGTAACGTTACTATACTTCGCTAGAGTAGTAATAGTTTAGTACTATTACTAGTGCTTCTCTATTGTTATTATTAGAAAGGCATATTATGCTCTTTTTTGATAATAGTAATTATTATAGCTATCGGGGCTATTATAATAGTTAAGTCTTAACAATAGGTACTACTATATATATATAATATCTTGTTACTCTTTCTTCTTCTTCTCTATAGAACTCTTTTATACTCTTCTTTGCCTCTCTATCGCTATAATATTAGATAGCATTACGACCTACTATGTCCTAGCTAATTAGATCTATAACTCTAGCTACTATATGTCCTTTAAAGATCCAGAGACTAACGACACTATTATAAGAGTAATACGCTATCTTAGATTTACTATAGAACCTCCTTACGATCCTAATAGAGATAGTAAGAGCTCTAAGCCTAAGTAGCTTAGGTTCTAGACTCCTTTTAACCTTAGAACGCTAATATACTACCGGTAGTATAAAGCCTATATCTATCGCTAGACTACTATATATATTAACTATGAAAGAGCTTAGTTCTACTATATCTACGATAATAACGTAAATACTCCTCTCTACTACCGAGACTATTATTACTTCTATATAGAGTATAACTTCGTATGTGCTTATTATCTACTATTAGTACAATTACTAACTACCCTTAGTACCCTATCGACCTTTAGGAGGAAGCCTAGGCCCTTATATTACTCTAGTAGGCCTTTAACAAAGCAATTCGATACTAGGAGAACAACGAGTCTAGAATAGAGGCTCTACGTTACTCTCTTATTAGAAAGTAAGTAGAGCTAGATAATTCTAAGTATCTAAGGAGTAGTTTCTTAACTAGTAGGATTAAGGAGATATTAGATAGTATAGACTTATTATAATACAATAGCGGAGTCTTATAGGAGTATTAGTAGACTAATAGCTTTAATAGTCTCTTTATAATATAGATTTACTTTTCTTAAAATTTAATACCTTTCTAACTCTAATTACTCTAAACTCCTTATAATAAAAGATTAGTTTCTTTAGGCCTTCTATACTTCGTTCTTAGAGCACTATCTTTACTCTATTACGTTTAGGAATAGGCTCTTCTTCTTAAAGATCTCGATTTTTTCGATAGTATTCCTTAGGTACTCTATTAGTTCCTAGATAGCTTCTTCCTTCGAGTAGCCTTTCTAGAGGACCTTATAGTAAACCTTGCTTCTAAGGAGGCCTTTGTTAACTACTTCTTTAACCTTATACTCTTCTTTACTCTTAATCTCGACTAGAGGTAGAGTAATATTATCTCCTTATTAGTATATCTTAAGGAGAGATATATAGAAAGTCGAATAGATAGACTTTATGTATACTAGGAGGTTAAGTCTATATACTTAGTAGCCTACTATCTCTATAATAGTAAATAGACCTATAAACTTTAATATAAGCTTCTTCTTTAGCCTAAGAGATTAGAGGTTCTTTATACTTAATATTACTTCCTAGCCTCTCTTAAACCTTATTAGCTAGTGTTTCTTATTATATTAACACTCTTACTAAGTAATAGCGTCGAGCTAGTACTATTCTAGCTCTTTTCTTATCTTCTATAAGGCGTTTACTCTTGCCTTAGTAGCTAGTGCTTCTAGTAGTTATAGAGCTATCTCCTTCTTAGTAGCGTTAGTCTTAACGTTATCGAGGAGATAGAGGACTATACTATAGATATATCTAAGCGGGCTTGCCTCTAACGAGGCGCTATAGGAGCTATTATAAGCAAATTCGGCCTAATATAGCTAGTATAGCTAATCGTCTTAGTAAAAATTAATAAAGACTCGTAAGTACTATTTAATTATCTAATTCTACCTCTCTATTACGCTGTCGGTTTATAGATAGAACGCCGTCGACAGTCGGCGCTATACCTTCTATCTCTAACATAGGAACGTCTAGAATTTCGACTTAAATAGTAATCCCCTATCTGTGATCTATATAATTAGAAAGCTATAGTAGCTAAGGATCTCTCTTTCTATAATGTTAGCGAGCTTACTTACCTCTATATCCTTTCGTATAGGTATATACCTAATATACTTAGAGATTCTATCTATAAGCACTAAGATTATATCGGTAACGGAGCTCAATTAGTCTTTCGCTAGAGGAAGGTTAGTAATGAAATCTATAGACTAATACTAAAGAATCTCTCTAATAGAGAGTAACTTTAGAGCTTATATTTCTCTATAGAGACAATGTTAAGGAACCTTTATCTATTAGTACTCGTTATAGTAGCTAATATACTAAGTAACATTAGTTACTATACTCTTCTAGTAGTACTTCTACTTTAGAGCAAATAGAGTCTTCTTAATCTCTAGGTGTCCTATAGTAGAATTATTATAGTTCCGATATAGGATCTCTATTATTAGTATCCTCGTTATAGGAATAAATATCTTACTCTTAAATAGTAGAACGCTATTATCTCGATAGCTCTAGCTCTTCTTCTAGGCGTCTATTTACTCCTATAGATTTTAGAGTTATCTTAGAGTTATCTCGACTATAGCGTCTTACCTTTAGAGTCTCTTTATAAGTTCTAGTAAGCGTAGGGGAGCTTCTTTATATACTCTATCTATACTTACTATAGATGTGTATAGGCTATATAGGCTTATGTAGCTCTCTTATAGTCTCCGTAATCTCTCCGTAATAGAGTATTCTAGAGAATAGCTATAAAAATCTAACTCTAATAGAGTAGATCTACTATTTCTACCTTTATAAAGAGCTATCTTAGCTTTGTTACATATATTAGATATCTTACCTGTTAATATAGCTCCTCTTTAGAAGCTCTTAGTATTACTAGGAACTTTAATATTACTCTACTCTCTTAGTAATAATACCTCGGCAGCTACTAAGGTTATATCTAGTATATTACTCTATATGTCTTTAGTTATCTTAACCTATTCCGTAGTTAGTACTATGTTAAGGAGGAGATATCTCTCTAGTCTCTTATATAGATCTCTTAGAACCTATAGGTGTAAGTTAACCTTAGCTTACTTATTACTAGTGTCTAGATCTAGCCGCCTTAATAGTCCGTTAGTGAGGTTTATTTTACTAGAGTTATAGATAATCTAGATATTATATTATAATAGCTCTTCGCTAATATAAGCCTATTAGACCGATAGCGTCTTAGTCGTAAGGAAGTACTTAAGGTTATTATAATCTATAAAGATAGTAGTAGTAGAGGAGACAGATAGGAGATATTAGCGCTAGTAGCGCGCTGTCTTAAGAATAGTAAGGAGCTCTTAGTCGTATATAGACTAGTTAAGCTTAGCTTCCTAGAGCTTCCGAGAGTAGTAGGTAATAGAGTACTATTATACTAGTTTCGCTTCGCTCTTACTAAAGAGCTATATAGTAATACTCGAGATAGCGAAGCTAGAAGAGTCTATATAGATCCTTATTTCCTTACTCTTGTTAGAGAATCTTAGAAAGAGAGCTATTATAAAGTAGTCTTTAAGATGTTAAAAGGATTATCTAGCTAAGTTAGTAAAGTTAAAAGAACCTATCTATTTCCTATTCTTACTCTCTATAAGTAGTTATATTATCGATTATGTCGTCTCTATATAGCTATTAATAAACCGTTAGTAAAATTTAGTAAAGCCTAGGAAGATCTAGAGCTCTTTTAAGGAAGTAGGTTCTAGCTACTTAGTAATTACTTAAACCTGTTAGAGCTCTATCGAAACGCTCTTAAGCTCTAGGATATACTCTAGGAACTATACTTCCTTAACTTCGAAAGTATACTTTAAAGCCTTTATATATAAGAGATACTTCTATAATTGCTCTAGAACTTCTCTAACATGCCGATAGTGCTAAGCTAGATCTTTAGAATAGATAAGAATATCGTCTATATACATAATATAACAATAGTTAACTAAGCTATTAAGGTACTAGCTAATATATAACTAAAAGGTAGTAGGAGCGTTTACGAGCCTAAATAGTATAACTACGTATTTAAAATGTCCGTAGTAACATTAGAACGCTATCTTCTACTTATCTCTACTCTTAATTCTAATATAGTAATATACGTCTCTAAGGTCTATCTTAGAGTATACCTTAGCCCTCTAGATATAGTCTAACATCTCTATAATAAGAGGTAAGGGATAGTAGTTTTTAATAGAAACGTTATTAAGACCTTAGTAATTAACGTAGAGATATAGAGTCTTATTAGCCTTTAGGATAAAGAGAATTAGTGCTCCTATAGGACTAGTAGAGTAGCAAATTCGGCCTAACTTTAGATTCTTAGCTAGATACTTTCTAAGAGCGCTAAGCTCTATCTCTACGAGAGTATAGATTAGTCTCTATAGTAGCTACTTCTCCTCTATAAGCTTAATTACGTAGTTATATACTATAGAAGATAGAATTATTTTAGCCTCCTTATTATTAAATACGTCTAAGAGGTCGGAGAGCTAGGTAAAGAGACTACTTAGCGTCGTTATTATATAATCTTTATAAATTATATTTAGAAATACTATATAATATCGAGAGTAACTAGTAAGCTCTTCTACGAATTCTTCGACTATTAGTAGCGCTATAGTAGCGTCGGTAGAGTAATGTCTCTACTTCTAGCTCTACTAGTTAATATTAGAGTTAATACTAAAGAGCTAAGTCTAACCTAATACTAAGTCGTACCTCTTTATCTTAACTACTTTAAAACGCTAGCGAATCTCCTTCGTAACGCTATAGTAGTCTATAGCTTCGACTATAAGGTAATAATATCTATAGAATTAAATTTTATACTAATCTAATAACTTAACTCTTGTTACGCTATCGGTATATAAGTAGAGATCTTTTGCTTTAATATAGTATTAGTTAATAAAGTAAATATTAGCTCCTAAGTCTACGAGAGATATAGCTACGTAGTTAGTTATTAGGACTCTACCTTTATAACTAAGGTAAACGTTAGCTCTTAGTCGACTTAGTAGTAGACCTCCTTCGGATACTTCTAGCTATATAGAGGCGAGATCTATAGCTAGAGTATCTAGTTTTTTGCTTTATTTTATAGACAGTTTAGGCATATATAGCCTAGCTAGCTATATCTATAGCACTTTACCTCCGAGAGGTCGAGATAATAAGGAATTAGTATTATATTAACCCTAGATACGAGACTCTTATTCTTTCTTTTTTCTTTATTCTTTTTATTCTAAAATTTATAAGAGCTTCTCTTTAGCTTATCTCTAAAGTAGTAAGGAGTCTATATCGTCTTAGAGATATCTTAGCTCTAGTAGATACTCTTAATTCTTGTAAAATAGAAGATAACCTCGTTCTTACTTCTAGAGAAAGTTTAAAGTAATATATAATTCTACTAATACGCTAGCTTAATACTATTAATAAGATAGCTTATAAACTAAGCCTTATCGATAGTAGTATTACTAATTTCTTTAGCGTACTTCTCTAAATACTAAGTAAACTTAGTAATAGATTAGTTTAACCTCTAAGCACTATTATAGAATAGTTAGATATACTTAAGGAATCGATTACTCCTGTCTATAACCTAGTTCTTAATCTAGTTCTAGAAATAGCTCTAGTTCTTAGCCTATAACCTAACGTTATTAATATAACTCTCCTATATCGCTATAAGAGATCTATTAAAGTAGCTAGCTATATATTAAGCTTAATCTCTACTAGTAAGGTAGATATATTTATAGATTTAGAAGATAGTATAGTATTATTAAATAAATACCTTTACGTTAGCGAGGTATATATATCTCTTTAGCTTTTCTAAGGATCCTAGCTTTTGTGCCTTCTCGAGGTTAATCTAGAAGATAAGTATCTTCGTTAAGATAATAGAGTCTAGTATTTCTCTAGTAATATTCCCTCGGTATAACTACTCTTTATTATTAGACTTCTTATAAGCTTTATATAAGTTAAAATAAGTCTTCTTTCTAATTAGCTCTTCTTACTCTTCTATAAGAGCCCTTTAGATCTCGATATACTCTCTGTTCTAATAGAGCTATAATAACTCTACTTAGGTAGTATATAGCTCTTCTTTAGATACGTTAGAAACTAGTAGTTCTAATTAGATAGCTTCTACCGAGTTAGTAGGTGTACTATCTATTACAGGAGATCCTTTAGCTCTATGTTGTGTCGTGTGTGTTAAGACTATCGACCTAGGCTATCTAACTAAGGTTTATAAGGAATTAGAATTATAATAGAGTATATAGATAGAGCAGGAACAATAGCTTAGAGATAGAGAACTAATAAAGGAATACTATACACTATATAACAGTATAACGACTAATTCCTGACCTTAGAGAAGAGAGGTTAGGAAACTACTTCTTATATAGCGTAGGTAGAGAGACGTCGGAACAACGTATCTCCGACCGCACTCCGACCATGCATCAGGCCTCAGCCTTTGTCACATAAACACCGCAAAATTCTGCCAAGCAATCCCACTAATTTTGAGCACAAGAATAGGCTCAGTCTTGGCTCGACCAGGCCCCGAAAGGTGGCTGACATCGACGTTTCTTTCTTTTAGTGTTACTATTTTGCTCGCATCTTGACTTTCAAGAGAGTTGGTGATCATGGTCAACTACGTGGCGTCGTTCGTATGTGTGGATTGATTGGTGCTAATTGTTATGAAGCTGATCGAGATGTCAGGCCCTTGTCATAGTCGCGGTCATCTCGCCAAAACTGTACTCTCAGGGTACACTGCTGTATGGATTAGAGAAAGCGAACTCGCCTGCAAATCTCCAACGTCGGCAGGCTCCATACAACTTTGAACTGAAGCTTGCCGACAAAGTGCGGAATTGCGAGCATGTACACATAGATCAGACGTCCGGGTACGCATTGCTTTCGTGCAATCCGACTCGAGATGTGTGGAATACGGTCATGGTAACCATGACAGTCATTCTACAGTGGCACGACTAATGTCAGCAGGGTATATACAACAATCACGACAAGACTGAGGGTGCGCTGTATCTGTACGATTATGCTGGCAAGCACCCCGAGAACGAGGAGTTGCGAGATATCAAGCTGATGGACTATCCTCATGCTGGCAAGGACTTTCATCCGCTCGGCCTGGGATACCATGCTCCAAGCAACCGTATCTTCGTTGTCAATCTGTCAAAGGAGAGGAGGCCCAGAATCGAGGTCTTCAGACTTCACCTAGCAGAGGCTGCTGCAACCTTTATCCAATCCATCAAGCACGTCCACCTGCCTTCGCCCAACTCAATCTACCCCATCAGCGAAAACAGCTTCTACGCGACAAACGACCACTATTTCCCGCACCGACAGAATGTGCTGCTCAATCAGATCGAGACCTTTGGTGCCCTGCCGATATCGACAGTCGACAAGGTCACGTTCTCCGATACCACGGTCGGTATAAAGACCATGGCACGCCTCCCTTTTCCAAATGGAATCGTAAGACTCAATGACACAGCCTTTGCCGTTGCATCCACGTCTTCAGCTTCTGTCCGCCTATACCACGAAGACAAGAAGAGCGGCAAGTGGACTGAGAAGGAAAGTATCTCTGTCCGTATGCTCCCCGACAATCTCAGCGTCGACGAGGAAGGGACATTATTCATCGCTGGTCACGCCCATGCTACCAGTATAATCAAGTACGCCAAGACGAGAGCAGAATGTAATTCTCCTGAGGGAAGCAAGACCCAGAAATGCAAAGATTTGAAAAGTCCAAGCATGGTCGTCTCATGGACGAGGAGGGAAGGGGTGAAAGAGATCTACACTGACGACAAGTATGGAGCGGCCTGTACCGCTGTGCGAGATTCCAAAGCCAAGGTTGGCATTATATCGAGCTTGTACGACAGAGGTCTTCTAGTCTGGAAAGAGTAGTAGCTTTGATCTCATCATGTCAGTCAAGGAGGTGAACAGGACGAGTTGGCCAGATCACTCAAGGAGAAACTGGACCTAGGCAAGATTGCATAGCTGATTGCGTGTGATGAGTCTGGGAATGTACTGTCGTGTCTGAAACGTGCCACTGCTCACGTAGTCGTGTATTGATGATCTCATTGTTGACCCCAGACCCTGATCTGCGTCCGGTCGAAGATCATGTGCAAGCATTCTTGAGAGCTCTCTCCGCGATCTACACTCTCTCTCTTTCTCCATCTCCGAGCATGACTGACCTCGAGTGTTGTGTTGTCACGTTCAACTGTGCCCGCGAGCTAGTCGACAGCAAGTTCTTCGCCAACAGTCTCAACGATGCCCTCTCCAAGGGTACCGATCCACCAGACTTTCTCGTGCTTGCTCTGCAGGAATTGGCTCCCATAGCATACGCCTTCATTGGTAGTACATATCTGGCACCATACTTCTCTCGCTTCGCAGATGCAGTAGACACACTCGTCGACCTCCTCCCCGGGACGACCATCCGCTATGAGCTCGTTCAGACACTAAACGCTGGCATGACCGGGATCATGGTCTTTGCCCAACCAGACATTGCTCGAAACATCACAAGCATAGAGACCGCAGCGGTAAGAGTAGGGAGCTATGAGCTAGGCAACAAAGGAGCTGTGGGCATTCGTGTCCATTACACTGCAGGTAATGGTCCGTCAAGTACCCTCTCGTTCGTCGGCGCCCACCTCGCTCCTCACGAAGACGCATGGCAGCGCCGCAATGAAGACTGGGCTACTATCGCGTCAAACATGATCTTCACACCCAGCTCTTCCATACCCGCCAAACGCAGGGCCCCTTCCAGCTCGACAGAGTCACAGCCCCTTCTCTCCTCGTCCTCAGCCACATCCACATCATCTCTCCTCGCCCGCTCTCTTTCTTCGCCCAACACTTCTCTCTTTCTAGCCGGTGACCTCAACTACCGCACGACAGATCTTCGACCACATCCAGAAGACTATGTGTCCTGGCCCTCGCCATTCGACGGTCTCTCGAACGATCCACAAGACCCTTCATCCCCTTTCTCCTCGCTCTTCAAGACCGACCAACTCACGCGCGAGCTGAAAGCACAAAACACCCTCCACGGGCTGCATGAAGAGGCGGTCCACTTCGCTCCGACCTACAAATACTCCGACTCAGCCATCGCCTCGGTTCGCAGCGAGGAAGCTTCGCAGCCTGCGTCAACGACAAGCCTAGAAGCGAGGACAAGCACGGACAAGGTAGAGAAGAATAAGGTATGGGCCTCCCATCGCGCGCCCAGCTGGTGTGATCGCATACTCTACAGAGCAGCAAAGGGCACCAAGGTGGAGGGAACACAGTATGACTCGTTGGAGTTGCAGCCAATGAGTGACCATAGACCTGTGGTGGGGCGATTCACCGTCTCATCAAGTCAAGGACAGATAGAGAGTGAAGAGAGAGTAAGGCACAGTATCGACCCCGACTGGGAGGCAAGACGGACAAGGAGTGCTCGCAAGGATCTGGTGGTAGGGATCGGTGCATACCTCGTCACGACATGGGAAGGGCGACTGGCAGTGGTGGGGATGCTGGCTGCGGCGTTGGGGGCGGGTGCAGTGGCGAAGAGCTATGGGTATTAGTTCAGTCGTTAGGGTTCGTCGCATGGCTTGTGGCGTTATCGGTGCATAGAGCATGCGAGAGAGACTGGGGAGATGAGACAGCAGAGCATTGACGATTCACGAGGCACGAGGAAAGATAGATGGCTTGCATGGCAAATCCGCTTGAGCGGTACATCATTCATGTCTACCCGAGACGACATCTATCCCATCCCAAAAACCGGCGGAGCTCTGCACTAGAGTCCCCGCCCTGACCATCCCCAAACAAAAATGGTATCATCTCCCATGAAAAAGCCATCGCTCGCTAAACGCTTCAAACCCTCAATCATAACCCATCGTCCCAGTCGAATTGCTCAATCCCCATACATCCTCATCTCCAACCTCACCTCCTCACTCAACCCCTCACACCTCTTCGCCCTGAGCCACCGGCGAACTCGTCCTGCTCTGCAACCCCAAACTGGCGAAACTCTCCGTCATAGCCGAGTAATTCCCCGTGTAACTCATGCGCTTCGCCGACGCCTGGCCGGGATGGAGGAAGCCATCTCCCGCCTCTGAGGAGCGGGGGAGGGAGGAGCTGAGACCGGACGGACTTGAGGAGGATGATGTGTTGGACGAGGAAGAGGAGGTGGTGTAGCTCCCTCCATGGCCGTGCGAGCGGGCCCGTGGGCGGTTGAGTTGGGCTTTTATCGCGGCGGAGGAGGGGGGGAGGGAGAAATCGGTGGGGACTTCGGCGGGGAGGGAGAGGGGGTCGAAGGAGGAGCGGGTGGAGATTGTGCGCGGGGTGGAGCGGGGGATGGAGTCGGTGGAGGAGAAGGAGGAGAGGGTGGAGGTCGAGGTGGAGGAGTCCATTGAGTGCCGCGAGGGCATTTGTGGGCGGGTGGAGTTGAGGGTGGTGAGGTTTGGTGAGGAGGCGTTGGTGGGGTGGGATGTTGGGGTGGTATTGAGTGGGAGGGAGATGATTTGGGGTGGTCGGAGGGCGGGGAGAGAGGGGGTGATGTGGGTGTTGACCATTGTTGGATTGGAGTGGTGGTGGTGTTGAGTGTGTGGTTGTCTGATCGTGGTGGGTGTGAGGTGTCTATATCAAGTGGTGGTTGCGTAAGGTTGATGTATGTCTTCGGTGATCGCAAGCTGACATCAAACAGTGAAACACCCCTGTATGAAGCGTGAAGATCGTGAACGGGAATAGTGTACACTCGAGAACCAGTGGGAACGATCAGGGTCATATATCATTCTTACCTGGCCGGAGGTTCCACGTCTCACATGTCCGCTGAACCCATGCTGCGGCCTTAGCGGAGACGCAATCTCTGGGACAAGCACTAGGATCGTGCGCAAGGATGAGAAAGCAAAGGGAAAAAGGCACCGGGGTTTAGGTCGAGCTAAAGACGAGAACCAATGGGAGGACTTGAAAGCGTGTACGCGGATGGATTTGTGTGGTCAGCTTCTTTTGACAGCGGTTGGTCCGACGGCCGTTTCGGTGGTTCTTGTCGCCGGCCTCGCAGCTTGGTGGTGGCTTCACTGCGCCAAACGACCTCGTCAGCTCCGAATTTGGGTCGAATTTTGGTGCCTGATGACTGGGCGGGAAAGTCAATTTGAGTGCCTTGCGCTGACACACCTCACGGACTCGAGGAGAAAAAAGGCTGAGACTCTGAGACACGCGTAAGTTACTGCAACTTCCAAATTCTTCTCAATCGTGCGCTGGGCGTTGGGACCGAGTTTGAGCAGCGGGGCATGCTCCTGTCACCTTCTTCTGCTGCTCAAGCAATTGGCAAGCGAGAGTTATCCGAGCGACCATCACGAGGACTACAGACAGTAGCATTTCCGACCGATCCAATCTCCATGTCATCTGTCCGTCAAGTGAACATGTTCCCGCTCTCGTTCATCCGTTCTCGTCCGCAACGGACTGGTCGGACTTTAGATTTCTCATCCTCTGACTCGCTGCCACAATCCTTCCAGAAGCCCTCACGGCATCAAACGCATGTCAAAACTCCGAGCGTACCAACGACCAATCCGCGCATTTTCTGGACCAAAATCTCCCTTAACCACAGACCACCAGTGCTCGCCCTTACTCAGGCACCCAAGAA
This sequence comes from Elsinoe arachidis, assembly GCA_013372555.1. NCBI lineage: Eukaryota > Fungi > Ascomycota > Dothideomycetes > Myriangiales > Elsinoaceae > Elsinoe > Elsinoe arachidis. The sequence goes on along the minus strand of JAAPAX010000006.1, from coordinate 602,861 downwards.
ATACAAATCTCCTCCGATCCGCCGTCCAAGCCTCACATCGAAACCCCGAGGCCTTCCAAGCGCAGTCAGGGCTTGACTCGGCGCCAGTTCTGCTTGACTTTTTCGACGGACGCGGAGAGACCCCTTGTGGTAACTGCAGGAGGTCAAGAAATTCTGGTGCGTGCGTCCGCAGCAGCTTGTTGCTCCACTATCACTGAGTCAACGAGTCAACGACAGGCCTGCAGCTGTACGCAATTGGTTTTGTTTACTTTGCTGAAGCTGTGCATGAACACGCACATGCTAACGCTGAGCACATTGTTACCGCAGGGATGAAGCTACAGCTTGCCCACAAGCTGCACCGCCGCTATCAGGAGCGATTATTGCATGCTGCAGATGTGTGGAGGTGTACGCACCCGATCTTGTCTTGCTCGATCTGATGTGCACCATAGGCTCCCTTTCCCTGCATCACAATGAATGGAAGCTCTGTTTCTTCTGCTTGTGGGCCGACCTCTGCAGGTGAGTGTGGCTCGTTATGAGTGGTAAGTGGATGCCCTGATAAGCTTCTCTCCTTTTGCAGCTTAACCAAGGTCGTTGGACTAAGCAAGTCATGGTTCTTCTCGTTTCGATCACGTATAAGGAAGCATTTCGAGATCCAAGACAGAAGCAATTGCTCGTATGTATGCATTGTGCTCTCACTAATTATACACTTCTATTACAGATCTCATCATCCTTCTCCGCGCTAGCAATATAACAAGGTCGTTGTCTCGTAAAAGCCCTCAAAACGCTCTCCAAAAAGGCAATGCAACAAGCAAACAGACAGGGGACCAGCCCTTCTCCAACCCTACCCAAGCTCAAGTATCAACGCCCTCACTTCTTCTCCAGCATCCCATCCAGACCGTTGTAATCCTAATGCTTCGCGTCCGTACTGCTGAATGCCCCCTTGAACCCATCAAAGACGGCGAAGACGCTGTCTCCCAAGGTAGGTCTGTCCCTCTTCCGCTTGCTCTTGCTGGCCTCTGCTTCTCTCCTCTTCCGCCTCTCTTTCTTCCTCCGGCGCCTCTCTTCCTCTTCGCTGTCGTACATGCTATCCCACGTCTCGTCGTCGCTGAAGCCGCTGTCGTCGCTGTAGTGGCCCTTGCGGCCTTTGCTGTGGGTCGAGTGGTAGGATCCGTGAGAGGAGGCGCTGTATCGGCGAGGGTCCATGCCAGGGTGTTGGGAGTAGCCTGGCTCGCCAAAGGGATAGCTGCCTGGCGTATTGGGACCGCTTGGGGGCATCCAGGACTGTTGAGGGGCAGAGGCGTGCTGGGGGTGGAGGTAGCCTGGTGGACCGAGATAGCCAGGGGGGATTTGTTGTGGTTGAGAGTAAGAGTGATGTCGCATCTGAGAGTTGGACAGCGGTCTATGCTGGGGGATCGGAGGGAGATGCTGGCTGTTCGGCTGTGGTTGGAATTGGGGGAATGGTTGTGGCGCCGAGGTAGGAGCTTGACTGTGAGTGGATCCCTCTTGATATGGTGGAGGCGCGCCGTACGAATTGTTCGAGTACTGCGAGGCGTGCGATGCCTGCCTTGACGGTCCCGGAGGTGGTCCTGGTGGCGGGCCAGGAAGCGGTTGCCCTTGGAGGTATGCCGCGCCTGGGTAACTAGCCATGGCGGTTTGTGAATTGATCGCAGCTGATTGCGAAGTGTAAGGAGGTGGAGGGCCTCCCAATGCGGTTGGTTTGCGCAATGACGAGTTCAGGATGGGCGATTATTGCAATGGGAATTGGGTTTAAAGAATAGTAGATCGATCTGTCGGGATAGGTGTGATTTCAGGTCTGCGCGATAGAGGCGGGAACGGTACTAATAGAACAAATAGAGCTTTGGTAGATAGGTATGTAAAGGTGACGGTAAGGAGAGAAAGAAACTTGGGTGTTGAGAACCAACAGAAAACAGCACCCGTGTCATTCTTGCGACTGCTTGGATACTTGAATGTCCATCGAGGCTGCCGCAGCTGGTCGCTGGCGCTGACCTTGTGCGCCGGCAAGCCCTCCGCCTCCGCCCAGCGCCTTGAGAAGAGAGGGAGCAGCAGCAGCTTCTCTGGTTCTCAATTGTGATTGCCTGAATGACCATGCAGGGCCGAAATCAAGGCATTCTGCATGTCCGCAGGGCCATGCAACTCCGTCTCGTCGCTCGAAGATAGTTTCCTCTTTGGGTAGATCTCCTTGTGCGATGATCGCTCGATGTCCCCTTTTAGCGTGAAAACGGTGGCCGATCAGCCGCTTCTTTAATTTGTTAGTAATCTACACCAAAAAGAGAGGGCTTAGTAATTGTTAATCTTAAACTAAGTAACCTTTATTATTTGTTATTACTGTTATAGATAAAGCTAAAAAAAGATATAAGAGACCTCTAGTATAGAGATAAAAAGGTATAAGTAACTTACTAGTAGTTTATATACTCTAAGCTCTTCCTTACTATTATAGATAAAGGATACTCTTTATAGCTGTCTTCTTAGTCTTCTTAGCCTTCTTAGCCTTTATCTAGCTAGTGTAATATTAGAGCCTTCTATATCTCTTTCTTTAAGTAAGCTACTAGAGCTACTAAAGCTACCGAGAGTAGAGAGGAGAATAACAAGGGATTAGAGGTTAGAGAAGGTAGTAAGGTTATAGTTAGAGGTGCTTTTAAAGACGAGGAAGAAGAGGCTAAGAATTGCTTTCTAGCTAAAGCTATACTAAACACCTTTAGATTAATAGATAAGTTACTAGATTTTATACCTCTCTTACTACCTTTTAAAGAGCTAGAGGTAGAGCTACCGAAGGAGGTATTTAATAACCCTTTACCCCTTTACCTATTCTAGCTCTTTTTTACTAATAATATCTTTACTAACTTTACTAGATATACTAATCTATACGCTAAGTATAAGAGTACTTTAACCTCTTACTAGAGGCCTTAGAAGGAGACTAGCGCTAGTAAGATAATAATCTAGATTAGCCTTATTATGTACTTCGGAGTATTCTCTTTAAAGAGCACTAGAGAGTACTAGAATATAAGCTCCTTCTAGCCTTTTTATACTATTACTAAGTTTATTAGCTAAAATCGATAGAAGTAATTAAAGTGCTATTTTTATATTAGCGGTTACTTCTAAGCAGCCTTGCCTTTTAATAAGGTCTTTAGCCTCCTTATAAACCTCGAAATCTAGTAGTAAATAGTATAGACTTCCTCTACGTTAGTTGTAGTTAATGAGATAATAGTAAGGTTTTAAGAGAGGTATAAAGAGAAGTACTAGTTAATAAGGCATAAACTAATTCCTAAAGGCTATTAGCTTCTAGCGCTTATAAACTAAGGATATACTTACGCTATAATACTAATAAGTAAAACTTAAAGCTTTTACAAGTTAAATCTAGTACTACTAGTTAAAGTAAGAGATTTTAGCCTCTTAGCTACGTTACGTACGCTTATTTAGCTAGTAACGTAGTTACTATAACCTTATACTCGATATTACCTTTATTATAATAACCTCTTTAGTAACGTATCTCTTTTTGTAGTACTTAAGTAACTTAGAATTATAGTAACTAGTACTACACAAGTAACCTCGAAGAACTATCTAGCTATCTAGAAGTAGATTAATAAGAAGCGTTACTAGCTACTTTTTAACTTCCTTTATACTATTGTCTAGAGGCCTTTATAAACTCCTCCTCCTTAGTAGCTATACCTCGGTAATAACGAGGTACTCTTAATTCTTTAGTAAGACTATAATCTTATATACTTCCTAGGGTGGTCGGTGGGTAGGGTATTAATACCCACGCTAAACTCTATAGAGTTATATTACTCTATAAAAATTTCGCTCTACTTTCGCGTTTTTCGCGATTTACTGCGTTAATCTCGGTTAAATATAGGTGAATTATATATTATAATACTCTCTAAAAAAATGCGCATTAAACAGTATATAGCATGCTTACGTAATATAGAAACCTAATTTTAGAGAAGGAGTTTAAGTTTTGTTACTTCCTTATAACTAGCTATTTACTAGAGCGAGTTCTCTATGCTACTTAGTAGAGGCCTTTAACTTATAACTTAGATAAGTAGTTAAAAGAGATAGTATAAAAGGTATAGAGAGAGGCTAGCTATAAAGAGCTATTACTTCTAGAGGCCTTAGTAGCTTATAACCTCTTTATAAATGCTATAGATTTAGCTAATTAATACTAGTTAAGCTATTTAGTGTAGCTAAAGTGCACTTGTAACTAGCTATTTCTCTTCTTCTTTCTCCTTAAGGTATTAATTATTAATGCTTTTAAGCTAAGCTACTTCCTCTACTAAGATAGTATAAGGCGTGATTATTATATAGTATATAAGGCCTTTCGAGAGAGGCTAGCTTAGTAGCTTGTTTATAAAGGCCTCTAACTTCTTAGTGCCTTAGCCTCTAAAAAGTAGCTTAATATAAGAAGGATAAAGGCTAGTAGCTATCGCTATACTTAAGCCTTATATTATAGAGAGAGAGTATTAGTTACTAGTACTCTTCTACCTTAGAGGCTTCTTTATCTATAGCGTTACTATATAATTAACACTACTAATCGTTACTATTTGTAGAGGAGACTTAGTATTATAGCTCTAGCTAAGCCCGTTACGTAATAGACTCTCTCTAGCTATCTTCCGCGAGACTTCTAGCCTTATTAAATAAAGGCAGCTATTAGTTTATCTACCTATCTAATTAGTAGATACTAGTAGTTCTATACGTTACTATATACCTACTCTTATAGTTCTAATAGCTCCCTTTAGTTGTAGCCTATAGAATTATTAATATAGACAATTAGATTATATAAGAGCAAATCGACTCGGAAGCTATCTAGATAGATAGTAGCATTATCGAGGATGCTTTACATCTATAGTCGAGGATATTAGAAGAGCTAGGAGATAACAGAGATAGCCGAGGAAGACATACTCTAACTAGTAGCAATAGTAGCTATACTACTATATTGCTTAAGGCTATTATAGCTTAGCTAGCTAACCTAGAGAATTTAGTCTAAGACTGTAATCGCCTCTAGAATACTAGTATAACTCTAGCTAGTTCCTGTAGGACTACCGAGAGAATACCTATAGCTCCTCCGGTACTAGTTTCGATAGGTCTACCTAGTATAGGCTAGCTAGTAACGCTACCTACTAGAGGGCTCTCTACGAAGGCTAAGGAACTAGAGCAGTATAAGGCTAAATCTATCTATAAGGCCTAGTCCTTTAGAAGGAGCCTCTAGATAGTCTTTAACTATAACCCTTCGTGGTTTACTAATACTCCTTATCTGGATTAGTACTACATTACTTACACTATAATATATCTATCTCCGTCTCTTAGAGAGTTATAGGAACGCCTCTATATACTTAATGTATTAAACTAGTATAATCTCTTCTATAAAGGGGACTTCTTAAGCTTCGTTAATAACTAAGTTAAAGACCCTATTAATCGAGAGATAAACGTAGTTCTTTTCTACTAAAACTACCTCTAGAAGGAGAGTAAGAGCGTCTAGAAGTTCTCAAATTAACTAGTATCTCTAGAAGAGATAATCGAGCCGAAGTATAATAGTAAGCACCTAGCGTAGCACTATCTAGCTAAATTATTGCCTAATCTATATAAGTAGATCCTCTAGTTCTCTAATGTGCCTTCTATATATATAGAGCTTGTTATATAAGCCTTTACCCTTAAGAACCTTACTAAGAGTAATAACTATAAGCTATAAAAGTAGTATAGAGCTTCTCCGAAAGTCTCTAGTAGTAACTATAGTAAGTATACTTAAAGCAAGGTAGGAGATAGGTAGAAGAGTAAGAGTAAGAGTAAAGGCAAGAGCTATAGAAGTAGTAGTAGCTAGGGGGCTAATTAGAAAGATAGTAGAGGCACTTAGGACTTTTCTAAGGTTAAGTACTATAATTATTACAAGAAGAGTTACTACTTGTTAGCCTACTCTAAGAGGGGCGATACTAGCTAAAGCAGTAGTAAAGGAGGTAATCGAGTCTAGAATATTAAGGTAGAAGATAGTACGCCTATACCTGCTTAATATATAGCTAGACGCTAGAGAAGTCTATCTCGAAGCTATAGAGCTCCTATAGTACTTCTAGTATAGGCCTATTAGAGCCTAGTACTTAGCCCCAATAGTAAGGTCGAGGTTAAGGTACTACTAGATAACGTAGTAGACGTTAATATTATCGATCTAGTATTTGCTCTTTAGTATAATTTGTAGAAGGCGGATATAGAGTACTCTTAGGTTAGAGGCTTCTAGAGTAAAGAAGCTTACTATTATAGCACCTACAAGGTTAATCTCTACCTCACGGACAACACTAAAGTAACACGCAAGTCAAAAGGCGTGTTCTATACGTTAGAAACAAGCTTTCCTATTATTCTTAGCTAGCTATAGAGATATAACTAGAGTGTTATAATAGATAGTCGTACTAATGTTATAGGCTAAGAAGCAGGTTAGGTAACCTACAGCTATCATTATAAAGTAGTATTAGCACTTAGAGATAGCATTATAGATAATTAATATAGCATTATAGCTTCACTAGTGTAATAGACTAGTGTCTTTAACGTGATAGTAGTAACAAGAGCAGAACATCTCTACTCGATACTAGAAAGCAACCTATACTATAACATTAGTAATCTCGTCTAGGAGGCGTCTAATTCGTAGTTAACGGCATATTAAGTTTTGTTCATTTTTAGTTATACACGTTAAAGGTTGCTCTAGCTTCTGTAGAGTTTTATAGGTTTATATACGGTATATATGTTTATAATCTGTAGTTGTTTTTGTAGTATAACGTTATATTTATATAAGGAGGATACAATAGAGACATTAAGAGAGGCACTATCTTTAGTATACTAACGCACACTAGAACGCTTAAAAGGCTTCTTCTAGAACTATAGGACATAGGGATCACGAAGACTCTAACAGATTATAAAGAGAAAGACTCTAAAAACTTACTATAGACAATTACAATTAACGCTACTCCTAGATCCGAGCCTAGCTTAAATCTAGAACATTACATAAGTTATAGGTAAGGCTACACTAGTTACATAATTAGCCGAGATATAGAGATTTACCTCTATACCCTAAGGCTTAGAGCTATATAAAGAGTTATATAGATAAGGAGTCCTCTACTATTAAGTATCTAAGGAGAATATAAGTGTTACTTCTTGTCCTAATAGAAGAGTATATTATATATATAATATTACTTCTAAAAGGGAGAAACTAGAGAACTTAGAGAATAAACCTTCTAGCTACTATAGCTATAGACGATTTCGGAGCTAGTGCTCTATTCGATAGGTATCGAGATCCGCCCTCTCCTGCCTTAGCTAGTAGCGACAATAATAAAGAGAAGCCTACGAAGGATTATAGTACTCTAGTCGCGGAGAAGACTAAATAGGTAGCTTCTTTATTATCGTCTTCCTTGCCTCTACCGCCTTAATAAACACTAGCACCTTTGGCAATTATACACCCTATATATCTATTTGTGGTATAGGTAACTATACTAGCTCCTAATACTAGTTAATAGGGAGTACTCTTCTTCGATAGTTCTAATATCTCCGAGTTTCTCGAAGAATAGAATATCTTTATATCTACCTATTAGCTAGCTAAGAGTATTACTATATAACGCCTTCCTTAGTATTGTTTAGTAAGTATTCGAGAATAGATCAAGTTCTATACTAGATAGACTATACGTAACTAGGAGAGCTTAAGGGAGGAGATAAGACTTAGCTTCGAAGAGATAGACTTAACCTACTAGATAACTTCTCGCGCCTATCTAGAACGACTAAGAGACACCCTACGCTAATCTTACTAAGAGATAATGCAATATAGTTGTATATTTAGAAGAGCTACAGACTCCCTCGGAGAGACTAGGTTAGATATAATTACTAGAGGGATTTAGTTTATAGAAGGCCTTCTAGCTTATATCCGGAACTATGTTTATACTAAGAGTAGTATAGATATTAAACGTCCGGATACCTTTAAGCATTTCGACAAGATCTAGAGGCTAGCGGAAGACAAGATTTTAGAGATATAACATCTCGAGTCTTTCTAGAGTACCTCTAAAGTTTAGTCTATAAGTAAGGCTCCTATAAAGAAGGTATTAGTAGACTCTCGGCCGGCAACGAATAGCTCGCTAGCGATATAGCCTAACAAGAGTTTAGTGCTTAGAATAAGCATATAAGAGTTAGTTCGTAGTATCGAAAAGCTATTAGTATAGCTATTATAGGTTAAGTCTGCTCCTGTAGTACCTGTTCCTGTCGCTTAGCCTAACTAGTATACGACCCCTCGAGTATATCCTATGTCTAGAGCTACTATTAGACCTACACCTATAAACTCTCGTAGTTGTTAGTTTTATAAGGTAGAGGAACATTCCCGTAGGAATTGCCTATCTATTACTAACCTAGTAGATCGTAGCTTAATCTATTTCCAAGGTCTGCGCATGTTCTAGAGCTTAGCTAAGAATCTAGAGAACCCCGTAGGAAAGTTAGCTCGTCGTAATAAAGGAGCTACCTAGTCCTAGAAGGAATAAATCGAGTAATGTCTTATTACTTAGAGCAAACTCTCGGTGTAAAACTTAGACTATTAGTATCCCTATATAGAAGACAACTCTAACGAAGAAGCTAATAACTCGATCTAGTGTACTAATTTCGTATTAGAAGAGTTCCCTAACTCTTAAGAAGTGTCTATCTTAGCTACTACCTAATAGATATCTCCTTCTACTCGTGCTAGTAAGACGAAAGCGCCTGCTACTAGTGTCTAGAAGCCCGGGGCTTAATGTCTATCTTATAGAGTTATAAGGTCTCTTCGTGCTAGGAACTACTAACCTATAGTAGGTCCTTCCGAGGTGGTCGTGTCTATAGGTATAAGCGTAGAGAGGAGCTACTCTACTACTATACGGCCTAAGGGAGATTAAGATATTAAGATAGAGGCTTAATCGAATAATCCTGTTTCTGCTTAAAAGAAGATACTAAAGACTCGGAGGTTTAATAAGGTCCTTTAGTAAACTACTAATCCTTAGGATACTATTAGAGTAGTTAGTAGGTAGGGTAGGGTATACAATTTGAATATATATACCCTACCCTATATATACCCTACCCACCTCTTGGTATACCCACGCTAAGGTGGGGAAGGGTAGGGTATACTAAGAGGTAGGTAGGAGAGGGTAGGGTATTTAATTTTATACCTAGTGGGGTATTAGTAATCTAAAAAGTTTAAGCAGTAATTTCAAAAGTTAATAAGAGAGAATTACTAATTATAGATTCTAATTACAAACTGTATTCTCTAATACTACTGCTTACAGATTTCGCACTATTAATCCCTTAATCCCTATCATATCTAGGAACTAGACATCTCCTTATCCTTAACCTTAACCTTAGTAGTATCCTTACCTTCTATATCCTTATCCTCGCTATCCTTATCCTTATTATCGTTATCACTATTAGTCTTAGGCTCGGAGTGCTCTATAACCTTATTATTATTATTATCCTTAGCATCCGACTTAATCTTATCTTTAATACCTAGATAATTATCCTCCTTACTACTAGCTTCCTTATCTAATATCCTTTCGATCTTATCCTTATCCTCCTTAACCTCCTCCTTACACTTATTATCGTTGTCTCCTTTGTAGTATAGCCTATTACTACAGAGTTTAAGCTCGGAGATGCATTTATACTTAGGAGGTAGGGCAACGACTAGCCTATACAATTGTTAGAATATACTATAATTAAAGACTATAATAAACTTACTACTAGTTAGGATCCTATAAGACTACTAATTCCGCAGGAGGAAGCTTATTAAGCCACTTAAACTAAATCTAGTAGGCCTACTTATTATCGGTGTCGTTAGTAATAAGGCTTATATAGCTATCCTTATAGATCTAGTGCTATAGCTTCTCGATGATATCGCTAGTACCGTAAATATGCTTATAGGCTCGTGTTAGCTATTGTTCGCCTTGCTAATTTACTACTATATTATCTTAGATGTGCTTAATAATCTTATCGTGCTCTTACTTACGTAGAGTCTTTCTAATGCTAGCCTATTTCTTATAGGTCTATATAAACTTAGATTCGAGCTACTTGCCTATAACAATTAGTACTGCTATAATAGTATACTATAATAATACTTACTACTTTACTAACCTTCGAAGTGCTTCTACTATATATCTTCGATAGTATTATCTATCTTGCTAGTCTACTCTTTATTAGATAACTAATCCTATCCGTCTTAACCTTTGATCTTAGTATATAAAGTGCTAAGTGCTTTACGGTTTACTACTTTCGTAGTATCGAGGGCTTATTCCTTATATATGCGCTATATAGTACAATCTCTCTACTTAATAGTATAAGCACTTTAACTTAGAGGTCTAGAATGTCTAGTAACATATCTAGTCTTATAGCCCCTTCTAGATTAACTAGCGCTATACTAAGAGATCTAGTATTTAATTTCCTACTACTTAGAATTAAATCCCTTACATTATTAGTAACTGTCTATAATAAGAGACTATAATTAATACCTCTAACAATTCCCTTAGAGTATCTTACCTAGAGTCTTCTTCCTACTTAATTACTACCTACTCTTCCTGCTCTATCTTAACGTCTTCTGTGGGTATAGACATTTAATTAAGGATAATAAAAAGAGTACTTATAGTGTGTGAATTATACATAAGGTAAGTAAAAGAGGTAAAGGTATAAAGGTAAAGTTAGAGATAGAAATTCATAATTCACAAATATGTAAAATAATAAAAGAGGAAGCTAGGGTAAGGAATAAGGAATCTATTATTATATAAGTCATTTACTATTCTCCTATTGTTCTCTATTGTTAATAGTAAATAGCGTATATAATAATAGATTTCATATTCCTTACCCTAGCTCTCCTTTTTATTATTTTATATATACTAAAATTTTATATACGAACTTTGCCTTCTTAGCTATATATAAACTACCTCTCGCTTCGACTATAGCACGCACTAAGGCTCGTCCTTAAGCTACTACTAGTCCTAGAGAGAGAAGTTACAAAGGAGAGAAGAAGACATCTACTACAAAGAAGTAGCTACGTAAGCCTAGAAAGAAGTAGAGATTTAAGCCTAGTAGTAATTATTATAGTCTTTAATTATATTATAGAACTAACAGAAGCTAGCCGTTGCTCTCTGTAAGATTCGTAACCTGCAGAAAACTAGTAACTTGTTATTCTATAAACTTCCCTTTTCTCGCCTTGTCTATAAGATCGCTTAGAACTTTAAATCCAACCTCTACTTCTAGCCTTTTATAATTAGAGCCCTCTAGGAATTAGCTAAGGCATTTATTGTTAGATATATAGAAGGTATATGCTTATCTAATATATGTTGAATTTTTAATTAACACTATATATAGACATAAACCTTAATACTATCTATGCTAAGTGTATTACTATCTAGAACAAGGACTCTAGCCTTGCTAAGCGCTACTATACGAAGTTTATAGTTAGTAATTAGGCAAGAGTTAGGATTAGTAGTAGTACTTTATACTAGGGGAATAGTATAGGTAGAGTAACGAATTTCTTTACTATAATAATATAATATAATAATACTTTAATCCTTCCTATTTATTATGTACTTTAAAGGTTAGAATTGAATTTGTTAGTCGTAATTAATGTTTATAATTTATAGGAGCTACTAGCGTGTTTTAAATTACCTCGCGTAAAGTAATAGTAAAGAAGACTTTCTAATAGTCTAAATGTAAATCTACTAATTATTTAAAATTATATAGCTATAGAAGTGTAATATTATAAATACCTATACTATCTATAATACTATATAACCTCTACTCTACTATAGTAGACTCTAATAATCTAATCGATCCGTAACTACTACTTATATTAACCTCATTAGCTATAGTAGTTCCTCTTCCTTAAGATCTACTAAGTTATCGTTTTACTATATAATAACGCGACAAGGGTAGTTAGCCTATACTATAGTATCTTATAAAGTGTCTAACGCTTAATCCCTTAATACGTCCTAAGGAATAAACAGACCTTATAAGCTTTTTATAGTAGTAGAAGTTAACACTTTAGGCATCTCGCTATAGTTACTCTAAGGAGTACTACCTACTATACTAGAACTTAACACTAAGAACTAGACTAGTATAGGGATTTTTTAGAGAAGCTATATAGGTATTAGATAGCTATCTATTTGTTTACTACTTATAGTGTAGTAATGCTCTTTCTTACCCTACGCTTAGAAAGACTAGTACTAATGCAATAAGCAAGTATAGGGACTTGAACTTTTGTAGTAAAGTAACAAGATTAGTCTATAAGGAAGTACTAGTAGTCCAAGTACTTATATAACTTCGAGGTTATCTAGTAATTAATTAGAAGAATGTTCTATCGTATTTAGCTACTCGCTTCTAATCGGAGCTTGTTCGAACAGTTATTAACTATAATTAGTCTTTCCGCACTATTAAGTAACTGTCCTTTTAACAATTTATACAATTCTTGCACCTAGGAGCACTTATACTAAGCCGTACTTATTTCGCTACTCTCTTCGTAGACGAATTTAAGACCCTCTACTAAGGCTTATTACAAGATCTTAATAAGACTATAAAGATTTTAATTACACTCGATAGCTAGTTTACTAACAATTATTTAGGCTTTATTGCAATTAAAGCTTATTATATTAACGACTAATAGCAGCTCCGGGAACAATTGTTAGATATAGTACTACTTCGCGGTTAATACATAGGCTATAATATAGCTACTAAGCTTATACGGGTACTATAGTAGCACAATCTCTAGGACCGGCTTCTAGTAGTTACTACTAACAATGTAAGCAACAATCGCACGTTGCGTAAGACTATATATAAGCTTCTCGGATAGGCAGGTATTACGTAGGACACGTAAGAAAACACTATTCTATACCTTATATATATTATTAACCTTATTATGTAAGATATCATTAAGCACCTTAACCTCGAGACTACTAAGGAGGACGAATAAGCTACTAGGCTTAAAAGATAATACTTAAAAGACATCTCTTTTAAACTTTTAGTACTAAACTCGCTTCGGAAGGTTAGTATTCTAATTATAGTTTCTAATTATAGTCTAACGAATTACTAGCTTCGTGCGACCTATATTACTATCGATCGATCGCCTTAACGTTTTAAGAGGTTTATTAACCTTTAATAATCTATAACGCCTCGAGAGTATAAGGCTATCATTCGAGATGTTAAGACGTAGTAGAACTTAACGTTTAATATGTATAAGCGTAGTCTCGAGCTTAGGCTATTTATCAACAAATAGCTTAATTAGGAAATTATAATAAAAGGCTTAACTAATGCCGGATCTAACTCGGTTAGTAATAACACTAGTAATCTAGACTATAAAGATCTAAAGCGTCTTCGTCTTAATAGTATAGAATAGGATTACCTTAAGCTAGTTATAAACATGCTAGAGAACTTTAAGAGAGTAACTACTTAGTTAAGTACTATCGGCCGCTTACAAATCTTATACATCTAGATAATATATAACTAACTATTCGACTTCCTTAATAAGATAGAGAATAGCACTATAGACGAGGAGAAGGATAATAAAGAGCCTTAGCCTACGGTTGTTAGAAGTGTAGCGTAACGCGGTCGGGATAAACTATTAAAGTACTATACTTACACTAATAATAAGAGAGGTTACCTCTTTAATTACGGGACTGTCCTCGACCCTACGCAAAAGCTAACTCCCTACGAGGTTCGTAGCTTAGATATATATTAATATAGTAAAGCTAATAGTATTACAGGACGAGACCTAGGACAAGACTAATAAGGGGAAGTATCGTGAGCAGTTCCTTAACTACCTTAGTCGTTACGATAGTAGATTACCCTTAAGCCTATCTAACGCTCTAAACGTTATAACCCTGCTTAAAGACAAAGACGATTAGTTCCGTTGACCTCGGTTACCTATATAGCTTACCTCCCTATAGACTAGCTTTAGCTTCTAATCTAGTATAAGCTCTATATCTCTAGAACAGGAACAAGAGAAGGAGTTACGAACTATACGTTAAGAGGGTAAGGACTACCTTAGTATCCCTCTAGTCCGAAGTCAACTAGGATATATATTACTTAATTAGTAGAAGGCTAATAAGAAGGAGTTCCTACGGCTTGCTAAAGTCGCCCGCGATATTCTTGCTATACTAATAGCTAGCGTTAGTGTCGAATGCGTCTTTAACATAGCAAAGGATATTATTAGTAATAGAAGGCACCGGCTCTCTACACAAACCATTCGGCGGCTTGTTATTATAAAGCTTGCGACTAGTTCGTCTTTATTAAGCAGTAATACTCTTGCTAGTAGTTATAAGGATATTCTTGCTAGCGGTTATAAAGATACTACTATAGACGAGGTAGATAACTTACTTAAGCTACCTTCTTAAGAGGACATCTTTAGTCTAAGCGATCACGAGGAAGACGATAATATTAACGATAATAAGCCTCTAGCAAAGCGTATAAGATTGTCTAGAAGAGCGTAGGACAGTGTAATTCCTTAACACGACGATTAAGTACAGAATATACTATAATTAGAAACTATAATTATTGCTATTCTGCCTAATTCTAAATTCTTTATCATATCTTGTAGTACAGAATCGTGATAAGCTTATGCTGCTTACGTAATACCTACTAATGCACGGGCGTAGGTTATAGTAGGTAGGGTATTTAACTACCTAAATTACCTACTACCCTACTCTACTATACCTACTGCCAAGAATACTCTACTCTACCCTTATCTACTGCGCTAAGAAGCTATACTCTACTCTACCCGCAGTGGGTAACCTACTACCCACCGACCACCCTAGATACTATAAGATCTCTATTAGACTCGAATATTACCTTATATATAGGCACTCTTCTCGGCATGTTCTAACCTCTCTTCTACATTCTCTACTAGAGGTTCGACAATCTAGACCTTCCTAGCAATAAAGTTCTAGAGTTATTCTGCCTCTCCCGTGCTAAGGTAAGCCTTCTCTAGCAACTAGAGGAACTAGTAGCTTTAGATAACGAGTAAGAAGCTATTTAACAAGGATCCTCGGAAGAGCTAGTAATAGTAGCTAGTCCGAAGCTTATTGTCGGCCTTAGGCACGATATACGTTTAGTGCGAGCTCTTTTAGATAGCGAAGTAGAATATAACCTAATATCTACGAACCTAGCTATAGAACTTAGGTTACTAGTGCAAGAGCTTAGTATCGAAATACTAGGTGCTATAGAAATAGGTTACTTCTCTAGGGCGTATATAAACGTCTATATTAACATCGGAGGAGTTACTACTAACACCTATTTCCTACTAATAGATCGTAAGTTAGAGTACATTATTCTTAGCTACCTATATAAACGCAAAGCCTGTCTCTTGTCTCGGAATATAGATAATAGCTCTTAGTAGAGCACTATCTAGTCTAATAATAGAACTCGCAAGGTTATCTTTTAAAGCGCTAAGTCTAAAGGTCCTAAGAATCGATTGTTCTATAAGCTAACCTAGATGTCGAAGGCTTTAAATAAGTAAGCAGCGTTATTCCCGGCTTAGGCGTCGCACATATATAGCTAGAGGAGTCTCCTTTGTCTTCTGTTTCTAATAGGGTTTCTATTTAGGCGTTTAAGGTCGGTAAATGTAAGGAGTTAGTGTTATATAATCTAAGATATAACCTATAGGTAGGTCCTAAAAACACAGCCTTAGCCGAAAGATAGAGAGATAATTAGTTAAGGTTAAGCAGCTCTATAGAATTACCCGGATTTAAGCCTAGCTTAGATCTAGGAGACAGAAGGATTTATTAGACAGCAAGCCTTGCTAAATTTAAGCCTAGCTTAAGATCGGGAAGTATAGGATTAGCTAGGTTACGTTATTAGTTTATCCTATCTCTAGTAGGCTATAACCTCGAGTTCTATATCTTATATAAGGATAACTAGTTCTCCCTACTATTAGTAGTTAAGCTCGGTCTTCGAAGACATATAGAGGTACCTAAGGTATAAGTAGAGATACTATACAAACGGAAAGATAAGAAGGTTTAACCTATAGATATATATAACATAGATAGCTCTATACCTGGCAGTAATCTATACTAGCGTAAGCGCTACTTAGAGCGAGAGGCTCTTCTTCTCTTTATTAATATACCTTTCTACTAATACCTTATATCTAAGTTCTCTACTATTCCTACTAGGTCGAGACTTACGGAAGAAAGAGAAGTATAGCTTATTATTAGGATTAAGATATAGCCGCGAGAGAAAGAGTTATTTATATAGGTCCTACTAAATCGAGAAGTAGCACTAGTATAGGACTTCTTAGAGATAGGTCATATCCGACCTAAAGTTGCTCTACCTTAAGAGATATAAATAATCCTATATATACTATAGTAGGAATCTAGCTTTCCTATGTCTAAGTCCCTAAGAGGTAAGGTAGTAGACATAGTTAAGAAACGGATAGATAATAGACTTCTAGAGCTAAGTTATATACCTTATTGTAATCTATAGTTCTTAGTCGCTAAGAAACAAAGTAGCTAGTATCGTATAGTAAACGTAGCTATAAAGATTAACTCCGTTACTATATAAGATATAAACCTTCTACCTTCTATAGACGATTTCTTAGAGTCTTTTATAGATATACACGTAGCGTTACTAATTAACTATTTCTCCGAGTATAACTAAGTTACGTTAGCTAGACTAAGTAGAGATATTACCTCCTTTATAATGCCTCTCGGCCTTATACGGTAGACGACTCTTTCCTAAGGAGTAACTAATTCGGTAGCGTAGTTTTGTCGTGTAAATAATACTATTCTCTAAGATTATATTCCTTATAACGCTTAGCTATTTATAGATAACAACGGAGTAAAAGGACTATATACTAATTATAGTAGAGAAGAAATAGAGCTAGGTATCTAGAGATTTATACTTAAACATATCTAAGCTTTAGATCGGACCTTAGCTAACATCGAGCGTGCTAGATGTATAATCTCTAGCGCTAAGTTACAGTTTTTATAGGCTAGGTTAAGTATTGTTAGTTTCCTTTACGATGCTCGAGAATAACATCCTAATAACACTAAGATTGTTAAGATCCTCGAGTAGCCGGTATATACTAATAGCACTAAAGTCTGTTCCTTCTTAGAGGTCTACGTCTACTATAGACTATAGGTAAAAGACTTTACTATTGTAGTAAAGCCTCTATATTGTCTACTTCGTATAGATGTTCCTTTTCTCTAGGAGAGAGATACCTAAGAAGCTATAGATAAGTTAAAGACTGCCTTAACTTTACCTCTCGTGTTAATACCTATTAACTACAAGAATAGAGCGAGTAAGATTATTTTAGCAGTAGATACGAGTCTTTCCGGATAGAGAGCAGCTCTTATACAGGTCGATAAGAACTAGCCTAAGAGACGACATATTGTTCGATTCGAATCTAGTATATAGTTAGATATTAAACGTAAATACGATTCTAGTAAGCGCGAATGTCGTAGATTGCTTAAGGCCTTACAAAAGGTGTAGTCCTATCTATATAGCGTAAGCTTTGTAGTAGAAACAGACGCTAACACACTAGTAGTATAACTTAATTAGTCTACTACCGACCTTCCTAGATCGGTAATAGCGTAGTAGATTATATAGCTTTATCTGTTTACGTTCGACGTTCGACATGTTCCTAGGAGCAAAAACATAGTAGCTAATAGTTTATTACGGCGGCTAAGGTTTCTATTAGATAATTAGGAGGAGGCACGCGAAGTAGACATCGACGATATAATCGACAATAAGTTCTTCCTAGTTAGGGTATACGCCTTGTAAGTAGATAACGTGCTCGAGCCTAGCTACGGAGAAGAGTTAGTAGCGTTAGCTACCTATCTAGTTACTCTTCGGTATCTACTAGAACTAAATACTAAGGAGTTTATTCGATTTAAGCGTAATGCTTTAAACTTCTTAGTATAGGATAAGTACCTATTCCGACGAGGACGAAAAGGATCTCCCCTTAGACGTGTTATAGATAATAGCGCTTAACAAGAATAGGTTATACATGTGTTATACGACGATAGTAGTTACAAGAGGCAAGAGGCGATATAGAAAAAAGTCTCCGATAGGTACTAGTAGCTATCGATGTACGTCGACATTCGGCACTATATAGAGATATGTAATAAGTGTTAATATAGAGCCTAAGAACGCACAACTAAAGAGCTTAAGACTTTAGGCGTTCCTGCTCTTTGTATAAAGTAGTACATTAATGTCGTTTATATACTAGTATTATAAGCTAGGAAGTACCTTATTATTACATAGGAAGCTATAAGTAGTTAGCCGGAGGCACGAGGACTAGCTTTAGCTAACGCTAAGGCTATAGTAAAGTTCCTATTTAAAGACATTATTACTAGGTATAGCGCTATAGGTTTAATTGTCTTTAATAGAGAATCCGAGTTTAAGGAAGCTATATATACTATCTACATATAATTCGATATTAACTACGTCGTTACCTCTTTCTATAATCTATAATCTAACAAGGTAGAAAGAGGCTACCCGAACATTGTAAATAGTCTTACTAAGCTTACTAACGACAACGATAGTAGCTAGTTAGAGTTTCTATATGCTATTCTTTAGGCAGAAAGGACAACTACGAACTAAATTATAGAGCAAACGCTAGCTATCTTAATGTATAAGATAGATATAGTTCTTCTAGTTAAGTTCGATATTTATACTTAGCAAACCTAAGACTAGAGAGCTATTCGTACTTATAAAGACCTAATAGCTATATGTGCTTAATAGCTTTAGATACGAGATAATAACCTAGAAGAGACTTATATAAGGATTCTACAATTACGAGAGGAGTATAAAGACGTATAAGACATAAGCTACAACATCTAGCGGGAATAGCTTAAGGTCGGAGATGTAGTGCTAGTATATAATATATATCTTAAGAAGGTTCGTTAAGACAAGCTCTATAATCGATAGTATAGACTATATAGAGTTATTACTATCTATAATTCTAGATGTTACGAACTAGCTAAGCTATATAGACATATACTTCCTAGCATATATGTCCGACAATAGCTAAAGCTCTATCGGTCTATAGACGAATAACAAGTTAAAGCTACTACTATTAGACAGTTATTACGCTAACTAGTTATTAAGATCGATTAGCTAGAGAGCCTCGATCTAGATAAGTATAAGCAATACGAGTAATTAGGATCTCTTTTGTTTAGAGTTTAGAGTTTTAGTGTCTAGGATAGACACTTATTAGTAGGGGAGGTATACTATAAAGAGATAAAGTCGTAAGGGATAATAGAAGCTTCCGTATCTAAGCCTAGCTTAAATCTAGATTTACCGTGCACGGGTATATAACACGCTACTTATATACTGCTATCTAGCCGACTCCTAGTGTAAACCTCTAATCTAGATTAGTAGTAGCTATAGATTAGTTATAGAGGAGAAGAGAGAGAAGAAGGAAGTGCCTAAGGAGAAGTACACTTACTAGCTTCCTACCCTACGTAAACAAGAAACCTAAGGAGACCTTCGCGGCCGTAGATAGTAAATAGTAAGGATACGCTTAACAAGAAGTGCACGCCGGCTGTTAGGATAGATTAAAGCAAAGGCTGTCTATTGAGGTTAGTAAAGAGTTTCCTTATTCTAATTGCTTTAGAATTGTCTTTGTTTAACTTCTTTATGTAGATGTTTTGTTTTTAGTCGATTTTAGTTGCTTTATATGCTTTCGGAAAGAACGAGTAATAAGAACAATAAAAAGAAGTTTACTAGTTATAGAGAGATTCGAGTAGTAAAGCACATAGAACAAAGGAATAGAGTAGAGGTATAAAAGAGATAAGGTATAACTTGCTTCTAAGAGTAAGCGCGAAGGTGTAGTAGACAAGGCAAATGTAATATAAGATAAATATAGTATAAGTTGCAAGTAGTTACTGCGAAGAGTGCACTTACTATAGCTATAGAAAATTTTTATATTACATTAACAACTACCTTCGATACCTCCTACCTTTATATTATACCTTCTACACTTTTATAGATATATACCCCCTTCTGCTCTATACTAGAGCGCTTTCTTTAAGCTCGTTTAAGCTGTTCTACATCGATAACGACGGCTAATAGCTATAGCGCAAAATTCTAATACGCTATGTAACTTTTATATTAGTAGACTAAGTTTACCTAATACTTTTATAACGATAGCGGACAATAGTAGGTAGCCTATAGCTAGTCCTAGCTCGGCCACTGTCGCTACTATATCGAATAGCTAGAATAGTTAAGATATACTCTTCCGATATAGTAGCTACTTCTTTTACAACGTTAACGAAGTTCTCGACTATATACGCTACTATAACTCTAATCTCCGTATAGATTTCGTTAACTATGCTCTAGGCGTGTATACCTAAGTATAGGCCCTTTTTAATAACGCTCTATTCGACATTATTAGTGTAATCTGTAAGGAGAACATAGTTACCTTAGATAAGGCTAGTTAGGAGAGTACGTTTCCGGAAGCCTTCGCCACCTATAAGAGAGTTAGGGATAGGAGAAATAAAGTACTAAAATATAAAACAGCTATCTTAAAAGCTATCTCCGACTCTACTAACTTCCCTCTATACGCCGACTAGTACTATAGCCTCGCTAATATAGCTAGGTAGAGGTTTAACTACTATACTAAAGGCAAGACTTTCCGCTATACTATTAACATGTTCTACTACGCCGCTATTACTCGTATTGCTACTCCGAAAGGTATTACTAGCTATAAGATCTAGAGCGCCGACATCGAGCAAGTCTATAACAAAATTTAAGTATCTAGCTCTCTAAAGTTAAAAGATCTAATAGCTCCTAAGCTAATTATAGATCGCCCTAGTTACTAGGTTAAGTACTACACTTAAGATGCTCTTAGTTTCCTTATAGAGTCTGTTATACTAACCGAAGTTAGTTATATTATAGAGGCTAGATCGTTAGTAGTGCCCGAAGCTTCTATAGAAGCTACTAAGAACGACGTTACTACTTAGAACTATAGGCTAACTGTTAGTAATACTAATAGGTTAGCCGCTACTATATTAGCTACTATAGATAGTAACTCTCAGGTAAACCCCGGTAATCCTACATCTAAGCCCGGCTTAGATCTAGAATCTCGCTATATAGAGCTATAGCTTACTAGCCTTCTCTATTGCTCCGAGCGTAATTGCCTCTAGGCGCTTAAGTAGGCTAATTATAAGGAGATAGCTATTCCGACAGTAGAAGCTAAGGAAGAGCCTTATAGGAGCTCGCCTCGCAAGAGGCGTCGCTACGATAAGGATAAGGATAACGGGTACTATAAAGGATTAGCTATAGTTATTCCGGACCGATTAGTCTCGACGCCTACGAGAGACAAAGGCAAGAGTCGTACTATTAACTTAGAAGAAGAGAAGGTCTATACCTATACTAGAGTCTCTCTAGATGTTAAGAAGGAGTTTAAGAATTACTAGGTAGCCTCTAATACTAAGCTAGCTACTTTAGTTTAGATCTAGATATAGAAGAACTTAGCTATAAGAGCTAAGGTCTACTATATTTATACCTGTTTACTAGTATAGCACCTTTACCTACTTACTAACTTCTCGTAAGAGGTCCTTACCTAGCACATTCGTTACTAGTATACTACGTTCTAGAAGAGTACTCTTGGCCTTTTAGAAGTACATAGGGAAACTACTATATAGCTCTAGGCCTAGTATTGTTATACCTATGTCTCTACTAAGCGAAGTGTCTTTAAGTATAAGCCTAAGCCTGTAGAGCGCTACATTAATAACAAGTATAGGAAGGTAATTCTAGACAGCTTTAAGGCTAGACTTTTTAATAAGTAGACTACTAACGGAAATATAAAGCTTAATCTCTTTAAATAGTAGTTCGAGGAGGAGGACAAGGATAGAGTTAGTCTCGTAGATATCTTTCTAGAGAAGATAGAGATATATTAGTATTACTTCGAGTATCGTGCTAACAAGGCTTAACTTAGCTAGTTACGTAACATGTTTTATTCTCTCGGCTAATAGGCTATACGTATAGACCCTTAGTACTACCGCGCCTACGTAGCTAGTCGTCCCGATAGTCTTATCTAGTTAATCTTATACCTCTACTATGCTAAGTATACTCGTGCTAGAGATCGTACTTAGTTCTACTATATCGATATTAACCCTAGTTGTCTCGCTACCGGGTATAGTATTAACGCTGTCTAAGGTTCTATAAGTCTTAATAACGAGCTAGAGACTAACTACACTCTTATTATTCGTGGAATGTACTATTATATTACCGAATAGGTCGAAGACCTTAAGAAGCGTAAGATTCTTAATAATGCTCTAGTTATTAACATTACTAATGCCTACTATATAGAGGCGGATACTAAGAAGTATAGAGCTAGATAGAAGCGTTTTCTCTACGAGGCTAGTAACGTTTGTCTTACTATACCTTATGCTCCTTATAGTTCTACTAGTTCTACTACTAGTGTACGTCGTATAATGCTTCCTTAGTTCTATAGTATTAACGCTAACTATAAGACTCTAGAGATGTCTAAGAGTAGTACCTACTAATAGCTCGCTAACGCCTATATATAGAAGAAGCCTAGTCCGTTAACGCCTTCTAGTAAGCCTAACATGTACGGGACTATCTACGCTACCTTCCCTACTATAGTATACCTTCGCATTAATAGTCCTATAGGTAATGCTCTAGTCGGACGTGCTTATTAGAATAACTCTACTATTGTCGAAGAAGTTAGTGTCTTACTTAGTGCTAATCTAGATAATGCTATAGACTACATAAACGACATACATTACGAGATCGACTATACTATATATAAGGCGTAGAAGCAAGTTAAGAAGTACAAGAAGGACTACTTTACTAGTACTTATTTGTTCTTCTATTATAAGAAGAAGAGACTTATACCTACTCCTCGAGATAATCCGGATTCTATAGTAGCGGGTTTGTCTAACGTAGTTATAGGTAGAGAGTAGGAACAGAGGTCTTCTTCTAGTAGAGCTACTACTAAGG
Organism: Elsinoe arachidis; assembly: GCA_013372555.1. Lineage (NCBI taxonomy): Eukaryota > Fungi > Ascomycota > Dothideomycetes > Myriangiales > Elsinoaceae > Elsinoe > Elsinoe arachidis. The sequence continues at coordinate 579,941 of JAAPAX010000006.1, read as the reverse complement.
AGGAAGATAACGACGACAAGGACATTAAGCTATTAGATAATAAGGATAAGGGTTTAACTAGGAAGGAGCTAGTTATATAGTAGCGTTAACGCTAGGAGGCTAAGGACGGGGCTACTAACTACGCTGCTATACCTATTGTTAAGACTAGACGTCGTCTCCGTTAGCGTAGTAGTAATAGTCGTGTAGCTCGTTAAGAAGAGGTTCGTAGTCTTCTACGTAGTTAAGAGTAGTCTTATTCGAGGTCTCTAAGGAAAGGCTATCTAGATAGGTAAGCATCTAACACGGAGGATACATAGTGTAGTTGTTGTTCGTGTCTAGGATAGACACTAGTAGGAAGGGGATGGTTATTGTAGGCTAAGAAGCAGGTTAGGTAACCTGTAGCTATTATTATAAAGTAGCATTAGTACTTAGAGATAGCATTATAGACAATTAACATAGCATTACGGCTTCACTAGTGCAATAGACTAGTGCCTTTAACGTGATAGTAGTAACAAGAGTAGAACATCTCTACTTAATACTAGGAAGCAACCTACACCGCAACACTAACTAGTAGAGATATAGCTACGACGTTACTAGCATTAGAGTAGTATAAGCTAAGGAGTTCTATAACCTCTTACTCGTAGGGAACTAAGGATTCGCCCTAGTAGTATCGGATGTAATACTAGGTACTATAGTTCGGAAGGTAGCCGGTACCTCTATAGAGGTCCTACCTAATAGAGTAGCGAAGCTACTATCCTATATAGAAGACTACTATAACGTCTTTATTATTAATTCTATATAGATATACGCTATAGGAGATATATTATACTCTATCGATCTAATAGAAGGTAAAGAGCCTCTCTTTTGCTCTCTCTATAACCTCTTAGAGAAGGAACTTATAGTTCTCCGTAAGTACCTTAATAACGCACTAGTTAAGAGCTAGATCTATAGGTTAGAGAGTCTAGCTAGTGTACTAATTCTATTCGTCTCTAAGAAAGATAGTAGTTTATAACTCTATATTAACTACTATAGCCTAAACGCTATTACTATTAAGAATTAGCACTCTTTACTCTTAATTAGTAAGACTCTTAATAGGCTAGATAGAGTAGCTATTTACTCTAAGCTTAATCTTAAAGATGTATATTACCGTATTAGAATTAAGGCTAGCGACGAGTAGAAGACTACTTTTCGCACTTGTTATAGCTACTTTAAGTATATAGTAATACCCTTTAGACTAACTAACGCCCCTACTACCTTCTAGGCCTATATTAATTAAGCTCTTATAGAGCTAGTTAATGTCTTTTACATAGTCTATCTAGACGATATTCTTATCTATAGCAACTCTATAGAGGAGCACGAGTAGCACCTTTAGCTAGTGCTAGAGAGGTTAAGGTAGTTTATGCTATACGCGAACCTAAAGAAGTATAACTTCTTCTAGAAGAAGGTCGAATTCCTAGGCTTTATAGTAACTACTAAAGGAGTTACGATAGACCTCTAGAGAGTCTCCGCTATTGTAGATTAGCCTATACTAAATAGCTACTATAACATTTAATAGTTCCTAGAGTTCGCTAACTTCTACTATTAGTTTATTAAGAACTATTTAAAGATTATAGAACTCTTAATAGCTCTATTTAAAAGATTATAGAAAGGGAAGTAATCGGCGCTCTAGAAGTAGGCTAATCTAGAACAAGAGGCGTTTAAAGCAATTAGGAAGACCTTTATAGAAGTGCTAGTACTAAAGCACTATAACCTGTCTAAGCTAATTAGAATAGAGACTAACGTGTCTAAGCTTGCTCTTAGAGTAATTATCTCTTAGCTATTTCTAGTTAGAGAAACTAGTAAGTAGTACTCTATTACTTTCTAGTCTCGGAAGATACTATCTATAGAGTAGAACTACGAGACTTATAATTAGGAGCTTCTCTCTATTATAGAGGTATTTAAACAGTAGAGACACTACTACGAGAGTGCCCTAGACCCCGTCTAGGTAATCTCTAATTATAATAACCTAAGGTACTTCATAACGACTAAGTAGCTAAATAGCTATTAGACTCGCTAGGCTATATATCTATAGGTCTTTAATTTTGTAATTAAGTACTATATAGACTTAAAGAACCTAGTAGATACTCTCTTACGTCGCCTAGATCTAATAGTAGATAATATAAGCCTTATAAATAGCTTGCCGACCTTATAGTCGAAGCTAGAGGCTAGCTAACTAGCTATTAGAGGCATAGTATAGTAGATTTATATATTCTTATTAGAACACCTAAGAAGCGCTATCTTCGAAGAAGGTATAAATATAAGTATCTATATAGTATAAAGTAATTATTTAGACGCAAACGAGAACTAGTAGACCTCTAAGAGAGTTCCTAATAACTAGTTTAATAATAAGAAATATACTAAGGACGCTAGAGGTAGTTTCCTAGAAGCTAACTAGCTTAACTAGCTATAAAGTAAATAGTTAAAGCAAAGAGAGGCAGATTTAATCTAAGTTAGTATAATACTAAGATCGATACCTTAAGTTACTATAGTAGTAGTAATAGTAGAGGAAAATCTATAAAGGGAAAGTTTTATAAACTAGCTTCTCGAAGTAATCTATAGTCTATAGTAGTAGAATTCGCTAGTATAGAGGCGCGCGAATCTCTATAAGTAGAGACCTAATAGAGGGCCTCTAGTATAGCATTAGAAGAGAAATCTTCTATATAAGAACGATACTATATATATGCTAGAAGACGTAGCGCTCTATATAGAGCTACTATACTAGTACTACGACAAGTTTAATAGAGAGTACTTCGCCTATAACAAGACCTATAAGCTCCTAGCTAGAAAGTACTTCTAGTCTAGTATATATTATAACGTCGACAACTACGTAAAGACTTATTACGTTTACTAGACTATAAAGACTTAGACCTATATACCTTATAGTAAGCTTATAAACCTACTAATGCCTAAAGCGCTATAGAAAGAGCTTACTATAGACTTCATTACGGATATACTACTAAGTAAGCTTAATAGAGTAGTCTATAACGTAGTACTTGTAGTAGTAGATTACCTTACTAAAATAGTAAAGTATATCCTATACTAGAAGACAATAACAGCCTAGTAGTTAGCTAAGCTATTTTTTAACTATATCGTACTAGAGTATAGCGTTCTAGAAGGCATAGTGTTAGACTATAGCACGGTCTTTACTATAGCCTATTAGTAAACGATCGCCTATAAACTAAGGTTTATAAGGCGTTTATTAACTATCTTCTACCCTTAAACGAATAGATAGATAGAACAATAGAACTAATTCCTTATCTAGTACCTCCGTTACTATAGAGCTTAAGACTAATTAGATTAGTTATACTAGCTAAAAATAGCTACTTACGTAGCTAATATCTCTTAGAACGAGACGCTCTAAATATTACTATTCGAGATGTACACTAGTAAGGATACCGAGGGAGATCTAGATAAAGACTAAGAGCGTTCTTCTTAAAGAGAGATACTAGCTACGTAAGATTATATAGCTACTCTAGTTTCTATAAGGTAAGGCTTATAGAAGCGCTAGAAGTAAGCTTAGAAGTAGTAGAAGAGCACTTACAATAAGCGATATAGACTAATATCCTTTAAGGTAGAAGATAAGGTTCTCCTATCTACTAAGAACCTAAGGCTAAAGATAGTAAAGTATAAGCTAGCACTAAAGTACTTTAGACTATTCGAGGTTATAGATGCTATAGGAGCCTAGGCTTACTAATTATAGTTACTAGATAGGTCCTATATCTATAATATATTCTATATCTCCTTACTTAAGCTATATAGTCTTTAAGGGGGTACTAAGGTAGATCCTAGACTAGTTAAGGTAGATAATAGTATAGAATATAAGGTAGAGAGGATCTTAGACTATAGTCGGCAGAAAGAAGATATATTCCTAAAGGTACTCTAGAAGAGCTATACTCTAGTAGAGGTAACCTAGGAACTAGAGAAGGTATTAGAGAATACCTCTAAAGTAGTAACTAAGTATTAGACAGATATTAGCTAGAAGACTAATAGTAGAGTTACGAAGAGAGTATAGAGATAAGTAGTAAGAGTATAGTCGTTATATTCTTAAGAATCTATCTACTTAGACGCTATTAACCTTATCTACTAGCCTCGACTATATCTACTTAGCTACGACTATAAGATAATACTATAGCAAGAGCTATAGCGTACCTGTTCTAGTAATTAGCTAAGACTAGATCCTTAGTACTAGTTCTGTTCTAGGCGTTAAGCTTAGCTAGCTCTAAGTCCTTATTCCCCTAGCTAGCGAAGTCTAGGTCGAGGTAGATAGTAGTAGAGAAGACGCTAAGGTCCTTAGGAGTAAGAACAGTAGCGAGGTACTCTCTAATAGCCTAACGATAGAGCCTAGCCTTGTCGTAGGCGAAGCTACTAATAGAAGAGACGTCGAGTCTATCTATAATAGCGTTATAGTAGTTACGAGCCTAGCTAGTGTTAAGCCTAGACATAGCGTAGACCTCTAAGGCGTAAAAGTTATTAGTAGAGATCTTAAGAGCTATATAGTAGAAGGCCGGACCTACCTTAGTAGAGGAGTTACTCTTCTTAGTAAGAGTATACCTAGAAAGGTTACTAAGGTTAAGCTCGTCCTTACTATTAGTGTTAGTTATAGTAGTATCGTAGTTAAGGCGAGACAAGTAGTAACTAGAAGTAGCCTACGTAGTAGACTTAGTAACTTTACTAGATAGAGTTATAGCCTTTTTAGTAGAAGTAGTAGACTTAGGTATCTTAGGCTTCTTAGGAGTAGTCTTACTAGAGGTAGTAATAGCCTTAGTAGTCTTCTTAGGCTCTAGAGACCTAGTAGACTCTTTAGTAGGACACTTCCTACTATAGACGTTAGTATAGAAGAGAGTTAGAGCTCTAGAGATAGCCTCTCTAGTAAAGTACTATAAACAAGTTAGCGACATTAAGACTAGAAAGAGAACTACTTATAGTATAGAGGATACCTACGAGGTCCTCGGTAGTAATATAGAGGCTATAAAGTTTAGTAACTTTAGTACGCTCTAGTTTCTTACTAGTAAGAGAAGCAATATTAGCGCTAGTGTAAGCCTCCTTAACACTAATAGTCTACTTGCGCTCTATAATGCGAGATATAGTAGCCGTAAGCTCGTTAGTATACTTATACTACTTCTAGACATATATAGAGTTAGTTAGATTAAGGTATATATTAGTATACTTCTACGTAGTAGTATAGGCCTTGTTAACGAAGTCTAAGAGGACGTTATCTATAATAGCGCAATAGGCACCCTTAGCCTTCTTATAGTAAGTATAAGATCTAGTAATACTAGTCTCGTAGTTATAGGAGTTTTCTAGTAGTATTAGCTATACTTCTAATAGGATACTAGTAGAACTCTAGATACTTACTAACAAGATCTCTAGTATAAGTACTATAGAGAAAGCAAGGAGAGATATGTAGTAGGCTAGCCTAAACACGCTTAGGAGGTATAATAGCTTATAAGTGTATTAGAAGGTAGTAACTTACGTAGAAGTAGTATAGTAGAAGAAGTAAAGTGTTTAGTAGCGAGAGACGTGCCTATATAGGCGTAGTCTGTTTATTACGTAGCGCAATAAACACGAGAAGTAGATCTATATACGTCGCTATCTTCTAGAAGATAGTAGTATTGTTAAGGTACTTAACGTTATAAAGTATTAGAATAGAGTACTTACTAGAAGCCTCCGAGAGAGTTCTATAGTAGCAAATGACAAATTATATATATTTACTAAGGCACTAGTTGTTTTATAGTAATAAGTGCTTTAGTAATAGAGAATTAGACAAGAGGTTATATTTACTATAATATATTACTATTAGTAGCAAACAAAGGCATAATAGATATAGAGTATAAACAAAGAAGCTAAGTACTTCTCTTATACTTAAGAGTACTAACCTACTCTTATAGAGGAGACCTATAAGTACAAATACAAGGCCTACGAAGGATATAGTTTAATCGAGAGTAATTAAATATAGAGAAGGAATAATTATAGAGGAGACTTAGTATTATAGCTCTAGCTAAGCCTATCACGTGACAGACTCTCTCTAGCTGCCTTCTGTAAGGCTTCTAGCCTTATTAAACAAAGGTAGCTATTAGTTTATCTACCTATCTAATTAGTAGATACTAGTAGTTCTATACGTTACTATATATCTACTCTTATACTATTACTATTACTACTACTATTAACACTGCTATAAAGACTCCTCTATTACACTATACAAAACTCGTAAGTACTACGAAGAGTGCGAACTCTACCTCTATACTAAGAAAGGCTATTAGGATGAATTCTACTACTAACTACTTAACTCTTAAGTAATTCTCTATTTAACTAGCTTATCTTGTTCTTTAGCACTATCTCTACCGTCTTATCATTAAATTTGATTAATTACACTACGCTGGCCGTAGTTATAACCTCTTTAAAGAGTGCTCTAAGTCGTAAAGCCGAGGGATCGACCGCTAAGGAGGTAATCCGCGGGAGATTAACAGTCCACAAATCGCACGAAGAGATAGGCTGGACTTTCTTGTCGCCATGATGTCACGTCATCTATTTCCGCTGGGTATTGCACAAACATCTGGAGCCGGAGAACCATTCTGCTTCAGATCAATCTGACCTCAATTGCAAACACGAGTGAGATCACCTGCATCATGTACGAAAAGCTTCAGGTCCGTCCATGTGGGCTGCAGAATCCATATGTTCCACCATACAGGGTTTTCGGGTTCAAACTGGCCACCCCAAGGCTTGGCGACGCTGACCGCCCCTCGTGCACCAAAATTTGGCAGGCGGTGAGGCGCATGAGGTCGGTGAATGATAGAGGCTTATAATCGTCGTTGTCGTCGTCGATATCGATATTAAAGCTATAGAAGTGTGTAATCTAATTGGCTAATCAATTTTTCACTACTAATCTATGCTTACTATAAGAGTGTTACTCTTCTTTATAGCGCGCTCTAACGACTGCTTTAAGACCCCTTAGCCTCCTCGAGGCCGATAGCCCTCTAGAGTTACGCTAAGGTTAAATAGGAGACTAGTAGTAGTAACTCCTTTACTATCTCCCTATCGTTACTACATCCGGCTAGTGTATAGAGCAAGCCGAGCCTTTAGCTATAACTCTAGTATTGTAGCAAGTAAGGTAGAGGACTATCCTTAGCTGCCTCGTGATATTAGCCTTCTTACTTCTCTTGTAAGTCGAGTAAGTAACCTTCTTTAATCTTAAGACGTAAGGCCTTTTAGCTAGAGAATAACTACGTTACTAACACCGCTAGCGGAGGAGATAAGGCAGTCGGTAGAGGCTAATCTACCTCCTTCTACACAAGCTATACCGCCAGTTCGAGAGTCAGAGGAGGTAGAGATAGAGGTGCTATTAATAGCTAGCGTAAATAGCAAAAAGTACTATAACAAGCAAGTACTAAAGAGGCTATCGGCGCTAGATTATAGTTAGCTTATATTATAGTTAAAGAGCAAGACAAAGGATGTACTAGATAACCTCTTAAAGCTAGAGGATATAAGCTTAACAGCTACTTACTTTAAGCTAGCCAAAAATAAGAGCTTTAAACTTATAGTAGACAAGCTAGCTAATGTTAAAAAGCTAGTTAACAAGCTTATAAGCTAGATTAATAGAGGTTATTCGTAACTCTCTATCTCCCTCGTAGTTACCTTTACTAAGCCGGCTACTCTAACTACACTTATAGTATTCTTATAAGTTGTTCCTCCTCGTGCTATTACGCTACTCTCTGTGCTACTCGAGGCTAACGCGCTACTAGCTTTACTACTGGATTAGTCGATACTAAGGCCTCTAGAGTCGCAGTTGTAATCGTAGTAGAGGAGTCGAGGAGCGTAACCTTAAGCTAGCGATCTAGCCTCTCCGGCGTATTAAGTAATACTATACTAAGCTTTGATAGGTGGTGGTGTAAAGATAGCTAGTATGCAAATCGAATAGGCTTATACTAGCGTAACTAGCACGAAGAGTACTATCTAATCGATGCTATAGCTAAGATAACTTAGAGTACTACAATTCGTAACAGTAGAGGCTTAATTAACTCGCTGCCGGCGATAGTAAGTGTTTAGCTTAACTGTGTAAAGATGAAGGCTAGAGCAGCAGTTAGAAGAGCACTAGATTTGCTACTAATACTAGCCTCCTTATCTAATACCTTACCTCCGACAGTTTACGTGAATAACGTAAACACTTAGAGTGGCCTACCTCCTTAACTAACTACATAAGCTACTACTCCTCCGTCGTTACTAATTAGCTTATAATTCGATTTAAGTAAGGTGCTATTCGACTTTAAGGCCTTCCTATTAAAGAAGGAGGCTTTTAAAAGGCACGCTCGAGCGCTTAATTAAATCTTTATATAGCTACAAAGTAAGGATTACGACCTTAAGGGTATCTAGCAGATATTAGCCTCTTAGTAGCGTAACAACTAGTGCTTTACTAACGGTCTTTTAATCCGTCTAAAGCAGCAGATCTCTAAGTTTAAGCGTTAATAGATATACTCTCCGTATACTAAGGTTAGAGAGAGCACTCTAGAAGAGGTTAACATAGCTAGATAGGTAGTTACAAAGGTAGTGTAGAATTTTTAACAAGGCTTAGTATTAAAAGGAGAGTTTAACCTTACCTCTACCTATCTATCTATTTAATTACGTTGTATCTGCAGTGCTTAAATTGACCTCTAGCACCTTTTCCGCCTACCTCCGAGACTCCTAGCATAAGGAATTAGCAGAAGAGCTATCTAGCTACTAGGTGATAGTGTCTCCTTACCTACGCTTTTAATACTAAGAAGCTCTCCTCTATAGGGTTAAAATCTAGTGAATATAGTGGTAGGTATTTAAGGTATAATCTATACTCTTATATTATCCTTTAAACCTCTTTATTGCGGTAGATTAATGCATTATCTAATACTATAATCGAGCTAGGCTCAAGCTATAGCATAATAGTGTGCTTAAGCTAATCTTAGAAGATGAAGCCGGTAATCGATCTATAGTAGATAAGGGTGCCTTCGAGATAGCCTCTAGTTGTAATAGCTAGAAGTATACTCTAGCGTTTAGAGTAAGTTTTTAGTTGCTCGTCTATGTAGTCGAGGCTAATAGATAACTAGCTATACCTCCTCTAACTAGTATGTTTATTATAAGCTAATTCATCTAAGCATACGATTTTATCTACCGGCTAGCTCTTACACCTTACGCTCTAAGCACTACGTAGCACCTCGTTACACTTAGCTACCTTCTTCTTAGCTACCTTCCGACTCTACCTCTAGTAGTAAAGAGTCTCCTATATCGACGTAAGGCTAACGTCTAAGCCGTGCACTTCTAGCAGCCACGATTAAAGCTCGTTAAGATAAGCAGTTAGTATATTAGTAAGGTAGGCTAGAAGCTAGTCCTCTATAAAGGGGGTAATACGGCAAGCACGCTAGAGGCGTGCCTCTAGTAGTAGATAGGGAGATCTAAAGAACTTAACGGATAGGCGGATATTACGAATAGTCGCTCGAGAGACAGTAAGTGTTAAGGCGATTGCTCTATCACTAAAGCCGTTAGAGAAGAGGTAGAGCAGATCGGCTAGCTTAGCCTTCGAGATCCTCTAGTTTACTATGACGGCTAATTACTAGCAGCTATTATACCTTTTTTCAGCTTCAAAAATCGACCGAATTTGGCTATATCAACAGCTATCTAGCAAATAATCGATCTCGACCTCTAGCCAGCCAATTTTGGTGACGAGAGGTCGTTTAGCGTTCCGCCAAGCCCTGGGGTGGCCAGTTTGAACCCGAAAACCCTGTAACAAGGCGCGACGAGTCTTTGTGCAGCTCATCGAAGATCATTTGCATTGCCTTCAAACCCTTGGATCCACTGAGGTCAAGGTGAGCAAACGGAAGATCCACAAATTACAACCACCACGCCGGTCATTCGGAGCTTTCTTTGCCTTCCTGGTCCTGCCGGAGCGATCCTGCGACCTTGAAATCTCCTATCCACGTGGTCATGAACAGCAACCTCGTCGACATGTCCGGACAGGGCCGCTGCGGCAGCGGACTTTCAGGCAAAGCTACTACATGAACCGCCGTCTACCCGCTACGTCCACGTGCACACTATGGTTTCGCTCCATGTGGTTCATCCGCAGCTACATCTTCAGCTCTACGCGCAGAGCTGACTATTCACATCGGTATTGATGCGGATGCTCTTTGTCTGCGACCAGTCCAGCAAACCTGCTCGCCCCTCCTCGGATCTTTGACCACTCTTCACTTACGCTTCCAACCACCAAGAGGCGTGTGAAGGTCCCAGCGCTGACCATTGACGCTTACTGCGCAAGCTTCCTGACGGCGGGCGAGTCTGATCGCTCTACCCATGTCCTTGCGGCGGTTTGCACCAAACGTCGAGTCGTGTTGAGGTAGATCTTGTGACAGTTATTCGCCTGTCTGCACGTAATTGCAGAAGTCTTGGTTGTATTCAGGCACTTTGGCCTAGAGACTGTCTTTGTATCAAGTACCGAGGCGCGGGATTGTGCTCCACATGGTTCACCCAATCCTTCCGGTAAGCATGTCTCCTAAGCCGCTGTGCCTTCTTCGACATAACTCGCGCAAGGGTGGAAGTGAAGGTGGAAATGTCGTGCAACCGCCATCTATCATACAAACGGACATGAAAGCATGCATCACAAGCTACGTGGCGAATCGCAAATCCCAAGCAATGAAAAATAGGCAAAAGAGAATCAATCCCAAACTCCAACCGGATAATGCTACAGTAAACCATCATCGTCCTTTTTCGCTGAACCCTCCTTCTCCCCCGAACGCCACTTCTCCACCGTCTCATGCCACCCACTCTCCTCCCTCCTCCTCCTCCGCAGCTCTGCCCTTGCCCTCCTCGCCATTCGTCTGATCCACATCCGAGGCGACCCCGGTGGATGGTCCAGCACGGTCGAAGCATCGGATATGTTTCGAGGGCGTCTAAATTGAGCGTTGTTGTTTAGCTGCGATCCGTAGCCTTCACCCGGTGGATCTGCTTCGGGCGGGTCTGCCTCGGTCTCGGAATCTGAGTCTGGTCTCTCGGATGATGAATTTTCTTTGTCGGAGGAGTTCTCTCCATCTGCGTCTGGGGCCTGAGATTTGCCGGACTCCTTCTTGTCCTCTTCAGACCCATCACCATCATCAGCTCCTTCATCACCGTTTCCTGCTCCCGCCGCCTGGTCCGACCCTTGCTCCTCACGACCGCCGTCTGCTTGGTCACCACCATCCGAACAAGCCTTCTAGCTTTCATCCATCTTCTCCCCTTCCCCTTCTGCACCAGCCTCCTGAGCCTCCCCATCAGCCATCTTCCTAAACAGCTCATTCTTCCCCTCCACATCCTCCTTGCTCAACCCCTTCATCCCCTCGTTGTTCATTGTGAACTTCTCCGCCACGGTCTCATCCCTATAGTGCACCGCCTCATCGGCACCTTCAATGCCCTTCTTCCCACCCGCGCGAGCCTGCAGCATCTGGTGCCAATACTCGTCGTTTTCCGGGGTGAAAGCCAGCTTGAGATCGCCGACCAAGATCTTGAACTCAAGTTGTTCTTTGGCTTTGACGAAATCATAGCGGCGGGCGAGGGACTCATCTTCTTCTCCTTCCACGGTGCCGTTGGCGGTGCCGGCGGTTTTGATGTTGCGCTTAAGAACGGGGAGGGACACGAGCTCCATGGGTGTGCCGTGCGTTGGGGAGGTGGAGAGGAAGTCGTTGACGTAGACTCGCCAGACGTCTTCTGCAATCATGGTGGAGGTTTCGAAGGTGGGCTCGTCGCGCTTGAAGACTTTCATGCTGATGAGGGACTTGTCCGCGTCCTGCTGGCAGTCAGTATCTACATCATTCTTGAGAGGATCAGGGTTTAGCCTTACAAAGTTGATCTTGTACGTGTCGCCATCTTTGATGTAGCGCTCCACTGTCTTGCGGTAGTTCATCTCGTCGTAGTAAGTCGTCTCATCCTTGACACGATCCTTCTTGAAGGCTTGCAAGATCTCCCAGCTCTTGTCTCGACTATCACTTGCCATGATGCCGATCACGAAGCGGACAAGAGCGCTAAGCAACTTATCAACACTGTAGAGCTGCCAGCCAGACTGGAGATAGTATCTTCGCAGAGTCTCCTCGATGTGTGGTTGGTCAATGTCGTTGTTCCGAATCAAATCATCAAACATGCCCAGCATTTGTCTGTAGTAGTTCGCTGATGGGCTGACGTCGCTAAAGAAATCTGTCGGTTGCTTCTCCACCAGTCCGAGATCGATTGCAGCCTTGCTCATCATAGCTCGTTTCACTGCATCTTGGACCTCCGCCTCTGACTCCTTGAGCTTGCTGAGACGTTCGTATAATATGACGAACATGCGGATGAAGCAGTAGATTGACGTGTTGCCGTAGAGGTTGTAATCGTTCCGCTTGTATGGCTCGTTGAGGTTGATCTCCTTGTTGCGATACTTGTTCAAACCAGCAGGGTAATCAGCCCAAGTGTCATTGATAGCATCGGCGCCATCTTCAGCGGACACTTCAGCAGCCTCGCTCATCTCCTCATCAGCTCGAGATGCATGATCGGGCGTAGAAGCACGACTGAATGGAGTGCCACTGCCGTCGGCTCGGCCGTTCTTGTTGGCGCGATCGAGCACGCCACGACGAAGATCGTCCTTCTTGCCAATCTTCCTCTTGGGACCTGCAGATCCGTCATAGTCGGACATGATCTCATCGCCGCTCTCTTCACCGAGCTTCAGCTTAATCTGGTGGTTAAACCATTCTGGATCAATGCTGAAGAACATCGGGACGAATTCCCTAATGAAGCTTGCAAAGCGAGGCGCCTCGGTAGAGTGCTGGTGCTCAGCATACGTCAGGACCAGACAGCAGGCATCTGCGACAACGTCCATGTCCTCAATAGCGAAGGTCATCTGCGGCTTCGTGACTTGCGCAAGCGAGGCTCCCTGCACACGTTGCTTCTTCTGCTCTTCGTACTTGGTCTGGATCTCACCGAGCAGCGTCTTGGTCTGGAATTGGCGCTTGTCCGCCTGTTTCGCGTTGACAGCTTGATGGTCCAGAGACTTCCAGAAGATCTTGGATGTCTGTTCTCGCCAGACCTTCTCCCACTCGCGCTGAGCATTCTTCCATTCTTCGTGTTTTTGCTTGAGCCGATTCAACACGATGGGTATGACAGCGTATGGCTTTTGGTGAAGAGCCTCGATTACATCCTGTCCAGCTTGACGGCCGTAGATCTTCATGATGATACGCTTGTGAATAGTCTCGCTTTGACCACCAATGCCGGGCGGAATCTCGACCGTCTCGCGTTCCTTCTCGGGCATGCGGAGAAGTTGCTGTGCAAATGGTTCGAGCAATTGAATGGTTCGTCCGCAGGCCTCGATATGGAAGTCGTAGTCATGGCGTTCCTCTTCAATTTTGTGGAGACCTTCTTCGTACGTATTCTTGCGATGTGCAATGAAGCCAGAGTCTTCTGAGGCCCATGTCGGATGTGAAGCCCAGTCGTCGTTGAGGACCGAGTTGCACAGCTCGTCACGTCCGCTGCAGGGCTTCAGACGCTCCCGCTTGGGTAGCAGCCTGTAGCTGGGACCCAAGCCGCGGCAATTGCTCAACATCACGCGCCCGGAAGGATGTCGTGCGCGATTCTCGATGACCAGGGCGTCGGCGTCCTCATACCCAACCCACGTTGTGAACCACTTGAAGAGCTCTGGGTTGCTCCCGATAAAACTACGAGCTCGGTGGACCAAAGTCGTCTTGTCGATCAGATCCTGAGTGAACAAGTTGCAGAGCTTCAAGAACTCGTTCATCGTGTTCTTATTACCAATGGTCTTCTTTGCGCGGTCGAAGAAGCTGAGCTCGTCATTTGTCGCTGAGGACTTTGAGGTTGGCGGCATCGGCTCCGGAAGCGCAGGAACCAGTGTTGGTGACACAGCCGCGGTATCGTCCGGTCTCATACCTCCAGTGTGTTTGGCCTTCTTCACGGCGCTGCCGCTAGCTCCGAGACCTTTGCCCTGGTCATTGGGCGTTATACCAAGAGCTCCCATGCCCGACTTGGTGTCACCACGCTTCCTCTTGTGGTCCTTGTTCACGGTGGGCGTAGGAGCGAAGTTGCCAACCGGAGGAAGTCTGTTGTCTGCATGAGGCGTCTTCTGAAGTTGCGCCGTCTTTGAGCTCTCACGAAGGTCACTAGTCTTGACAGCATCATCTCTTCTTCGGGCAGCCTTTGCAGCTTTCGACTTTGCTGTCGTTTCTGGTAGGAACTGTTTGAAGTCCTCAAGGAGATCCGGTGCCGACTCAAACAATTTCGTGACTTGCCCGTAAACTTCCTGAATAGGTCGTGATTCGCGCTGATATGTCTGAAGAATGTCCAGGAAGGACTTGTAGATCTCAGGCTGTGATGAGAACCGATTCTTGATCTTGTTCACGTAGTTGATAGCATGGTTGAATTCAACGGGCTCTTTCTTGTCGTCCAAGTCGCCCGCTTGTCCATCCAGACCCTCGCCAGACGGAAGTGGTGTAACTCGACCAGGAATTGGTGATGTGCCAGAGTGTTGTTGGAACATACCACGCGCGGAGTCCTGCAGAGCATGTGCGCCATCACGAGCCTCGGCTTGCGCTTGCTGAGCGGCAATCTGAGCTGATACGGTTGCAGGTCCCACAGGGCGGCCGCTCGGCGAGTAGCCCGGCTGTGGCGTTCGAGCACCACCTGCACGGTCTCCATCAGCACGTGACAGTGGTCTGTATGGAGCTGGCATGGCCAAGACTGTGTTACCCATTGGCGTGGTCACTCGTATGGCATTCGGATCGTCGCCAGTACCGCATTCGATGCGATAACCGGGGGGCAAGAATGTATTAAATCCTTGGATAAGCGCTGGATTGCCGGCGAACAGTGAAGAAACGCGGTCAATCACCCCAGGTGTGTCAATCCTGTGGAGAAATCAGCTTTGCAGGAAGTCTGTCAGAGAAATGAACTTACACTCCACTCTTGAAATCTTTCATGATATCCAGAAATCTGTTATAAACGTCTGGATTCTCACTGAACTGGATCTTGACCTGATCGAGATAGCTTAGTGCGTCCTGCAGCTTGTCAGTGCCTTTCCGCCAAACTTGAAGTCACAAAACATACATTGAGAATCGGCTGTTGTCCTTGCGCTTGCGCCTGGGCAGCAGCTTGTGCAGCGGTGGCTGGTGAAGGGACCGACAAACCAGGTTGCACCGGCCCACCTGGCTGTTGGACGAGTGGACCTGGATAAGCCGGCGGCGCACCTGGGGGACCACTGAGTTGCTGGGGAGCACCAGCACCAGCCAGAGCTGCGGGATTTCCAAGCAGACCATTTGGTCCGTGGACAGTGTGTGGACCAACTGCGACGGGCTGGTGCAATTGAATGGGCGGACCTTGGGCTTGCTGTGGATGCATCTGTTCCAGGAGCTGTCGTTCCCTGATATCCTTCTCGCGACGATCCTGCTCTTCCTTGATATATATATCCCGCTGTTCTCGTTCTCTAGCTTCTTGAGCTTCGCGCGAGCCTGGCGCACCTGGAGGAAAAGCGCCTGGGTGATGCGATGCCGGAGGTGGAGGTTGGTTTCGGGGCGAACCTTGGCCTATGCTTGCGAGCGCAGGAAGACCCTGCGCTGGCTGTTGATACGGTACAAAATGTCCTGGATACCTCAGTCAGCATATTTGCGCCAGAGACTTGATTTAGTCATCCCACTTACCCGACGATGGCGGTAAAGTGCTTGCTGGCGCATGAGGTGAAGCTTGTGAGGGGCTCGGTCTATCGATGGCGTTAGTCTGGAATTCCTTCTTGCCGACATCGCGCCGGCAAGAGCAGGCAAGCCTGGTGAAGATAAACTTACCCGTATCCTGCGCCAGGTCTATGAGGTTGAGAGTGCGATTGTTCACCTTCTCGGTGAATGTTGTTGGCGCTCGCGGGCGGACGAGGCCATTCCCTGTGGGAGGGGTTCATTTCGGCCAAAACTCGTTCCTATGGTACTGGTGCTTTGAACCGTCCTCTGATGTGTTCCCAAGTTCTATTCTCACTCTGCGGCCTTGTTGGAGCTATCCTTGTGGCTCGCCAGGGGTCGGCTGTCCGGTGGGAAGACCTTCAAAAACCGAGCTTTCAGGAACGCGATCTCGGGGTCCTGCAAAGGTCAAGTCTGCGTGAGGGACTGAGCTGTTGAATCGCTCCAAATTGAGAGGTCAATTTCGCCAGAGATGAGGTGACTCTATGACCCTGCTCGGCATGGATAAATAAGTGCTTGAGGTGCAATGTGTCGATGTGAGGGAAGAAGAATACTGCCGGTTTCCCCAGCTCCAAACCACTTCCAGGTTGTGACGCGAGTGGATCACGGGAACTGCCGTCTGCAGATCTGCATATGCTTCCACAATCTCAATGGCGGAACAGATTCCGTTTCTTTTATGATCTTTACTGCATTCATTTTTCTTCTCTTAGACTACAAGTATATACGCCGCATTGATCGTCCGGGTATCGCATATTCTGAGCCCCCAGTCCTCCCATGCGCCGCAAGTATGATACAATCTGCCTAAGAGAAACTCGCCAGCTCTCTCTCCTCTTCGCTGGTCATGTCTATTGGCCCACCACTCTCCGTCGCACTATCGACCAAATCACCGCCCTCAAGCTCTATCTCCCGTCTTCGTAGGATACTGCCCGTGTAACCTAACGCCTGCTCTGCTGTATCGAGGAGTCTGTCGAGCTCCTCCATGAGCTTCTCCTGATTGGCACCTTCCATCAGGCTACTTAGGTGTGGTCCATTGAGTTGTGGGAATGTTGTCGGTGTGCGTGCGAACATTGGCTCATCTTGTAGGCTGCTATCCGTGTCGTAGCTCAATGCGCTGTTGTTGCTCTTTTTAACACGATGACCGTGGTTGCCGTTCGTCATGTATGGACCATCAGTGTCGGCATCTCCATACGATTCGTCCGTCAGGTTACGCGAGTGTCGATTGTCCTGCGAAGCCGATCGCTGAAGACCTACCCGAAGCTGGTCGCGCATCTTGACTCCAATGCTGCGATTATACTGTCGACCGTATGCGGAAGCTTCGGCCGCTTCATCTATGAGTGAAGACGCAGTCGAGTCGATGGATGCATTGCGTGTGCGCGGGGTCAGATGTTGGCCGTAGCTCGATTGTCGAGGCTGCTGCGCTCTTGTGACTCTCTTATCCACAACGCTCTCGTCTGACCCTTGAAGACGTCTTGAGTTGTACCGCCTAAGGCTTTCAGGCTTCGATGTGTATTCTGATTCGAGCGCGAATGGGTCTAGTGAGTGGAGAGACGCTGTAGCACTGAGAGGTGTTGTCGAGCGGACAATCTCTGCAGGATTGATAGGATCGTCGAAATTGACTGATGGCTGGTACTCCTCGCCAAAGTCTAGGTCGATCATTGGTTTCGACTCTCGCTGTGCAGCAATCGCAGCATCGACAGACAGCTGCCGAGGCTCATCAATCTCGGACACGGTAGTCACTGGCTCTGTTGCTGTGCGGAGTAGACTTGGTCTGAAGGGCTCTTGGTCGATCGGTCGTGACGAAAGGGTGTATTCTGGGTCTGACTCGGCTTCAGGCACCGCGTTGAAAGACGGAAATGTCCAATCCATGGTCCGCCTATTGGCACTCCCCGGATCTTCAGGTATGGTCTCAGCAGCCATGGGGAACTTCCAGTCCTTCGTGACACGTT
Source organism: Elsinoe arachidis (assembly GCA_013372555.1). Classification (NCBI taxonomy): domain Eukaryota; kingdom Fungi; phylum Ascomycota; class Dothideomycetes; order Myriangiales; family Elsinoaceae; genus Elsinoe; species Elsinoe arachidis. Next base: position 562,294 of record JAAPAX010000006.1, on the reverse strand, counting down.
TCGAGTCATGATTGTCGTCTTCGGCGGCCAATGTTGGGAACTTCCAATCTTTCGTCGCCCGCTTCGACACATCCCCGTCAGATCCGAACGCTGGGAACTTCCAATCCTTCGTAGCTCTCTTGGAGAACCGATCATCGCCAGTATTAGAAGACGGGAACTTCCAGTCTTTTGTGGCCCGTTTCGTGGCTTGACCCTCTCGACTGTAGTATTCATCCTCAAGCTCATCCATCTGGGGCATGCTGCTTTTCCTGTTCGCTCGCAGAGTTGGCACATCGCTGAAGTCAAAGCTGAAAGTAGGAGGCATGTCAAGTCCAGACGTGTCCAGATCAATGAGTGTCTCCCGATTTGCCGATCGGTCACTTGACAGGTTTCGCAAGGGCAGGTCGGACATTGGCTGCACTTCGTCCTCCATTTTAGTTTGATCGTAATCGTATGAGTCTTTGTCTTGATCGAAGAGTCGTTCCAAATATCTTTCCCCACGCTGTGCCTTCTGTTCTTCCTTCGCTGCTTCGAGTGGTGTGAGTTTCTTGACAGGGCCCGTAGGCAGGTCGATCTCTGCCGGAAGACTTTGGGGGTCCTTCTCGGCGAAATCCATAGATGCGATGCCGCCGAGCATTCGGCTGTATCGTTGCTCATAGCCTTTGTCGAAGTCATCAGTTGTGCTGAAGGTCCATGTCTCGTCAGGTTTATTCCTCGAACCGAGCTGAGGAGCTGCAGCACCCATTGCGTTGAAGAGAGACATTCGCTGTCCACCTTTCCGCTCCCACTGTATGTACCGGTCGATAAGATCTCTCAGCATTGAGGTAGGATACCTGTCCTCAGTACCGGCAATGAATGGGTGCTCCACGATCTGTGCAGCCTTTGGCCGATCCTCCGGACGTTCCTGCAGGCAAAAAGCGACAAAGTCTTTCAACTCCTCTGAATATTTGTCGCCTTCTAGTCGCGGTACAGATTTGAGCACTGAGCGGAGATATGATGGATGGAAGTTGTGGTACGGCGGCATGCCCGTGGCCATTTCGAACAGCGTACAGCCATAAGCCCAGCAATCAATCTCCTGTCCATAGCCTTGTTCGAGATCAGCGTGCATTTCAGGTGCCATCCAGTATGGTGTTCCGATGATGGTAGATCGCTTTGAGACATCGTTCTCGATGACCGCGGCAACACCAAAGTCGCAGAGCTGCAGATTCCCGTCCTCCGACACAAGAACATTGCCACACTTGATGTCTCGATGGATTACTCCCGCTTCGTGAACATGCTTGAGAGCAATGGCGAGCTCACGAGCAATGGGAATAATATACTCCTCTTCGAGCCCAGGCTCATCGCTGGGCTTCATCAAGGTGTGCACGCTTCCTCCTGAGCAGTAGTCGCTGACGATCCATAGCTGCGAATGCAGGTCAAAGGCCTCCCGGATGTGGTTGATATTCCTTGCATTGCTGTCTTTGACCTGCTTGAGTGTGTTGACTTCTTTGATGAAGTCCTCGATAGCTTCATCCTTGAGGTTGTTCTCAAGTTTGTAATCGAGTTCATCCACGTCGATGATCTTGATCGCCACTATTTCCCGCGTGGCACGATGTTTCGCTTTGTACACACGACCGAATGAGCCCTTGCCAATCAGCTCGAGAAACTCATATGGTGGTGCCGTGGTGCCGGCGCGAGTAGCTCGCTCGAGCACGATGTGCTGCATGTCCTTTGCATCTTGGATTTGTTTGGTCCGCGAGCCAGCCGCAGAGAACGGGTCAAGATGAGATGGATCCATAGCTGAAAGTAATGCCTGGCTCAAGGACGTGAAGACATGTGGTAAGAGGAGTTCGTGTCAACCTTGTTTCGTGAAGTTGCACAAGGATGACTGTGTTTGCCCGATCCGTCTACAAGCGCCAGCGGCACAGATCTGGTTGCTGGATACTCCGGCAAAGGTCCGGTAGAAGGCGAGCAAGTGGTAGCACCGCCTTGTTGATGTTGTTGCGAGGTACGAACTCTACTGACACCACTTCCTATCGAGGATCTGTAACACGAAAGAGGCCCATGCTTTCGTCTCTCACGTGTCACACGATTCGAGGGCGAATTTGATATGACCGTCAGTCTCTCAGTGACACCGGTCCTCAGGTCCAGTGAATACCTCAATAGTCCAGCTGATGCTCGTCTCGATTTTGCCGTCAACTCCTGTCCTGGATATCAGATGTCCAGCCTAGCGCGCATCTCGGTCTCGAAATCTGCGCCAACGACGGACCGCCCCGATTGGCCATCCAGAAACACCAGGGTCCGCACCTGCTGCAAAGTGACCTCATACCCACAAAACCTGGTTGCAGCAGCATGCCACCTTAACTAGCAATCCCTTTCCAATCTTTCTTCTCTGAACTGATTCAGAAACAACCCGTCCGATCTACCACTAGCTTCTTTCGAGACAACCACACTACACACGTCCTCAAGCAAACCTACCAAAACTACCACAACATATTCAACATGGGCGACAATTGGATCTCCAAGAAAGTCCAGGGCTATGTTTCCGGCGCAGGGAACTACGTCGGCGGTGCCATCCAAGGCGTAGGAAACGGAGTCAACAGCGTAGGCAAAGGCATTGGTGACAAGTACGGCTTCCCTCCCCTTCGCAATCTCACTGCCCCACCTAATCCGATGCAGCATCTCCAACCAGACCCGCTACTGGGGCCAAGGCGTCTCAGGCTACGGCAACGACATCAAAGACGCTTCCAAGGCCGGTGGACCAAGAGTGGCGACTGCTGGTAACCCATTGGGACTGAGTGGAGCAGGGAGCAGCAAGGGACTACCGCCTGTGAAGAAGACGACCACAGCGGCAAAGGGGAACGTGAAGACCACAAAGCCGGTAGCAAGACCAGAGAGAGCAAAGGATCCACTGGGGCTGGGCAAGAAATAAGGGAAGGATACCAAAGATCATGAAGGACAGCGCAAGGACTACGGACGGTGGAAGACTGAACTTAGCGAAAATATGAGAAACACGACAGCAAAGATCAATGGCTTCATAATTCATCACCATATACCCATAATTTACAACCAGGCAACACCACTCCCACCACAGGATGCCACCTAACTGCTTTCACTCCCCGCATCGCTCTCCTCCCCCTCACTCTCATCCTCCTGCTCACTCTCCTCACTCTCCTCCACCACCGTCTCAGGCGCCTTCTGCACCGCCCTCCTCGTCCCCAACCCCTCAGGTGCTCTCCACTCATTATAATCCCCCTCCAACCACCTCTCGCTCCTCTGCAACCTATACGGATCAAATGGGAAAAACGCATCAAGCTGATGATGTCCCTCCCCTCCCTTGGCCATAAGCGCATTATCCCTCTTCGCCACCGCCCCTGTACCCTGTGTGCTCCCTCCGTACGTCCGGAAACTGCTCAGCCGCACCTTCTTGTTGGTCTCCATGAGACTTGCTACGAAGACGAAGTTCAGGTGCGTGGAGATGGCCGCGAATTGCTTTACTATAGGCTGAGCGCAGACCTTGAGGGGGTTGAGTTGGGAGAAGATGGAGAGGTGGAGGCATTCTTTGAGGCCCGGGACGCAGTTGTGGTGGGGCGTGTGGTTCCAGTCGAGATCGGAGTCGGGGATGGCGTCGGGGGAAGTGGGCGAGACGTTGAAGAGGATCTCACGCCAGCGGAAGCAGAAGATGTAGAGGAGGGATTGGACGGAGGCGTAGAAGGCGAGGTAGCGACCGATATCGGGCCCGCGGCAGGTGGAGTCGTAGGTGGCTCGGAGGGTGGTGATGCGAGCGATTAGGAAGGTTGTGACGTCTCGGATAAGCTGCTTGGGGAGACGAGCACCGCGAGCGACGAACGAGGATAGGTACGCTGCGGAAATCGTGGACGCAGGGGAAGACGCGGGTGAGGTTTGTAAGATGGACAAGAGTTTCGAAACGAATCGTGCTGACTTGGCCGGATCTAGTTGTGCGACATGGAAGATGAGGAATTGGACGTGGCGGGAGCGGTATGTTGGCAGTACAAATGTAGTGAAGAGTGAAAGGAGAGCATCGAAGTCGTGCGTGGTATTGTCTGGTCGGAAGGTCGCAGCATAGTGTCGGAAAAGGAAGTCCATACCAGCATCCAGCTTTGCAGTCTTGTCTTTTAAGCTCTTCAACTGTCGCTCCTCCGCAGTATCCTCCAAGTCTGACGAGATGTCCGATTCTGCGTCGCTAGAGTCGGATGTGTCATCGTCCAAGAAGTAGTTGTCCACCTTCTCCGTTATATCCATGAGATCTTCTTCCATATCTTCATCCAGATCTTCAATCTCTTCTTGGATCTCAACATCGATCTTGATGAGTCGCTCCGTGACCAGCGTGAGGATATCGGGTTGCAGCTCAGGCGAGTAAGAAGCTATTCTGAAGATCTGCCGAATATACGAGAGGTACTCCTTGAGATCGGTCATGCGGTGGTTTGGAAATTGCGTCTTCAAAGCATCTGAGAGAGCGTCGCCCGCTGAAGGTATCAGCTGTAGCAGATATCGTAGCGCTGAGTGCAAGTTGGCCAGCATCTGTCTCTTCCTCACCACCGGCTCTCCCGGCAATCTCCCATAAGAAGAAGGCACTGCGATGAATCAGCATCCTTCCACAGCAGTACTCCTTTGACCACTCACAATTCACAAAATGCCTCACCGTCTTCTCCATCACCCCCCTCAAAAACCCCGGCACCACACTCCCCAGCGCCCCCAAAAACTTCAAATACAGCGCCACAAACCCCTCCTCCCTCCCGAACCAATTCACATCCAACACAGCATACACCAGCCCACCACACCCCTTCAAATCCCCCACCCGTCTCAACAACGCAACAAGATACTGCTTCAACAACGGCCCACTCGGCCTCTCCAAATCATCATGCCTCACCTTCCCCTCCTCCCCACCTCCTCTCTGCTCCCCCACCGCCGCGGAAGCCAAAATCGTTCTCAGCGCTTCATAACCGCTATCGTCCCCTCCCTTGCTGGCCCCTCGCAAGTGCCCATCTATAGCCGCGCGCACCTCCTCCTGCACCAGATCTTGCGGCCTAGGCGTCCATTCATCCAGTATGCGCACGTCGATGTCGTCGTTGAAGGCGACGCGCATGCGTTTCGAGGGGCTGAGTGAGCCGGAGGGGGCGGCGAGGTGGGTGCTGTCTCGCTTGAGGTGCTTGGGGCGGGCGGTGGAGGGCGGAGGGGTGGTGGGTGGCATGTTGGCCTTTGGGAGGATGAGGGAGACCATTTTAGGGTGGTTTGCGAGAGGGCATAGGTGGGAGGGAGAGTGGTTGGAGTGGTCGTGTGAGGTGGGCGGCTTTGGGAGGGAAAAATTTGGGTGGAGAATGCAATGAGGTGAAGTGGGTCGGCCGTGAAATCTTGGCGTAACGGCGGTACCGAACATTCCCGGCATCACTCGAGTCATGGTTCTATCAAGGAAGCGGAGTCACATGGGAAGAAATATGAGTAATTCACCTGTGAAGAAAATGCGTGGGTAGTAAGGCATCGCCGCGACTCATTCATTAAACCGTCATAACTATCTAGGAGAAGGTCTCGTGTGCGTGGAAGGAGCGTAGCCGCCGTACATGGACGGAGCTAATCCACCATAGATCGACCCTCTATTCGTTTGTGCATACTGTGTCGGAGCATACTGAGACTGTGCATATTGAGATTGTTGCTGTTGTGGACCTTGATTCCAAGATCCTGGTTGTGCTTGACCCTGGCCTTGACCTTGATACTGATCGAGAATCATTGAAGACCTCTGACTTCCCATGCCGGGCCTCACTTGCTGGTTTTGCTGCTGGTGGTGGCCATATTGTAATTGCTGCTGAACAGCATTCTGATAGACTTGCTGCTGCTGCATGTGCGCCTGGTATTGAGCCGCCTGCGCAGCCTGGATGGCATGTGCCTGTTGCATCTGGAATTGTTGTTGCAATCTATATTGCTGTTCCTGATGTTTCTGATACTGCTGCTGTTGAGTGTTGTTGATGGCTTGCTGAATCGTTGTGCTACTGTAGCCTTTCTTGATTGCAGCCTTCTCCTTCTCGCGAGCGTTGAGAGCACCGTAGAGCCCAGCATTGGGATCGATTTCCTTCCCTTTTGGATCCTTCCTCTCGAGATCGACCAAAGGCGCACCAGTGGCACGCGACACGTGCATTTGCTCTCGGGCAGTCAAATTCTTGGACTGATTGCTCTCGAGCAAGTTGGTCGTGCTATGGGATTGTAGGTACAATCCTGCATTACGAGATCCAGGCCGCGATGGAGGCTGCGGAGATGTCCTTTGGGCATGATTTGTCCAATCACCAGAAGTGTGTCGGCTGAGTGGTGGAGTGATGTTCGTTGAAGAGCGACGTTTCGTAGTTGAGTTGCGTCGCTCGCCAGCAAGATTTGGTGTGGACCGCAATGCCATTGGTTGTGATGCGATCGATGCTCGATGCTGGACCCATTGCTCTGGCGTCAAGGACTGACGTGCACTTTGGTCGGCCTGAACGGTGGGTTGCCACACCATGCTTCTGCGTTTCTGTTCCCCCGGCCCTGCACTATCGATTGGAGTTATGGCTCCAGGGCTTGGTGTACCACGAGCGCTGAAGTAGGAGTTTCTGTTGCCAGATGCCGAGCTGCGTCCGGAGGGCGTTTGACCGTCAATCATTCCTGCAGTCAAAGCTCCACGGGACCCCGGTCGACCAGATGGTTTGTACGTGTAGGTCGGGCCGAAATTTACCGCAGGCATATCACCGTTCTTCTCAGCCTCTTGCTCTTGGAAGAAAGTATCCAGACGTCCCGCACTCCTACTCCTGGCTCGATTTTCTTCGACGACGGGTGCCATTGTTGTGTCTCCAACCGTCTTCAACCTGCCGGTCCTCGGTTTCTCTACATTCTGTTTGTGGGTGCTTCGAATGCTGGCACCGTCGACGGAATCGTAATCGGGCACGCTGCTTTGCATGGTAGACGTTCGATCGTTTTGAAGGATCTCCTCTAGGGCTTGATCATCGATGATTTGATCGCTGAAGCCACCCACACTCGAAGGTGTAGTGGACGCTCGTGAAGAAGGACGTTCGAGCGACGGAGACTGCAACGGAGATGGCACGGGCTTTCGTTGTGGAGCTTGTTCGGAGCTTGGGGTTCGCAGAGGTACTGCCTTTCGTTCGAGAATGCCGCCGACCCTAGGTGACGTGTGCTGAGGGGGTGGAGGAGGCCCGTCATTGGGTGTCAGAGGTCGTTGGAATTGAGGCTGTTGCGGAAGCGGCGAGCCAGGGATTGTAGGCAGTTGTTGCTGTCTGAATTGACCTACCATCTCTTTGCGGGGAGAAACGTCAGCACGTGCACCAGAATTGTTTCTTGCATGAATAGCTACCTCATTTGGAGGACCATTGCCGTTGTAGTAGGGTCCTGATCCGTTATGGTCCTCCGCGTGAGTTGCTTCCTGCATCTGGTGCAGCGTAGCTGCGTCCATCTCCGACGTCGCCCTACGAAGTTCTGGAGCTTGGTATGGTTTGGAAGGAGGCTTGGAGCTAGGAGGATGGATGAAAGCAGGAGGATGAGCCACTGGAGTTAGTGGCTGCCTACCAGCTTTGACGCTCAACCCTTCGAAAGAGTCGTTGAGGGGCTCCTGCTCGGAATTGACACGTTCAAGCTGACCAGGCTCGAAACGATTGCCGACTGGAACACCGTGAGTTGGTGGTCGTGGTGCTTGATCAAAGTCTTCTCGACTTGAATCAATTGATAGTCTCGAAGGGGTCGAGGTTTGATGATTCTTGTAGTTGAGAGCGTCGGACACCGATCGTCTGTGACCTTGAGAATTACCATTGACTGGTGCGGTACCTGCTCGGCGAGGACCTTGCTGGATCATGTCGTCGTTTGGTGGAGCCGGGGAGCCCTTGCGGGATACTGGAGAGGATTGCGACGCGCCGTCGTCATCAAATCGGACTCCGGCACGGTTCATGCCGGGCAAACTAGTCCGACTAGTAGTATTACGACGCTGCCGCAGAGGCGTGCCTGGTTCCGAATCGGTTGCATTCATCCGGTGCGAAGTGAGTTTCTTGAGCTCGGATCTCCATTGTCGCTCGCTCCAGGCCTGGCTGCCTTCGGTATGGATCAGCCCAGAAATGTCTAGTATGTCGAGATAGCCATATCGGCGATTTTGTGGGAGACCAAACATCAGGCCGCGCTGGTCTAGTGTGTCTGAAATCAGACGATTTGGCCTGCCGTAAAGACAGAACGTGTCCCACACGGGGAAGAGCCAGCGAAGCATCATCTCAAATCCGGTGACCATAGGATGCACTTCTGGCATGACGAAGAGGAAGCCCTCGGCAGTCGTCTCTGGCGACGAGTGAATAGTGACCAAGCCTTCGAGCTTGACCAGAGTCGATTGATCGATGAGAGGTTTTGACTGTGGATAGATGGCATAGGCGGCGTATGCGTCGGAAATGGTGGCGATAGGTTGCGTCTTCTTCGTGACTCTTCTTGTGTCGTAAAACTTGATATTACCTTTTGGAAACCTGGGCTTCTCGTACTTGTTCTTCTTTGATTCCTTCTGCATCTTCTCGTACTCTTTCTGATCTGGTGGTGAGATGACGCACCAGCATCTGCGCCATGGTGTACCCGCGCCAAACCGGACTCTTGCCCAGTCTTCCGACTTGAATCTAGATCTTTCCATAATTGACTTGATGTTGTTGAGAAGTCTGCCTTTGCCGGCGATCAACGCTCCTGTGTATGCTTCTTGCAAGGTGGCCTGCTCATACATGGCCAACCGGATCCCCGCGGTCCATTGTGTCAGGGAATTGAGAGAGTTGAAATGGAGCAGGTAGCGATTGTTGGCTGCAGTGGAAATGCTGAGTACGTTTTGGAGGTTCCCGCTGTTGGATCCGTTGATTGGAAGGGACTCGATCATCTTGATCGACGCGTCGCTCAAGTTGATGAATGTTGGGAGTACCTCGCCTTCCTCGCCTGCAGCATCGAGCGCAGCTGCGTCCCAGAGGGACAAGACTGTCCCAACGAGTTGAGCGAAACATTCTGTCCATGTCCGGTCTCCGCTAGGTCGTCCACCTGCATGTGTCATTAGCAGCACTTCAGTTGTGTTTCCAGAATCACGTACGCGAATCCAAATCATGGAGCTTCAGAAAGTAACCCTCCTGGTACAGCTTGTTGCTATGACTATTTAAGAACGTGAAGATCGGCTGTAGCTCAGGTATCGTATCTCCGGTATCCATTGTCGTTGGTGCGTAGGTCTGTATCATAGACGTCGGTCTCGATGCTCTTGAATCTGACCTATTTCTTTGTTGCAGTGCGGAACTTGGAGAAGGCGAGCCCCGCGCAAGGTCGTCTACGCTGGCATGTGCTTGTGGTGACGCGGTTTCGAGCGTGAGTTTTCGACGGTGGTTGCTAAGAGATGGGAACGTTGGAGAAGTGGGGGATGGTCCGACCTCTGGCGATTTTGATTGACCAAATAGGCCGAAACTGAGGACTGAAGGTTACGTGGTCAGCTTAGAGTCCAGACGGAATAAAGGTATGTGTTGGATGTGTCGCAACTCACCCCTTGGTCGTGGCATCGTGACAAAACGGCCCGCGGCTCTCGCGGAAGTGACTTCTCTTCACTTTTCTGCAAGCGCCAGAGTGGCTGTCTTCCACGGCCTCTGTTGGCCTGTCTTTGTCGAGAGATTATTGTCAAATATCGGCTCAGCCAGAATCCTTCTCGGAGATTGTATCCTGTGCTAGACGTTTCGTGCAGATGAAGCCAGAATTGCGTTGAGCCGCAATGATCCTGAAGGACTTGCGGTGATGTGTTTGTAACGCGGATCCAGACGGAGAAACGAATGTGAAGTGGCGGACAGATGGACCACCACGAATAGAACGATTCCAAGGAGGACACAATTGTCGCAGAAGGCTGGTGAGAAGACCTTTGGACTACTTTAGTCTGTGGCCAAAGTGGAAATACGCGGATGACGACGGAGTTGCGGGTGATCCACGCTGCAGCGTTCGGTGCCTTTTGGCGCCGCTGGGGACGATCAGCTTGATCTTTTTGAGCCCAGGAGCCCAGGAGCCCAGGAGGTCAGTTGGCGCGGGATCTCGTGTGCGTAATCAATCTCCTCAGCCTCTATTGTCTACTTGGCGCCCAGTTGAAGTGAGAAAGCGAATCTCACTCGGGCAGGTTGTTAGCCGTAGTACGAGGAGTAGGGCAGAGGGGGGGTGAGAATTGGCGGTCAATTGGCAAAGCAGATGGGCAGGCATAGGCTTCTTGTATTTTTGGTAGGCGAGACAACATCATGATCAAACTACCAGTGAGCCAAGCTTTCCGAGAGTGCATCTACGGGACGGGAACTGGCTAGCATTGCGTGTCGTTTGCTGTACGAAAAGTAGCGGAATCTGGATGGACTGATCTCATCGATGTGTCTCTCAAACAAAGTGGAACCCGCAAGCCCAAAAACAGCAAGGGCGCACCTGCGCGCTCCTGCTTCTCTGCCACTTCAGCCGGTTGACCAATCGGAGTGGCAGGAGCACTTTGTCTGGCATCAAGACCACACTTCTTGACGTGCTCGAATAGCCCTCGTGTCCAGTCAATCTTGAATGTTACATGTCCTCGTGGACGCGACGTTTTGAAGCCAATTCGGCGTTGACCACGAGGTCGAGCACAAAAATTGTGGCCGTTTCAGAGAAGCTCGTAATTCTCACGTATGCAAGAAGGATCTTGCATGTGCATGTCTCACTCCACGGGCCGCATTGAGGCAGGCCGTGGGACAGTGGCTTTCCTCCAGAGCCGCCTTCTTCCAAGATCTGTGCCGGTGATGGGCATTAAAGCCAGATGGCTGGCAACAAGTCGGTCAGTCAGCGGCACAGCGTGACCAACAGTGATCCTTCTGCCATCACAAAGACGACGTCGGCGCAGTAGAAACGATGCCAGCGACCTCCGGAACCTGCCCACATCGGAGCCGATTCGGTAGAGTGGTCTTGGCTGCCCAACCCCACAAAAATTGCTTTGGGCACACCAGCCGTCGCGCTTTGGTGAAGCTTGAGAAGAAACGCGACCCCGAGTAGGCGCGTGGCTTTTGACAGCTGCTGTGCTGCCGTGCTCACCTCATCTTGCATAAACCTCCGCGGAGCATCCACGACACCGACAATTCCGGTTTCCTCTCCTTCACACCATGGCCATCAAACGAGGTGCGGATGGATCGCCCGCAGCGAATGGGACCAATGGTGTGAAACGAGCCAAATCAGAAACTGCGACCCCGAATATCGAGTCTCCTGGACATGCGCGACAGCAACCTGTCTTGACAGCGGACGAAAGGATCAAGCTCGGCCAGTGGCTGGACAAGAAGGCGAATGATGAGGTCGAGATATTCAAAATCACATACCCGGGAGGAGCTGGCAAAAGCAAGAAGGGCGCACCACGGCCAAAGGGTGAACGTTTGTTCTTGGACGGGCGTGAGTATGGCGATGTCTCGTTCGCTGTCGCCAACAAACCCAAGTGGGAGCAGCTGACAAAGTATCGGAGATGCACTGGTAAGCTTCAGCCTGGAACGCAGCTTGACCACGACTGACAATGTGAAGTTAGTGAACAGACTTTTGGCATTGGGGAGTGTGTCTTTGTCCGCAGCGATGAGGATAACACGAACGACGGCGATGATGATGATGGTACCCTCGCGCAATGGAAAGCGCAACTACACGAAGTAAGAGCATTGGATGAGAATCATGTATATCTTCGTGTCTCTTGGCTCTACCGTCCAGCGCGCGATCTGACGGGCGGCCCAAGACCATACCATGGCAAATACGAGCTTATACCGTCGACGGAAATGGCCACTATCGATGCGAAGACCATCAACGGAGCGCTGAAAGTCAAGTACTGGGATGAGTACAAGGATGACGACGTACATGGTCCTACAGAGTACTTCTGGCGGCAGAGCATAGACCATCTTTCCTCGACTTTATCAGTATGTGTCGGATTGTTAAGCGTATGGCCTTTCTAACCCTGAACAGTCGCTGCGTACGATATGTAGTTGCGCGCAACCGCAGAATCCCGACCAGCAAATCGTCCAATGCTCGAATTGCAACGACTGGCAGCATGCAAAGTGCCTCGAGGAACAAGCACTCGAACAGTATCTAGCGGGAGGCTCTTCGGAGACCAATGGCGCGGCCTCGAACGGTACTAAACCAGCAAAAGCAAAACCGAAGAAAGGACGTGCCTCGAAAGGGGCTGCTACGCCCAAGAAGGCCGATGCTCAAGGTGTCCATGCTACCCTGACAGCCGGCAAGGACGGGAAGGGCAAGGTGATGATAGAGATCACGGACAATCGACAAGAGGAAGAGACAACACACAAGCTGGAACCCACATGTCTCCTGTGCAAGAAGGCCCTGGAAGGAGACTCTGGTGCTGAAGTAGATGTGAAGCAGTAGTGCCACAGTGCATCAAACTACTACACCCGCATCTACGGGGATATCATGCGACATATCCCAAGAGGTCTATGAACAAGCAGGTCGGAGTCGAATCAAGGATCCACAAGGAGCAATATATGAGCCGCTTGATCGGCAATCACTGAAGGGCTTCTTGATTGGCTCGACGAAGGTACCCATGCATTGCGGAACAAGGACGGCATGAGCAGGGGACGGGGCTTCTCACCCGTAAACACGGGCATCATTACGAGGATCATGACCTCGCAGATTGTAGCATTAGCCGTCACTTTAGCAGGGAGTCATTGCTGATTCTAGATACCCAAGCAATACTGTACAGAGCCAGGGCTTTGGTGGACGGTTCGGCTGGGAAGGTGGGATGGGCCAATAGCGCCATGAAACAAACACAAATCGTTCAGATTCCTAGTAATCGGACTCCATGAGCAGAACTCGAGTAAAACAAAACGAGAACAAGCGATGTTGATCTCAAAACGCGGTTGATCACGTGAGATCTTCGCGGTTGAGAATGCCAGATAACTTGGTCGCATTTTCCACTCCGACATCTCATCCTCTATTCCAGTCAGAGTCGATGTGTGTTCATGCTCCCAATTCAAGCATCAGCCTTGGACCGATTAGGATAATCGCAGCGCCATGAACCACCGACAGCTTAAATCCATGCCACATCGACATTAGCTCGATCTTAACGAGGACAGCTTTCGGAACCGCCCTGCATCGCGGAGGATCTGCTCTGCTCGCTCCATCGATCAGATAGTGACAGCCGCATGTCTTTACGAACTAGCTATCGGGCCCATGGCGGCGAACTCGAGGAAATACCATTCCTGCGGGTAGCCTCGACTATCATCGTCACCTGGTAGGCACCCTTGAATATTCTGTGAAGCTCTCTTCTTTCTGCCGCACTCCAACAAGAAGACTGGTTCCGAGAAGGCATGCAAGTCAATTTACTTCTGATAATGTTCATATCTGGACTGTGATACCTCTATTGCGCTGGCAAACATGTAAGTGCTTGTCTTTCTTCTCATCAGGTAGCATATACAATCTTTGGGCGAGTTGCGAGCCGCATGCCAAGATATTCCTGTCAGACCAGTTATGGGTTTCTGGAGGAATGGTGAGTTGACGATGTATTTGCGCCTATTTCTATCTGCTCGAAAGAATCCTCAGCCGAGAGGCGATCGCATCCGGCTCTATAAGAATGCCCTCTGCCTCCGCACGAGCAGTCACCATCAACATCTCAATTCTCGTATACATAGCGCCGGTTCGCTTGTTCTCTACACTATCACCGAAAACATGGTCAAAAAGATCGTATTCCTGGCCTTGGTGGCCCTTGCGGCGAACATCTACGCCTCGCCTGTTCCCCTTTCCAGACCTTTTGGGGGACCTCCACCTGGCATGTGTGGCTGTGCAGGGCCGAATTGCTGTGGTCAGTCTGCCCTTCCACATCTAACGCCGAATCCCCGACTAGGACCCGGTGATGCCGAACCCGCTAAGGGACAGTTTGCAGCCCAAGCTTCCGACGGGAAGCCTTCTAGTGAGAAGCCTGACGAGGAGAAGAATGAGAGCTGGATCTTCCAACGCCCCGCGGGTGAATCGCCCCCACCTACACTATATCGATGACCAGGTGTCTCTCTTCGCTATGGCTGTAGATGGGCCTACCTCTCTGTTGTCTTGCACTGTGAGGCTCCAGCAAGGACTGCTAGAGACAATCAGATGTCGACGGGGGTGGGGAGGTATACGCGGGCGTTGGTAGGCTGCCGTGCAAATGTCATGGATAGCATCAAATCTACGAGAATCACTTGCATTACCCCTGAAAAATGAAAACTGGAGTCCGAGAGGGATTGAGTGATCGACTTGATAGATAATATGATGTGCACTGCAAGTTCCATAATCGCGGTCTGTCTTCGGACAGCCACACCACAGACACGATATCGGCTGAATCAGAGTTGGAGTCGGTCTGGTTGATCGTCTTCTAGCGATTCCCCTTCTGATACAATGTAGTCGGATGCAGCCGCTCGCAGGTCACAAGACGACCCCGATGACGCTCGGTCAATCTATCTCTCTCCGAGGACTCCACTTGTCGAAATTGGCTGCATATCCCACGAGCTCTGACCTCATGCATGGTCTGCATGGCACTCACTAGTCGCTCAATCGGCAGAGCGCCGTGCCTGAGCCACAGTCGGACCGGGCGTGCTTGGTCATGAAAAGGGATCCGAGCAGACGAGGGTTCCGGCAGTGGGACCTTGGTCCTTGGACACGTTGTGTTCGTGCGTCTACACCATTTGCACTCTTGCTCACTTCTGACATGCTTTGTGACCTTGCTGGACACTGATTCGCGACTTCGGACTTTCAACCATCTTTCCGAATACATACACCGCCATCTTTTCCACTCGCGCAGCATTGAACGGATCAGTCTCTCGACCACCTCTTCTGCGCCAAAATGAGTGACGCCGCGGGGCAATCGTCCCCCGCCAACTCCTCCAAACCCAATGTCCTCATCATTGGCGGTCTGGGTATGTTCGCTCACCATATCTGCTAGACCAATATTCTGACACCCTCTCCAGGCTACGTAGGTCGCTTTCTCGCCCACCATATCCATACCAATAACCTCGCCTCCACCCTCCGCATCGTTGACAAACAACTCCCCCAACTTGCCCTACTCTCCCCCGAACACCTCCCCGCCTGCTCCGAGCCCAACTTCCTCCAAGCCGACGCCTCACGCCCGCAAGCCCTCCCTCGCATCTTCGACCTCCCCTCTCCAGACCAACAATTCGACTACGTCTTCAACTGCGGCGGCGAGACCCGCTACAGCCAAGAAGACGAAGTCTACAAAGCCCGCTCCCACGCCCTCTCCCTCAACATCGGCCGCGAAGCCGCCCGCCGCAAAGCAAAAGCCTACATCGAGCTCAGCACCGCCCACGTCTACGAACCCAAACGCGAACCCCGCCGCGAAACCGACAAGACCAAACCCACCTCGCGCCAGGCAAAATGGAAGCTGCAAGCCGAAGAAGACCTCGCGCGAATACCAGGGCTCAACCTTGTCGTCCTCCGCCTCGCCCACGTCTACGGCCCCTACACAGGTAAATGGCTCGGCACCCAACTCGCCCTGGCGCGCGTCTACCAAGACCTCGAGAAAGAGCTCAAATACCTCTGGTCCTCGGACCTGCGCACCAACACGGTCCACGTCTCCGACGTCGTGCGCGCATGCTGGGCCGCGGCACAATGGCGCGCCAGCAACCCCCTGTCCTCCCCTGCCGCGCCCTCCTCCCCTTCCTCTGGCATCTTCAATATCGTCGACCCCGGCCAGACCAGCCAGGGCACAATGGCTAGCATCATCCAGGACTTGTTCAAGATCGACACTGGTTTCCAGAATACGCTCATTAATACCTTTGCGCGTCTGAATCTGGAACATGTGGTTGACGATGTTAATGATGAGACGCTGGATGTGTGGGCGGAGCTGCAGCAGCAGGCGGGGATTGACGCGGGGAGTGGGCCGCTGACGCCGTTTATGGAGAAGGAGTTGTTGAAGGATGTGGATCTTAGTGTGGATGGGGGGAGGTTTGTGAAGGTGGTGGGGTTTAGGTGAGTACTTCCTGTTTCACTATCTCTCGGGGGAGGGGAGGAGGGAAGAGGAGAGGAGAGGAGAGGGGGCAGGGGCGAGGGGCGGTTTTGTGAAGTGACATCAGGATAGAGACTAACGACGCCAGGTATGAGCATCCGAAGATCACGAAGCAAGAGTGCGAAGATGTAATAGAGAGTTACAAGCGGATGAAATGGTGGCCGTGAAACGAGAGGCAGGGGATCGCGGTGCAGGAGATGATTGAGCGGCTTGTGGATCATTCGGTCGGGGTGTGGGATGGGGAGGCATAGAAGGGGGACGGATCATCATGGTGGGATTGGTCGGGTAAGAGAATTGTGCATAAAGCGAGCAGTGGTAAGCTCGATATGACATAACGGCAGACATTATGTACCGCAAGTTGTTTGGTATTTGAGCGAGGTTTGTCATTCAAAGTACATAGAGCATATTTGACGAAGCGACTGATGATTGCGTTGCGTGTGCATATGATATCCGAGTCTCCGCGTGGTGAGCATCGGCGAAATGATCATGTTTGAACTGTTCGTGATATTGTGCTTGAGCTAAGTGGTCTACTGGGTACTTCAAGAATAATGCTTCAAGCAAGTTGGCACGCCACCGATTTGTACGGTCAGTGCTTTCGACCACCTCCTCTGCTTCTCCGGTCATGGTGGTTACTCGGCGCGGATCTAGAACTCCCAGTCTTCAGGAGTAGATTCGATGGCCCACTGGAACTTCTGGCGCAGTGATGCAGAGAACAACTTCTCAATAGGAACGTCGAACTTCTTGCAGAATACCACAGTCAGGCGTGGGTCGATATAGTTCTGTGTATGATTAGTGACCATCACAACTCATTGACGAAGTGCACTCACGATCTTGGAGGTGGACAGCGCCACATCGCTGGTGTTCTTCTTGTCCTCTCCCTGGATCTTCATGGTATCGATACGCTGCTGGAGCTTGTCGACCTTCTGCTGCAATTTGTCGACATCCATGCTCTTGCCCTCAACCTCAACCTTGCCCTTCTTAAGCTCAGTGGCCAACTTCTTCTGAAGTTCATCGGCGACCTCGAGTCTTTCATCGAGCGCTTTAGCCTTCATCTCCTTCTCCCCCTCAGCAACAAGCTTCTCGTTATCCTTGGCAAACTTCTTCTTGATCTTCTCGCGCTCGGCTTCGACCAGCTGCTTGTGGTGCTCTTCCTGCCAGTCTCTGTTGAGCCCTTCGGGCAGCTCGAAGAACTCAGCGCCCTTCTTCTTCTTCATCTTGGGCTCAATGTCGAGCATCATCAGCTTCGTACGATACTGCTGATATCGAAGGGCGTCAATCTTGTCCTGAAGCTTCTCCATTTGAGCACCGTGACTAGCAGCGACTGTGCGCCTGTGGTTGCAGAGAATTGCGACCTTGCGGTTGGCATCGTTGTACTCCTTGATCTTTTCGATAATCGTTCCGCCAGGCTGGATTTCCTTGATCAGACTTGCAAAGGTGGCGGACGCATTGTAAGTACGGAACACCTTGGCGGTAAGTCCTTCCATGTAGCTAGACAGGTGCTTGTTCAGACTGCTGGTCGTGAGACGGTCGAAGATCTCGTCTCCATCCTTCTTGGGAGCTTTCTTGAAGATTTTCAAGTTCTTGAAGACTTGGTGATCGACCTTGAACTCCTCATGAAAGCGAATAGAATCCTTACCCAGGAAGTCGAAGATGACCTTGTCGGGAGGCTCCAACGTGATGTGCTCGAACTTGAGTGAACAGCAACCGACGGTGTCGGCTTCGTCCTCTCCCTTTTCGTTACCAGCACGCAAAGCAAACTGGTCAATGAGATACATGGCAGTAGCCATCTGTCGGTCAGCCATCATCTCAGACTTCAAGCTCTTCTGGTAGTCCTTCCTGATCCTGCCAATGTGTTTCTTCAGTGTTCGAGCCTTCTCAAACTTCTTGTGATCGGATTGTCCCTTGACGTCTGAACTGGCTGCAAGCATGACATACTTGTAGTTCCCGTTGATGTTCTCTTGCCACATCGCAAGCCAGGTACCTTCGTGATCGTGCTTCACTTCCTTCCAGTTGTGACCAGGAGGTGGTGCCGGCACAGTAGCTTTCTCGCCGATGTTGATCGTAACCTGCTCGGGCTGAACACGCTGCTTCACCTTGCCAGTCTTTGGATGTTCGCCGCGTCCACGGAAGAGGCCAGGAGGCTCGACACGGAAGTTGCCAACTTTCTGCTTGCGTCCATCCCACATGCAGAACTGGAAAGGAGCTTCGAGTTCGTCCTTTGCAGCTTTGGCGGCTTTCTTTTCGGCCGCAGACAGACCCTTCTTCTTCTGTCGTTCTGCGTCGACGTACTCGAAGATAGGCTTGAAGTCGCATTTCTCGAACTTGAGAATTTTGACCTTCTCTCCATTGGGTCCTTTGCCATGACCAGTGCGGTCCAGCATGTCCTTGAAGTCGGCGAAGAAATTCTTGTTGAAGGTTGGATTCTCCACATTGACTGTCGAGTTGAGCATGCTACCATAGAAGTTCGCAATCTCCTCCGATTCTGGCGGAAGTGACACAGGTACACCGTCGTACTTGAGCTTGACGTTTTTGGGTAGGACCTGATAGTCGGGGGGGAACACAACACCATTGTGCTCCAAGGTCTCCCACTTCCGAGTTCCATCGCCTTTGGCTGTATTCTCCCACCATTTGTACTGCTCCTCTTCTTCCTCGTCAGGCTCCTGAGTCTCCTCCTTCGTCATCTTTCCCTTCTTGACTGGTGTAGACGATTGTGACTTTTCGGTCTTGAGCTTCTTTGCTGGAGCCTTCTTGCTCAGAGGTGCATCATCATCCGACTCCTCTTTCTTGACACCGTTGCTCTTTTTCACTGCCTTGGCCTTGGCTGGTGCCTTCTTCGATGCGATTGGCTCGTCATCACTGTCGCTGGCCACCCGCTTCTTGCCCTTCTTCGCAGACCCATTCGTGAGCGAGGCTCGTCCCTGCTGTTCTGTCTTTGCTTCGATCCGTGCCTTCTCCTTCTGCAGCTTCTCGGCTTTGTCTTTCGGCAGGCGACTTCCTAGTGGTGCATCTGAGTCTGATTCGTCCTTGATGGCTGGTTTCACTTTCTTGGTCTTTGACAGAGGCATATCATCGTCCGAGTCCTCAGCTCCGGGCTTTGCAGATGTCCTTTGGCGCTTGTTCAAAGGTTCATCGTCGAAGTCACTCTGTTGCTGGTATGTCTTGCCCATCGAGGCCTTGCGCTTCTGTGTACCATTACTTTGCGCCTTGGAATCGCCATTTGTGATGCCGTTGGCGAGCACAACACCCGGTTCGGCATGCGCTGAGTTGCCCTTCTCATCTTTGGAACGGTCGGCTGCGGGTACGACTTGAGGTGTTTTGACTGAATCTGTCAGTGGTTGATTCATGTTGATGAGTGCTGAAGAGTATATGCTGAAGTGTGAAGAGATAAAGCGCCCAGTGAGCTTTCATGTGCGTGATTGATAAAAGTTTGGATGAATCGAGGGGCATGACAATAGCCTAATAACTCACCCTTCAATAGAGGCTTATCGTCCTCTGAGTCTGACATGTTGATTGCTGGGCCACTTCAAATTTAGATCTGCTTGCTGCTCGAAAGAAATGCAAGAAACGGCGCGTGTTGTTGGCAAATATGCGCGTATGGATGTGCTTGATCTGTGAGCTTCGGAGATGGTTGATAGAACTCGAGATGTTGAGCTTGTTGATAATCGCAAAGAGCAAGTGAATGTCTTGCGTAATGGCAGTGAAGGTTGACTCGACGGTGATGCTGTACAAAAGAGAGATAAAGGCTTGATAAAGTTGCAATGGTGAGGAAGGAGGCAGAGCCCTGCTCAGAAAAGGTTCCCGCGAAACACGTGACTTTTGCCAAGATCTTGACTTTGACGTCCTCGGGTAAACTCGCTGAGATGATGAAGGAGAGAAGAAGTGCAGCGACAACAATCACCTCTAAACCACACAAAGCTCTTTGACGGTATCAAAATGCTGTCAAGAGCTGTCCGACCGGCCACTCGCGCTGCTGCGACGGCAATTGCCCGGTGAGTCGAGCTTCAATGGCTGGTGAAGAGAAGAAGGGAAAAACTGACGAAGATGAACACAGTCCAGCAGTTGCTCCCAATGCCGCCAACTATGCCACCCTTCGTGAGATTGAGGGACGTCTCAAGTCGATCAAGAACATTGAGAAGATCACCAAGACCATGAAGATTGTCGCATCCACGAAGTTGACCCGCGCTCAACGTGCCATGACCGAATCGCGAAGCTATGGTCAAACCTCCAACACCGTCTTCCAGGAAGCCGAGACCAAGCCCATCGCGGAAACAGAAGGAAAGAAGGATCTTTGGATTGTCTGCTCATCCGACAAGGGTCTCTGCGGTGGTATTCACTCAGGTCTCTCCCGTTACACCAGGAGGGCTTTGGCTGAGAACCCCAACATCGATTTGGTCATTCTTGGTGAGAAGTGCAAGGCTCAGCTTGGTAGGAGCAACGGCAAGAACATGGTCCTCAGCTTCGCTGGCGTTGGCAAGGATGTCCCTACCTTCGCGGATGCGCAGGCAATTGCGGACCAGATCCCTCTCTTGTCTGGCGATTACGGCAGCATCAAGATCCTTTACAACAAGTTCCTGAACGCTCAAGCCTACGAGCCAACCATCATCGAGGCCTTCTCGGAAGAGGCTATTGCCGCTTCACGTACGTGTTCACTTGATCATGTTCTGCAGTTTGACAGGCACTAATTCCATGCAGCCAACTTCGCCGCCTTCGAGATCGACGACGAGGCTCTTGGCCACCTTCGTGAATACGCCCTCTCCAACTCCATCTTCTGGGCTCTTGCCGAGGGTCACGCTTGCGAGCAGTCCGCTCGCCGTAACGCCATGGACAACGCCTCCAAGAACGCCGGCGACATGATCAACAGGTTCCAGATTCTTTTCAACCGTACTCGTCAAGCCGTCATTACCGGAGAATTGGTGGAGATCATCACTGGTGCCACTGCTTCGGAAGATCTTTAGATGCGATGCAGTAGAGCTAGTTTGTATGTAGTAGAGGAATCGAAGCCCCGAAGGGCGTTCTCTGTATGTGCACCGGCATCAAGTGCCATTTGAGTTGAGAAGTGATCATGTACTGTACAAACTACACAAGGTCCCTGAGGAATCTATCGAGGCACGATCCTTCCCCGTGAGCCAAACGCAAGAGCAGCCCATCCACCAATCAAGCATAAACCTCCCAGCGGCGTGACCGGCCCCAATGCCTTGAATCGCTGAGGATCAAGCACGAGCAAATACAGACTTCCGCTAAACATCGCGATGCCCGCCGTGAAAAGTCCTGCAGCAACCTTGGAATTCAATCAGCTCGTCTCCGCTGGTAGCCGCATCAGATCACATACCCTATTCTTCGGCGCCACGGCAGTCGACAAGAGAAGAACACCCGAATGAATCAGCTACAATCCTATCAGCCTTGATCTCCGCGTTCGTAGGTCATCGAATTATCTGGAGATACCTGGTACTGAGCCGCCGTGTTCCAGTTCGCCAGCTTGGACGGATCCGATATCCTCTTCTTCAAGCCGTGGGCTCCGAAAGCTCCTAGTGTGACGGCGCTGGCACCGTAGATGCAGCCGATCGTCCAGAATATCATGGCGGCTGTGGTCTTGGACTGGGGTTGTGGAAGTAAAGGTGTGGTCTCGTCTGCTGTGCTTTCGGACATGAAAGTCAGTGAAAGAGAAGGCGGAGATGGTACCGGAGGTGTTCACGGAGGTGATTGTGCTCCGAGATGCGCTTTGGGATGAAGCCGCAGCTATACACTTGAGATTGTCATGGGGGGTTCATTTGGGTATCATCTTCATATAGCGTTTCCCATTTCCTTGATCTGTGGGTATCTATCTGGATATACTAGCTCCGTTACTCTGCTACACCCTCGGTTGACTCCTCTGCTGATTCCTGCCTCTCTTCTCGGCCTCTATCAAAAGGCAGGTGGGCGACTTCTTCTCTGCTAGAGCTCTTCTGTGCAGATGGCGTCCACCTTGTGCATCGAAGACCTGACGCAATCGAGTCCCCATGCTCCAGTCATGGCAATTTGGACAATCCGACAAAGCGACACTTCTGCTCACAATTCGGGATACCTCGACATGCCACTCATCAGGTCGTCAATTCGGTCAAGTTTCTCTTGAACCTCATTGCTTTCTCCTTAAGAACCTTGACGCTCTCCAGGAAGATCTCGTCACTCTCGAATTGTCCTGTGCTCTCCACGCTGAAGATGAAGTGGTCTCTTATCCTCCCAAGCTGGACTTTGTTCTTGAACTCATCATGCCGCAGACATTCTCTTGAGACTGTGTCTTTCATCGTGTTCTTGACAACAGCCTTCTTCTGCCCTGACTCTGCGTCGTCCTCAAGCTCGATGACACCACGAGGAAAGCATCGTGCAAACTTCTTCGCGTCTGCACCAAGGATTGGCTCCTTGATATGGATCGAAGGAAGAAGTCGGTAGCTGGCCGTAGCGACCGGTGAGAATTTTGCATGATCGCTTCCAACGCCCTTGACACAGTGGCACCGCACATGGATGATCTGCCCGGGTCGTAACTTGGCGATCAGGATGTCCGGGTTCATGGGTCGAATGTGGTTTGGCTCTGCAAAGTATTCCGTTTGTTTCCCGACCGGCTCGAACTTCATCTGGTGAGCATAGACTGCGCTGTTGACGTAGAGCTTCTCCGGATCTCGCTCTCCCTTCTTTGCCAGAGCCTTTCCATTTTCTGCCCATTCGCATTCTACTTTGAGGTCCATGATCACAGTGTTGTTGTCATTGGGTACGGACTGCGCTGGGTCGTATTCGCCGCTCTTTATGGCAGCCGCTTTAGCTGCTGGGTCATCTTCGGGTGGTGGTTTCTTGTAGAATCCCATCCAGTTTAATCCTTCTGCCGAGCCGGTGAGCGGGATGAGTCCTAGCCTGTGGCAGAGGACTTCATCTTGTATGATGGAAGTGTTGTTGTAGACGTAGACTTCTTCTATGGCGAGAGTTGGGATCTCTGCGATCATAATCCTC
This sequence comes from Elsinoe arachidis, assembly GCA_013372555.1. Lineage (NCBI taxonomy): Eukaryota > Fungi > Ascomycota > Dothideomycetes > Myriangiales > Elsinoaceae > Elsinoe > Elsinoe arachidis. The sequence continues at coordinate 539,352 of JAAPAX010000006.1, read as the reverse complement.
CTGAAGGCATTTGCTATCGATGCGTCGACGCCGACCAGAGAGAAGACGGAATCGTGGGGATCATTCTTGTGGAAGTCGACTTTTAGGCTCTAGTTCTGGTCAGATCGTTCGACAATGATTTGACCAAGTTCGCTGACATCTTCAAATTTCTCCAGGCTCCATGAGTGATCTTCACCCAGATGGTGGAGGGGGAAATCTGTCGAGGTGACATCCGTGACTGTTTCGAGATTGATCCCGATTGTCTATAAAGGTCAGTGATGGTAGATGAGGATCCGATGGTGTCCCTCACCCTCCGCCGCTGAACCTCGTCAGCACTCGGCTGTCGCACTGCGCCGGGCATGTTTAGTCGTGGCAATGAGGTAGCATGTCATCCGGAACTTTTGCATACCAGATTGCTTTTCTGCCACGGCGGTGTGAAAGTGGGCATGCAGATCTGAATGAGCCGCATGAGAGATCTTGGCGATTTGGCAACCGACCTATCACGGTGCACGATATCACTGTGACGCCGACGATTTAGCTACGACGTCCAAAAAGTCACCGTCGACAGCCAGCTCGTCAGCAACACATCTCCACTCACCATGGCGGCTCCTTTCGCGCGTCTGGCTACACAGGCCTCACGAAGAGCATGCCTGCGCAACCCGAATGTGCGCGCCGGATTTCTCGGTGCTGCTCGTCCCCTCTCAACCTCCCTGGCTCGCCACCATGCAGCACCAGTCGAGAACCACAACGCCACACGATTGATCCCGGTCGACCCCAATTTCGAGAACCCCGCCAATGCACTTGATACACAGCGCTACAGTGTGCCAGGAGAAGACACGGAGGATCCGAACCAGAGGAAGATCCGCCACTACACTGTCAACTTTGGACCTCAACATCCCGCAGCACACGGTGTGCTTCGTCTAATTCTCGAGCTCAATGGCGAGGAAATTATTCGAGCAGATCCTCATGTCGGTCTTTTACACAGAGGTACGGAGAAGCTCATCGAGTACAAGACATATCTACAAGCCCTGCCATACTTCGACCGCCTGGACTACGTTTCGATGATGACGAACGAGCAATGTTTCAGTCTGGCGGTCGAGAAGCTCCTCAACATTGAGGTGCCAGAAAGAGCAAAGTGGATCAGGACAATGTTTGGAGAGATTACCAGAATCCTCAACCACTTGATGTCAATTCTCAGTCACGCCATGGATGTTGGTGCTTTGACACCTTTTCTGTGGGGTTTCGAGGAGCGTGAGAAGCTGATGGTAAGCTCATTCTCGTCTGATACCTTGATTTATGCTGATCAGCTTTGCAGGAATTCTACGAGCGTGTCTCTGGAGCTCGTCTCCACGCTGCATACGTCCGACCAGGAGGCGTATCACAGGATCTTCCCGTTGGTCTGCTCGACGATATCTACCAGTGGGCCACACAGTTCGGCGACCGGATAGACGAGACCGAGGAGCTGCTCACTGACAACCGTATCTGGATTGGTCGAACCAAGGGCGTTGGTGTCGTCTCCGCAGCGGACGCCCTCAACTACTCTTTCTCCGGTGTTATGCTTCGAGGCTCTGGTATCCCGTGGGACGTGCGCAAGTCGCAGCCATACGACGCCTACGACCAGGTTGAGTTTGACGTACCTGTCGGTGTCAACGGCGACTGCTACGACCGATACCTCTGCCGTATGGAGGAGTTCAGACAGTCTCTGCGCATCATCCACCAGTGCTTGAACAAGATGCCGGCTGGTCCCATCAAGGTCGAGGACTACAAGATCGCCCCACCACCAAGGGCTGCCATGAAGGAGAACATGGAGGCACTCATTCACCACTTCCTGCTCTACAGCAAGGGTTACACCGTGCCACCTGGAGAGACTTACAGCGCCATCGAGGCGCCGAAGGGTGAGATGGGGGTGTACGTCGTCAGTGATGGTAGCGAGAGGCCATACAGATGCAAGATCCGAGCACCAGGATTTGCTCACTTGAGCTGCTTCGACCAAATTTCACGAGGACACTTGTTGGCAGATGCTGTGGCCATCATCGGGACGATGGATCTAGTTTTTGGAGAAGTTGACCGGTAGGCGTCAGACAAAGACTGGTGGATGTTTTGTATTGCATTGCATGAAGCTCGTGAGCGCCACGGGTATCGTAAATAGTTCTCGCGCCATGAAAGATGTACACTACACAGCCACCCACATTTACCCTCCCGTCCACCCCTACAACGCCTCAGCCCACACCCTGTCCAACTCCTCCTGCCTCATCTCCCAAGCCCAATGATGAGCAGTCTGACACAGCACAGGACTCACCTCCTCCTCGCCCCCCTCGTCCGCCACATCCCTAATCCCCTTCCTCAAATATCCCTTGACCAAAGCCCGCCTCCACCTCCCCCTCTCCCCACAACACCTCTCCCACCTCCCCACCTGCCTCTCATCATCCTCCCCTCGCCGCCCTCGGAAAAACCGCTCATACCACTGGAACCACCCCCTCACGTCCCACTCGGCATTAATCCACCCGCTCGCCTCCCACTCCTCGATCGACTGCCCGCATTTCACTCCGAATTTGTTGACTTCCGGATCGTAGACCTCAGAGGTGAGTTGTGTGGGGACGTTGAGTTGGGCCAGCCACTCGGAAGGGAGGTGTTCCCAGTCGTCGGCGATGGTGGTGCCGAGCGTGCGCGAGTAGAGTGGGTGGTAGTAGGTGCCGCCGAAAGCGCCTTCGGTGAGGATCTCGAGGGGGGATTTGTTCGGTGTGAAGCGCGGGTGGGAGGGGAAGTGGAAGGTGCCCGAGGGGGAGCGTGTGGGTGGGGGCGCGGATGGGGTCCAGGTGTACCAGTTGGGAGTGAGGGTGGTGATGTCGATTTTGGCGGCGGGAGGGGGCGGGGAAGGGTTGGGCAGGGCCGCGGTGGATGTTCTTGTTGTTGGCTTGGTGCGCTTCTGGGGAGGGCCGGAGAGGTCGGAGGGGTCGTTGTAGCTGGGCTTTGGAGCGGTGGCGATGCGGGCAGAGGAGCGAGTTGGTGCGGTGGGGATGGTAGTGGTGAACTTGCGTTTCTTTGGGGAAGGTCGGGAGGCTTTGGATGCGTCTTTTCGTTCTATACCTAAGGTGTTGAGGAGAGCTTGGTTTTGCTTAATCTTCTCCTGTCGGCGAAGCTCGTAGTCGTTCATGTTGTCGGTGTCGGATGTAGTCGTTGTGGAGTTCTGTATACCTCCAGGTCGATCCCGATACGTAAATTTATGCCAGACTTACAAACGCTGCAGTCATGCAAGGTAGACAGAATTTGAACACGAGTTTGGACGCGTCCAAAGCATCAAGATCGCCAGACGTAATGATCTTCGCCTCGCATGGTCGCGCGAGGATCCATCGCATCGTGTCGCAATGACGTCATTTGATATTTACTCAAGCACCGGCACTAACGCGAAATGCACGACCTCAGAAGAGATTCTACTATGTTCACTTTCCAGGATGTGTCCGTTTGCAACCTATTGTATTTTGCGCCGCTTCGCTGATGCTGGCCGTGTGCCATTCCTGGGCTATGCCCTACTCAAAACACAATCTCAGATCTCTTCTTCAGACCATCGTGAGGCTCCTGGACGGGCAGAGGCGAGTATGAAGTCGTTATTCGTCCAAACGATAGTCTAAGAGATGTGTTCGCCCCTGATCGTTTCGCCCGGCCTCAACAGCCATTAGATGCCGGCAGAGCCACTCCCCTAATCTGTCGTTGTCTGGGACAATCTCGTAGAGCCGCTGAGAGCGATTCCTACTTCTTGGATACGGGCAGCAGGGAGCAGATCGCTGACCTGAGAAGACAGCACCGATCATCTTGCATCGAACATCCACAGCTGCTCCGCTTTCTCCCTCGACATTCTCTGTTGCCCACACGCCATTTGGATCCAAAAGCCAAACAGCTCTCTATATTTTGCCAAAGAAAGCTCCCACCAAGGACGCCGAACATGTCCGTCAGGATCACACATTGTCCCCACTATGACTCTATTCCTCACGCTAATGGACAGGTTGAAATCTTCCATTTCCTTTTCGTGCTGGGCCAACTCGTCGGCTGGAGGGAAGTAGTGAAGCACTTCTGCTCTCCGTGAAACGACGTTTCGGAGCAGACTCAAGAAATCCTCTCTGACTTCAGCCACCCCTCTTCTCCACGTTAGCCTGGACCAGTAGAATACCTGTGGTAGGTTTTGGAAGTTGGTCCGCGCTTCGAAAATGGCAGGCATGTCATCTTCAAGGTGAGCGTCAAAAGCATCGCAGGTGGCGAGCATGTCGGCGACTACTTCAGGTGGATTGCTCATGACGCTGTCCGTTGGCCTCATCATGAATTCTGGGCGTAAGGTCATGCTATATAGCACGGCAGGCTCGACGGCCGCTGATTGCCAGTCGATGATACCAGTGATGTCGGTGGGGTTGGATTCGGAAACGAGTATTTGCTTCAGCACGAGATTTGGGTGAAGCAGTGTTGGTCTTCGCATGTCGTCTGGAAAGCGGTGGAATTCGCTGAAAAGTGCCTGGATCTGCCCAATCAGTTCGTAGTGTTCCGGGATCTTTCCTTGGAATGATGGTTGCTTGGAGCAGTCGTGTTTGAGTGGTGGTAGCCGGGAGAAGGCAGAAGCAAAGTAAGCATCTTGGAATGCTTGCATATCTTTCCATGGGCCGTGGTCGAAACCGATGTTTTGAAATAGCTCGGCTTCACCTGCATCAGCATTCCACCAATCCTTGCCGACGTTAGGTCCTAAGCAGTATCCGTTGCCCAGATCGATCTTCTCGTCGTCGTTGAGCGAGCACTCGCTCGGGAAGATGCTTCCATATCCTGGGAACGATAGATCGTACGTCTGTTTGCAGATTTGTGCGACTTTCTGCACCACCTGGAGATGCTGCGCGACGCTCATACTCTCCCACATGGAGTACAGGGAGACCCCTGGCATTTTCTCAGATATGATGTATTCTGCCCCGATCGAATTGTTCGAGTCGGCGCTCCAGTCAAGAACCTTTGGCACTGGAATGCTCGTGTGTTGCTTCACTGATCGGGTCAGAGGTACTCTCGCACTTGGTAGTAATCAGGTAAACTTACAGTACGCCATGGTGGCAACCTCTGACTGAGTTGTAAGCGAGACAGGACCAGCTGTGGAGAATGGCATGCGAGCGAAGTATTCATGTCCATTAGCGAGAATGAATAGAAAACCCTTGTTGCTCAACCCCTCTTTCATGATGATCCGATTTATTGAGCTACCGCCACCGTCAAGCGTGAGGATCTTCTCTCTCAACGCACTCATGTTGTATGGTATCCTGCGAGCTTGCAGTTGAATGTCGTTACGATGTAGCCAGCTCCCGGAGGCATACTGCGTCATCTCGGCACGACTGTCATTGTACCGGTACACGACATGAGGGACGTGGTCCAGACCTGACATGTTGATGTTTCTGCTGTTCAAGTTTTGCTGGCTCTCGATCCTCCTCTCCAGCAGTCTTGGATTGCGCTTCAGATTAAAGTGTAGGGGAATGGCTGTGATTATTCAAAAGCGGAAATACAAACCTGGTGTATAATACCCTTGGTGGGAAGCGAGCATCAAAGAGCTCGCCTTGAAGAAGAGAACGTGGTTCAGCTGAAGTGGTTTGTGCCGTGAACCAGGCATCTCTTCAGAGGCACGCACCGGGATAAATCCAACTTGGGCCGTGCACGACTTCAGCTTGACAGACCCAAAAGTCACAGCTACAAGACATCAACGAGGTATATTTTGTTATTGCAAATCTTGGAAGAAGAAAAGTTGTACAAGTTGATCTACCGCTATGCTATTACGATCGTCACTAAAATACAAAATCTCTCAAGATGGGTGAGCCGGCAAATTCAGGGTTGAGGAGGATGCAGCTGTTGGAGCGCCAGCGAGTCAGCAATGTGTTTGGTGTAGATGGAGTGGAGAAACCTACTTGAGGAAATGCGATAACCCAGCCTTTCGAGCATCAAGAAATTTGGGTCTAAACCGTGCTGGGCAGAAAATCAGTATCTCGTCCTTGGATCAGAGCGGATGGCTAGTGATCATACAAATCACGCTCTTCCTTGGGAGCGGCGGGATGGATGCTTCTGCGTGGGGAAACGCTCGTACGAGGTCTGAACGAAGCTTGTCAAACTCGGAGAACCTGGGCCATGTTTAGATTGACTTCACGACACAGCTCGTGCCGACAACCTTACCTCTTCCTGATAGTAAAGGGAGCTCCTTTCAAGGTCTCGACAGTGCAGCTCCACACGACATATGCTCCTATGCCAGTGCTGCCGCTGATAACGACATAATCATCGATTGATACATGTTTGGCCCAGCAGCCTGAATGATCGTCTTCGTCCGTGTGGTCTTCTAAGGATATGGCCGAGGGCTTTAGGATGGAACTAGCCTCGGAAACACTCCGGCCATGACGGTTCCAGAAGGGAGGGGAGTGCAGAGGGGCGGTTTCGTTGTCTCGAGCTGCTGCAGGCTCGGCAGTGGCGGCGACAGACCTGTCACCTTCTGCCTCCATCCATGGGTAGGCTGTGTCTGGTATCGTTGGAATGCCGCTTCGACGTCCGTCGAGACCTAGTGAGTATCTGGAGCTCAACGAGCGAGCGGGGTAGAATGCGTATAGCCAACGTAGAAACGGAAGGAGGTCGGAGTGGGTTGAGTCTCGTAATATGCAGAAGGACGGTGATCGCCTCCCGGCTGGCTGCAGCCCAGAAAGTCAATCTCGCACGCTAGGCCTGATGGGTCGACAACACGGGCAGGGTTCACAGCTTTGGAGCCGAAACCTTTGGATTTCTGGGCCATACCATGCGGCTCTCCACAGACGCCATCAAATCGGATGCCCCCACGGTGTGGTAGACCATGAAGCTTGTGCTGACTTGCGCAGTCGACTAGTGGTAAGCTACCGTTCTTCAATAGTTGATCATGCATCTGATGCAGAAAGCTCGTGCACCGGCACGAGCAGAGCAGTTGAGATGTGGCTAGCCAGCCGGGAGTGCACTGGCCCTCCGTAATCTTTGCATGCCTCTTGCAGCAGCTTTAAAGCACAAAAGTCCCTCACAGACCACGATCCTCTTCCTCGATAGCTACAGATCCCTTGCCATCTGCATCTCGATCAACGAGGAGTCATTGTTACTTCGTCGAATCATCCCTTCGTTTCTTGCTCGTCTCAAATACGAGACAAAGTTGTCACTATCCGACTTTAATCCTCACCGTTCACCTCAGGTCAGTCTCAACGGCGGTTGGAATGTTGACATACAAAGCAAAGCTGACTTTCATCTTAGCTTCTCTGCATAACCCAGAACCCATTTTTCTTCCCACCGCATCCACCAGGATACCTACTCGAGCGACTCCACCATGCAGTTCTCCACCAGCCTCCTCGCACTAGGTGCTATCTCCGGACTAGTCTCCGCTCAGTACAACATCAACCCAAACTCGGTACCACAATCATTGAGACGTAAGTGGATGCATGGTCACAAAGAGCTGGATACATTTTCTGACAAGAATGACAGAATACTGGTGTGATTCCCAGATCACCCAATGCCCTTTGATCTGCTTGCAATACAACGGATCAACTGGTGCCATTGCCAACGACTGTGATTCCAGCAACCTCTCTTACGAGTGTGTCTGCTCCACTGGAATCAGCCCAAATGCCTCCGAGTACTCTCAGACTCTCCCGTACTTTGTTTGCACCGAGTGGGGCAACCAATGCGTGACTGCATGCGCTGGATCCAGCTCATGTGCAGACGACTGCCGTACCAAGCACCCTTGTGGAGCTAGGAACCCTACCAGGGTCAACTCGACCACTGCCTCGACTATGGCGGCCACTGGCTCCACCACTGGATCTGGCGGAGCTACTCAAACATTCGGTGCTTTTGGCTCGGCCTCGTCCTCTAGCATTGCGTCTGCCATATACACAGCACAAGTTGCCTCTATTGGCAACAAGTTCGGCTTCATCATTGTTGCTTCCGGCATTGTTGGTGGCCTCGCTCTTCTTCTCTAGACATGATCTATCCTTACGACCCTCCCTCTCATTTCAGCATTCCAGCATTTTCGGCATAGCGAGCAAGTGAGCGTTTCTTAGGTTCCTGAAGCAAAGTGTATTCTAGAGTCAGTTGCTCGATTTCAGGGCGGTAATCGAGGAGTTCAGCAAGCGAATGGAGACCATCGTACCAACTTCCGCTTTGTAATTCTGTACGTGCATGAATGTGCTTGTGGTGACGGTGATTCGTTACTGCCGGTCGTCATACCAGGTAGAGCTGGCTTGCAGGCGAGAGTTCCTTCCTCAGGCCGACGAGCAATGATACTGGCAAAGACCATGCCCTCACATGTGAACGTGCATGCATCAAGGTTGAACCGTTGCAGGTCACAGAAGTGCACAGGACAAATGTACCTAAAATTGGGGCTCTGGATCAGCGTATGACGCACTGGCGTCTGTCCGCGGTAAACAAGAGTGGAACGAACGCCCATCCCCAGAAAGGGGAAGCTGTCTCGGTCACGGTTCATCGAGGTTTTCAAAGTCGACACACAGCTCGTGGAGGTGGCAGACGCTCTCATCAGCATATCCAGCATGACACAGCATTAATGACGATCAGCATATTTGCAAGGGCACACGAAAGTGAGCCATGGTCTTCGATCTTCGCTGGGATGCTTTCCCTTCAGCCCGCGAAGCGATCAAGGCCTGACTTTGACTCCGAACACCCCACAACCTCGACCTCGGACGACAGGTCATTGTTGCACAATACCTCGACGCGTAGAGTGCCTCACCAGAATAATGATCGAGCCCCGAAGAGACGCAAATTGGCCAGCAAGACCTCGACAACATCACCCACCACGCGACCGGCTTCAAAGAGCCGCGGCTCGACGCCAAGACCTTCCACTGTCAGAGCGTCATTACCACTTCCTCTACAGCGTGTAAATACTATAGATAGGTACTTTACCGCATCCTCGAGCGACGAGCAAAGCGAGCAAGAGCAGCCTGCATTGAGTGTCTACGATGCTTACCAGAAACGAGTGCATGAAGCAGAGGTCAAGAGCGAGGACAAAAGAACACTACGGTCACACGACGATGGAGGACGATTGAAGAGCGAATTGGCCCTGTACTTCCCGAACTATGAGGATGTCATCAATGATGTGCCGAAAGAGCCTGGTAAGATTGGACATCTACTAGATACGACCTCACGTGCTTACTCTTTGCAGAACTCCTTACGGCAGATACGGTGCTGATCATAAAAGATGGAGCAGGGAAGAGTGCAAATGGCAGGTCCAAGCACGATACGACGAATGGTACTTCAATTAATGCCACAAACACACAACGCCGAAGATCATCGGTTGCCTCCAGCCAAGCACCTCCTGCACTGGCATATAATGGATCACAAATTGTCGACTTCTCAATAATCGAAAAGAGCGTCCTTCACCACCCTCAAGATCCGCTTGCAGATACAGTGTTTCTAAAGGCACACAAACGAGCTGAACGCAAAGAGAAACAGCTCCGTAATATTGAAAGAGAACGGGCCATGCACGAAAAGGTACAACTCGAGCGGTTGCTGGATGGTCTACAGGGACATGACTGGCTGCGTGTCATGGGTATCACGGGCGTCACAGATACAGAGGCACAAAAGTATCAGTCGAAGAGAGAGTACTTCATCTCCGAAGTACAAGCTCTTGTAAGGAAGTTCAAACAATGGAGAGAAGAGGAGAAGAGATTGAAGTCCGAGAAGGACGCAGCGGCGAACCGTACAGAGGACGAGGGGGACGAAGCGGAGGATGAATCTGACAGGGCAAGTCGGGAACCATCTTCTAGCGAGATCGATGCCTCTGCTGCACGACAATTACAACTCGAGGCTTCCGGCAGTGTCAAGCCAAAGACGAAGCAGAAAGCTCAACTTCCTGCCATTCCTCTCGTCTATAGACCTCCCACGCCTCAAGGTCCCTTTCTTAGCTTCTTCGACAAGCCACATCTGAGGACAGCAGCACTCGGCAAGGCTAGACATGGACGAACCATCCTTGCATTTGGCCACCCGATTCCCGAAGGAGATGATGTAGATTTCGAACTTCCTTCCGACTACATCTCGCCGGAGAATCTGAAAGAGAGTGCCAGGAGACGACGGCGGATGAAGCGAGAGAGCCTTATTGACGGTGCTTCAAGGACTCATTAGATTCTCATGACATGATTAATAGCCGATGATACCCGAATAGATCACTACTTGACATCCTACATAACATTCGTCTTCACATGTCTCGTACCGCCTCTCGACCGATGTGAATTCTGCCCCGGTTTTGAGATTCTCTGCGAGTCATGCAGCTTCGCGGCCGCAAGAGCCGCCTTGACGCTGCAACTTCACCACCGCAGCAGTCTGAGAAGTTACGACAAAAGAAAGCTCACTCGATTTCTTGCCGCTGCCTCGGTCGCTACCCTTCCTCATCACTAAAGGTCTTCCTACAACCCCCTCATCAGGACCGTGCGATTCTTCACGACACCCTTACATCGTCCGAGATTGACGCCTGACTTCCCCTCTGGTCAGGATCATACTGCGACAAGGATTTGATGCTCGACTAAACGAAAGGCGATGGTCACACGGTCATCGCGATTCCCACATTGTGCGCGCGACAGGCGCCATGCCTAGTCTCGAGGATGGCGCCACTGTGGAGGTATCATCTGGATCCGAGTTCACAGTCATCCAGCAACGAGTCGACCTTGAAGTGGACTTCTTGACCCAGACAATCACCGGATCGACACAGATAGTCGCGCAGCCACTGGTCAAGGATCTCAAAGCTTTCCGCTTCAATGCGCGACAATGCCGGATATCGCGCGCGACGATCGAAGGGAAGCCAGCGACGGTCACCCACCATGATCCATACGACAAGCTCAAAATCCGGAAAGGAGCCTCGAGTATACATCAGCACGATTATTTGAAGAGCAAGATCGCCGCGCACGTTGGAGATAAGCCAGAGCCAGAACTCAAACTCGGACTGCCTCCAAAGGTCGCAGTGAAGGAGCTTGACAATGATGGGGGATATTCGGCACCGCGGCCAAGTCTGAAGCGTAAGGAGAGCGATGCCATGGGTTCGCTGGATACACCTACGCTGCAGGCAGAATTAGACCAAGGACCGAAGTTTGCGCCGATGAAGATCTATCTTGAGTTTCGAGTGGAGAGCTTTCGAGATGGTCTGCACTGGGTAGGGACAGGCGATGGGGATGGCAGATTTCCACACGTATACACGACGAACAACATTTCTCCTGGTGCGGTCTCATCCATCTTTCCATGCGTGGACGACGTCAATAGTCGGTATATGTGGGAGCTTTCGATAACGTGTCCAAAGACGCTCGGGGATGCTTTCCGGAAAGAGAGGACCGCGCCTGAGGTGGCGGCAGTTTCAAACGGAGGCAAAGGGGATGAGCCCATGGTCAACGGTGTTGATGCGGCGGCGAAGAAGTCAGACGAGTACTCCATTGTCCTGAGTCAAGATGAAAAGGCACTAGACCTCAACATCGTTTGCTCGGGCGAAATGACCGATGATGTAGGTCGCAACTTTGTGGTTCCTGTACCGAGTTTTACTGACATAACGCCAGGTCATTGATGCGGTGGTTACGTCAAGGCGGACGGTTTCTTTTGCATGCGCAGTCCCTGTAGCCGCTCGTCATGTTGGATTCGCCATCGGCCCATTCGAGCAGATCGACCTTTCTGCCGAATTCAGACACGCAGATGAGGATGACAAGCTTGGTCAGAACGCTGTCAAGGTATTAGGACACTGCCTACCTGGACGAGCGGACGAATTACGAAATACCTGCCTTCCAATGTCCAAAGTCATCGACTATTTTACCGTCACCTATGGATCCTTTCCCTTTCCCAACTACAAGTTGTGCTTTGTGGACGATCTTGTGCGGGATGTCGCAGACACAGCAGGCCTGTCGATCTGTAGCACTCGACTACTTTTCCCTGAGAGCATTATTGATACACTCGACTCCCACACACGGACATTGATCCAGGCGCTCGCTAGCCAGTACTGTGGCGTCAATATCATTCCAAAAGAGCCGTCAGACTTATGGGCTGTTGTCGGAATTGCTGGCTTCATGAGCGACATGTTCATGAAGAAGTTGGCAGGAAACAATGAATATCGCTTCCGACAAAAGCTGGCGTCGGACAAGGTCTTTGAGCAGGACGTTGCCCGATATTCGCTGCATCAGCTGGGTGGGCAACTGGACATTGACCCGTCAGAGTACGACTTCATGCAGCTGAAATCTGCACTAATTTTATTCATCCTCGATCGGCGATTGACCAAGCAGAGCGGCTCGACTGGTATGAATCGAATCATCACCAGGGTGTTCCTCAATGCAAAGACAGGCGACCTCCAGAACGGCGAGCTTACCACCGAGTATTTCCTCCGGACTTGCGAAAAGCTCGGCCATGCAAAGCTAGATTCCTTCTTCAAACAATGGGTCTACAATGCAGGCTGTCCCGATTTCATGATCACTCAGAAGTTCAACAAGAAGAAGCTTGTAGTCGAGATGACGATACAGCAAATGCAAAGTACCCGGCCACGGAAGTTGGAACTTGAAACGTCGACATTCATGCGAGAGGCCAAGGAGCAAGTGTCAGAAGCGTACGCACCAGAAACCCAGCCGGCCTTTGTTGGACCGATGACAATCAGGATTCACGAAGCGGACGGTACACCTTATGAGCATATCATCGAAATCAAGGACGTAACCACCCGATTCGAAATCCCCTACAATACCAAGTACAAACGGCTCAAGCGTTCGAAGAGGGCCAAGGAGCGATCAATAGCCATCAACGGGCCAGAGCAGGTCGGCGACTCACAAGATGATGTCCTCCTGTACTGCTTGGGTGACACCCTGCAAAGCGAACAGGAGGTCAAAGATTGGTTCCTAGTCGACTGGACCGAGCAGCAAGAAAACCAAATGGGCCAAGAGAGTTATGAATGGATCCGCATGGACGCTGATTTTGAGTGGATCGGTCGCATGAACCTCAATATGCCCATCTACATGTACGTCAGTCAGCTTCAACAGGATAGGGACGTTGTTGCGCAGTTTGAGTCCGTCCAAAGAATCATGCAGCAAGAGCCTCATCCGATGGGGTCGACCATCCTGATCCGAACACTGATGGACCGGAGATACTTTCATGGCATCAGGACCACTGCAGCTATGGGCTTGACGAGACTGGCGGTACCGGCTATCAAGTACTTGGGTCTGTTCCATTTGGACAAGTCATTCTCGGAACTATACTGCTTTCCTGACAATCCAACAATGCCACGACCGAACGACTTCTCCGATCGGGCCAGCTATCTGGTACAGTGCACAATTCCTCGAGCCATGGCTATCGTTCGCGATCCTGAAGGCAGAGTGCCGGTGCAAGTCAGAAAGTTCTTATTCGACAAGATCAAGTTCAATGACAACACGTACAACGAGAACAACGAGAACATCTCCGACAACTTCTACATCGCTACTCTGGTCAATTGTCTCTTCGAGGCGGTAGCATCCATGGCAAAGCCGGTGAACAATTATTCTTTCGCATTCGACGAAGACGACCAGCCTGCACAGACTGAAGGCGATCTGTTCCGTACAGAGGCGCTGAATGAGCTGGAAAGGTATCGTAACTCGGACGAATGGACTCCATCATTCCAGAACATCACTACAATCACAGCGATACAATGTCTCGAGCGCTTAGTTGCGTCCGGCATTGGCAAAGATCGAACGCCTGATATCTTGATGTACACGAAGCCTGAAAACGCCGAGAACGTCAGGCTACGTGCATTCGAGGCTCTCGTCAATCTCAAGCTCACCACACGAGCCCCCATCATGAAGTATATGCTAAGCACACTTGGCGATGACCCATCACCACACGTGCGGGACCAGCTTGTGCGCATACTCGGAAAGGCCCTGGGTGCTGTTGCAATCGGTGATGAGCAAGAGAACAAAGACAATGGCATTTCGATGGACATTGACTCTGGACTTGTCCTTGAGCAGGAAGCCCCGACCGACAATCGTGCTCTTGAGATTGCTCGAAAGTCTTCTCCAGAGGGAGCACTCAATGCTCTGAAGCAGCAGCTCGAGAATGATGAGGTGTTCAAAGAAGCTCTGTGGTCTGCTACACTTTCTCAGACGCTGTCCCTGCCAGAGCTGAACTCGTTGCTTGACATCGCGGCGCTATTGTTCGAGCCAAGCAGTGTGCAAGGGCGGCTTGTCCTCACCTTGCCACTGCCTCGTCACTGGCAAGCTAGGCACGTTGGGCAGGGTAAAGTACAATTCTCAAGATCGTCCAAAGTGCGGACCCGGCCATCGAAACACCAACCGCTTTCGCAGAAGGACTACAAGCTTGTTACTGACAATGGCTTGAAGTACACTGCGCCAGTAGCAAAGCCTGCGAAGGAAGCGAAGGAAGTCAAGGAGGTCGCACCGCCGAAGCCTGCACCTACGGTATTGTCTGATGAGCAGATACTTGCCGCGAAGATTGCTGAGACTCAACGCGAGATCGAGAGACAGCAAGCAGCAGCACAGCGCGGCCCTCGCATCAGCATATCCACTGCGACATCGAAAATGTCTCCACCACCAGTACCCACGCCTGCGAAACCGGCAAGTGCCACTGGCAGCGGCCTGAAGTTGTCATTGAAACGCAAGCAGAGCGTTGATGCTGGGCGCGCTGGCAGTCCGAAAGCGCCAAAGACGTCCAAGAATGCCACACCTAACGGATCAGTACCTGGTACGCCTCTGCATGCTCCTAAATCTGCCACAGTTCCCAAGAAGAAGGAACTAAAGACGCCAGCGACAACCGAGCCGACAGGAACAATCAAAGTCAATAGTACGCCTCGGTCCTCACAGGCAGGCAAGCCAAAGGAGAAGAGTAACATAGTCCGTCTGAGCTTCCCTACCAAGGCAGCCGCAGTGCGGAAGATACTCGAAACTCCAGGTAAGAATGCTTCTCCTGTCAGCAAACAAGCACCAGAGAGCAGCAGCAACAATGACAGCTACTTCCCATCCATTACTGCTTCAGCTCTGTCAACCACAAATGGCGCACCGCCAGTGACACCTTGGAACGCGGGAGGGTTTCGGAGCTACTCTGCAAGCTCGGAGGCGGGACCTCCTGTCAAAGCCGAGGAGGAGTTGATACCAGCGTTACCAGTCAGCAGTCCGGACGAGCCCCCCCTGGCTGTGGCGGCTCAGCAGCGTAATGGTGGAAGCAACGCAGGGAGCAAAGCAGGCAGTAATGCTCCTAGTAGGACCGGGAGTGAACGGCCGGAACCACCAAAGCCAGCCAAGAAGCTCACCCTCAAATTCACGAGAAAGCCGCCGGCTGGAAGTCCTTAGCGAGGCGTGCTGAAGAGACAGGAGAAATGGTGCAGTGACGAGTTGCAGAGGATGGCATATCTGGTGGAAAGAGTGGAGAGGGAGTCCGAACAGCATTTGATGCGGAAAAGGCATGACTCTCCACAGGTCGATGCGACTGTGCTCGAGACAGACTGCGGGCGCAAACAGCAGGAAGTGGGAAAGAAGCCTTAGCAAGGGGTGCTGGAGGAGGAGGAAGAGCGACTGCGAGGTGCCATTGAGTCGTTGGAAGCACTGATTGCAAGTCTGGAGAGCATGAGGACGGGTGGGCTGTGACATTCAGGTCTTTAGCGAGGCGTCTGGCACTTTTGCATGGGCATATCATAAGAGAAAGGTGCAGCGGTTGTCGAATGAATATCAATCATACTGTAGTGTTTCCTCTGATTGCACCAATGATGATGAACAACATGATGTCCTTCCGAAGCTTTCCACCAGATTCTTTGGCGAAATGAGAGCTTGGTATGGGGCATGGCTGACGGGCTTATGGTAGACGATGCCGGATCATAATCCACCGTGAATTGAAGCATCGTATCTGTGCTCAAATGTCCTGATAATATCTTCTCTCCTCATGCGCGTATTGCAAAACACGATACACGAGCTCTCCATGTTCCCTGCTCATGTCATTTGCCGCCGCCCCGTCGATGCCGAGACCAGCACCTTCCACAAGCGGGGAGCTGCAAAGCTTTGACCCTCGATCTGGCTTTCTACAACGTGTTCAAATTCGACCTCCCCCGGTAGAGCTCCCGCCTTTAAAGAATCCCAGAACTTGAGGCCACATCTGTCCTCTCTTCTCTCCAACCCCGTCAATTGACTTTTGTTGGTACCTGACCCTTATCCTGTCACAATGAGGATCCCCACCATCCTTGCGTTGGGCGCCTGCGCTGCTCTCTCGAGAGCTCAGGGCGAAGAGCTTCCGGATGAGATTGAGCAGGCCATTTCCGCGGCGTCAGCTTCTGCTGCGTCGGCCGGGTCGGCGGGTGCTTCGGTCGCTTCTGGCGCGGCTTCGTCTGTCTCGTCTGCTGTGTCGGCGTCGACGCCGGTGGTCAAGCCGAGCTTCACTGTGAGTTGAGCTTCGTGAGACTGTGGAGGGACTGTACTGATGGATGTTGAATAGCCTACCACATTGAAGGCTCCATTCCTCGAGCAGTTCACTGATGACTGGGAGACGAGATGGAAGGTCTCTCACGCGAAGAAGGAAGGCACTGAGGAGGAGTGGCAGTTCTCTGGTACCTGGGTGGTCGAGGAGCCGAAAGAGCTCCATGCCATTGAGGGCGACAAGGGCTTGGTCCTCAAGGACAAGGCTGCTCACCACGCCATCTCCGCTAAGTTCGGAAAGCCGATCAGCAACAAGGCCAACACTCTTGTTGTGCAGTACGAGACCAAATTCCAGAGTAAGATTGAGGAGTAAGCACGAGGAATGGCATCGACTGACATCTGCATCAGCTGGTCTCGAGTGCGGTGGTGCCTACATGAAGCTCCTCCAGGACAACAAGGCGCTCAAGACTGATGAATTCTCCAACGCCTCGCCATACATCATCATGTTCGGACCCGACAAGTGCGGTGCCACCAACAAGGTCCACTTCATCTTCCGTCACAAGAATCCAAAGACTGGCGAGTACGAAGAGAAGCATCTCAAGAACACACCAATGGCTCGCATTGGCAAGACTTCTTCCCTCTACACCTTGATCGTCAGGCCCGACCAGACCTTCCAGATCAAGATCGATGGCGAGCCACTCCGCAACGGTACCCTTCTCGAGGACTTCACCCCAGCTGTCAACCCCGACAAGGAGATTGATGACGAGACTGATAAGAAGCCGGAAGACTGGGTTGAGGAGGCCAAGATCCCCGACCCAGAGGCAAAGAAGCCAGAAGACTGGGACGAGGATGAGCCATACGAGATTGTCGACGAGGACGCTACCAAGCCAGCTGATTGGCTCGACAACGAGCCCGCCATGATCGCCGACCCCGAGGCTCAGAAGCCAGAGGACTGGGATGATGAGGAGGATGGCGACTGGCAGGCTCCTCTGATCTCCAACCCAAAGTGCGAGGAGGCAGCTGGTTGCGGTGAATGGAAGAAGCCCATGAAGAAGAACCCAGCCTACAAGGGCAAGTGGTCCGCTCCTTACATTGACAACCCCAAGTACAAGGGTGTCTGGGCTCCTCGCAAGATCGCCAACCCCAACTACTATGAGGACAAGACTCCTGCCAACTTTGAGCCAATCGGAGCTGTAGGTCTCCATCACCAACGTTGCATTGATCAGGACTGACAATATGTTAGGTTGGCTTTGAGCTCTGGACCATGCAGAACGACATTCTTTTCGACAACATCTACATTGGACACTCTGTTGAGGAAGCCGAGAAGCTCCAGAAGGAGACCTTCGATGTCAAGAGGAAGATTGAGAAGCAGATTGAGGATGCTGAGAAGCCAAAGGAGCCTGAGAAGCCCAAGTCACCCATGGACCTCAAGTTCTTCGACGACCCAGTCCACTACGTCAAGGAGAAGCTCGACCTCTTCCTTACCATTGCCAAGTCCGATCCTGTCCAGGCTGCGAAGTTCGTACCTGAGGTTGCCGGTGGTATCGCTGTCCTCGCCATTACCATTCTCGCTCTGGTCCTTGGTGCCTTTAGCGGCTCCGCTCCATCCAAGGAGCAGGTGAAGGCAACTGCTTATGACGCAAAGACCAAGGCTACTGAGGCCAAGGACAAGGTCGCCGAGACGGTTGCGTCAGGCGCCGATGCCGCTCAAGAGGAGGTCAAGAAGAGGACTACCAGGTCATCCGCTCAATCGTAGGGAGATGAGTTGGAGCTTGATTGACTAGTAGACTGAAGGCGAAGGAAAGGTGCGCGACTTGAGACGCGAAGTTGCGGCAAGACAGGAAGGACGCATTGTATCACATAGTCACGTAGGCAAGGAGGTCAAGGCTCCTGCAATTGTTCTAGTATCATCCCTATAGCGGACGACTATTTTGGTTTTCAATGCAAAAGTTTACAAGCTTGTGAAATGCCCCACTTTGAATGATGATAAGGACAGAGTTCGAGCGGAAATACTCCACGTCTTGTTTTAGTCAATCACATCATCTCGGAGCAGAGAAGCGCTTGAGACCTGCCATAGCATGAGAGACATATCAAGGGTGATTTCGGAACCAAACATGTCGAATGAATTATGTGGTCGCCGTAAACTGTCTATGAGGCTATTTCGTCCTTCGCTTGCCCCGCGATTAGCCGAGCTCCGCTACGTCTTCTCCACCCTCCGCATCTTCCTCCACGCTTGAAACATCATCTTGACTTTCTTGCCAAACATTCTCACAGGCCAATCTCAACAGATCATGGCCGCGAGAAGGGCAATTGCCGGACGAGCGCTACGGTCACTGTCAACACGATCCGCTCCAGTACGACCATTCTCACTCGCCACTGCAGGCAAAATGACCTCGGCCTCGGCAAGCAAGACAGCTACAAGGAGACTGCACGCTACAGCTTCTCAGTTGAGGCCTGCGGCGACGACCTCTGCTGCTTCCACACCGACCGAGTACCCTACTACCCACGACGAGGTCCAGCAGGTCATCAACACACAGAACTTCTTGGACAACAAGTTTGTCGACTCCAAAGCGACGCAATGGATCGACCTCCACGATCCCGCTACCAACAATCTCGTTACTCGTGTCCCTCAGTCCACTGATGCTGAGCTCAAGGCTGCTGTTGAATCTGCGAAAGCCGCTTTCCCAGCATGGCGCCAGACTTCGCTGCTCCACCGCCAGCAGATCATGTTCAAATTCGTTGCGTTGATTCGCGAGCACTGGGATCGCTTGGCCGCTTCCATCACTCTTGAGCAAGGCAAGACGTTCGCCGACGCAAAGGGCGACGTCCTCCGTGGTCTTCAGGTCGCCGAGACAGCATGCGGCATTACTACGCAACTCACTGGTGAGCTGCTCGAGGTCGCGAAAGATATGGAAACACATTCGTACCGGGAGCCCCTCGGTGTAACAGCTGCTATTTGCCCGTTCAACTTCCCGGCAATGATCCCTCTCTGGTCCATCCCAATCGCTACCGTCACTGGCAACACGATCATCGTCAAGCCCTCCGAGCGTGACCCTGGTGCTACAATGATCCTCGCAGAGCTTGCTGAGAAGGCCGGCTTTCCCCCTGGCGTCATCAACATCGTACACGGTGCGGCCAAGACTGTCGACTTCATCCTCGATGAGCCGGAGATCAAGGCTATCAGCTTCGTCGGATCCAACAAGGCAGGCGAGTACATCTACTCCCGCGCCAGCGCAAATGGCAAGCGATGCCAGGCCAACCTCGGTGCAAAGAACCACGCTGCCCTTCTTCCAGACTGCAACAAGAACCACGCCCTCAACGCCATCGCCGGTGCCGCTTTTGGAGCCGCTGGTCAGCGCTGCATGGCTCTCTCCACCATCGTCTGCGTAGGCGAGACCAAGGAGTGGGTGTCCGAAATCGCCGAACGCGCAAAGGCGCTCAACGTCAACGGAGGCTTCGAAGAAGGCGCCGACCTCGGCCCCGTCATCTCTCCCCAAGCGAAGCAGCGCATCGAAGAGCTCATCGCCAGCGCCGAAGCCGAAGGCGCCGACATCATCCTCGACGGCCGCGGGTACAAGCCAGCCAAGTACCCCAATGGCAACTTTGTGGGTCCAACGCTCATCGCGAATGTCAAGCCACACATGCAGTGCTACAAGGAAGAGATCTTCGGCCCTGTCCTCGTGTGCTTGAATGTCGATACCCTCGAAGACGCAGTCGATCTCATCAACGCAAACGAGTACGGCAACGGTGTTGCCATCTTCACTTCCTCTGGCGCGACAGCCAGACGGTTCACAAAGGACATTGAAGCCGGACAGGTGGGCGTGAATGTGTACGTACCCATCCCCTTTCCCCCCACTCTCCCCCCTTCTCCCCTTCCCTCCTGTAGGACTATGCTAACAAAGCGGTAGACCCATCCCCGTCCCCCTCCCCATGTTCTCCTTCACAGGCAACAAGAAATCCGTCGCGGGCGGCGGCGGCTCGACCTTCTACGGCAAGCCGGGCATCAATTTCTACACGCAGTACAAGACCGTCACGAGTTTCTGGTCGGCGCAGGATGCGGTGGCGACGAAGGCCAAGGTGAATATGCCGACGCAGAGCTAGAAGTCATTTTGGATGAAGGGGAGGGAGCACGGGTCTGTACAGATTGTGTATGTAGAAGTTGAAAGGAGGGATGTACTGACTTGTTGGAAATACAAAATACGTACTGTCCTCCAAGCTCGTGGGTGCTGTGCTTTGAGCTGTGTGGTGTGATGCCAGTGTAAAGTCCACCTGTCTTTCTCTGGAAGCTCTATCATTGCGGTAAGGGCTTTCAGGGCTCGTGACCCGCAGGTCTTTGTTTTGCTCGACCTACAGTACTCGAAACACTTGTTTCCGATCCTTTGAGATGCACGCAGAGCTGGCATTGCCCTAGACTATGCTATTTGGTAGGCGACCTATGTAGGTCTTGCTTGGCCAGACGCGCAGTGGAGAGAGACACGCAAAGTAGATCCTTCCCGATTCGCAAGGCTTCAAGGCCAAAATGGTCTCGTGGGACGGGACACTGAGGTGACCAGAGGGGACAGACAAGGGACGAAATGTCACAAGCAAGTTGAGGACGGGAGTTGGTCCTTGACAAGGAGTAAATTACCCCCTCTACCATGCAGCGAGCGCGGTGAGAGGAGGGAGGAGAAGCTAAGGTATATATATCTGTTTCTTCATCCAAGAATGGTCTCCATCCCAGTCGTCGTTGAACGAGGCTGTGAAGCCAGCACAGCTTCGTCTTTCGCTTCTTGTCCGAACCGAGAGGAATGGGTGAAAGGCTGGTGTGGAAGGCGTTTATGCTGTTGGTTGATTGTCAGCTTGTCTGTGTGGTTGGAGGGTCGATGTGCTTGAACAGGGAATTGAAAGTGCTGCTTTGTGCTTGATGTTGTCCAACCCTGCCTGGGTGTTGTCCTCTCGCCCTGTTGGTACGAATTCTCTTGTCCAATATCTCTGAGACGGATGACTGGGGTTGAAAAGGAAAAGAAACGAGTCGACGCCGTAGCAGCCAGTGTTGGTAGCGGAGCAAAGCAGACAAACCTGAAGAACCCGGAAAGCGCTGAGGTCGTTCATCGTAATCGTACAAACATCCGGAGAAAGAAGCAAGTCGATCCTTTACTTCCCACCAAACATCTTCCCAAACGACCCCAAGCCCCCCAGGCTCCCCAAGCCGCCACCACTGCTCCCTCCCAACCCGCCAAAAGAGGGGAAAGACCCACCAGACTTGCCCAAGAATGACCCGAGGCCGCCACTTGAGCCACCAAGCCCGCCGAAGGAGGGAAGACCACCGCCGGATGACCCACCAAGACCGCCGAACGAAGGCAGCCCGCCACCGGACGAGCCACCGAGACCGCCGAGGCCGCCACCAGAAGAGCCCCCGAGACCTCCCAGGCCCCCTCCGAGACCACCCAACCCACCACCAGACGAACCACCAAGCCCGCCCAATCCACCCAATCCGCCACCCGACGAGCCCCCACCGAAAGAAGGCAACCCACCCGCACCACTTCCACCAGTCCCAGTCCCTGTCCCACTCCCCGCACCAGCAGAACCAGTTGTACCGGGCGCGTCGGGCGTAGTAGGTGTCGACCCACTCCCGCCGGAGCCACCACTACCAGCGGAACCGGCGTTCTGCTGCGCAAACTGCACGGCCTTCTGCACGGATCCGTCCGAGGAGTAGGTCAGATGGGCAGGGGTGATGGCGAAGCCGCCGGTGGTGCAGACGCCGTCGCCGGCGTTGCACTGGGAGAGAGTGGGGATGGAGCCGATTTTGCCGCCGCCTTGGTTTTGGACTGGTGGGTGTTAGTATATTGCACTCGTAGAGGCAGGGGTTAGGGGGAAGGGGAGGTGAAGACATACATGGATTACCAAACAGCAACGCCGCCACGACTTTGTCAGCAGGCAGCCCCTGAGCCTTGACCGCATTCGTCGCGACCATGGCTCCCTGACTGTACCCGCCAATGATGAGCTTAGTGTTGGGGCACTTTGACAGGGCGTTCTTCGCATCGCTAGCCATCTGGGGACCACCAGCGGCGCCAAGCTGGGCATTACCCACAATAGAAGCCGGGTAGTTGGTCGCGACGGTATTGACTGACCCGAGAGCCTGCTTGAGACCTTGGGAGAGAGGGGAGCCTACGGTACCGAGACCGGATTCTGTGGTGCCGCACGCGAAGAGGAAGGTGTAATCTGCGCAACCGCCCGAGCTGGCGTCGCCGCCTGAGCTACCGCCGCTGCCGGTGCTGCCGCCTCCTAGGCCGCCGAGGCCGCCGAGACCGCCTGTGCTCCCGCCGCCGAGGCCGGGGAAGCTGAATTGTCGCTTGTCGAGGGGTGCGGCGGTGGCCATGCAGGCCAGGAGGACCGTTGCGGCGAAGGAGTTGAGCTGCATTTTGGATGAAAGGAGGTTTTGTTGGGTATGAACGAATGTAAAAAGGCAGTTGGAAAGTTGCGCTGAACCAGTCAGGCAGAGATGCAAATGCAATGAATGAAGTGGACCTTGAAGGATAGGACTGAACAAGACAAGAGGTAAAGGGCTTGCGGTTGGGTATACTTATAGGTCTCTCACTCTGGAACGCACGTGGTGCTTTGACCCTGCGAAGACTCTTTGCCTATCGACGGGGACGGCGTGCATCTCACCAATTTTCTGAAACGTCAAACGTTAGATGCAGTAGTGGCTGTCGTCCAGGAATGGTGTCAGAGTAGAGGTCTGGGCAGAATTGCCTCGGTGATGAATGCAGGAGGCGTAGAGAGAGTTTGAGGAAGTAGTGTAGTACCGTTGGGCGGGCCTGTTTGAGGTGTGGGGTGTGTATGCCAGATGTCGATGCGGTGGCACATCCCAGGGATCGGGCCAGGGAGGGTACTCGCCATCGGGGGGTAGACAAGCTTCGGAAAGTATGCGCCGAGATGACTAGAGTAGCCGTGAAGGGGAAAGTGTGGCAAGTGATGCCGGTCGGTGGCTAGTCTGGTCGTGCAGCGAGCCAGTGCTCCGTGTGGTTGAGCAGACTAGTAGGTGTCTCATAGTGAGGATATATTGGGATACAAGCCGCAGAGGTCCGGGCAATACTCCCGCATACAGAAGATCGACCTGCCAAGGTGACAAGCACTTGCTATCGGCGCCTCCCGAGCACGCTTGAGGCTTCCGGACTCAGTCCTTGACCTCCAGGATGCATGCCAATGCTAGATGGCTGTTGGCAAAGCAGGTCGATGCGCGTGATCTGTAGGATGCAGGAGACAAGTGGCTCCCACCCATGGGCCTGAAGATCAAGAAACGATGCCCCATGCGGAAACATCCTGTCATACCAATCTAATCGAATGGTAAACTCTGCCGCAGATGCAGGTACGAGCAGTCGTTCGCACGAACCATTTTCAAGAAGAACGAGAACATACCGAGGCATCTCGACAGGTCGTCTGCCTTGTGGGTCGTGATCGAGGCACCAAGTGGGTACGGATCTGGATGATGGAAATGGGCTGCGGCATCGAAAAGGAGATTCCCAGGGCCTCACGGGCAGACTTTGTTTTGGGATGACCTTGTGGCGGCGTGGGGGATCTCGTGAATGCGCCGGCCAGGGCAGAGGCGGCCGTGGACCGGAACATGAGCTTGACGTGCTGGGAACTAGACAAGGTTTGTTGTGCCAGACACAAAAAGCAAGGTCACAGGCATCGCTTGAGGTTGAAAAGAGGACGGAAAACCCTCGAAGGAAGGCCCGGGCGTCTCATGCTGAAACAGAGCCTGTGACTGGTCTTCCCGCCCCCTTGCCACTGCTGTGCTCTCTTCAACCCGCACTTGGTCGAGCTGGTTGTTACCTCACCATCCTTGTTAGCGTACGATGCGACGCTGTCATGTCCTCTGCACCGGGTCGATTAATCTATTTGACATTTGAGTGACGGCTCTTGACCCCTGCGAGATGAAGCCACCAACCCTGAGGCATGCATCTAGCCATCACGGGCGTGCAAGCACTGCCTGTTCTGTTGGTGGTGTTTGTCTGCACTGGCTCTATCTGTAACCGAGCCTGCGGTCATCATGGTCATGCAAGATGGCGAGTGGGCTTGATCATCCGCGTTTATGCACAACGCTCACATCCTCGCCAATGATGTCTGCAAGTACTGTGCGAGGCCAGCAGCATCCACTGCTTAATCCCTGGTCACTTCTATCCCGGAGTTTTACTCCAACAGCCTGGCCATACTTGATGCTATTCTTGGCTGATACCACTGCACGCAAGCCCTCTCCTGCATGCGGAAGACGCTCCCGATCACCAAGTGGCAATCCACTCTGACCATCCTGGTCATCTACCCATATGATACCCGTCCGTAAGATCCTGGTACTGTATGTAGTGGCCGTCTCATCCGACTATCTGATGCCGAGGCAACTATGCGATGAGCTCCGGTGCTAACTTCATCTCACGCCTCTGAAGCAGTGCAGCAAAGCAGGGAAGCTCATCAGGGCTCATAGTTCAGGGTGGGTGGCAAGCTTTTCATGGCTGGCTTTAATCAAAGACAAGCCTCGTATCGATGCGGGGCGTGATATGCTCCGAATCTCCGATATGCATGTGGTCGTGCTTGCTGTGTTGTTGTGTTCACGTTATCATAATCCTGCTTTGATGCCGAGCCGAAAAGTGGCAATTGTGTCAAAGTCTATTCGACACCAATGTATGAACTCGATGTCTTGTAACAGACACACATGTACGCTGTGGCAGCGTTCGATGTTCGTGATAGGAAGAGACTTTGACCATATCGCCTACCTTCGAGTGTGCTCTTCAACCGGGATGAACAGGCGTCCAAACACGCTCGGAGGCACTGCGGATGATCAAGAATAGCAACGCCAGACCTGCAGGGGCGGATCTCTGTAGGTGATGATTGACCGACCAGGATGTTATTCCCAGCAGCCACATTTGCGAGAAAAGCAAAGAGTAACAATGCAAAAGAGCTCGGATGTGAAGCATTTCCCCATTCGGCTAGCGGAACATGCCAACCTCCATCACCGCCTGACCTTCCCTCCAGTCTCCAACGCATTGCATCTTCCCCCGGCCTTCTCATCGCCCTCACCCTCTCCATCTCGACCCCGGCACCCGCAATGCCATGGACAGACTACATCTGGACCCGCAAATCGCCCGATAACGACTCCACCTCATCCCTCCCATCTCTCCCCTCCCCTCCCCCGTCCTCCCCCTCCTCAAGCTCCTCACCCACCTCCTCCCTCTCCCCCACCCTCTCCCGCCTCACCACCTCCCTCGAGTCCTACTCCACCACCACCGGTCTCCCACTCCACATCCTTCTCCCCTCCGCCCTCCTCACCACCCTCTCCCTCACAGGCATAACCCTCTACAAGTCTCGCCTCCGCCGCATCCCCACGGCGACACACATCCCGCCCTCTTTTCTCCGGCGCCGCTCGCTCTACGGCTACGTCCCTTCCGTCGGCGACGGGGATAATTTCCGGCTATTCCACACCCCCGGCGGACGGTGGGTGGGGTGGGGCTGGCTGCCTTCGCGGAGGGGGTACTTGCTTCCTCGCACGACGCAGGGCGGTGGGGCGCAGGAGCAGGGAGGGGCCGGGGTAGGGCAGGGGCAGAAAGGGCAGAAATTGGAGACGATACATGTGAGGATTGCGGGGGTGGATGCTCCGGAGTTGGCGCATTTTGGGAGGCCGAGTCAGCCGCATGGGCAGGAGAGTTTGGAGATGTTGAGGGGGTTGGTGTTGGGGAGGTACGTGAGGGTGTATTTGTATCGGAGGGATCAGTATGAGAGGGTTGTGGCGGGGGTTTATATGAGGACGCCGATGCCGGTGTTGATTAGGCCTGTGACGGGGGCGTTGGAGAGGGCGTCAGTTGCGTTGAGATTGGTGCTGAGCCCAGTGGAGGTGGTATTGAGGGTGTTGGGATGGACCTGGAATTTGGTAAGAGGGAGAAGGAAGACAGATGTGGCGTTGAGAATGTTGGAAGAGGGCGCGGCGGGCGTGTATGAGGCGAAGTTCGGGAGTGAGTTTGGCGGTGAGCAGAAGGAGAAGCTGTATAGGGATGCGGAGGCAGAGGCAAAGAGGAAGGGAGTGGGTATGTGGGGTGGGAAGGGAGCAAGTAAGGACGAGCGAGGGTGGTGGGCACGATTGTTCGGTTCGGGGAAAGATCAAGGCAAGATTGAGACGCCTCGAGAGTACAAGACCAGGATGAAAGATGCAGAGGAGGGAAAGGCGAAGAAGTGATTGCCAGCATAGCGACATCGTTACGTTTGATACCCATTTCACAAGATCATAGCGGAGCAATATACAGCACATTCTCCAGCCCGATGTGACCGCAGCTCAAAGGGATATGTGACATCTGGGTCAATGTCGTGCTTGAGTGGTAAGTCTTATTCTCTCGCCCGGTGATAACTTGCTGGTAGTAGTTAAGACGTTGGTCTACTGAGGGCGTATGTACCCCATTCACCAATGACCGAGGCACTCCAGCAATAGTACTCGAGAGTTGATCCTGCCGGTGAGGGTCTGTCCAGTGAAGGACTAAATCACGTTGGTGACTGGTCATGAGCTGGCTCTAATTATTGATAAATCACTGGTGGGACTTGAGATTCCATCCTACCAGCAGGACTAAGAATCCGCCCTGTAGAATGGAGGAGGGATTGAGCAGGTGATTATCGGAGATCATCATTGCTGGCTGGTAGCATTTGAGGTCCGACTCTATCAAAGAGGCTAGATATTCACGATGTGGTGATAAGAATGTTGGCAATCGGCCATGGGCGGAGAATTGGTGCTTGCTTAAATATATTCATTCGTGAGAAGGGTGTCCTCCCAATGCAGACGTGAGTCGTCTATGTAATATTACAGCCTGTCGAGACCAAAATCTCAAGGGTATCATGCAACGCCAAACTTGCTATGCTCCAACTGCGTGACCTGCGTACTGTTTGCCTAGTCGCGGCTCTATGCCTTCTCTTCGATCTCCTCCTTCTTGCCCTCCTCCACAGTGGCCTCCGGCGACTTTGTCTTTGCGTTGACGTTCTTCTTCGTGCTCGCCCATTCCATAGCCAAAGCCCCAATGATAAGTACAGAAGCGCAGCCGACGGCGACCTTGAAAGCATCTGTGACGGCGCCGTTGTAGGCGATCAAGAACTCCCTCAAGTTCTCGGCTGGGATTATGTTCCTGATGTTGGTGGCCCCAGCATTGACGATCTGGTGGGCATCAATCTTGATTGGGAAATCGACCAGATTCTTGATCAGGCTGGTGTTGAGGACGTTCTGAGCGACACTCGCAAAGACGCCACCGCCCAAAGTCTGGCAGAGAATGATCACAGACATGCCTACTGGAATGTCCTTGCGCGGAAGAACAGTTTGTGCTGCGATGTTGGGCTGCTGAAGCCCGAAACCCATTCCAATACCAAGGAGGATTTGAAAGCCGATCCAGTGGCCAGCAGGAGCATCGACGGTCCATGTGGATATGAGACCAGATCCAATCGGCATAATAACCGCTCCAGCGATCATGAAAGGCGTGTAGTAACCGAATTTCTGTACCATTCCTCCGGAAAAGATGATCGAGAAGACCATGGCCAAAATGAGTGGGATGAGACGAATGCCGGACGCCGTAGCGCTGATACCCTTGATAGCCTGGAAGTACAGGGGAATGAAGGTGACCAGGACAACCATGACGGAGCCTCCAAAGAAGGTGTACCACATACCACCAGCGATAGAGCGGTTGAAGACGATCCGCATTGGTACCGTAACGCGGTTCTCGGGTCGAATGAATTGAAGGACCCAGAATGTGACTTGGGCGATAGCAAATACTACCAGAAGAGCAATGACTCGTCCATTCGACCATGCATAGGTAGACCCACCCCACTGAAGCGCGAGCAAAAGGCAAACGATGCTGGGCAAGAAAAGAGCGGTACCGAGAGGGTCGAGCTCCAGAAACTTCTCCTTCAGGGATTTGCCGCTGTTAGCGATCGGGATCTCGTGGCGGAGTACGAATAGTATAATTAATACAGTAAGAGCTCCCGGGAACAGGTTGATGTAGAAACGAAATCAGAAGTTAGCTTGTCGTCCTAGCAATGAAGCGTAGGATCACTTACCACCATCGCCACGATACATGGTCGGTAAAAGCTCCTCCGATGAGCGGGCCAACCACGCTAGCAATCCCAAACACGGCACCGATCAACCCCATCGCCAGAGGACGTTTCTCGAGTGGCAAAGTCGTAATGATCAAAATCATACCGCCCGAAAATATCCCAGCGCCTCCCACACCGCTAATGGCTCGTCCGACGATGACGGTGGTCGAGTTGGGAGCAGCACCACAGATAGCCGAGCCAATTTCGAAGAGAGCAATTGAGACGATGTAGGTCCACTTCGGACTGTAATATGTGTAGATTCGACCATAGATGAGTTGAAGGCCAGCGGTGCAAACCATGTATGCGGACTGATACCAGCCTATGTCTGAGAACGACTGGAAATCATCGGTCATTTTTGGAATAGCTGTGCCGAGAATAGTCCTGTCGAGAGCAACCAGGAAGATCGAGCAGTACAGCCCGAAGATGATCAGAACCGCAGCCTTCGTTGATGGGTACTCGATTTCTGACATGGCTTTGCTCTTGACCTGAGTGAGCTTCTCGCCTTCATGATCGGAGTCGGAATTGCTCGATATTTGTGTCATGTTTGCAAGTTGAGGAGGGGGTGGAGCCACTGGCTCTCCTGGTACTACCATGTTGAATGCTGAGTTTGGTGATTAGGTTAGAAAGCTCTATTGAGCTATGAGAGGTGAAGTGAAATTGTTTGTATGATGTTTGTCAGGTATTTGTGAGATGTTTGTATGGTGTTCGAGGAGGGTTTGTGTGGGAGACGGAACAGGAATGTAGATGTATCTTATACCAGATCTTTGTCTACGAAGGACTCATCAAAACCCCAGGCAACATCATGAACATGTCGGGCGGATTTTACAGTGTTCGGCCGATGTACTGACCGTTCTAATAAACGGTGTGATTGGCTTTCTGGGCCAGGAAACGAGCTTGCGAGGGGCTCGAAGTCGCGGAGGAACGTGGTCGCGGAGATTTTTCACGAAAGCTTAGCCGTGAGCTTGTCCTCTGCTGGTCACAGCGGCTCGTAGCCCAGACGCCTTCCCGTGTCGATGAAGTGTTTGATTGGCTCATTCGCACACTTTCCGCTGTCGGGGCTTTTTTCAAGGGCCCGGCCGGTGACTTTACTGCCGATCGGCCGACTCTTCACGCAAGATACTAAACCCCGTAACCTCCATCTATACACCGGGGGTTAGCAGGATGACAAAGAGTGACTGCATTGGGTTGTTGCTGACATGAGTCATCGATATCAGATTCGTTGAATGGTATCAGCAGATCGTGGAAGCTGCATCGATGAGGCCGCCTGTCAGGAATCATATCACACGGTGACTCCTGCTCCGGCATGTCGGCACCGAGTCGACTTTCAACCGGTAGGCTCTTGTTTCCCACAGCTGTGTTGTCGCCGTGTTTCCATTTGATCTTACGGCCGTCTGCTGTGCATCTGATAGGAAGGTGGTGGCACCCGCTGTTGACAGTGCAGACTGGCGGCGCTTGCGATCTTCAGCCGTTGTCTCCATTATGTCACGACAGGGGCGCCAGATCTCAGAAATATTGGCCTAGCGGGGCTTTCTCTTGCCCGGCTTGGGTTTCGGTCCGCATTTGTTGACAGGCTTGAATATCGACCTCCAGTCAGGCGGTACGTTCAGCCCATGTTCATTCACGAGCTCCACGAAGCGGTCGTTGCGAGCAAGATCCTTATCCTTGACCTCGAATGCCTTTTCAAACACCGGTGCCAGGTCATGAGCAGCACAGACACGATAGTCACTGCTCTCGACTCGCTTCTTCATTCTGCGCTCCAGTCGCTCCTCGAGTGTAGCTTGGACCGTGTCTGCGAGAGTATTGCCAGCTGGTAGTACTGTTGACTTTAGCAAGGATACCTCGTCGTCTGTGAAGTATGGTTGTCCAAGGTAGGAGGCATCCACTATTCTATCAAGCCTGGATTGTGAGTCGATATTTTCCTTGAAGTGTCGGAGGTCGAACAAGAAGACAAGGACTCGCCACCACAGAGAATCGTCTTCGCGGATGTCTTGAAGCATAGCCATACTTGGAGGTGAGCTGTCGGATGGATGTTTGTGTACAGCGAGGGAACGAGAGATACTTCAGGTCTGAAGGACCAGTCATGCTACAGCTTTCTTTTTTTGTAGCAAAGTTTGACGGCCCAAGAGAGAAGCAAAGTTGGGATCGCGAAAGCATGCTTCATGAGGACGACTCTCTTTGTGCTTGGAGCATGAAGATGATACCATCATCAACACTCTGGAATGCTAGAGTCACTCTTCGATGTGGAGAAACTTACTACCAGACCGACGACCGTATCGTCAGACCGACACGCTTGCTGTGAGGACAGGGATAGCGTGCCCACACCACACTCTGGAGCTGGTCGTGTCTCAGCATTTTCCAATGTCATCAAGGAAAGCTCTACATTCCCTATTGTACATCCGAACGTGTGTAATCATTGCGCTGTTTCATGTCCATGTAGACATTCGACCTCACCATATATACATATCGTGCCAACATCATTCATCAATACCCTCTCTTCCTCTGCACGACATTCAATAGCTTCTCCCCCTTCTCCCTCCTCCTCAGCTGCTCGTCCAACAATTCAAAGGCCCTCTCAGTGTATGCCTGACCAACACCACTGACATGCGGCGTAACAATCACATTCTTCAGATCCCACAACTCACTATCCTCCGGCAGCGGCTCAGGATCCGTGACATCCAACGCCGCCCCTCCCAGCGTCCCATCCTTCAACGTCTCCACCAACTCCTCCTGATTGATGATCGGCCCCCTAGTAATATTCACCACGAACGGCTTCCTGCCCCCCCTGTCCTTCCCACTCCCCTTGGCCAACACCTCAAACTCCTCCTTCCCAAGAAACCCCCTCGTATCATCCGTCAACGGCACACTCACCAACAACACATCCAAATCCCTCGCCAAAAACCTCCTCAAACTGCCCTTATCCAACCCACTCCACCACTCCCCCGGTATCCTCCCCTCCACATCCCCCGTCCCCGGCACAACCCACCCTTTATCCCGCTTACTCTCGTCCGTATCCCTCTTCCCCGCCGTGAACGCCACAACCTCCATCCCCATCGCGCTCCCCACCCTCGCCACCTGCCGCCCAATACTCCCGTAACCCAACACCCCCAACCTCGCTCCCACCATATCCCTCACGTCCCTGAAGTTCTCCCCCTCTCCTTGATCTTCACCGGGGGGTTTCTTCCCCCACTGATGCGCTTTCTGCAGCTCGTACAGCGCTTTGTACTTGTGGCTGTGCACGAGTGAGGTCATGACGACCCATTCTGCGATTTGGGGGCCGTGGATGCCTGAGGCCGTGGCGATGGTGATGTCGGTGTCGCGGTACAGGGGCGTGTCCGAGATGTGGTTGGAGCCGGCGGAGAAGAGTTGGAGGAGGTCGAGGAGGGGGGCGGAGGAGGGGGTGGGCAGGGAGGCGAAGGTGACGAGGATGGTGACGTCTTTGTAGAGGTCGTCGGGGGAGGGGGAGGAGGAGGAGCTGGGAGGTTGGGAGAAGCGGATCTCGAGGTTGGGGTGGTGGGATTGAAGGCGGGAAATGATGGCGTCGGGGCGGGGGAGGGGGAGGATGATGAGGAGGACTTCTTTTGCTGGTCCGCCGCCCATTTTTGGTATTGGAGTGGGAGGGTGTTAGGGCTGGGAGTAAAGTTGAGGAGTGGTGGGGCGAGTGAATATACGCGGAGTTGTTGAAGATGTCGAGCTACTCTAACATCATCACGTCATGAGCTTCGGGATTTGCTTGCCGGGAGTGCTGCTTGGTGGAATGATTGATATTACACTAATTGTTATTTCTACAAAAGGGACTGTTGCAATCGTGCAATTCGTGGTAGTTTTCTGCCAGCAAATGCGCCCAAAGTAAATGCTCAACAAGCACATTGGCTGCCCGACAAAGAAACGCCATCGGAATGACAGGGATATCTAATCACTGCTAAAGAGTGCAAACAAGTCGTCCTCGAAGCCAATTCTCCTGCTCTAGTGGTCGTGACCGTGATGTGATCCGTCTGGACCGTCCTTCTTGTCTTTGCTCGACGGTACTGGACAGCAGCTCATGTCATTGCCGCAAGTGTCGCCGCAGTCAAGTAGACATGCCTGATCGTGAAGGCTATTCGCTTTGCTGGCCTTCTTGCTGACTGTCTTTGGTCTAGGACTGCCCTCTGAGTCGCTCTCATTGACAGTCGTCAAGTGATCGTGATCGGGATCAAGGCAGAATTCAGGTTGGATCGTGCTGGAGTGAATGCCGTATTCATGTAGACATTCTCGAATCTCGTGAGCGAGCTGCATGTATCGGGCAGAACCCTCGCCCTTGAAGTCGTAGGCGACTTGAACGTGGATGCTTGCAACCAGCTTGGTATCGCTGAGTTGCCATACGTGTAAATGGTGGGCCGAGACGACACCTGGAAGATCCTCAATATCATCCTTGATATCATCGATGCTCAAGCCGATCGGTACAGCTTGGAGGAGAATTCGTGAGGCGGCCTTGCAGAGAGGAATGGCGGAGCAGAGAATGATGACGGTAATGACAAGAGAGATGGCCGGGTCAGAATAGAATCGCCACGACCAAGGTGTGAGCCAGATAATGAGCGCAGATGCTATCACACCCACATTGCCCAGAGCGTCGCCCATGACGTGCAAGAATACACCACGCATGTTGAGGTCACCGTGAGAATGCCCATGTCCACCTCCAGAGGCCGACTTTGGTTGCTTGTGCTTGTGCGCTTCGTGCGAGGATGCCGCCATTGATCCGTAGCCAGCTGCTTGGGTTGACTTGAGTAGATTGTCGTTCTCTGTGCTTCCTTCCGCATTTGGCTGCTTCGAGCTTGATTTGTGTTGTGCGCTTTCGTCTTCTGTGCTCTGATCGGAGTCAATGTCTTCAAGCTTGCTTGCGTCGATAATGGAGCGGCGGAAAGAGGCAGGATTGATCGGTAGGTCATCCACACTAGAGTATGTCCTGGATCGAGATCTCGTCTTCCTATGCTTGTGGAACTTGTAAGGCGACTCAAGCGAAGAACCACCTTGCTGGGCGTCCTCTACAGCCGTTCCATCACTGGGTGGTGTGGATGGTGTGTCCCTTGCTTTTCCCGTCTTTGGCCGTGGCCCGAGCCTACTCTCCGGCAACACGTCTGCAACATTGCCCGACTCATCTGCTGCCTGTATATCTCCAGGATGTACATGATCGGCGTGTCCCTCTTCGGCTTCAGAATGTGGATCCGCGTGATCATGGCCGTGAGAGTGTCCGTGGGAATGTCCGCCGTGGCTGTGACCGTGGTCATGGAAGAGGAAGAGACCGACAATGTTCGATGCGAGACCTAGACATCCTACCACCAATACAAGGACTGGTTGGCTGACTTCTTGCGGCTCGACGAATCGCTGAATTGCTTCGAGGAAGATTGATAGACACAGTGCGACCAGGAAAACTCCATTGACGAGGGCGCCCAGAGTCTCTGCTCGCTGCCACTGTTTACGATATTAGTACTGACACACTGGAGCGCAATTCGATCACAGCTTACCCCATAGGTATACATCTTTGAGCTGGTCTTCTCTTGAGCCACCTTGACAGCCCACAGCCCCACCAGTAATGACAAGACGTCATTCAACATGTGGAACGAGTCTGCCACCAGCGCAAGTGAATGTACGGCATATCCAGTGACCAGCTCGATTAGAAAGAAGACCGAATCTATAGCCAGCAGGATCGAAATCCTCGTCGACTTGGAGAGCCCCATGGTTGCGGTATTGGCAGATGTGTCGTGCCCTGTCGTGTGCTAGCTCCTCTGGCTACTGATATGCGGTTGATCTATTAATGCCCTCCTGGCGCGCTCCCCATTGTCTGACCGGGTCGCGACAGATGTGTTTGGACCTGTAGAGAAGAAGTTGGCAGAAGAAAAGTGATTGCGACCGCGTTAAAGTTTGTCATCCAGCCCTTGGAGATCTAGATGAAGTGTTCCGCAGTTTGAGTCCGTGACCGCAGTGACGGCCGAGGGCGCGGGGCGGGAAAGCGGCCCCTCTCGCCTACCAAAAAAAGTTCGGCCCAAGTCACGTGCTCTGAGGTCGGCGAGCTGCCCCACCGTTCTGTACTCCTATCCGTACAAAAGAGAGACATTGGCATCCTGCTATTTGCAAATCCTCTACAGCTCGTCTTTACGATCATGCGCCCGCGGCACACACTCTCCAGTATCGATGCACCCCTCAGGAGTGCCGCAAAACAACAATCAAGAAAGCAATAGCCCGGAAGAAGAAAACCAGCGACATGATGACAGCGAACGGGAGGCGACAGAAATGTCACCTATCCGGCGACCTGCAGATCGTGACAGCATCATCAGTCTACCAGATCAGCGACCATGGATATCGAGATTCTGGAGAAGCAATATAGCTTTGTCTGTGCCACACGACGCCTGCCGGGACCACCTTGGTGAGTTGCGGCCCTGCACGAGTTCATGCATCTACCCCTGCATCTCTATATCAGAGTGGGTCCAGCCCAGAACCATTCTAACACATCGTTCGCAGCGAACGAGCGCACCTACCTAGGGTATCTCCGCACATCTGTCATGGTCTCCATGACTGGTATTTTCATCACGCAGCTGTTCCGTATCGAGCATGAGCCGGCGCCGTCGAATCGTATCAGGTATTATGATATAGGGAAGCCTTTAGGCGCTACTTTCCAAGCGGCAGCAATGATCCTATCCCTGCTCGGATTCGAGAGGTACCTTCGTCAACAATGGAGCATGGCACGAGGCAAAGCTTGGGCTGGAGGATGGGAGCTGCTCGTCATTGGGCTTGGTATCTTGCTAGTAGGTCTTGAAGGAAACATCAAGTCTTGGAAACTGATCATCACGACAGCTTATCGTTGTGACACTGATTTTGGTGTTGGGAGTTGGAGATTTTGCGCTTCCATGATACCCTTGCAGGACGAGAGGTCTACGTGCCTGCTCAAAATTTGATCTCATCTCCTGTTGTGTCCAGCAAAGAGACCAATAGCCTGCACGTTGGAGATGCCAACATACATACCTACTCACGTGCAAAGCTCTGTTGGCTTGGCTGACCAAGATGCGAGCTCTACAGCAGTAAGTCGACCGGAGCTCCATGGCACGATCCAACGGCCTACCACTCTTCGAACTTCGTTCTCCCAGGGATGATGGCCACTGTATCTCGGAGGTACTTCGCAAGTTTGAAGCTGAAACATCCTTACGAGCTACATCGAGAGTAGACGTCAGAGAGTGACACGACGGAGCCCATGCACATCGAGTCCCCGGCTTTCGAATGGAAGCATTGCCGCAGCTTCTAGCGACAAGATCGTCTTGAACGCGCCAA
Organism: Elsinoe arachidis; assembly: GCA_013372555.1. NCBI lineage: Eukaryota > Fungi > Ascomycota > Dothideomycetes > Myriangiales > Elsinoaceae > Elsinoe > Elsinoe arachidis. Next base: position 503,632 of record JAAPAX010000006.1, on the reverse strand, counting down.
GTTCACGCGGCCAAATTGGTCAAACAGAGCAAAGCTTGGTTCATCGCGCGTTTCATGTCGAATGGCGAACGCCACCACTGCGGTCGAGCGCCCAGCGAGATCGACTTGTTGTTCTCAGCGAATTTGTACAAGAGAGTACTTGTTCCCATTTTGCAGAGGCCTGCGAGGGCCGAAAAAGAAAAGTAATCGCGTGTCCACAAGGGCTATTTCATGCATGTCTCTGTGAGCCTCGGCATCTGACAGATCGCACCACCGTCAGCACATGGTCAGCCGCACGAATAACAAATTTTGCTGCTAAGCCAGGCTGATCCACCAAAGCCCTACATACCGTGCCACGCTCCCTTTCAGCAAATGCAGGTACAGCAGAGTAGAACCGACGCCCAGATCAGTAACCACGCCTTCGCGTATACAATGCATCTGACTGTCGAATGCACCTCAGGCAATAGCGAGTCTTGTGCAATATTCGAATAGGCAGTCTGTCATGCTTATCATCTCCACCATGATCGTCGTTTAAATTTCGATGTCAGGAAATCCTATTTTTACATGGCTTCCTCATTTGTCGGGACTGCCCGACCAACATTTCACCATGGCTACCCTTGCCCGCTACCCGCTTGGTCCGGTCTTGTCACGACGGTCCATGGCTTCTTGCCGGTCCGTAGAGGATCCCGGTGACAGGCCCAAAGTTCCAAACACTATGATTTAATTGCGTCGTTGCCATGTAGCAGGTACAAGCGATGTGGCGAGACGGACGCAGAAAAGGCGTAGCATCCGCCAAACTATTGCATGGCATGCATGCAGACCGAGTGCTCGTCACGCGCGGCAACTCCGGGGACCTGCACTGTTGGGTCAAGAGCGTGCAGCAATCGACTAGTAGCGTGAGCTGCCCTGTCAAATCAAAAGAGCCCAGGAAACATGATCCGTAGGGCACGGGCGGTCCATCTCCACATCCGGCTGGTATGGTGAGCCTAAAGGCCTCCGAGGCCCAAGCCGTGGCGCTCGTCGAGAGTTCGTCTCGAAGATTGCCCACACATTGGTCAGAGTTCGTGTGGATCGACCTTTTGGTCCTCACCTCGAACATGCCCTCGACCGCGAGGGTCCACGGTCCAAGCCTTGAGCACTGGAAGAAAGAATAATCCCAACTTCACCACTGTCTCTTCCTTCTGACAACTTCATCCACGCAACAGGCCTTGCGACCCTCCCACCCTCGGCGCGACCGTACTCGACATTGCAGAGACCGGCGCATTCCCAGGTCTGACTCTAGCCTTGTCTGGAAATCTGAAGTCTTCGCCAACTGTTGGATCTTCCTTGACCAGGGACTAGCGGCGAACCCACTGGTTGTTACGGCAGAGTGTGCATGTCTGCGCATTTTCGCCATCTGATCTGACACTGCTCGGAGTCTAGTGAACCTCTCTTACCGGTCTGGTCTATTGATCTTGTCAGCTTCGGCCTTACCTTCTTTCGTCTTTTGTCACATTTGACCTACCTTTCTTTTCTTTGCTGTCTCTGGCACGCCGATTCTTTTACTACTAGCAGGACCCTTGGACGACCGCGAACGACACTGGAATTTCTGGATCTTGAGCGACAACCTTTTGGACTGTCTGGCAGTGCCAGTCGTCTTTTTCTGATCAATCATGTCTTATAATTCAACTTTAGCCCGGGGATGCGTAAGTACATGAGCGGCTGTATGCAAGTGGCATAGCAGCTGACCTCAAAAACAGCCACCTCCATTCTACAACGCTGTCGCATTTCCCGCGACTGGTGGATGTGAGTGAAAGAATCCGGACTGTATCAGAATACCGTTGTCTAATTTCTCCACAGTCACTGATGCCCGGATATGCTTACCACGGGAACGAACGTTGGGAGCGCTTTGCTGCTTACCATGTCCGACGACACAATGGATCTACCCCGAGTGTAAGTCTAGTCAAGCCACGACTACAACTCAATCACTGACGAAGCATCACAGCATTCGAGCAAATCGCGGACGCTGCCGCATGGGTCAACGTCGTCAGCTTAATAGTACTCGCTTTCGTGCTATTGAGCTATGCATTACTACCAGCACAATACACACGAAGTCACTATCTCAATACCTGTCTGGTCATCTCAGCATGCCTCATCAACCTTGGCTTCATTGTACCACACGCCGCAAGCAGTGACGAATGTGCGAACCCGATCACACCAAACGACATGTATTCTTCAACATCATGCGCTTTCTCCGGGGCTTTCATTCTTGCTGGTGGTCTAACGGCTGTCATGTGGATCTTTGTGCGCGCACTTTCGATGCATCTCCAAATCTGCTGGGATATGTAAGAAGCTGTCTTCTCTCATGTTTTGGCGAGGTACTGACTCTTTGCGCAGCTCTCCTGGCCGAAGATTCTTCTACTGGACACAACTGCTTGGTTGGGCCATTCCTGCCGCCATCTTCACTGCTGCCATTACAGCGACTGGTGTATCATTCCGATTTGGACCTGGAGCTTGCCACATTAACCACGACCATTCCATGGCCGACTTCTGGGGCTGGCTTATCGCCATTGCTGGAATTGCCATTTTCGTTCAGCTTGGCACCATGTTCTACTGCTTCCACGTATATCTGCGCAACATCTGGGCAGACGAGGAGACAGACACTCAGGGCACTGAATCACAACACGCACCGACCTACAACAGCTCGCAAAGAGCTCAGACCGTGAGTGACCTCACTTTTATTTGCGACGAGAAGGTCCTAATTGACTCTTATAGGCTCGTGCCATCTACAACAGGCTTAAGCGTGTGTTGTGGCTTCAATGGCGTGGTTTGGCACTCGTCACATCCATGTTGATCGATGTCATCTTCTTCGCCGTTGTTTTCGTCCTGCTCGATAACTCGACCACTGACGCCAGCGGAGCAGCCCCTTGGCTACAATGCCTTGCACAAAACCCCAACGATGTCGGACGATGCTTCTCCCTCGGCCAAAAGTGGCTTGTCAACCAAGACGTGATTTCCGCCGTCATCCTTCTCCTCTCTGTCATCGGCCCCATTCTCTTCCTCCTCACCTTCCGCCTCTCCTTCTTCACCGGCTGGCGCGAATGGTTTACCAGCCGCTTCGTCCGCAAGCAAGAATTCGTCTCCCTCGACGCCGCCCAACAAGCCCGCCAAAACGGCTACCCCCACCACAACGCCAAAGGCACCATGTTCGAAATGCAACAACCCAACAAAGAATACAGCATGGACAACGACCAAACCACCGGCAGCCCCTCCCTCAGCACAATCGGCACCCCAACAGAAAAGGGCAACCCAGCAATGCAATACTCCTACTCCCAATCCCGCCGCCACAACAACAACGGCGGTGGCGACCCCTCCCACTCCTCCTCGAACAGCGCCAACGGCGCCGCCGCCGGGGGCTACTTCTCCGCCGCCTCGCCGCCCCACTCCCCACAACAAACCTTCGTCCACCCCAACCCCAACGTCGCCCGCTCCCAAGCCTCCAACACCCACCCCACCTACGGCGCCTACTCGCCCCCGCAAGGCTACGCCCAGCCCTCGTCGCCCTCGGGGTCCGGCCCCGTCCAACCCGCGCAATACGCGTATCAATCCGCCTACCCGGCCGTGAGCCCGTACGATCACACGGGCGCGGCGCAGGGCTTCCCTGGCCCGCAACAAGGAGGAGGGGGAGGCGCGCATACCCCGCCGCAGAGCCGGAGTCCGGTCCAGGGCGGCCAAGGGGGTTTTGTGCCTGAGTACGCGCATCAGAATTATCAGGCGGGACCGCAGGAGATGCAGCAGCCTGGGCAGAGCGTGGGGTTGGCGATGCGGTATGATGATAGTCAGCCGGGGCATGTGGTTTATCGGTAATGAGGAGGGTAAGGAGAGAGGAGGGGAACGGAAGCAAGGTGAGGGGATAAAAAGCTGGATCACGGCACATGGACGGAGTAAGGGGTGGGGGCGATTTGTATATAGGATTGGTTGTGGATATGACAGAGATGAATATACCCAGACTCTTATTTCTATGCTGGAGGTTGCGAGAGTTTGTGAGCAGTGATTTGTGAGATTGTGCTGAGGTGGGTTGGGCATGGGAGCAGCGGGGGAGGCTTGTGGTTATCTGGCTGTCTGCTCGACCTCTGGACTTCAGCTGACGCGCGGAAGACGATGGCTGCTATGGAGACTTTTTCGTCGTTGGCGTGGCTTGCGGCGCTGGCTTGGTCTGCTGGTCTTTTACGAAGATGATAAGAACAGACTCAATGGACACAGACATTGGGTAGGGTCAGATAGGGGTGGGTTGGGTAGGTATCGGGTTGGGTTGGGTAGGCATTGGGTAGGGTAGGGTAGGGGTGGGTAGGTACCGGGTGGGGTTGGGTGGGCACTGGGTTGGGTAGGCATTTTGGTAATGTAGGTCCTGGGCTGGGTAGGTATTGGGTAGGGTTGGTTAAGTACTGGGTTGGGTAGGGTGGGTACTGGGTAGGGTAAGTGTTGAGAAGGTATTGACATTGCATAGATTCAGGCATAAGTCGGACTGGCCCTTTGCCATACCAAGGATGTATTCCATGTGGCCGACCGCTGCTAAGTCACCACTCTGGTAGATTCATGTGCCGCTGCGACTTGCTGTATTCTTCAACAATTCAATGGTGTATAACCTCGTCCAAATGCTCGGATCTTCTACCGGACTTCAATCCACTTAGCTTCAGGTCCCTCGTGCAACAAAGTCAGACGTCCCTTCGCCCGACGTCGTTCTCTTGACATCCTCAGCCAATACCGCCCTGTCATACAGCTCTGCAGGCTCGTAGATAGCCAATCTACGCTGCGGTCCGCCCTGGTCCCGCATGACCCTCTTCACGTCAACATGGATATTCTCCAGCTGACGAAGGAGGAAATCCCTTGCCATGTTCCACTGTGGTCTGAAGTCATCTCGTGCATCGCGGGACAAGTCGTAATTGTCTGCGATGATGGTGCGCGACTCTTGCCCTTTGGGTTCTCTCTGGGCGATCCATTCGAGCGATCTTGTTGTGTACTCTGTGCGTATGTTCCCAGGAATATACTTGGAGCGAAAGACGGCTTGTAGGGTTGCGGTACGACCGTTGCGGATACAGGAGACGAGAGGCTGGTACAGTGCTCTGGCGATCTTCATTTCCATGTAGCTTTCGCCGTAGCGTGGGCCTAGGAGGTTGAGATTGATGAGAAGTTCGATCACTGGTATGCCGTCGTTGTGGATGGCAGCTCGAGCAATACCTAAGTAGCCAAACGTGTTGGATGAGCGCTGACTATTGTCCAGGGTGTCTTCCAGCTTGTGATAGTCTAGTATAGCCCTGCGTAGCAAAACCACCTCAGAATCGGAGAAATATCGACGGTCCCAGTCCTTCAAGGGAGTAGTTGCCTTGTAGCTGAAGCATATCTTGGACAAGACGTTGGTGATCACCTCCGCGGGTGCCTCCGAGATCACTAGCGAAGAGACGATTCCTCGGCCTTCTTTGATTCCGAGTTCATCGAGGCTCTGGTAGTTTATCTCACTACATCGGTTAGCAAGTAGCAGATACTGTAATCTTTCATACACAGTGAGCTGATCCATTGGGATCTGCATCATTGTCTTGATGACATCGATATCCTCGACGTCGCGATGCTGGAGACAGTGCCGGACCAATTGTAACTTGGCAGCACTACTCTGATTGGAAAACTTAGTCCGTTCGATTAGAAGCTCCAGAACCGCTTTACGCTCGTCGGGTTGGCTATTCACATTCCCAATCTTCGAAAGTGCCAAGGAAACCATCGTCGTCTCGCCGAGCAACCCGTGCTCTGACGCATCTGACGCATCTGGCATCGAGAGAATCTTCTTTGCAAGTAGCCATTGACCCGCCCTGCAGATTCCCAGTAACGGTGAATCATAACTTAGAGTTGTTTGCGAGAAAAGATCGAGGATGCCGTCGCCCGCATCATGCCAGGCCCAATCTAGGATTGTTTGGGATCGATCAACCAGTACGGCCACTAGTGACCAGAGACCACAGTAGACCGCATCCTCATTCAACGTGACTGCTGAAGATGTGCCAGCATCGGAACCTCTTCCTACCAGGGAAGCCAGAATCTCGTCCCGTGCGTCAAGTGTCACCCGGTTGAGATCGAAAATGGTTTGGACGAGGATATCAATCTCTTTGTCCCCAAGACTACGATTCGGTCCGAGGATCCGTGCGGCAACAGGTTTGATGATGAGTGAAAGAAGTGAACGCACCATACCACGATCGCCAATTGCGACTGCAGCTTCGAGAGCGTTGTCGTCGGATGGTGCCACATGATTAGACGGCGAGTAGTCCTCAATGCTAAGTCGATGAAGATCGAGAGGCTGCAGCAGGTCTTGATAAGAGGATAGATTATACTTTGGTGCTACCCGTTCAGTCGATATAGGTTCGAAGAAAAAGTCGTCCCATTTCTCCTTACTCCACACGTCGCTCACTTCTGCTTCAATCAAGCCTAGCAGATTGACGGCATGATTGACCACGAGCACATGCGGGAGGGTGGGCCGATTCGGAAGATGAACAAAGCATTTCTTGTGCTGGATGAGGCGAGTGTACCCTGCAAGGTCGAAACTGCGGATGAAATGGATCTGGTCGCAGCCATGACGCTGTGCTTCGTCGCTGTGAAGGATAATGTTCTCCACAGTGTAATATCCGAAGATGTCGAGACTGTAATCCTTGCCATTTGAAGGGTCATAAGAGTGATTATCGTGCTGTAGAAGCCGCGCGTTAAATAAAGCACAGCTGTCTTTGATACGATCGTGACTACGCCCAACGAACGTACCAGGCTCACCAAATCCATATGAAACCAGATCGTTACCGGCGAGGAAGAGTTCGCGTACTGATTCGTGGATAAATTGCATCACACCATCATTACCTGGTGTAAGCTCGACCAGTCCTCTTGAACAGTGTAGGAGGTATCGTTCCATATCTGCCTCGGAAATGCTTTCCAGGTCTTCCGGCAGGGATCCTGTGCTGGTGATGATTCCCAAGTAGAGTTGACCGACTTCTAGTGGCTCGTGGGCGAAGAGCACCCATTGCACGCACGACACGAGAAGGTGTTGGTCGTCGGCATCCCGACACAGAAGGTCTTGTAGGAGCTCGTCAATAGTTTGCGGTGTCCGTCGCAACTCTGACAAGAGCTTGTGCTTGTTACCGTGATCGTATTCTCGTTTCAAGGCTTTGACTACCAGCACAACCCAGATGAAGACACCAGAACTTCGCCGCAGTAATTCTCTTTTGATGCGAACGGCCAGAGCATCCTTGCCAATTCTCAGCTTGTTGTCGATGAACTTCTCGATGTCCTGCATGTGTTCCGACTGGTCCTCAACTACCAGCTCCTGACCATAGTTGATCTCGATATGAGGATAATGTCGACTGCTTAAGCACATATAGAGATTGACAGACTCGGAATCAATGGCCTCTTGCAGATCATCTTCGAAGTAGTCCAGCATATCTCGAATATCGTCCTCGGAACATTCATCGAGAGCATCAATGAAGATGATGATCTGTTGGCTACGAAGCTGGCTGATGGCCATGCTGAGCAAGGATTGCAAGACCTCGACTGTCCATTCTGCATTGCCTTGTTGATCAAGGTGGACATTACATGTGTCAAAGATAGACTGTAAGTCTGATCTGATGACAAGAAGCTGGTGCAACAGTGCACGAAAGGTGCCAGATGTGCTTCTCTCGAAACTGCTCCCACGTGCGTTGAAGAAGAAGTTGAGGACGATAGCATTCTTCCGCGACTTTTTGATACGGTTGCACATGAATTTGATAATGGTAGACTTGCCAGTACCGGGTTTGCCTTTGATCCTCAGAAGTTTCTGACGCTCGTTCTCGTCGGGTTCCAGCCATTTTGTCACTTCGGGGCGATTGACGACCCATTCACAGGTCTCTTTCAGAGCATGGCGAACACTTGCCTCTCTTGTGCCCAGTTGGCCGAAAGACAGACTCGCAAGATAGCGTTGCCGTCGGGCGTTCCTGATTTCTGCTTGATGATCTATCAGTGGGCTGAGCGGACCTGGCGAGTTGCTATATGGTCTATCAGGAATATCCTAAGGTGATCGATGCTGCAGAACGAACAGAGTCAAGTTACTGATGACAGTTCCATGATAGACTGAGCCGTTTGCAGTGTACTGTCCTGCCTGAAAGTTCACGTCGCAGTCATTATTGAAGTTCGTGTCTCCCCTCTCGCGAATAGGGATTGGCGACCCGATCAGGTTCCTCGACATTGCGTCCCATGCTCGCTGGTAGTATGGCTTCGACTTCTCATGAGAAGACCGTCGAATCGAGAGGAGAGCTCAGCGCGAGGTTGCTGCTGAGCTGCGCAATCGATCTTTAGCGCCATTGTCAGCAACGCCGAAGCGGTCAGCCGTGTGCCCACGCAGAGTCACAAGAGGTAGTCTGTCTTTCTCAAATAAGCATGCTCGTTGTACGATTATCACCTGTGTGGTATTGTTGCACAATAAGGTCTTGCAATGAGAAGAGAAGTACATCACACGGTGAATTACCGGTTTTCATTATGGCACGCAACCGTCACGTGACCCAATTGAAGAACGTCTCGTGACTCGGACGGCCCCGTAGTCCACAGTAATGAATACCGCTACTCAATTCACGAATGATAACACAACCCGCCTGCGTGCCTTACAGCTCTCCGTGTTCTGGGACATCCTCTTTCTTCTCCTCCTTCATTTCTGACGATTCCCCCGCCACAGGCTTCACTTCAGTGATCACACCTTCGGCCAACTTCTCTTTCCTACCTTCACCCATTCGCAGACCGTCGATCCACGTCTCCAGAGTTTGTCGATCCCATTCTCTGCCTTCAAATCTTTTGATCCACGCTTTCTTGCCATTCACGGCAACGAGGCCGAGGCCGTCGCCTAGGCCCAGAGCTGTACGCACATCCTTTGCGGCTGGGACATGGTAGAAAGGGAATATCTTGCCTCTGGCCGACAACTTGCCATGAATATCAGTGAGACCGGCAAGGGCGTGAGCTGCTTCTTCGGCAGCTGCATCACCTTCTGGCGCAAAGAATAGAACGCTGGTCCCGGCCTTTGAAGTCAAAGCAGCTTGCTTTACATCATCATCGGCGGCCAGCGTTGGTAGTACCGGGATTTCTATCTGAATGGGCTTTTGTGCATCAGGACTGGGGATTGGACCAGGCGACTCGGTGGGGTCATTGATGATCGTCTCAGATGTCTGCGTTGCCCTTGACGAGGCGCTATCTTCTGATTTGTGAGAGGTCGACGCTTTGCTCAACTTGGAGCTGTCAGATTTGGCGGATGCAGACTTTGTTGATTTTGGCTTGACCTTCTTCGGTGCAGGATCCGGGTTAGGCGTGGCGACCGTGGACAAGAACTTGGACATGGCGGCCTTCTCAAGCTTTCCGTCATACTTGATAGGTTCGCCGCCTCCAGCTGGTAGGAGCAAAAAGGTGGGGAACGAGTCTACGCTATACTTGTCCGCGATCTCTGTCTCTTTGTCACGAACTTGGGCGATTGACAGGCCTCCCAGGTAGTCGATAGCCAGTGCCTTGAGTAGCGCAGAGGTTGTGCCCTTCTCTGTGAACAAGATAGCTCGGGGCTTGTCCTTGTCGGCTTCTAGCCATTTGTCCAGGTTCTTTCCCGTCAGGCGTGTTACATGGTTTGTGATCTTGTCCTTTACGGCCTCCACGATACCCTTTGCGTTGCGCGGTCCCTGATACTCTTCCACAACTGGACGTCCAGCCTTCTTTCCAGGTCTCACGATCTTTAGAGTAGGGAAACCTTTGACGTCCATGCTTCCGCAGAAGCCTTTGTTTGGCTCTTCATCGCAATTGACAGCAGCGACCTTGGCGAGGCCCGCAAGAGATTTGGCAGCCTTTTCGTATGCAGGCTTGAGGTTCTTGCAGTGTCCACACCATGGAGCATAGAATCTGTCGGTCAAGGGTGAGAGACAATTCGGGTCGAGGCTAGAGGATTGCCCACTTACTCTACAATCTGATTTCGTCAGACGATGATCATACAAAAACATCTTGTCGACTTACCGAAGTATGATTCGACTGAGCAATCTCCGAGTAGTATCTCTTACCGTCGACCTGGATCACAGGAGAGTTCTTGGTGTAGAGACCATCGGCTGCAGCCAAAGGAAGCAGCACAGCAACTGCGGCCACAAGAGAAGAGGCGGTACGAACCATTGTTGGCGAAGTACAGGTGACTACAGTGTCTCTTACATGGAAGTCGAAGAATATAGCATCGAGCTGACACACTCCGGTCGAGGTACAAAAGGCAATGTGTCCTCTAGGAGGGCATGTTTCTATTGGACTTCGGCTTCGAGACAGTCGAGCTTACCCCAGGTTTTGCCTGTGACCAATCAGAACGGATCTAGTGGGTCTATGGATGGCCAGCCAGTTTAGCCGCTGCCTTGACATGTGCGACTTGTGCTTCACATTGTTTCCTCTCGGATATCACGACCACGAACCATGGCAGCATCACTACCGGCGAAGCTCAAGATACCGAGCATATCGCCCTTTGCAACTCGAGCAGCACAGCTTGAAAAATTCCGACCAATCGTGTCATATTGGTGTAAGTCGCTCGAACCAGCCCTTACGACTGTTCACTGAGGCGCATAGGTAATTACCAGATTGTGCAGCAAATTCTGGGAAAGAACTTGCATGCTATCGACGATGAGTGTCGCGACTTCACAATGGCTCTTATGGACAAGCTGGAGACCGCCAAGAACCAATCGCCCCCTGTCGACGCGATAGTCGATGACATTGCTGCCAAAGCCTACATTGAACAATTCGCCTTGGAGACATTTCAAAAGGCTGACAATGCGATTCATACCGATAAAGCGTCAAAGTGAGTGCTTCCCTGTGACCAGAAACGTTCTGTAGCTCACATATTCCAGACAGACTATCGATACCTTTCAGGCAGCGAGCACATTTCTGGAACTCATGAGCATATGGACGAACCCGTTGGACGCCGAGACCGCATCAAAGATCAAATACGCAAAGTATCACGCACTTCGGATTGCAAAGGCCATCAAGGCAGGTGAGGATCCTAATGCTTCGAATCCCAAGGATGATATACCTCCGGCTCTGAGTCCTGGGCTCGCCACGCCTGGGGATGCGATGCAGGTTGATTCAACTCAACCGTCGTCTACGGACGGTCCATATGTTGCCCCCTCGGTGGAGAGCGCCCCGGATAGTATGCTCCCGTCGCGAACAGCATCCGTCCAGCCTGGACCGAGTGTCGTGCCACCACCTGCGGAACCCTTCAAGCCGGAGCCCGATGTTTCGCCAATCGAGCCCGCTGATGATCCGAATAGCAGGCATGGTTCAGTAGGTGGTGGCTATTTCCCAGAGGTCCCAACCTTCACATCACAACCTTCAGCTCCCACAATACCGACTGCAGAACCAGATCTTGGACCTGCAAGCACACAGACCGCCCCTGCGTCCAATTGCCCGCCAACTGGTACTTCTCAGCCGATGGAATCGCCTCGAGATTTCTATTCGCAGAATCCGCCACAAATACCACCAGCTCCACAAGCCTTCAGTCCTCCTCCAGCGCCTGTCCCGCAACATGCTTCGTTACCACATCCAGCTGCCCCTGTACAGTCTCTTGCTCAAGCAGCCCCTCCGCCTCAAGCATATCAGCCACCTGCTGCTCAAGGGCCGTTACGTACAGACGACGAATCGGTGGCACAAGCACAGAAGCATGCAAAGTGGGCAATCTCGGCTCTTAACTTTGAGGATGTCAATACTGCTGTAAAGGAGCTGAGGATCGCGCTTCAGGCGCTAGGTGCTTCATGAAGACATTTTAATCGCCCTTGACCGGCCGATTTCGGTCTTGATCACCGGCCTCTCGGCTTCAATGCAGCTATCGATGAGTGCAGACACATGCACAAATGCGCCTTGCAAGCTGAGAAGGACAGCTATAGGGCGTGACCACAGCTCATATGCCTCAGTAGGCAACATGACACATTGTATGAAGTAGAAAGTAGCGCACAGCGCCAGTCCATAGCCATGACATAACGATACCACATACATGATCCTTTACGCCTTGCTCTTCCCAATCCCCCTTTCCCCTCCCTCCTACCTAAAGAACCTCCCCACCATCGCCCCTCCTAACCTCCCCGCCAACCCTCCCGTATTAAACGCCCTCGTAGCAATACTACTCGCCTGACTAAACCGATCACACCTGCTAAAAGCCAACGTATTCGTAATCGTCAACACCATCGCAATCACCACCAGACTCAACCAAATAAACCTAAACCTCACAATCGCAACGATCGCCAGCGCCACCCACGCCACAGGCAACGCATACAGCGCTATCCAGAAGAACCTATGGTCTGTCTTGTTGACGGTGCGGGAACCTTCTTCTGCGCTCTCGAATACCCAGTGTGATTCTCCTGATTGTGCGTTTACTTCGTTCCACCACCGGAGACCGACGAGGCGGCGGCCCGCGATGTTTTTGAGGTAGTAGAAGTCCATCGCCAGGAGCAGGATGGTGATGATGAAGACGAGGACGTAGTTTGTTGTGAAGAAGAGGCCGAGGAGGTAGGTGAGGATGTTGGCTGAGGGAGAGGTTAGTTGAAGGTGGGGAGGAGAGGAGGGCTGGGTATGGGAGGGAGGTAGGAAGGGAGCTAAGGGCGAGGAGAGGTGGTGAAGGGGGAGGATAGGTGGAGAGGCAGGGTAGGAGGAGGGGGCGTACAGATGCGGAATCCGAGGAAGCAGAGGAGGGTGATGGGGTGGGAGGAAAGGCGCCAGCTGAGGGAGCCGGGGTCGGGGTTGTCCATGATTACGAATTGGCTGGTCTGCCACGGAATTGGGAAGGAGAGGTCGAGAAGATGTGGGTGTTCAGGAAGCAGGCTGCTGTTGTGCTGGAAACGTGGCCGCGGAGCTTCAATGGAGCTGGTATTGGTAGGGTTAGGGTTTAGCTGCTCTTGATAGCAAGGGGTCACTCCTGAATGTCTGATATTGAACGCCCAGTGATTCTGGAAGCTGAGGCGTACAAAGAGAATATGCTTTCAGGGAACAGCTACCTCTCCACTCCAGAAAGCTTGAGATGTGCAGCTTGTTGTAATAGCTGTCACAATATAGGAACTTATAGCAGAGTCTGGTAGTTAGAGGCGCGGCTAAGAACTAACTACCAGAACTATCTGTTATTCTGATTTTAAGGCTTACAGATTCTGTGTTGATGAAAATACAAGCGAAGCAAAATGATACTCAGATAAGATAAGGCTGTGAAGGACTCAGACTTTTGGCAGTGGAGAGGTAGTACTATAAGCGAGATCTTCTGTGAGGGTGCGAGGACGAATAGGTTAAATTTGTCTTTGCTCTGGATGAAATCTGTTCAACCATCATGCTTTTGATACTGAGACAAAGTCTAAAGCGGCGCATCGCAGGACCCATACTCGTCACAGGTCTCCATCTAGACCCACCTCCTCAGTAGAGTGCTATTCGCAGCCCCAGCAAATCCTCGGCCCTTGGTATTGAACCAGTTCAAATACTGGAACATACTAGCCTTGGGATACCTCTCCAAGCTGGTGTAGTTGACATACTGAAGACCAAACCTGACATCGTTACCAACGAACCACTCAAAGTTGTCAAAGATAGCCCAGCCCCATGCACCAGTGACGTTCACGCCGTCGTACACTCTCGCAGCTAGGATGTTGTCAAGGTAACCCTGGTAGTAGTCCGCTCTGCGCAAATCCCACTGGATTGAGCCGAGATTGCTCAGAGAGCTTTCGCCAGGCTCGGAGAAACCGAATTCGGTGACGACGATCTCAGGAACGGTGGGGAAGAGCTCCTTTGTGATCTTGTTGAGGTATTTGCGGACACCGGCAGGGGCGCTGGTCAGCCAAGACGTGCCTGAATCGGATGCGGGCCCGCTGGAGAAGCCGGCGGGAGTGATGGCGGAACTACCTGCACATTCGGGGTAGCCGGGGTATGAGCTGTTGGAGACGCATGCATCTTTGTCCTCGATGGCGCTGGCATAGTATGAGGTGTACCTATAGATTTCAGTGAATGAATGCAGCGTTGCGTTCAAGCAACTCACGGATCAATGGCAAAGAAGTCACAGCTGCCCTTCACAAGCTCACTCTCCTCGGCAGTAAAGTTTGGCAGCAAGTCACCAAGGGTATTTCGGAGATTCTCTGGATACTGGCCATCATTCCACACTGGGTTGTTGAACCAACCAATGGAGTAGTCATACTGGCGCTGGGCAGCATCGAGATCAGCCTCAGAGGTGGTGTTCGGCTCGAAATAATTCCCGCTGTTCTTGAAGGTGATCTTATGTCGTCCGCCAAATTCGTTCTTGTACCACTTGGCAACCTTTGCGTGTGCAAGCAGGGTGTAGTGACCACAAAGGAATCTCGACTGTACTCCACCAGTGATGTTGTTGTATGCAGGGTAATACTCGCCAGCAGGATATGTGGAGAACTGCCAATTGCAGTACTGCGGCTCGTTGATGGTGAACCATTCGGTAACATACTGGTCGTATCTCTGGATGATGAAAGTGGCGTAATTGAAGTAGTCATCAATGATCTGCCTATCATTCCAGGCGCCGTACTCATTGAACAGTGCGAGAGGTGTATCCCAGTGGAAAAGTGTCATGGAAATCTGGATCCCATTCGCAATAAGCTCGCGGACCACATCATCGTAATGTGCAACTCCGGCTTCATTGATGGGACCCTTGCCAAATGGGAAGATACGAGACCAGCTGATGCTGGGAGTGAAGGCGGGAATACCGAGCGCCTTGAGACGAGCGAAGTCTTGCTTGTAGAGGTAGTAGTGGGATGCAACCACGTCACCGTTAGTGTTGTCGGCGATCAAACCAGGAACTCGATGGGTCAGCAGGTCCCAGATGGATGGACCCTTGCCCTCAGCGTCAGCAGCACCCTGTGATATGTTAAGCTCTGCACAGAAATGACCAACTTCAGACCATCTCACCTCGACCTGATAGGCGGACGATGAGACGCCCCACATAAAGTCCCTCGGCAATGTGTAATTCGAGAGAGCCGGAATATAAGGCGGAACGAGTGGATGGAAGTTATCTGGATCCGGCGCAGCATATGGAGTGGCCTCTGGCGTTGGTGTCACTGTGGTTGTGATCGGACCTGTGGCGATGGGTCCGACTTGATCCCAGAGAAAGGCCAGCCTCTCGTTCGAGAAGTCAGTCTGCCGAAGATAGGTGGAGGTGGCAGACTGGTCATATGTCGTTGTAGTGTATGTCGTCGATACTCCTTGAACTGGTGGGAAGCTGACCGCGCCTGAAGCAGTGGTATTCTGTGCTCCAGCAAGACCAGCTGCCAGTGCCAGGACGGCGACTGGTGTACGGACGTTTGGAGAGAGCATCCTGACCATGCCTACTGCCAAGATATTATGTAGAGGAATGCCGTACAACTTGACCTCGCGTGTTTGCATATCTCGCGACCAGACCTACCTTTATAGTCCCCAGCATAGTCTTGTCCTTGGTGACGAGAAATGAGCTCATGCCAGTCCGATGAGCCCACCGGCAGGATAGGCAGGAATTGATGGACAGACAGAAGTAGGGTAAGTGACGAGCCAATCAATTCAACACCGTCGACCCGCCTGGAGAGGGGTTCTTGAAAGATTGACCGTCTTGGGATGTTTTTCAAGCGGCTTGGTGGACGGAGCAATGTCCCCGCTCCAAATTGAGAACCCCACACGTCAATGCCTTGTGCTTGCTTGCGTGTAGATCGCATTTTATTGACCACGACCCGCATGGAGATCGACAATTGCTTCTCAATAATCTGGTTCCAGCGGCATGGACATGTGCCGAGTAGTTTGGACTAGTAGTGTAAGTGTCTGCAATGTCAGTGCAGCCGGTCTTCCGGAACTATACCATACCATTGTCGCCGGAGAACCGACATGGTCAGAGGCTTGCGGCTGTCTCTGGATGCCGGTGGATCCAGGTGAAAATTACAGGGACCTGCTAAATAGAGCCCTACTTGGACCCAAGGAAGTCTGGATAATAATTGGTTGCCTGTAGAGCACGTCTTTGGCGAGGCCTGCACCGAGTTGATCGCTGTCGTCCGCGACTGTCTGGAAGTCGGAGAGACAGATGCCGGCGATGCCATGGCATTTTTGTTTTGGTAGAGGAGGCTAAAAAAATGATTGAGCAGTGTGATCACGAGCGTCACGTGATATGCCTCTGGATTTGTCTCAGGGTCGAGCTCCTTGCGGCTTACAGCATCCGAGTCTTGTCATAGCAATGCTGTAGCTTCCGAAGCATAGGCGACGTGACTACCAGCAGGGCGCCTGCGGGTGTGTGTCTTGTATAGCTCGCGTGGGGGGCTGAATGCTGGTAGTAGGCTGCTTTGCTATGATGCTCGACTCGTATCGCTGTCGTGTGGACAGAGACTATGTGTGTAGTTACGCGGTGCGGATCTGAATACGCAAAGACCTGCTTCGTGCATGGTCGATGCATGAAATGTCAAAGGTCGACCCTGGTGGGCGGCATTCGGCGATATCGTGTCGGTGTGGGGTGAGGCAGCACTGGCCCGCGAGGGAAAGGAAAAGCACAGACATGCGGCTTTGAACCCTCCCACGCGACTCATTGCAAGCACTTCGATATCAATCCAGATAGAGCTTCACTCTCGCGACCCTTATTCACGATCAACGACATGCCTGCATGACTCGACAACGCTTCAATTCATACTAAGAGTCCGCTGTGCGGCCTTTCCTTCATGAGCAGTCATTAATTGCATCGGTCATGTCGCTGAGCTGTAAGTATTGACCTCCCGCACATGTTGGCTCCCACTGGCCGTCCTTGGATGCCACATCTCATGCAGATGGCGCATCGGCTTGTTGAGTTCTACAAGGACTGATACCTTCGACAGAAACATTACCTCATCCTCGCGACTCACACCGACCTCCCCTTAGCCCAATCGCCCGATCATTTCCATGCGACTGACCTTTCCACTGCCTTCTCGTTCGTGCGACTCACGATCGGTACCCTGTCATTATCATCTTGACCTGGAGTCTGGCGTCACATAGTCTAATCCAACATGTTCTGGCGGTTCGGCGGATATACAAACATATCCCAGATTGACAGTGTCCTCGACAAACCCGATGTCACTGTAGAAGAGCTTCTCGACGAGAGTGACCTGATACAAGAGATAAAGCAGCAGAACTCAAAGCTCATCGAGTTTCTGAGGGAAGAGCCTGTCCTCAAGAAGCTTCTCGAATATGTGGTAGCCGACAAATCACAGCCTGCAGAACGGCCGGAAACGATTGACGAAGAAGATGTGTCCACGGAAAAGCAAGAGAAGGGCAGAGGACCCGAAAAGAGTGACAAGTCTGACAAGAGTGGTGGAAAGATTGGTTTCTTTGGACGCTCGAGATCAAGGTCGCAGTCCGTAAGCAAACACGATGCGGAAAGCGACGAGGAAAAGCAAGAGGCTCAGCGTAAGAAGTATGCCTACGTTGCTTGCGAGGTTCTCTCCTCCGAGGTGTGGTCAATCACAGAAGCTATGCTCGAGTCACAAGAACATCTTCGAGATTTCTGGGAGTACCTTCGCAGACCTGCACCCCTCGATCCTGTCCAGGCCGGTTACTTCACAAAGGTCAACGACAATCTCCTTGACAAGAAGACTGAGGAGATGTTCCACTTTCTCAAATCTCTCGACGGCATCGTACCAGAAATGCTCAAGCACGTCGACTGTCCTATGGTGATGGATCTTCTTCTCAAGATGATCAGCCTGGAGAAGGCCGAGGGTGGTCAAGGTATTGTCGACTGGCTGCAAGGTCAAGGCCTCATTCCAATTCTACTTTCATATCTTGGACCCGACAATTCTCCTGCAACTCAAACCTCGGCTGGCGATTTCCTCAAAGCTATCATTACCATATCCGCAAATGCAACAGGACAGGATCAGACAGTCATTGGTCCGAACGAGCTCACAAGACAATTGGTGTCGAAAAAGTGTACTACTCAATTGATTGAAGATATGCTTACGGGTGGAAATCCTCTTACCGTGGGAGTCGGCATTGTGATTGAAGTCATTCGCAAGAACAATTCAGACTACGATTTGGACAACCAGGTCGGCCCAGAACCGAGGACCACCGATCCTATCTACCTGGGGACTCTCCTTCGTGAGTTCGCACAGCACATTCCGGACTTTATGAACCTCATCCGGAGCTCGAGGTCGAATAAGCCCGGGCTCAAAGCTGCTTTCGGCGAGCGAATCGAACCCCTTGGATTTGACAGATTCAAGACTTGTGAACTCATGGCTGAGTTACTGCACTGCAGCAACATGGGTCTCTTGAACGAGCGAGGCAGCGAGACTGAGATGCTGGCACGCGACGCGGAACGAGAACGGCTGAAAGTGGAAGGCAGACTGACTCCTGGTCCACACCCAAATGTCGAGTCCGATGAGCCATTCGCCAGTAGTGTAGACAGCCATGGTTTCCATCATGCTCAAGCGCCAGACGACGATTTCGGCCAATCTCCTGAAAGAGTCAATCGTTTAGAAGTTCAGAACGCGACAGACGAGGATGGCTTCGAAAAGGTGGCTGTCCCTGAAGCAGAGGCACTACCGGACGAGGTCACTTTTGACGAATTGAATGAGAAATCTGAAGAGTCGACACTTCCACCACCTCCACTGAACCTGAGCAAGGATCCCGAGAAGGAAGCCGAACAGCTAGATCTGGAAGACATTTCCATGGACGATGACGACGAGACAGACGAAAAGCCCAAAGAGAAGCGTCGTGTGTCATTACTTACCCAACAAATTCAAGATCAGATCGACGAGACCGAGGTAGATACCCCGCCGAACGAGCTGGAGGCGACAGAGCTTGTAGACGCGCAACGGACGGAGAAGGGTGCTGCTCCACACCCTGAAGACAAACCTGCGCCACTGTTCTCAAACAAGTCGAGTCCGACAAAAGGTGTCGATCCAATCTTGGGAGGCAGCTCACCAAGTGATGAGGCAGAGCCAGGAACTCATAGTACAGCTACTTTGCAGCCCGACACACCAGACCAAGCTGCAGCACAGCGCGATCAACATCCGTATGAGGTGGATGTTGATGGACGGCCCGTTTGTGGAGATTACCTAAAGATGCAATTTGTCGAGCATCAAGTTGTTCCGACAATTCTTGTAAGTTTGCTGCTCTTCTCTACCACTCTGCCTTTACTACTGCCCCGTTACCACGATGTCGTTGATAGTCTTGCTAACATTTCAGGACTTCTTCTTCCGCTTCCCGTGGAACAACTTTCTGCACAATGTCGTTTACGACGTAGTCCAACAGGTGTTCAACGGCACTCTCGAGCGAGGATATAATCGAACACTTGCGCAGGATCTCTTTGTGCCGTCGAAGTGCTCTGCTCTTCTCTCCAAGGACGACGTCACCACTCGCATTCTTGCGGGTCAAGCTGCATCCGACAAGTCGCAGTCGGAAAAAGGCATGAGACTCGGCTACATGGGTCACTTGACGCTCATTGCGGAAGAGGTGTGCAAGTTCGCCGAACGACATCCACCAGAGCTGCTTGGTGAAGAAGTGATGAAGAAAGTCACGCTTCCCGAATGGGCCGAATACGTGGAGGGAACATTGACGGAGACCCGAGACAGAGACAACGCAGTGCTCGGAGGTGTACGGCCAGAGCAGAACATGGGCATCAGGGGCTTGGGCGGAGCCGGTCTGCTGGGCCAGAGTGGTGGCTTCGGTGGCAACAGCACCGCTTTAGCCAACGCCGGTCTTGGTACACCGAGCGACAGTCTCGCCCTCCACGACGGCGGTGAATACGAAGGCGGCACAGGCACAGGTCTGCTGTCAGGATTTGGCGACGGCGATGACGAAGAGGACGAAGAGGCAAGCGAGAAGCGCAAAGCAGTCGACGACGACGAACAGGTGGGTGAACTCTCCTTCGATGACGACGACATGAACTTTCGATGAGCAAGCATGGCCCGCGCGAATGGTGGAGCGAGACACCCAGCAGGAGAGGAGAAAGGAGAAGCACAACACATACACAAACAAACCGAGTGGTCCACCATATCCTCTCGATTTCTTGTACAGAAAAATGAACAACGACCCTTTCTCCTCCCTCTGCGTTTCTCCTCTCCATTCGCGTGTGCCCTTCATCTCCCCATCCGTCTTTCCCTGTCCCCTCTCCCTTCCATCACCCTGTTTCCCCCGGTACGCACCCCCCTCACCCTCCCACCCTCTCAGAACCCCACTGACATTCTCCTCTCTAGCCGGCCCCCCACCCCCCAACGCCCACCACTCTCTCCTCCCCCCCCTCCACCCTCACCGCAGAACCCACCCCCGCCCCCCCCGCCAACAACAGCACCGGCTCCATCGTCCCCCCACTCAACGTCCCCCCCTCGCGAGCCAGGCGCCAACTCGCCGCCCGCCTCGCCGCGCGCCGCCGCGAAGCCGCGCTGCTCGAACTCGAGCGCGACCCGGACTCCGCCGATACATCCGCGCTCGAAGTGACTTCTGAACTGAACCTGGGTGAAGCACCGGGGAATGATACCGTGGGATCGATTGGGTTGCGGGCGAGGGCGGGGGCGGGGGAGGGGGGCACGGGCGCGACGCAGGGCGCGGGAGCGGGAGCGGGGGTGAGGAGTGAGTTTGATGATGAGGACTCGGATGGTGAGTCGGGGGATGACGAGGGGGATGAGGGGGCAGGGACGGAGGGGTCGGGGGAGAGTAGTGGGTTGGATTCCAGCGATGATGAGGGGGAAGCGTGGAGGGGGGATAGGGATGGGGCGGTGAGGAGGGGGGATGAGTTCGACTTGGATCCGGAGGGGGAGGACGAGGAGGAGGAGGGAGATAGTGAAGGGGAGGAGGTGCAGATTGCGTTGGTTAGGAGGGGAAGTGAGGAGGGGAGAGCCAGGGGAGCCGAGGAGGGGAGGGGGATGAGGGGCGGGAGGAGACCGAGTACCACTGAGGCCAAGGTGAGGAGGCCGATTGATGATGATGAGAGTGATGGGGAGGATGAGGAGGGGAGTAGTGGGGAGGATGTTGTGGAGATTAGGACGCGGAGGACGAGTTGAGGGGAGGGAAGAAGGGAAGGGAGGGGGAGTTTGCATTGGGATAGGAGTGTAATATAGATACCACGGGAGTATGGGGAGTGCAGAATTGGATTGATTCGCTTTTGCTACGCTTTACTAGTGCGTGGTATATGCATGTCTATGTACGCTCGCGTTGGGCGAGGGGGTATATTGTGGCCGGGTCATGCCCGGGCTTTCTTCATGTCTGAGTGGCGTGCTATGCTGCTTTTGCCCTGTGAATGCTCTACATCACCAGTGACAGATACCTCCGTCGCTGTCATCTACGCTCCACACGCCTGCAAGACCGACAATCTCCATCTCTCCGCTGGCGTGCTCGCCCATCTTGCCTAGCCGTACACCGTTGCTGATGCCGGGACCATTACCCAGCAGTCTTCTCGCCCAGGCATCGATAGCAGGCTCGCCGGTTTCATCTCGTGCTTGCTTCAAGAACGGTATCAAAGCCGTGCCGCCGGTCCCTCGAAGGCCATCCTTCTTGCCGTTGCTCGCTTTGCGGTTTGCAAGATTAACACGGTCATATCGTGGCGCTTCCCGTGGAGAAAGTGATCTCGAGTGTGATCGCGACTCTCTCGACTTGACGATAATATATCTGCTGACCATCTGGATGTGTTTATCGCGGAACGTACGGAGCATTGCCAGGCAAGCGTCGTAGGAAGTGGCAAGCTCTCGATTGACTTGATGATCGCGAACAAAAGATCGGATGTTGGCGATCGTCTCTACGTGCCGGAGGAATCGGGCGTGGGGACCAGGCATGTATGTCCGCATATCGTGGATGAAGTTTTGTGGAGGCGCTTGATCGGCTACGATGGTCGTGTGTGGGTCCGACGTCGCAGGCTTGATCGCGCTTTGACCGGTCGGACGATGCTCGATACCCAGAACAATGTCGAAGAATTGAATGAGAGCGGACTGCGCGTTGCTACCGCCCGAGTACTGCACGTAGGTATCGTCAGATGAGCCAGTGTCAAAAATGACACCATTGGGTAGACCCGCATCCTTCATGTTCTTGGATCCCGCAAGGAATGGCCGAATGCGATGGTAGAAGACATGAGGGTCGCAATTCTCGTACATCCGGTTCAAGAGCGTCCCAAGCTCGTCCAAACGCTCCGCAAATGATCGCAAGCACTCGGTCACCACGTCTGTCTGACCATACCGCGCTGCCTCGATCGCCTCAAGCATCAGCGGGATGATCGGAGCACCCCTCGCCTCGATCGCAACGGACACCAGGTAGAACCACGACTCGTCCAACGACCCCGTGAACGTGTGCAATGTCGACAGGTTCTCCAGGTCATCGACACCCTCGTCTGGGAAGATCGGCCGCCAATTCCACAGACATACTCCGGCGTAAGTTGCGACAAGCGGCAGCTCCAGATGGCTGCACGCCGATGTGAACGGTATCGAGATAGACTGAGGTACTCTCTCACTCGGCGTATCGCCTCCCCAAATGTAGGCGTGTGAAATGAAAGCCAGTATCACATATGCTCTTCTCCACTCTTGGTCTGTTTTGAGGTAGTCTGTTGACAAGACTGGAAGGTTGTCCACGACGCCGCGCAATCGCTTGCTAAGGACCAGAGGCTGGAGGTTCTGGATGACATTCTCCCATGGCCTGTAGTATGGGTCTGGCAGTGTTGCCAGAGGCGAGTCGGTGGGCAAGAAGCCGTTCACATCCGAGACGTCGTAGTCCTCCAGTCGTGGAATCGAGGGGATCATGATGTTGATGCAGCAGCTTCTGGCGCTGTGCGAGCCGGGGGTGTGAGAGGCTGACTCTTTCTGCCGTCCTGGTCAACAGTCCAGCGACGGGGAAACAGTGGTGAGTGGTCGTGTGCTTGCTCAGCAAAAGTCAATTGGCGGGTGAAACAGGAGTGATGCGAAGACCAGGCAGGCGAGACAAAGAAGTGGTCGCGGGCTGAACAGAGTGTAGGTTGAATATTCAAATTGCCTCCGAATTACGATTAGAAAAGAGACGCGGACTTAGGGGATTGGAAAAAGAGGGTGGTGGTGGTCTAGAATGAAGTCACGGATTTCTAATGGACGCGGCGAAAGAAATGAGAACCCCGCGGATGGTCGGTTGAGCCTTTGAGGTGGGGGAGAGCAAGATTCGGGAGTCGCCGGCACTCGGTTCAGTGGCGAGAGATGGGCTGACGGATGGACGAAAGGTCGGACATGCTGGGATGGCGATGATGATGATGATCGATGGACTGCCAGCTGCTCCCTAACTCCGGTTAATTCGACTTACCCTGATGGTTGTGATGATGCCCTCGACTGGAAGCACATCGCATGTTGTGGTGGGACACTTTTCGCCCCGACATCGGCAAGTTGAGCAAATTTGGAGATGCAGATGCAAGGTCGACAGGCGGCTCCAGATCGAACACACTGCCGGTGCCTTGGCCATCAGATCTCATTTCGATTTTGGAGAAGTGGCAGGTTCTGGAAAGACACACCTCCAGACGACGATTGGGGTTGACCTGAGATCGCTCGTTCAGATCTCGGATATGATCTGCGTCATCTTGCAGCCATGTCAATCTGAATCTCATTCACCCCGCCTGACGATCAAAGCTTCGCCCGTTCACCAAAGAATCGTGTCTGATTTGACCGCCTCATCGAACACGTGATATCGCTGAATGCATGAACGCGACGCCCATTGCCGCCCGAACTCCGTCGTATGCTATGGTTTGGTATCAAAAAGCATCACCTCGTGTCAGTTGGGTTGACCCTAGCATCAACTCCGTCATCTTCCTTGCCAGCACTCAGATAGTCTTCTCTTTCAGCATCCTCATACTCGCCAATCAAATCCTGTACAACTTCTTTTGCCGTATCGAATTCCCCGAGACCATCTCTGAACGCCTCTTGCTCTTGGTACGGCTTCAAGAAGGCATTTCTCTTTCTCAACATGTCATATTGAGCCACTATCCGCTTAAACAGAGTGACCACTCCTGTATGATTCGCTATCATCAAGCCCGAAACGCGAGGTGTATGTGGTCCCGTCGTGTAGGGCGATGTCCTCGAAAGCGCCACTTGAATGGATGCTGGACCCCAAGGGATGAATGTGGCAAGCCTTCTCTCGCGAATTCGAAGGAGAGACTTATGGACCTGCGATTGTGAGTAAATTGATGGTTCTGTCTGTTGTGGATGACTTACATCAGTCGGATCTGCGTCGCCCATGATGATGTTGAGTATCGAGATGTAGCAGCTGTTCTTTCCAGGGCTCACGCTGACCATGCGGTTCTTGGGCTGCAGCAGTCTTCTCATCACATCCAGGACGGTTGTCTTGCGGACAGTCTTTGCCGCCTCTACATTGTCTCCGGTGAATGGCGTGTAGCTTGTCTGCAGGAAATGACATCTAGGTGTTGGTACCAGACTTGCGACAATACCAGTCAGATCGTTGTGCATATATCCAGGATATCTCAAGGTCATGGTGCTTGCACTCATCACAGTGCTGACCAGCTGATTCGTCTGCTGAAACGACGGCTCCTGGACGTGGAGAGTGTCGGCAGCTATTCTCGCGAGTGCTCCGTTGTCCAGCACCATGACGCAGTCGGCATTTTGTGTAAGTCGTCTGAGCGAAAGCAAAGAGTTGTACGGGTGTACCACCACGCTGTCTGAAGCTTGCGTGTCAGGGAACACCGAGTATGTCTGTATGAGCTTCTTCGGAAATCTGTCATTCAACCTCTCCAGCAGGAATGATCCCAGTCCGGATCCAGTACCGCCTGCTATCGAATGAAGCAGCATGAATCCCTGCCTTTGTCAGCTTCTGTATAGCTCATTGCTGCATGATCGCTGACCTCGAGACTGTCGCTGCCGTCCGCTTCCCTGTCGATCATATCCAATACCTCATCTTGTACCGTCTCTCCTAGCGAGTACCCCGCAGCCCAGTTGTTCCCTGCTCCTGTGCCCTGCTTGTATACATAGAAGTTCTCCGGATTGTAGATGTTCTTGTATGGTCCCGTCTGGATCCCATGAATCACACGCGGCTCCAAATCCAGCAGGATCGCTCTTGGGATGTATCGTGTATCGTCCGATTGGTAGAAGAAGACATCTTTCCGGTCACCGCCTTCTGTCGCAAAGTCTTCGAGGTTGCCGTCCTTGTTGATACCGTGCTCTTGACAGAGTTGTTGCCAGAATTGAGAGCCCACTAGACCGAGGAATTAGACATGAGTCTCCAAGCCAAAATCGCCAAAATGTGTATATTCCTCGTCCACGGACGGAGGTGTCGAACGTACCGCTATTGCCGCACTGGCCGGCTTGCAGCGTGATTATTTCCCTGCATTGTCAGTGGTTTCCGTGGAAAAGTACCTTGTATATCATACCTGGGCATCCTTGCGCAATCGCATCGCTTGTAATCGTATGTGTGTGCTTAATATGAGGTGGGGGACGCGTTTCACGCGTTTGATATCAAGGTGGGGAACTTCGCAGAGCCGCACTGATCGGTATACATGCAAAGCTGACCTTCACACTCGCTTCACATAAGCAGAAATGATGCTACGTTACATGGGGGTACAGTGAGTATTTCTGGCTTTCTCACGACTTGTCTTCTTATTCACTGCTTTCATTATGTCGCGGCTTCATCGACCGGACCTTCGGGCTGTTCCCTGACACTCCAAAGTCTGGTAGTAATCAATCATGTATTGCTCAAATCGTGTATGGTCCCATCTAGGCCTCGCTCAGATAGGCCGTGCCTCGAATTGTCGCTTTGCATAGTACGAGTACACTTCCGCCAATCGCCATCTGAAATGCTTGCCCTTCCAGATGAAGACGGCCGAGAAGGACAAAATCAGCAACCCGATCGCCCCAATAGCGTTGAAGACGTTCGGAATGCCAGTCCTGGCGATCCAAGCTGGCATGGCAAAAACAAAAATGGTGCTGAAGGTGTTTCGAACGATCGTGACTGCGGTAAGTGCATCACCGACGATTTCTATACAGTGTCAGCGCATCACTTCGATGCACAGCGGAATAATTAAGACTTACCATTGTACGCATCCAACAAGTATGTTAGCGCCAGGGACATGATCGGAGCAGCTCCAAAATTTGCCATACCATAGGCCACGGCAACCTGCGGCCAAGGCTTGCCACCATCCAGGGCGTAAGCAAACCACCAAGCCCCAGCCAACTGGAAAGGGATGAACGGCAAGAAGACCCAGAAACGCATTTCTGGCTCGTAGATGCCACCATTACGCTTCGATAGGTATAGCGCCACGTAGTCGCTCACTGGACCGACTATGAGGGAGCCGATGGTGCTACCAATGAATGGGGCGAGCGACATCAAGCCGATCTGAGCAGCGTCGAATGTGTAAGGTGCATCGAGCATGTAAGTCGATACAGCGGTGGTCATGACCGTCGACCATGCTGTCAGTATGCCGTATACCAGAGCTGCAAAGGCCACACCGGGGATTGTGAACAAGATTATGAATGGCTGCCAGGAATGTCGCAGGACCTCAGACCATGGGCCAGGAGAAGTGGTAGTCATGGCCATTCGCTGCCAGTAGGTCTTCCGAGGGATGTCCGGGTCGATACTTAGGGTGTCCATGGTCTGGAGTTCGCCACCATCTGACTCAGCGACTTCATCAACCCCCTTTGGACTGACCGCAGCTGAAGTATCGAGGGCCTCGTCACTACCAGACTGCGTCTTCTCGACGTTCTTCTCTCCGAGGGTCTTAGAATGGCCTGCCACGTTCACCTCCCTCCCCTCGACCACCTCCAGTTGCACCCACTTTGTCTCCTCAAATCCTACCAGGAACATCAACGACTCTACTCCGAAGAGTATAGCAAAGATCCACCACACCCATCTCCATCCAGCACCCTGCGTGACGAACCCCGCAACCATAACCGCCAAATTTGACCCGATGTTGTACGCCCAGATATACCACGAATTCTTCCGGCCTCTCTCATGAACAAAGAACAGATCAGCAATGGTCATTTGAGCCAATACTTCACAAAGCGCCCCAAGGAAACATTGGAGGCTGTTTACGCCCCACCAGTCTGCTACCGTCATCGTCCTCGCCGCCCAAACGCTGATGACACACTGCAACAAACTACTCAACGTATAAACCGGCCTGGACCCAAACTTCAACGCAAAGGGAATCAACATCGGCGCGCCCACCGCCAACGTCGCACACCCAATCGCATACGTATCCGTGAGCGTCTTATCCGAAAACCCCAGCTCATCAGCCAACGGACCCCAGGTGGGCGACGTGGCGTTGACGAACGCAAAGACGAGCATGGAGTAGAGACAGGCGAGAGAGAAGTTGAGGTTCCTGCGCCATTTGGACCAGTTCAAGGGGTCGTTGGGGTCGCGGGTGGGGCGGGGTTGGAGGACGAGCGTGTCGGTTGTGGTGGGGGAGGAGGAGGTGGGGGTGGTGAGGGTTTGGAGGCGGATGGTGCCGGGGGGCCATTGGGGGGAGTAGGAGGGGGACATTGTGCGTGATGGGAGAGAGAGTTGCGCAGAGGGTAGCTGAGAGGAGGTGGTACAGTAGATATAGTCATGGGTGTACAAGGGAGATACTGTGAATTTTTACCTACCTGGTTCGGCTATCAGGGTGGCTAGGCCCTGAGGTGTTCGTTGACATGCACGCTTATCAATGGGGCGTGTCAATCCTTCATGTTTTGACGAGGTGGGCGACTTCATCTTCAGACGGCGTGGGAACAGCGTGAACGCTACTGACGTTGTAGAGGCGTATCAGTGGTGGTGAAATGTGGAGGCCGTCTGATCCGTGCCAGAGATAAGACTTGGGTGGACCCTTGTAATCGCTATCAGAGATCACGTGTCGTTCGTGCGGGGAGACTTTCCGGCATTTCTTTTCAGCATCGTTGAGACGATTTATTATGATCTTGTAAGGTAGGTGAGGTTACCCTCAGGTACGTCGTCTATGTACAAGTCTTCGAGTCCTTCAGGTCTGTGCCTGCACAGGATTACTGGTCATGGCTTCGTGATGTCGTATCTCAGAGCCCTTGAGGCTCATTTCATGTCCACAGGCTGCTTCTGCGACCCCATCCTGTCTAGTTTCTTGATGTACAGCGCACCAAAAACCAGCGAGAAGAACCAGACTCGTAATGAATCCAGGATGACCTTGAGTGGCATGCTCTGCTCGGGTCGTGTCTCGTCAAAGTCGTGGCAATATTGGAGAAATTTCTCCGGATCGTCTGTAATAACACCATCTAGTTTCTTTCTTATACACCAGTCCATTTTATCTTCGGTGTTTACTGTCCAGGCAAAGACTGGTCGGTCCGCCTCTTTGCAGTCCCGAATGAAGCGTGATCCGCCAGGGGCTTGTAATATCGGGCAGAGCATGTTGAAGCTAACATTGGGAACCTTGAAGAATTGTCGAGCGTATGGAAGACTGAACCCAATATGTGAAATTGGGAACCCAGGTAAATACTTGTCGGCCAGAGGTAGGAATTTCGCTGCCCAGCAGCCGAGGACGATGCGTTCTTTCCAGGGCTTTGATGCGGGTGGCGTTACCCTCTTGATAGTTTCGGCCATGAGACGCATAATCTTTTCCGAGTCATTATCGAGCTTGACTTGGTCAGCCTGGCATTATTCACAACTTCGCAAGAAGACAAACCTTGATGTCGAGCAAGACCCAGATTTCTTCCAAGCCAGGTTGCGCCACATACTCCAGTAAGTCCTGAAGCCTCGGCATGGCTTGATGTGGCTCTGCGATAGTGCGTTGCTTGCTCACAAAGGACCAGTCACAGTCGATGATCTTGTCCTTCTTGCCGAAGCATCTTTCCAAGCTAGCGTCATGGCTCAGCACCACTACGTCGTCCTTTGTGATGTGGACGTCGGTCTCGATTGCGTGGCAGCCGACATCTACCGCTCCCTTGAAAGCCGCCATAGTGTTCTCCGGATACTTCGCTTTGAAGCCTCTGTGCCCTATTGCTTGTGGCATATCATGTTGACCTTTTTCGGATAGTGCTCGTGCAAATGCGCCTATGAGATATAAGCATCATGTCGACTCTGCTCTAGCGAGATCTTACATGATGGAAAGCTTGCATTCCTGTGCAAAACAATACCATCTGCCATCTTCTCAACTCCTGGCTGAGTAAAGGGTGGAGGGGCGCGTAACTGGCGAAGGATCGGTGTGATGGAGAGCGCAAACACCATGACAAGCGGTCAGGGATAGCAGACAGTATTATACAGAGTTTCAAGAACAGCCAAAATACGGTAAATGACTACCAAACAGAATTGCGTGTGATCCGTTGTAGGTGTGCCAGAGCTTTAGTCTAGCATAGTTCGGGTCAGAGGATTCCCGGAAGACCGCGGTTGGAGCTAAAGAAAAACGGTCGAGGTCAAGCAGCGATTGGGCTTGAGCGTACCAAAGAATGCAAGGTCTGTAGGTGGCCAGGCGACAGCCAGAAGGATGAAGAAGCTCGACGGGTGGACACGTTTCGTGGTAGTCTCATCCGTTTTCCGGGAGAGAATGAAAACGGTGTGGGCGTCTTTTTTATGGCTTGAAACGATGCAACACACCTGTGATTTGAGCATCAAAGGGTTCGATCTGCCCCTCCTCTGTCACTTCGATTACGGCCATTGCTCGAAATAAGCTTATTTGCCTTGCAAGATCTGGATGTCGACCGATCGTCGTGCTTTCGGTCGTGATCGGAAGGGTTCTCACCACGTGTTGAATAGCTCGAGTTGTTCATCATCAGAAAGCGGTCAATGGAGCTTCATCTTTCGACGTTGTACGCCTTGACGTAACACACCCTGCCTGCATGCCATGCCGTTCACGCTTCAACGGCCAAGGACGTCCGGTCGTTCGCCGAGCTGAAAGGATCCAGGATCATCCCACCACAGCCAGATGACGATGCAAAGGAGGACGCCCTACTGTGGGGGTTGACCCAATGGGGAAAGCATTAGACGAAAACTCGCAAAAGTCAGTGCACGCCTCCTTGTCATGGCTTTTGAAGAGAGTGCCGTGTCCCCTTTTGTAGTAGTCTTTGACAGGGATCCCAGATTGGGACAGAAATTGGGCCCACAGCTTCACCCGTTTGATATGGTCAGCCAAACTCTAGTGCCGTTCGATTCATGAGCTTATTGTACTTTTGCATGTGCATTGTTGCCGTATACTCCACGTGCTCATCTATCGTTTGTCTTTGATCATACCTTATGATCCGTCAAGGTACCCGTTGTCCCTTTCTGTCAGTCGCATCCCTTCACAGCTGCTTCTGCGGACATGACGGGGACAACATGGTCGGCCGTTCATGTCCGAAGCAAGGTCATTCCCGCTTTGACGGTCGTTGTGATCCGCGTAGTGCATGCCGTGCCGCCGCAGGCACGCCAGCCACTGCAACACTTGAGGTAGCATCGAATTGTGCAACCCGCATGCTGAACCCGATTACCAGGTCGACGGGCTTGATGAGGCTCTCGTGCCGTGGCGGAGACCTAAGGTCAGCACACCAACACTACAGCCCCGGAGATTCGTCCTTCATGCCTCTCCAGAGACATCGTTGATTGCTTCAAAGATAGTCCTTTTTCCTGCTAGTCCTGGTATACTGGTTCATGTGCCACTCGACATCCGCATCTTTGTTCTCCAGAGTTCCTCCCCGAATCTCAAACAATCTCATGGTCATGCGAGGACCAATCTCTGCTAGCTCTACGTTCTGCGAGCTGGTCTTGACGAAGGAATGGTGTCGCACTTCGATACTGTCCTCAATGTTGCGGAACGTCACAACACGATTGCCGACCTTTGCACTGGCATCGCGTGGTGGGAAGAGATGTTGCAGTATTCTGACGACTCTTTTGCCCAACTTGGTTGTGAAGCCTTCAAAGATGATGTGCGGGTACGACTCGCTGACAGTCCCTCGAGCAGCGTTTGGAATATCGTGC
Source organism: Elsinoe arachidis (assembly GCA_013372555.1). NCBI lineage: Eukaryota > Fungi > Ascomycota > Dothideomycetes > Myriangiales > Elsinoaceae > Elsinoe > Elsinoe arachidis. The sequence continues at coordinate 472,825 of JAAPAX010000006.1, read as the reverse complement.
CGTAATACTACATTATGAAGCGAGAAGCTTGCTGTAGGTCCATGTGGAAAGTGTGATATCGTCATCGCTGTTGGAGTACCTCGATGTTCGTGGAGCAGTATGATATCGTTGAGGCCGCTACTGATGGCACTCTGGACAAGATCCGGAAGTACGTAGTTTCCTCGATTGAGTCGTATACTCGTTGGCAGTAGTAGTCGTATCTCTTTGGCGAATCCTCCCAATCTCGAGCTAGGATCTCTACTCGTTGTGACCAGAATCCTCGGATCTACAACACCAGACAACATGGCGTACTCATCGTCCAATTCCAACTCTTCCTCGACTGTCCGCTCATCCTTGGCCTCATCGTACTTGAAGTCTTTGCGTAGCTCCTTGTCATTCGCGATCGACGGGTCCAGAGGCTTTCCTGTCGCAAGAGACTGCTTTAGCTTTGCACGCTTGTCGGCGATTTCTGCATTTCGTAGCGTGAGAGCTCGTCGATAGAGGTAGTCACGCCGTTCACGGGCCCGTCGTCGAATCATGATTGTGAATGCTGTAATATCCTAATGTTGAAAGCTGCTGGGACTTTTTTTCCTATGCGGCTGGAGTTCCGCGGGGCAAGCAGACGGCAGCTTGTACGTGCCAAACCGCCAAAACTTTTGAACTTTGTAAATAAACAAACCTCACTAACACTACTTTTTACGACCTCTCTAGCGCTATTAATCCTTCTTTTTACGCGCTTTTAAAGCATTCCAAGGTAAATTAGAGTATTAGAAAAGCCCTCTAAGGGAGTATTTTTATTATATTATCTTATTTAATAGTCTACTACTACGATTTATTATAGTTATTTAGGTCGTGAATTGGGCTTTAAGGCTAACAAGTTCGATAGCAAATAACCTCTATATACCGTACTCGCAATGTAGACTCGCTGCTATGCTTATAGTATTACTTACTATAACCTTGCTACTATTACTCTCTCTATCCTCTCTATCTCTACTAAGTACTATACTATACTTAGTTAATTTTTTAACCTTTAACATTACAAGCACGATTAGGTTGCTCTTTAGAGGCGGTCCTTTACCGCAAGCATAGTGTAAGATTAGCTAGATATCTATACTTGTAGAGCACTTACTAATAACTTATAGAGAATACTACTACCTAACAACTACTATATTATTTAATTTCTAGTTCTTTAGGGTTATCGCTTTCGAGGCTAAGCTAGCTCGCCTCCGTCATTCCTCGTAGAGGCGTAATGCCTATTAATTACTTCGTCGTGTAGATATAGCTAGCTATATTATAGAGACAGGAGAAGAGGTACTAGCTCTAAAACTATACAAAGAGTATATTAAGTATAACTACCCTTACTAGGTGTTTAAGGAGAAGGAGAAGGCGTATACCTTCTATAAAAGGAATAATAAATCCTATTATAACGTAGAGAGGAAGATTAAGAAAGAGAAAGAGAAGAGGAAGAATACTACTACTACTACTAGCCTATCTATAGTAGATCTAGCTACGAGTCTAGCTATAAGTAAGTAGTAAGTCGCTATTTTAGAGGTAGAGAAGGCAGCGCTAGAGGCGAGAGTAGTAACTCTCGAAGACAACTATAATATAGTAGAGAACACACTTGCTAATATTAAGTAGTACCTTAGCTTACCTTAATTACTAGAGCCTTTTTTGTACTTGTAAATAATACCTAATAGATATGCTTTCCTCTCTTGTAAACTATAAATATAACTACGAGTCCCCTACGAGTGCTACTATACATTAGGCAACCTAAATCTAGCTTATAATCCGAGCTAAATCTAGCTTATAATTCGACTTATAGTCTAACTTATAGTCCAACTTGTAGTCTAACTTATAATCTAAGTTAGTAGCTAAGGACTAGTATTATACTACTCTTCGCTTCTTCCTTTGCCTTAATTATATCTCTCTCTTCTCTAGTATTACTAGTATAGTCTCCTCTTAGTCCTTCTTAAGCTTCTCCTCCTACTTCTCTACCTCCTTATCTAGCTTATCTAGCTCTAAATTATTAGACAACTCTATAGTTAGAAGAGAGCGTTCGATAGTAAAATAGAGATCGTTATTATCTCTAGTTAGGTTAGTAAATTTAGAGAGTTAATCTCGGTAGAGTTGCTAAATAAGGTTAGTATAAGTTATAATAGCGAGTTAACTACGAGGACTTATAGTCTTAAGCGGCTCTAGCTCTTTCTTAATTAGCCTAGTGCTTAGCGTAGTACTTGGAGTGTAACTTATAGCGTAACTCGCTAGTGCCTTTTTGAGTTTCTTAATCTACTATATATAGATTATAATAACGTAGATAGCCTCGCTACAATTGCTATTTTTTTTCTTCGAGGTCTTCGCTATAAACGGCATAATAAGGCTACTAAGGTCTTCTGTAGCTACTAAGGAGGCTTTTATAAGCCTTTATAGCGTATTAGTAGTAGAGCTCTAGCTAGTATAGAGGAAGGCACTATCGAAGTACTCGAAGGCTATTGTCTAAGATTTAAGGTAATAATTATTACTACGAGTTAAAAGGAAGACAATAAAGGCTTTACCTTATAGCCTATTATCCCTCTACGTATTAAACTCTTACTTATAGAAGCTATCGTTCTATTCTTTATATATCTTAGCCGCTTCGAACGTCTAAATAGATATATACTTATTGTACATTACCTTAGCTAATTACGTATAAGCTTTAACTAGAATGTAAAATTTAAACAGATTAACTAGCAGCGTTAATACTACTAATTAGCCTCTAGATAATAGCGTACAAGTACTAGCGTTAGCCTAAGGTAGTCTATTAGCTACATAGATCCGGTACTATTAAATAGTAGTAGAGGGGAGAGAGGTAAAGGCTATAGAGGTAGTAGTCGGTAGTAGCTACACTAGTAGAGTCTATACTCGCTACTAACTTATAGATAAGCTTATAGCCGGTAATAGTAAGGTTAAATAGCTAGAGAAGAGAGAATCTAACGAACCTCTCTACTAGCTAGTCCTTATAAAGTCTTTACTAGTTAGTACGTTAGAGTTTTTAGTACTATAGCTACTATAAAAGGTATATTAGCCTATAGCCTTATTGTGATAAATACTCTACTTTAGGTAGTAGAGTATCTACTCTAACGCTAATATATTACTACGAGTTAGCTACAAGTATAGTAGCGAGTCTATAAAGGGCAAGCAAAGAGGAAGGAGAGCAAGAAGAGAAGGAGAGACTATACTCTTTTTGATTATCTAAAGTCTATATTACCTTCCTTACTAGTTAGTGCCTTAAATAATATAACAACCTCTAGCCTAATAACGCTACTTTAATAGAGCTTATCTAACTTAACTAGTTCTAGATTAACATTGCTAAGGGCAATATAGACGTAGGCGGCCTAGCGGAGATAAAGATATACTAGTCGATAAAGGTAATAGCTCTTAGAATTAGTACTACTACTAGTTAGTATAGTACTAAACTCTTGGATAATAACTTTATAATACTACTAGAGTGTTTTAGCTAGCAAATATTCTTTAATATCTACCTTAGCGAGTTAGTGCAAGTACTTAAAAAGAAAGTATAGAAGGTGCTATCTAGAGTTATAAATTGCTAAGGGCGCTACGAACTAAACTTTTTAGCCTCGGCGAGAAACTTACTAAGAACTTATAGTTCGACTTGTATACTATATTACTCGCTCTTCTATATCTCTAGCTACTTATATATATAAACTAGTTAGCTATAAACGATATAAGGCTAATTACGCTACTTGCGGATCTTGTAGAAGTTCTAGTAGAGAGTAAACTCTTATAGCTTATAGTAGATAATCGGTATATAGATAGCAAGTAGAGTAATATAATCTAATAGGCTATTACCTATAAATACCTCCTTAGCGACTAGCTCGGTAAAGTAGTTATACTAGTTATTTATAGCTCCTTTTACTATTTGCGACTACTACGATTTAATTCGCTAGTTTATCTTACTAGTACTATACTAATAGTAGTCTATAAAGGCTATAGGATTTGCTTGAACTCGTCTAGTAATAGCGTAGTACAAATCTACTATAATTAGTATTTTAGTACCTCGATCGGATTATACCTTACGTAGTATAATACTAGTAGCCTCGAGATAATAGAGATATTAAGCAGTAACTAAGTTTTCTATATGTCTAGTAATACTAACGTAAAGCTAGAGGATATACTATAAGTACACGTCTATTGCGGCGTATACTTAGATACCGACCTTCTCGAACTTATAATAGATATTAAGTAACTAGTAATAGTTTAGCTCTAGTATAATAAGAGCGCTATAGTAGTAATTAATAGCATAAAGGCGACTACTAATACTCTCTAGATTAAGCTCGTAATTAAGCTATATTACTCTAGTACTACGAGTTATAAGCTGCAAGTCGAACTACGAGTTAGATCGCTAGCGGTATAGGCACGAGATAGACACTAAGATAGACACTAAGATAGATACTAAGGAGAGCTACGAGTTAAGCTATAAGTTAAGTAGCAAGTTATAACTTATATATCTACTAGATTATACCTCTTCCTTAGCTTCTCGGCTAGTATACGATATCCTAAGTTCTCTAAGTCTTTATCTAGTAACTCTTGTAAAGTCTCTCTTATATATACTTATATCTCTTTCTCGTCTATAGTATCTATCTATTTATAGAGATCTATAGCTAGCTAAAGGCGTTAAAGCTAACGCTTTGAAAGGTTTAGCTAGCTCTTATTGTGCAATATCCTTAGTATTAGATTGTCCTTTTCTATAGCCTTACTAAACATCGATATAATCTAAGCTTATAACTCTAGTAAATCTATAGCTAGTAGCCTCGTTGTAATACTCTAATACTTTAACTACCGCTATAGAGATCGTAAAGATACCTTAACGTAGAAGACGTTACGTAAGTAGTTAACGACTATCGATTGATTAAGGTTATCGAGGACGATCTAGCGCTAGATTAAAGGCTAATAGGCCTCAAAATCGATGCGTAGGTATAGCATGACAAATAATAACTATTTAGACTATTAGCGAGTCCACCAGCGAGTGCAAGAGTGAGTAATAACTAATAGAACGTAAATATTGAGCAAATTCGCAGGTGTAAATAAATAAAAGTTAGTTGAATTGGCGGTTTGGAACATATAAGCCTCCCTACAAGCATTTCTTGGCGTCGGAGTTTGAGAAACTCACAGGGTCTGAAGGTTGCACATCCACATCTCACTACATCCTCATTCCAGGAATCGTCAGACACGCTCTTTTTGAGGTACGATCATCGCAGATCTTGGTCGCATGGTAGTAAGGACGTTATACAACACCTTCGACCCTTTCTTATCCTCTCGGCTGGTCCGCTCTTCGCAGTCGCCAAAATCCCCCTCCTCAAAGTTCGCTTGCTTCTTTGAGGCGAATTTACTCCTTCGACCCTATACCCTCTGTGATATCACGGCATGGAGGGTGCCTTTACACATGTCGGCAATCATCTGATCTCTGATTCAGCTTCTGCCATCAATGCAGGCGACGATCTCTCCACTATCGATGCTGATGAAAGCGCTCTCGACCGCGAGTATGGAAGGGGTAACATATCTGGCGGGCCCATGAGGAGAAGAGCTGGGGATGATGATGAGCTTGATGATGAAGATGATTTGGAGAGCCTTGCGAGTGCTGCCGTGAATGGTACCAACGGTGGTCTTGCCCCAAAGCAAGAGGAAGTGGAACTGCCACCTCACGCATGCGCGTAGGTCAAGCACGACGAAGGGGTTGATCATTGGGTCTAATGGACGAACAGATACTGCGGCATTCACAACGAGAGCAGCGTGGTCAAGTGCCTGTCTTGCAACAAGTGGTTCTGCAGCGCGCGCGGCAATACCTCTTCTTCCCATATCATCAATCACCTTGTCCGCGCTCGCCACAAGGAAGTATGCCTTCACCCAGCGTCCAAGCTAGGCGATACAGTTCTGGAGTGCTACAACTGCGGCACGAAGAATGCCTTTCTCCTCGGTTTCATTCCCGCCAAATCAGATACTGTTGTTGTCCTCCTCTGTCGTCAACCATGCGCGGCCATGCCATCTTCAAAAGACATGAACTGGGATACCTCACGTTGGCAGCCACTCATCGAGGACCGATCTTTCCTACCATGGCTCGTCGGTGCCCCTACCGATCAAGAGCAGATGCGTGCTCGTCATCTTCCACCACAGATTATCGCAAAGCTGGAAGAAATGTGGAAGGATAATGCGAACGCCACTATCGCCGATCTTGAGAAAGGTGCTGGTATCGATGATGAGCCTGCCGCTGTTCTCCTGCGCTACGACGATGCATATCAATATCAGAATGTGTTCGGGCCCCTTGTCAAGATTGAAGCCGACTATGACCGCAAGTTGAAGGAATCACAAAGCCAGGATGGTCTCATCGTCCGCTGGGACTTTGGTCTCAACAACAAGCACTTAGCCAGCTTTGTGCTACCAAAACTTGAACTCGGCGATGTCAAACTCGCAGTCGGCGACGAGATGAGGATTCGCTACACTGGAGAGCTGCGTCCACATTGGGAGGGAGTCGGCTATGTCATCAAGATCCCCAATAACCAGTCCGACGAAGTCACCATCGAGCTGCGTGCAAAGGGCGACCACAAGTCAGTTCCCACAGAGTGCACCCACAATTTTAGTGCCGATTATGTCTGGAAGGCCACTTCGTTCGACCGCATGCAGCATGCCATGAAGACGTTTGCTGTCGACGAGCTGAGCGTATCTGGATATATCTTCCATCGCCTGCTCGGTCACGAAGTTGCGGCTGCTCCTATGAAGACTCAGATGCCACGCAAGTTCAGCGTTCCTGGTCTGCCTGAGCTCAACGGTAGTCAGATCAACGCTGTCAAGAGTGTCCTCCAAAAGCCTCTGAGCTTGATCCAAGGTCCACCAGGTACCGGCAAGACCGTCACTTCCGCAACCATCATCTACCACCTCGCCAAAGTTAATGGTGGCCAGGTCTTGGTGTGCGCACCTTCCAACGTCGCTGTTGATCAGCTCTGTGAGCGTATTCACCGCACTGGTCTCAAGACTGTCCGTGTCACAGCAAAGTCACGCGAGGATGTCGAATCACCTGTTGGCTTCCTGTCCTTGCACGAACAAGTCCGCATGAATGATACCAATGTCGAGCTGAACAAGCTCACTCAACTCAAGAACGAACTTGGTGAATTGTCCAGCCAGGATGAAAAGAAATACAAGTCGCTTGTTCGCAACGCCGAGCGCGAAATTCTCACCGCGGCGGATGTCATCTGCTGCACTTGTGTCGGTGCTGGAGATCCTCGCCTCGCGAAGCTGAAATTCCGCACAGTTCTTATCGACGAGTCGACACAATCTGCTGAGCCCGAGTGTATGATTCCACTCGTCCTTGGATGCAAGCAGGTCGTCCTCGTTGGTGATCACCAACAGCTGGGACCGGTCATCATGAACAAGAAAGCGGCCAAGGCAGGTCTCAATCAGTCCCTTTTCGAACGTCTGGTCATCCTAGGATGTGCGCCTATCCGTCTACAGGTGCAGTACCGTATGCATCCTTGCTTGTCCGAATTCCCTTCGAACATGTTCTACGAAGGGTCTCTGCAGAACGGTGTCACCATGCAACAGCGCATCCGCCGCGACGTCGACTTTCCATGGCCCGTTGTTGACTCACCAATGATGTTCTGGTCCAACTTGGGCAACGAAGAAATCTCCGCTAGCGGTACTTCGTACCTCAACCGTACCGAAGCGCAGAATGTCGAGAAGATTGTCACCCGGTTCTTCAAGGCTGGAGTACAGCCTCAGGACATTGGTATTATCACACCATACGAAGGGCAGCGCTCCTACGTTGTCAGTTCCATGCAGGCTACCGGCACGTTTAAGAAGGACTACTACAAAGAGGTCGAAGTCGCCAGCGTCGATGCTTTCCAAGGACGCGAGAAGGACTTTATCGTCTTGTCTTGTGTTCGATCCAACGATCACCAAGGCATCGGTTTCTTGTCTGATCCCCGTCGTCTCAACGTCGCCCTCACTCGTGCCAAGTATGGTCTGGTCATTCTCGGCAATCCCAAGGTCCTCTCCAAGCATCCTCTCTGGCACTATCTTCTGCTTCACTTCAAGGAGCGCAATTGTCTGGTTGAAGGTCCTTTGAGCAATCTGCAGGTTTCGCTGTTGCAATTCTCCCGCCCCAAGGCAAGCTATCGTGGACCCCAGCGCTATCAGATGGCATATCAGCATGCTACCAACATGGCTGCGGCATCTGGCGGTCGCCCTCAAGCTGGAGGTCGTGAGGGATACAACGACAATGGCAGTATCATGGGTTACATTCCCGACGACGTGTCCTCTGTTCACTCTTCCTCTCTCGGAGGTGCTGCGCTTCCCAGCGCCAGTGGATATCCTTCTACGTTCCGTAACTTCCAACGCGAGCAGTGGCCTACCCTACCAAATCGTGACGGGCATGCTGGACAGCGTGGTAAGGACACTGAGAGCGTCGCAGGCGAGTCTACAGCTGGCACCGAGATCACCGATGTTACGACGAACGGAGGTGGTGTCAAGAATGGTGTTGGCCAGGGCGGAGTCAGTCTTGCGGGATTGGGGTCTGGTGATTTCGGTAGGCAGACCAGCTTGAGCCAGAGTGACAGGTTGAAGAGATATGTGGAAGGCGGCCCACTCACTGGCAACAGATCTGGACTGGACGACGATGCTAGAAGTATCAGCACTGCGTTTGCGAGTCAGGTCGGGCTTGGAGGATATGACTGATTGATGCTCGGACAACACATGTGAAATGTTAACCTCGACAGAGTCACATGCTGACTTTCAACTCCATTGCCCAACGGCGCGAACCAATACTGGTAGTTACCGACTGCAATCCAGCTGAAAGGCCTCGGAAGATTATGGACGCCACAGTCGCACGCCCAAGCCAGATCCGACGATATTGCGCCATGGACGACTGCAGCGCCTCAGCAATCTCGCAATAGTCCGCAGGACCGTTTGCGACGTGGAGTTCTGGTAGGATCTCCTCACTCGCCGCATGCTATACTCGACCGCGTCGATATCGATTCCTCGCGCTGCCGTGATTCTTATGGTCGCTGCGGATGAGCGGGTACGCTGCCTACCACATCACATCCAGCCGCTGGTGGAATGCATCATTCGACCTTTACGCTTCGCTTCTCAATGGAAAGGCATGACTCCTAGGTCTGCCGACGACCTTCGTTCCCATGCTCACCAAAGTCATTCATTCGACAATCGTGCTTTAACTACCATGGCCATGAACAACCACATCATGAGCCCTCACACTCCTTTAGCTGACTGAATGCAAGACAATCCTTTGAAATGCTCCAGAGACGTCACAGTGGTCGAGGACATGCATGGTGCGCTCTTTGATATGACTGCTTACCTCACATATACCCTGAACCCATAATTTTACCGGCCGCAGTGGCTTTTGATCTCCGGGAAAGCGCGGGTCCGGGGCCTAAGTTTTTGACAGAATGTCTCCCACCAAGCGTCATTCCGGAGGCTTAGCTGACCGACGGCGCAGTGTTCTCTCAGCGCAGCCATCTGATCTCACCATGTCATAAGACAGTTGCCTGACATATCTGTGAATTCCCTCGTCGTCGCTCCTTGAATTTGTTCCCCTCACGTTTCGCAGCTTCAAATCTCATAGAACCCGCCTCTGACGTATATCCCGACGCTCCGACCGTCCAAGCTCCTCTGTCAGAGCTCCCCAGTCCCCGCCGCACCTCGGCCGTTGACGGAGACCGTGCGAGCAGAAACACTTGCGGAGAAGGGAAGGATGTCCTACAATCAATACCAAGGGTACGGAGGGAATCCCTACGGCGACTCCAATGGCGATAGCAATTATGGCGCGAACCCATACGGTGGACAGCAGGACTACGGCCAACAAAATCAGAGCCAGCAGCACAATCCTTATGGCGGAGAGCAGTATAATCAAGTGACACCACCTCCTCTATACCGTCCAACTTGATTCTGACCAATTCAGCAACCCACCGAGTCCAATCCCTACGCACCCGCTTCTCAAACCCCCTCCCACGTCCTCCCCCCTCCCACCAATGGACCCAATGGACCCAACGCACCCACCGCCCCAACTCCCACAGTCCTAAGCAACCAAGACTTCCTCTCGCGCGTCGAAGCCCTCAAATCCTCCATCCGCACCCTCACCTCTCAAATCTCGCAAATCGCATCCACACACCAACGCACCCTCACCTCCCCCTCCGCCGGCGCCGACTCCTCCCTCTCCTCCCTAATCACAGAAACCCAAATCCTCAACACCTCAATCAAAGACCAGATCCGCTTCCTCGAGACCGACGCCAAGCGCTCTGGCGGCAGCGCGAACGGGATCAAAGCCACGCAGGTGAGCAGTTTGAAGAGTAGTTTCAAGAAACAGCTGGAGGAGTACCGGAGGGAGGAGCGGGATTATGAGGCCAAGTATAGAGAGCAGATCGCGAGGCAGTATAGGATTGTGAATCCCGATGCGAGTGAAGCCGAGGTGGAGGAGGCGAAGAATGCGAATTGGGGGGACGAGGGGGTGTTTCAGACGGCGGTGAGTTACCCTCCCGTTCCTATCCATGTTCCTGGCCATGTTCCTGGCCGTGTCCCCTGGCCATCCCCCTTCTGCCTACCTCTTCCGACCCGAGATACCCATGCTAACAATGCGCCCAGCTCAAAACCAACCGCACCTCCACCGCCTCGTCCGTCCTCGGCTCTGTCCGCGCGCGCCACGCCGACATTGTCCGCATCGAGCAGACCATGCGCGAGCTGAACGATCTCATCGAGGCGTTGGGCCAACAAGTGATCTTGCAGGACGAGCCGATCAAGCAGACCGAGGACGGGACGGGGTTGGTCAAGGGCGATGTCGAGAGGGGGAATACTGAGCTTAAGAAGGCGGAGGAGAGCGCGAGACGAGCGCGGAAGTTGAAGTGGTGGTGTTTTTGGATTGTGGTGCTTATTGTTGTGGCGTTGGGGTTGATATTGGGGTTGGTTTTTGGGTTGAGGAATAGAGCTTAGAGGCTGAGGAGGAGGTGAGAGGGGATGGCGGGTGAAGGGAGGGAGGCGATGGGATGGAGAATCTGGATAAAGGGCGGAAGGGGAGGGATGTGGATATGATGATACGTAGTTAGGCAGAGGAGGTAATACTGTAATAATATCCTTTCTTCACTATCAAACCTCGCAATACAAGAGACGGTGAATAGACAGGAGTGGTAGTTCTCTTCATACAAGGAATTACATCTGCTCAGCGCAGACACGGTCACGATAAGCGCCACAGTCTTCGAAATGGATATCATGTCCCCCTGATCTCTCTCCTTCCTCCTCCTACCACAGTAAAGAATAAACAGAGTGGCATGTATCCAATCCTCTCTCTCCCTCTTCCATCCAAATCCAAGCTGCAAAAACGCCATACCCATTGCCGTTGACCCGCCGTTAAGTCGTAAAAGATGTCGCTGATGCTACCTGCTGTGCTGTGTGCGGTGGAAAGAAAACGCTGATGATATCCGATAACAAGGAGAGGAGAAGGTATTGCTCCATGAGAGCCGCTACAGCTCACACTCCCCAAAGTCCCGCATGAGACACGCCATTTGCGCCCTCTTCGCTGCTTCTGCCACCAGATTGAGGTTGTTCAAGAACGGTGCTGTCTCGGGCATGCCGCCTTGGCCTCCTCGTTGGCCCATGAAGGACGCCTGTTGTGGGGAAGGCTGTGGCGGCGCTTGTTGGGCTTGCATCTGTAATGAGGCAAAGTAGTGCTGGGCTTGGGTGGTTTGGCTGGGCGAGGGGAGTGGGGCGGAGAAGCGTTGTGGGAACTGGCCCTCTTGTGATGCCATGGGTGATGTGGAGGCGGAGACGTTGGTGTTGAGGGAGGATATTGAGGAGAGCGAGGAGGAGCTCTGGAATGCGGACGAGTTGCCTGATCGTGGGAGGGCCATGGGTTGTGATTGTGGGTAGGATGGTCGTTGGGCTTCGAGGCGGGCGGAGCGGCGTGTTACGCGGGGATCCATTGTGGTTGTTGTGAGGAGGACGTCTGCGACGGTGGAAGAGATTGTAGACAAAGTCGAATGACGGTGTTTTCGCAAGGCGATAAAGGCTCGTTCTTTATTCCCGTACTCTGTTGCTACAGCCTTGAGACCCACTTGTTTCCGGCAGTTGTCGCAAAAGTCGTGGAGAAGATGACAAAAAAGGTGAGAGTGATGGATTGTAAAATATCAATCAAGGCGACAAGTCGTCCGTCACGAGAACGTTTGTCGTGCGACAGCCAGGAGTACAGAAAGGCGTACTAATGATCGTCGGCGGTAGCAAGATCGACCGATGGTGCGTGGGATGAGTGGATGAGAGGCTGCAAGTGTTTGGTGCAAGTATCTTTGTAGGTGAGCCGAGGAGGTACGGGCTTGTCCGACACAACGGTCTTTGACGCGATATTGGTCAGAATGTGGGCGATGGCTTCTGGCTGAACGTTTTGGAGAGTGTCTGTTGGAGTAGCGTGCCGGGGGGATGTACAGGGGTGTGATCCGTCGGGAAGCAAATGGTGGGCGATGGGGGAGATATGTACAGGTCTGTGAGAGCGACCTGATCTGGGGAATCCGGGGCAGCAGGCAGCGAGACCAGGGTGATGCAAGGACGATCCGTCTGTGGTCGAAACAAAAGCAATGCGCTTGCGTTCCAGGACGAAAGGCTGGTGATATTTGGGGATGATGCAACGATTTGGACTCTGACCTGCACCTGGAACAAGCCGACAATGGACAAACTGCGGGCCGACATGATGGAAAGTCTAATCCGATTCGACGTGGAGAAATAGCCGTTGGTTATCACAAGCCGAGGGTGTTTTTTCCGGCCAGAAAAGCCAGAAAAGCCAGAGGAAAAGCCACTCATGCGAGAGAACCACATGTTGCATCTCATCAACCCCCACACGGAAGAACTGCCAGAGACCACTCGATTCACGGAGCATTCACGAGCACCAAGCAAAGACGTGAACATCGTGCACGACGTGTCCCAAACCTGATCCCTTTCGTCCCTTGCAAAAGCCGAGAATTGCTTGTGTAAGTAATCTGTCATTGTGATGTACCGACGTTGTGCCTCTGCCAGCCAAAACTTCCTCCCCGACTTGCCCCCGAACCCGACGACAATAGTCCTTCTCCAACGTCTACTGATGCCCTTTCTGATCACAGCAGTGACATCTCGTCATGTACCCTGGAGAAAAGCATCAGCTGCATGAACCACGAAACAAGATCTCGATGCAGGAATGCCGTTTGTGGCATCACCACCACCATCGACGAGATCTGTCAAACCCCACTACTGCGTCGTCCCTCGGCTTTTTAGGCAGAATACAACGACAGGCCAGCCATCCACCCACGAGAGAGCAGATCAGGACCTCTGCCTGTGTCTGTCTCATGCCCACCAGGACCCTGTGGAGAAGCAAATGCCCACGTCCCACGTCCGGCCCACCAAGCACAGGCGATTCCCACCTGCTCGGTACTCAGCACCGGTTGGTGGGTTTTTGGTCCCATCCACAATTTTGCATGTGACGCGATCCAGACTCTCTGCCCTTCGCACGTTGCGCGTCTCTCCACATCTGTCCCCCCGTGTCCCCCCATCGGAGCCCTATCTGCCCTGAATCTCCCGCGAGTTTGGAGCGAGAAAAATGCCAGATTGGCATGCACCCCTTCGGTTCGTCCGGGTGACTCGTCCCGAGGCCAAATTGTTTGATGTTTTGCAGCGAGGTAAACATAGACGGACGGACATTTGCATGTGGGATATCATTCGTGATCGTCTACGGAGAAGCTCCTCATCGTCATTTCCTTCACCGGACGTCGCCTGAAGGCTGATGATCTCCCCCCTCTCCCGTGCCACAGACGATAACGTGCCTCGCGTGTTGGGACGGAGGCTGTCCAGAAGCAGTCCGGAGGGGGAAGGAAAGCCGCTCGCGTCTGAGATAACCACGATTCCTCAACAGACCGCGATTGTGAAACCAACGACCAGTCTTTCATCATACAAGCGTAATTGCAGATGTGCGTTTCGTCCTGTGGTCATTCGTAGGGCTGATTATCTAGCTGGCTATTCTGGCTAAATTGCACGTTGTTGACCCTGCGCCCTTGTGGTTCTGGTAGGACTCTTCATCAACTTTCATTAAGAATGCGTCTCAATGTTTCGCATCTGCAGACTTCTCCTCTTCTTGACTGCTAATGAAGACTCGTTGAAAGGGCCGAATCTGTGTCATCTCTTCTTGGAACGGTGGGTATCTCTCCATACTCGCTTCTTGCGGATCAGGCAGACTGGATTGCCATCTCCGGATACGAGAGTCAATTCTTCGGTTCTCATGCTGTATTCTGGTAGGGTCGTCTCTGTCCATGTAGAGATCGAGGATGGACCAGCTGCTCTGTGCCGCTGGCGATATCGCAGTGTCCTCCTCCTTTACAGCCTGTAGAAGGACGGAGCTGTCCACCACTTCATCCGGTCGACGAGGTCGAACTGGTCGGGTGCGCTCCGCCGCTTGGACTTCACTTTCGAGTCTCCCTTCTAAGGCGAACGGGCTCGGGCATGGGCTTTGCTGGTAGGACATGGGCCTGATCCGTGAGATGTGACGTCTGAGAAAATGTTGCACTGGACCGAACTTGGCGTTGCTCGATTGCTCATTGAAGTTTGACTTGAATATGCTTGGTAGAGCGGAAGAAGACCGGCCATGACCGTGCCGTGAGCGTGCAGCTTGTACAGTATTGATGGCCGTGAATGGCGACGAGATGGTCGGCTCCGATATCAATCGGGGTGGAATTGGTCGTCTTGGTACTGAACCAGTCTGACTGACTCTCGAGCTTGGAATATTGAATGGCGCTATTGACGTCTTTGGGACCGGCGATCGAGTGGGTGCTTGAAAGACTAGGTCGCCAGGAAAGTCATGTGGTAAGTCGATCCTGTTTTCGTCCGTAGAACGACCCATGATGTGTTGGAACAATTCGTGGGCGGCAATCTGTTCATTCTCGAGCACATGATCTAGCATGAGATCAAAGTCGAGTCCCATGTCGCGATGCTTCATGACCATTCTGCCCGGCTTGAAACGTCTCCTGCAATCGCGAAATGCTAGTTGTGCTTCCTCGTATTGCTGCTGATGAAAGGCTGTCACTCCGTGCAGGAAATGTGGTAACACCTGGTCCGAGTCGTAGGTTGAAGCTGTCAGCCAGAATTCTTGAGCTTGTCCGATGCGCCCATTGTGAAGTGCAGCAATACCAGCATTGAGGAGTAGCACTGCCCGGAGAGGAGCATTCGAGGTCTGACTCGCACAGTCATGGTAGATGTTGACAGCTGCATCAAAACTCCCGTTTCGGAAAAGGAGGTCCGCATGCTCCCAGATGTCGCACAGCTCATCAAAGTCCAATTCCTGAAGGCTTGTCCGCACGCCTGAGCGCTGTGCTGACATGACTGCTGACGAACGTCTGCGGCTGGGACCTTTGCTAAGGTATGCGTCTCTTCACCAGTTACTTTGTTTCTTTCTCGTAGATTCAAGTGTGTATGGCAGAGCGAGAAACCAGCTCGGCTTTCCAATGCCCGGCACACTGTATTTGTTGTCGGCTCTTTACAGTGCATCCGAAATCGAGAGGGAGAAAATCGCTGAGAGCTTGCGTGATGATATCGAGCACTTACAGTAGCTATTGTACGTGGACAACAATGGCCATCTCGTATGGAGCGACGAGATTATTGCCTTCGAGCAAAGACATGCTTGTGAATCCATGTTCTGCAAACACCCCATTATACTCTGCCCAATCATTTCGAGGACCTAGCCAAAGGATCATCTCCAGCGTCTGTGATACATGTCTTTCAAGATAATTGGCAAGCAAGCGCGGTTCGCGAGGGTACACAAACATCCATGCGGCAGCCTGCGTTGCACCAGCGTAGGTGGCCCACGTGCCAGAGACTGTACCAAAAGTATGCCCCGGAAGATGCCTGTTGACGCTCTCGTTCACTTCGATGCCAGTCAATGACACTTTGTCATTACCATTGACTACCAGCAAGCTCTCCAATAAACCACTTCCACAGCCAATAGATAATGTGTGCTTCGGAGGTTGTGGTAGCACAGCAAGCAATTGATCAATGAGCTGATTACTGATGGCTAGACAGCAATCATGAAAGTGTTGAGGCGTATCTGACAGGTGTACTGTATTGATCGGGGCCATTCTTGATCATTACTGCCAGCATGTGAAGTGTCGAGGCCAAGAAATGAGAAGAGTCTGGATTCTTTGGTAGGATGTGCACAGACCAAGCTGTGTCCAATCGACGGGCCGGGGATGTCCAACCAAGACACAACGGACTAAAGACCGTTCCAACTATTGACTCCATTGACGTCGGCCGCTCCATTGATTCCGGCCAGTCTGGCAATATTCTTCTAGAGAGCGCAGGTTGCTATACCAGAGACACTGGACTCTCTGACAAGTTTCTGCTACGTCAAATCTAATCGACCTGCTTTAACGGTTCCCCTGCCTCCCTCAACTACGTACCGTGGGTCTAGCCCATGGCATAGACAAAGACCCTCGACCGCCTCAAGGGCTTCGAGATCTTCTTGCCAATTCAACACCTCCTTTGGACAGATTCGCCATACGAGCCAGACTGTCCCCGGCACACTGCATCTTATTGGTAGCACAAGATGACGACTGCGTACTCTCAAGCGCATATGGGCGGTTTTGGGGGCTCGCCCTGGGACAGAGCTGTTCCCTCGCACAACGATGTAGGTCTTGCAGTGTCCGAGTTATTCCAGGACTGACATGGGGTAGGACTCGGATCAGAGCTACAACATTCCTCGTGAGCAATTCCGATCATTGAAGAGTCATAAGAATTCCGAGTACTACGCGACTGGATATGATTCGAAACGTTCTTCTTCTGGGCGTGGTAGTCTCAGCTCAGACTCGGGAAGGAAGAGGTCGATTGGGTCAGGAATGAATCAACAAATGGTGGACGACTCTGCATGGATACACAGGGACAAGCTTGCTCAGATCGAGACACAAGAGATGCAAGAGGCAGGTCTACGAGTGAGGAGACCAAGCTCTCGGTCCGCTCGATCTCGTAGCAGGTCAGCCACACGCTCGGCCAGTCGCAACAGCGAGAAAAGACGACGAGACTCTAGTCAGCCAACAACTAGGAGTCACAGCGGGGATGGGCTCAACTCGGTCATGCAATACGATGACATGCACGACCTAACTGTACCGCCCGTGCCTATCGACTCGGAGAGCTACAGTCGGCATAACAGCGGACTGGTCGAGACGAGCGGATTCGGTTTCGAAGATGCCCCCGAGCAGTCTCCACGAGTGCGCTCAAACAGCAGACCAGGAACGTCTCGCATTCCAGTCTCACGGAATAGCCCAGCACCTCTTTCGAATGCGTTCCTGGAGCGGGACGCCCCTCTGGACCGAAGTCGAAATGGCAGTCTCGCTCTCAGCTCATCTCCAGAGGTAACGCAAAAGCCCAAGATGATGCACCGCCCACGCAGCCAGAGTCTGGGAAGTCAGATGATGCTGGACGAAGCCGGTCAGCAGGAAACCAAGCTTCCCCGATCTCGTCCAGCAAGCATGCACCTTACTAACTCACCAATGCTGAACAACGACTCATCTGCGACCTCTTCACCAAACCTTTCCAAATCCCCAAAGCCCGCTCCCCTCAACCCGAAGAAGAACCACACTCGTAATACCTCGACAAGTACCAAGCCCCGTGTCGTCTCCACTTCATCAACCAAAGACTCTCCCTCGGTACGCCCCAAATCCTCCCATGCACGACCTCGCTCAGTCCACCGTCCCGAAGGTGAAGCCCCCTGGATCGCCACCATGTACAAGCCCGACCCCATGCTCCCACCCGACCAACAAATCCTCCCCACCCACGCCAAAAAGATGATGCAAGAACGCTGGGCCGCCGAGGGCGCCACAGGCGACACGTACGACAAAGACTTCAACCTCCTCAACAGCAAAACCATCGCACCCCCCAAACCCAAGCTGAAGAAACAAGTCAGCTTCGACGGCAGCGACCCGCACATCATCCCCCACCGGTCCAGCGCCGAATCCCACGACGACGGCGAACGCTTCCCCGCCGCCTGGCAACCGACCGACAGCGACCCCGCTGCGGCTCCCGAAAGCCGCGCCGGCAAAGGCAACCGCCAGAGCGTGTACCGCCTGCAAACGGTCGGAGCACTGCCGCGGGAGAACCAAGTGCGTGAAGACGCCAAGGGGATCGCGGAGTTGGACAGTCATGGTGGATTACCGCAGTTGCAGCCGCAGCATCATGCGGCTGGCGAAGGGGATGATGGGAAGAAGGAGGAGGAGAAGATTGTGCACAAGGTTGATCTTGAGGGGTTGAGGAGGCAGAAGAGGGAGGAGAAGGAGAGGGAGAAGGAGAAGGAGGCGGGATGTTGTGGGTGTTTGGTTATGTAAGTATTTCTGTAGAGAGTAAGGGCAGGTGGGGATTAGCGTGGCGTTTTTTGACAATCGCTTGGGATGGGATGGGATGGGATGGAGGGCAAGGAAGGAGTATCTTTCACTGTTAATAGGGATCGGGTGTGAATACCTTACTTGGCGAACAAAGTATAGTGATTAATCCATCTTACATATTCCAACCGACCCATCGTGTATCCCCGTCCAGAACGCCATGCTACTAAATCCAATCCCACCCCTCGTCTCATGCCTATATCCGCCTTCACCCAACCAACACCCTCGTCACCTCCCTCTCCTCCCCCTGCATCCCCTTCATCCCCACCGCCTCCTCCCCTCCATTGCCCCCATCCGGCCTCACCCCTTCCACCCTCTTCACCCTCTTCCCCTGCACAAACATCGTCACGCCCCCTACGCCCGCGATCCCGCACGCCAACGCCACGAACAACCCCGTGCTCCACGAGGGCCGATCGTACCGATTCAGTCCCCACATGAAACCGCACAGGCACGCTTGGAAAAACGTGTTCCAGACGTTGCACCAGATGACAAAGTCCATGAGCCAGAGACGGGTGGGTTGGGCGCGGACACCGGTGAGCGGGGGAGAGGGGGTTTTGGAGAGAGGCAAGGGCAGGCGTGGGTCGGACTCTGCGTCTGGGAGACCGGTCTCGACGGACGGGGCGGGGAGGGGTTTAGCTGGTGGGTGCGAGGAGAGGTATGTGGCCGAGGGGATCTCGTCGATGGTGTCGCTGCCTGGGAGACGGAACCAGCCGCTGTTGATGCCCGCGAGGCGCCGGAGGTAGTGCTCTTCGTGGAGGAGTCGCCAGCGCAGGTTGAAGTAGAGGTCGCGGAAGCGCCAGGGGATGAGTCCGAAGCCGGTGACGCAGAAGAGACCGTTGAGGATTTGAGAGGTGATTTCGATCCAGATGCGGCGGGGGGATTGGATGTCGTTGCAGCCGTCGAAGTTGTTGGAGGGGGCGTTTTGGGAGCACATAGCGGGTGCGGCGTTGAGGAGGAGAAGGAAGAGCATGCCGCCCCAGGCGACCACGTTGAGGCCGTAGATGGTAACGAGAAAGCCGAAGGGGGTGATGAACCATTTGAAGAACGCCGTAAGGGCGATGGCGGTGGATTTTGTCCAGGGGACTTTGGGTGGTTCGATGAAGCCGTTCGGGATTGTCCCACGCTTCTGAAGTGGTTGCGGCGGTATTGAGGGAGCGTGGGATTCAGTCGGGCTGATTTCATCTGACGCTGATTTGCCGTGGTTGGATGAGCTGGTGGTTGGTACTGATTGTGTGGCACCATCGTCTGTTTGTATTGTCTGCTTCTCGGTTGTTGTCATGTCCGGGAAAGGCTCTGTGGTGCCATTGGGTGCGGTATCTTGCTCCTCTGGCACAGTCGGGCTGCCAGCTCCCTTATAGCTGAATCTTCCGAGAAGTGTAGACGACGGCCGCCTGCCTGCTGGGGCTTGTTGTGAAGGTTCTTGCTTGCCATTGTGCTCCTCTTGCGCTTTGCTATCCCATCCTTCCGATCCAAACGAACCTCTTCTGATATCACTGATCGTCGGCGCCATGGACGTTGCAGTCGCTGTCGCGGCCATGAAGCCTAAAGGCACATTCGAGTCCATAAGTCGATTGCTGGCCGCGCGGACGGATCGAGTCGCCGATTGTATTGATGAAGCAGTGCCTGATCGAGGACGAGGGGAGGTTGATTGGGAAGCCATGTTGAGGATTGATCAAAGGCAGACAACAAAGCAGGTGAAGTCGGCAATCAAGGTTTCAAGCCAAGTCGTTCGTCGCCTCTAATTAATGTGCAGGTTGTGCTGGGGATGAAGTCACAGGTACTGCTAGCGTGTGCTGCGGCCGGTGTTCATGCTTGTCTGGTCGATCAGGGATTCGTCCTGTATGCAGGGATTGTGCCGTCAATTAGCTGGTAGTCAAATGACTTGAGTCTCGTTGGAAATCGTTAAAGCGGAGTAGACGATAAAGATGTGGTTGCTGTCCGTCTTATTAACAACGGTTTCGGTGCTGACAGAGCCTCTCGCCCGCGGAGAGCGATTTTGTGCGGCCCAAACAGGGTGGTTCGTGCCTTGATCAAAGGGCCGGATCCGATGAAAGTCGAACTACCAGAGCCAATCAGATTATTCGCTGTTCGCGGGATCACTTTTTGGCTCCGTGGCTCCAGGAAACGGGCAACCTTGAATCTGTGAAGCTCCGACGCTCCGACCAGTCATGCACAAAAAGTCATGCTCGGATAACTTCCTCGTTTGAGCTTGGTATAGGATATCAACATCAGAAATGGGTGCGACAAATCAGGCGAGCAGTGATATGCCGCCGCTCTCTGCACTTCAGACATACATCACCACAAATACCACCTCCACGTCACCACATCCGGCTCATCTTCAGCATCTGACTCTACAAATCTGCCACAACCTACGATATCAACACAATTGGACCAACCTCACGATCCACCATTATGCTCCCACCGAAGCATCAGGTACTAGTGGCAAACGTAAACGCACACCTCTCCCGCGACCGTTGATCTCAGGAATGCCACCCAAGCGTCTCTACGTGCATCCAGATGAGCAGATCGCCCTACTGCAAGCTGCCAAAAAGACCATCGCCGAAACCAATGACAAAGACGGCGAAGCCAACCTGTTAAAGATGGTCAAGCCTGATCCTGAAAGGGAATGGATCTTACCGACTCACCTTCAGGAAAAGTGGTCATTGTCCAAATTCGGCGAAGTCTTTGACCAGATCGACTTTGTGCCCCCTGACGGAGGTGGCGAGAACGACCTCAAGGAGGAGCTTACGAGCACTGCAGCCAAGTCTCGCAATCCTTGGAGGACGAAGAAGAGGGTGCTTCTCGCAACGCTGGATGATGATTCGACGGTGATGTACTACATCGTTCATGATGGGATCGTCAAGCCACGACAGAACTAGGAGATCCCGCAAAGCATAATGAGAAAACGAACATGATCATTCGAGATTGTCGTGACAGTCTATGAGAGAATGTAATGTCCCACCAAGGTGAATGCAGAGCACTATGCCATCCTTGCACTAGGTCGACTTCTTCGCAAACTCCACCCTCAAAATCAAGTGCAAGTAACCCACACCGTCCAACTTCTCCTGCGCCCTGACCGCATCACTCCTGTCCGCAAAACTGACGAAACAGAAACCCTTCGCCCTGTTCGTCTCCCTGTCCTTCGCAAGAAACACCCTGGTAACCCGTCCAAACCTCTCAAACAGATCCCTAAGCTCTCCCTCGTCCGCAAATTCACTGACGTTCGTGACTCTCAGAGTAGCCAGATCATCCCTCTCATACTTCCCACCCATCCTCTCGCCCGAACCAGCACCACCTTTCCTGAGATGCGGCGGCACATAACTACTCCCCCCAGCTCCTAACCCACTCATCGTCTCCTTCCCAACATCAGGCCCCATATCCGCGAGTCCAGCACCCGCCTCTCCCTCCGGCGCCATCGTGTCTTTGAACGGACACTTTGTCGTGAAATGGTCGCCCGAACAGATACGACACTTGATCTGCATCTTCTTGAGCGCCTCGTCCTTTTTGTTCTGCGCGGGGTCCTTCTCCTGCACGCCGCCTGGCTTGAAGCCTTGGGTGGGGTTGAAGACGATGTTTTCGCCTAGTGTGGTGGTGTCGGGGTGTGGGCCTGGTGCGCGGCCGGCTTCGATGCCGAATTTGGACCATGTCTTGCGTTCTGCGACGGAGGGTTTTTCGTAGCGTTTGATGACCGTCTTGCGGATGCGTTGTGTGCGCTTGACTTTTTTGCCTTCGTCGTTGAGGAAGTAGGTCACGATAGTTTCGGTGCCGTCTTTGTTGGTGGTGATTTGGGGGGCGGGCAGGGCGGAGGCGAGGTCTGCTTCTTCGTCTTCGGCCCAGTCGGTGCGGTTGGCGGCGAGGGCGGCCATGTTGGGTGGGTGTGTGCTGTTGCTGTCCGAGAGGTGATGTAGGGATAGTGTGTACTGCCTCGTGTGGTGTATGTGTGTGGTTGTGGATGATGACAAGAAAGATCTGGATCCTTGAATGTCAAGCCCGAAATCTTGAGGTGCGGAGGTCTTCACGCGCGAGTTTCGCAAAAAGCTTAGTCAGCCAGCAAGTCACACTACTTGGCCCCCTTCTCTGCTTGCTGCTCATGTGCAATCTGCAATGACACTTCGTTATTTGCCTGATACTACTCTTTCGTCATCTTCAATCCAGATCTCTTTGACCACTAGTGGGCCCGTCTGATGGGATGCAATCGATAGCAACTCTTGCCATGTTCGACACGGAGCAGCCCCTCCGCCTCACCCGCACAGCGTCTCCATTAATCCTGGTATATGTGATTGTCTCACGGCACGCTTTTAAAGATGGAGATCCCGCCTCTGCGTGCCTTCAACGAGTGGTCTAGTGTTTCCTCGACCGCCCTTTGCCCAAGACGGCACATTGTGCCGCATCTTGCATTCAGCCTGGTAGTATTTGAGGTTTGCTCTACCCACAACCCTTCTCCTTCTCTGTTTACACAGTTTTGTCAGTCGCAGGATGTCGGCACCAGCAGGTACCCCTAAGATGGAGTACCGTCATCTCGGACGCTCAGGACTCAAGGTGTCAGCTATATCGTTAGGTGGCTGGCTCACATACGGCGGACATGTCGAAAATGAGGAGACCTTTGCATGCATGAAGGCTGCTTATGATTGCGGTATCAACTTCTTTGATTGTGCCGAGGGATACGCAGGCGGCGAATCGGAGAAGATCATGGGAGCAGCGATCAAGCACTACGGCTGGAAGCGGAACGACCTGGTAATCAGCACAAAGATCTACTGGGGTGGTGCAAATGGCGACAACCCGGTCAACAACGGTGGTTTGTCAAGGAAGCATCTTGTCGAGGGCACCAAATCTGCCTTGGAGCGTCTTGGTCTGGAGTACGTCGATCTGCTCTACGCTCATCGACCTGATCGTGACACGCCGATGGAGGAGACTGTACGAGCATTCAATCATCTCATCGACCAAGGCAAGGCACTGTACTGGGGTACGAGCGATTGGCAAGCAGATGAGATCGAGCGTGCTTGGGCGGTCGCTGAGCGACTGAACCTGATCGGTCCCCTGATGGAGCAGCCAAAGTACAATCTCCTCACTCGAGGCAAGGTTGAAGGCGAATACAGACTTCTCATCGAGAATCGTGGGCTCGGTCTCACCATCTTCAGCCCACTGGAGGCAGGCATTCTGACTGGCAAGTACAACGACAGTATTCCAGACGACAGCAGACTTGGCAAGTCGGACGACAACTACATCAAGAGTCTCAAGGAGAAGTTTGGCACCGATGACTGGCAGGAGCAGATCAAGCTTGTCAAAGCTCTGGTGCCTGTGACAGAGAAGCTGAGCACCAATCTCGCGACACTGTCCATGGCGTGGGTGCTGGCCAACAAGCATGTATCGTCTGCCATTACTGGTGCGAGTCGTCCCCAGCAGATCTACGACTCTGTCAAAGCTCTCGAGCTTGTACCGAAGCTCACCCCTGAGATTTTGGCCGAGATTGATGGGATACTGAAGAACAAGCCTCAAGACCTTACCAGGAGATTCTTTTAGACTAGAATAGATAGATATTACCATAGATAGACTTTCTCTGACCTAGGCTATTATCTGTATTGGTGTGGCTTATGGACATCTGCTTCTATGTTGCCACGAGTTTGCAGTGATATCACGTGACCATCGGCTCTCCGCCAGGCCGACTACCGGCGCTTCGGCCCCGGTTTCCTTCCTGAAAGTTCATCCGCCTCGCAAGCTGCAGTCCCCATTCCTTCATCACCCAGCTTTGTCATGCCGCCCTGTTCGATGGCGCCGAGCTTTGGTGGGAGAGCTTCCTTGCACCGGCTCATCGATTCTCTCAATGTGATGCTTTCAAAGCTCGCGGCCAACTTGTTTCTATACACGCCGAGCTTCTGGTAGGTGGTTCATCCGCTCCATTTGATGCAATGTTATAAGAGATCACTATCGTGTCGTCAATACTCCCCTTCACAGAACATCGCAAGTAAGCTTCAACAACATATTGCAACCAGTCAATCACATCTACTTCCCTCATACCAGGAGCAACAAACTCAAAAGCCGAAATCAATCGCAAGATACTGGATCAGCTCTCACCACGTTGCCTGATTCTCACGTCACTTCCAAGATGTCCAAAGGCCTCCTCATCACCGGCGCCACAGGCAACCAAGGCGGCGCCGTAATCAACGCCCTCGTCTCCCCCACCACCGACCCCGACTTCACCATCCTCGCCGTGACCCGCAACCCCACCTCCCCCGCCGCACAACGCCTCGCCACCCTCTCCCCCAACATCAAACTCGTCCGCGGCGACCTCAACGACGCCCCCTCCCTCCTCACCGCCGCCAAAGCCCTCCACCCCAACATCTGGGGCGTCTTCTCCGTGCAAACCCCCATGGGCAAAGGCGGCGTCAACACCGAAGAAGTCCAAGGCAAAGCCCTCGTCGACGCCGCCCTGGCAGCAGGCGTGAAACACTTCGTCTACACCTCCGTCGACCGGGGCGGTGATGCCTCCTTCAACAACGCCACTGACGTCCCGCATTTCCTCTCGAAGCATAATATCGAGCAACACCTCGTGGACAAGGCCAAGGGGACAGACATGCGCTACACCATCCTCCGCCCTGTGGCGTTCATGGAGAACTTCTCCCCCAGCTTCTTCGGAAAGGTCTTCGGCGCGGCGTGGCGCACGACGCTACCTGCAGATCGGGGCATGCAGCTTGTTTCCGTGAGGGACGTGGGGCATTTCGCTGCTCAAGCGTTTCGTAACCCGGACACGTGGGCAGGGAGGGGGATCAGTTTGGCGGGCGATGAGGTGACGTTTAAGCAGGCTGGGGATGTGTTCAGGGCGAAGGCGGGCGTGCCGGTGCCGGAGACGTTTGGCATCTTCGGTAGGGGATTGATGTGGGCGAGTCATGATATGGAGCGGATGATGAATTTTATCGGGAAGGGGGGTTATAAGGCTGATGTGGAGGGGTTGAGGAGGGAGCATCCTGGTTTGTTGTCGTTGGGGGAGTACTTGGAGAAGCATAGTGCTTGGGCGAAGAAGGAGTGAGGTTGTAGACGAATTCGACCTGCTGGCAGTGGTGCTTGGATGTACTGTATTTCCCATCTCGGCGGACAATATCTACACAACTACCTGTAATACACTCTGCAAAAGGGTATCTCAAATCCAAATCATCACATCGAGTCCTCTCTCCACCTGCTTCTCACTCTCTGCCATCCCTCCGCCTCCTCTTTCCCGCCCTTCTTCTCCAATCCCAATCCCCGCTCAACCCACTCCTGACTCCCCATCTCACTCAACCGACTCAACGCTCTTGCAAACGCAAATGTCTCCTCGTCCCCGCCACCAAACGCCTGACTCTCCTTCAACTTCTTGACATTCGCCTCCAAATCCTCCCCAACCAGTGCCTCCCCATGATCGCTCCCCCCACCCTTCCCGTCCTCGCCGTCTCTCCGCTTCTGCTTCTCCCCCTTCCCCTGCGCAAGGAGTGCCTCCCCAATATCGTCTCGACCAACGAACAGTTCGCCTAGCCCCTTCTCACAAGTAAGCACGAGTTTCCCACGTCCTTCGTACACCGCGTCGACGAAAGTGATGAAGCGTCGTGCCAAGTCGCGTGATCGTAAGTTCATGGCTGGCACGTCTGTAATGACGAACGCGCTGTAGCTGCGCACGAGCTCGATGTAGTCTGCTGCACCGGTGGCGCCGCCAAGGAGCTCTTTGAAGGTGAAGCGGGCGCAATTGCCTGATGCTAGGGGTACACGCACGGGGCGGCCCCAGACTTGGTGTACGGCTGAGTGCGGCGGATCGTGCTCGTGGTCGCCTAGGAAGCGGAACCAGTGGTCTGCGTGGGATTTGGCGGCTTCGTCGAGGGGGTGATGGTAGACGCCGGATGGGGGACGGGGGATCTTTCGGTAGTCGGTCGTGGAGTCGAGGTTGAGGACGCGGAGACGGGCGAGGAGGAGGTTGATACAGGGAATGAAGGATTCGCGCTGGATACCGTTTTTGTAGAGGTCTTTCGGGTGGCGATTAGAGGTGGTGACGAGGACGGTACCGTGGTGCATGAGAGCTTGGATCAGGCGGCGGAGGATCATGGCGTCGGCCACATCTGTGCACTGGAACTCGTCGAAGCAGAGAACATTGGCTGAAGATGCGATTTGAGCGGCAACAAAAGGAATGGCGTCAATGTTGGAGCCATGCTGGGACTTGACCGAGTGTAAACGTTTGTGAACGTCTTGCATAAAGTTGTGGAAGTGGATGCGAGTTTTGTGCTTGATATTCGAGGGAAGCGTGTCGTAGAAAAGATCCATAAGCATGGTCTTCCCAGAGCCAACGTCGCCGTACATGTAGAGTCCTTTTGGCAGCGTGTCCGGGATTGATAGATCCATCAATGGCGCGGATGTGCCGAACAAGGAGGAGAAGAGACCTTTCTTTGGTTGTAGCGATTCAATGGTCGGCTGGACTACTTCTGGCGGGTTGTAGGAGGCAAGCATGACATGAAGATCTTGCAGTGCACTGATTAAATCTGTTTGACTCTATTAGAATCACTCAACATGGATTCATGGTATGCTGTACTTCGCTGATGCTCGTCGTTTCTTAATCTACCAGACTGCACACGAGCATCGTATTCCGCTATTGGTCCTTTGACTCCGTAGTTATCTTCCCTCTGGTCAACCTAAGTCCCTTTCGTCCGAGCCTTTGCTGCTCACCTTTCCGGTATTCTGCCATGGTTGCATATCCCCTTGTCCGTGTCACCAGGGCAGGATTCCTTTGTCGAGCGGGCATATGCGCTAAGCTTGACACTCTTGCTCCAGATCGAGCTGGACACGACATCCATATGAGCTGGCCCTGACAATTTCTGCAGACCCAGCCAGCATCTGCCCTTGCGTGTGTATTCGCCCATTCTCTTGAAGCTGCCCGCAACAGCGGTGCGGCTCTGGTGGTAGTCATGCTCATAAGTATGTTGTGATACAGGTCGTAAAATAGCGGTAAAGACACATCCAGGCAACAGCAACGCTATGCAAATACAGAAAGACACAAGCAACCTCGCATTGAGCAGCAATGGCGAAAGAGACACTGGCAAAAAGACGACACGAAAGACGGCATGTGAACGGAATCCTGGGCGGAGTTGTCGGCCGAGATCGGCCCGAGGTGAGGACTTCTACAGCAACACTGGCTATGGCAACGAAGCCGAAGAGGAGCCAGACAATGCCAGACTAACAAACGACGGCGGTGACATTCAGGCTCGGCCATATGGGTGGGGTCCCTTGGTCAGTCGCCACGATGCATGATTCAAGGACTCGTTAAAGACACTTCAGGTTGTAGAAGGCGAGTCCATTGTCAGACTATACTACCAGTTCAGCACTGCTGAATCACAGGCCATGCAACGATTTACCCTTCCTCAGAGATGTCCAAATCAAATGACCCGCTCGCCACAAGAATCTCAAGCTTTGAACTAGCCACCAAGGTGCTTCCATGTTCGCCATCACGGCACATGACCTGCTCTTATTGAGTATTATGCTTGTGTTATCTTGCAGTAATCGGAAATCGCAACTGCCAGGAACTCCTCTCCCGCGGACCGTACCTCACATGAACTTGCGTCGTCATATTGGATTCCTCAGAAGTCGAATGACATCTCGCCGATGGCGGACAACATGTTGGCGAAGTTGTCGCAATGTTCTTGGTTGGCGCGGTCAGCAGCATCCGCATCGGCTGGATCCATAGCGGCGACCTCAGCGCGTATAGCACAGACACCTCGAGCTGCTTCCAGGGGGTCCATTGCGGAGTAGTGATCCATGGCCATGGTCATCAAGGTTTGCGCTGGGACATCATCGGTCTGAATCAAGGAGATCTTTGGAACGCTGGCATGGCCGTTAAACAACAGTTCTCCTCCGGTGAAAGCCAGCTCGTCTTCCCATTCCCTACTGATGCTCTCCATGCGCGGGAAGTCCATCCAGTAGTGGTGAACATGGACATGAAACATCGTAGAGGGCGGGACCTGTGACACGATGCGACAGAAGGCACGCCATAGAGGTGCGGCAGCGGGGCAGTGTCCTTCGATACCATCAGATGGGACTGCACCAAGAATGGCCGCCGACGCTTCGTCGATCTCCAGGCTGGTGAATGGCGAGACGCAGATCTCCTTGACCTCAGAAACGGCGGAAGCAGGCCAGGGAAGCTTGACGTGCTCTGGAAGAGGGATGTAGATCTTGGAGACATCCGCCTTCGCCTTGAACTGGCTCAGGTAGAGGTCGCGAAGACGCCTGCATGACTTCGCAATTGCCTTGGTTTCGGGGATATAGTCCTGGGGTCCGGTGAGAACGACCTGGAAGCCGTCCTTCAGAGCTCCGACAGTTTTGGCGAAGTCGACAGCCTTGGTGAAATCCTCAGCCTCCTCCGGTCCGCAGCCCAGATGCTTGAAGATGTCCACGACAATCTCATCCGGCATGCCCAGCAACGTCGGCGGATTCTTGCTGGCAGCCTTGGGTAGTGCCATGTTGAGATCAGAGACCAAGTGTCGTTGAGCTTTGGTGAATCTACTCTGGTCAGCCTGTTTCAGTGGCCAGCCACCATGGGATGCATCGCTCGACGCACCTTGTCTTGCGTATTTCGGATCTCGCAAATTGCCGTCCTATTCACGGAGATCGCAGAGTTCCAGTATGTGATGGAAGAGGTGGTGGTAGAAGGTGAGAGGAAAGGAGAGACGTACTCTGGGAAGGTAAGGGGAGCCATTCGAAATTTTCTTGCACCACCTTTTAATGCGTTCCATGACATGTGAAATCACGTGCTCTGCAACGATTCGATGGGCCGGGATGTCAAAAAGCTATGTCACCTGTACCTGCACGTTGGTGAAGAGGAAGAGCTAAGGGCCAAGGCGAATCGCACTAATCAGGTCGATCATCACATAGATTTCTCAAGTCAAATTGTTTTACATGGAGGAGAGTCGCCAAAGGAGAGATCTACTTCCAGCTCGCCGGTCGCCATATACTCCAAATCTAGCCTCCCCACCTTGTGCCGTGTGAGCATCGCCCGAGACTTTCCACTCCAGACGCCGATAGTCATTCAATGCCTCTAGTATAGCCTCCTCGATGCAGAGACATGTGTCGGTGAAATTGATCCTGCTATTCCATCACAGCTCCATCAACTTCGCAGCTGTCGCAATATAATCATCCTACTATGTTGTGTCGTCCATGTCGTTAGAGTGGGATGTGCTTCGCTCATTCTGCACCATGACCTCGAATCTAGCGCACACGTCTCTACGTCTCTTCAAGACAACGGCCGTGGGCCTCCTGGCATACTGTCCAGCCAAAGGTATCATTCCATCCAGTGGCAGGTCGGGAAGCTCAGCAGCCAACAATGCGCGGAGCCGTGTCTCTAGCTCTAGACATCCTGGACGATCGCAGCAGACAGACAACTGGGCATGTAGCCTGTAGCCGCTATCCAGACGCAAGCTACGAGACCAGTACGTGTCTGGCGACAGACCGCACCAGCTGCAGGCCTTTGGCAGTGGAAAGTCATTGCCGGAGAAGCAACTTGCCACTTGTATCTTGTCCTCAACGTGAGCTCCTTCGAACCGCGACGGCGTTGACATGAATAGCGAGCCCAAGCTGGCCTGGTGAGCGTTACCGGGATCTGTGTCAAGGAGATGAGAGCTTTTGAGGTGGAGGTGCATATGCTCGGCCATGTAGATCCATTGTTCATGATGGAGAAGAATATCATGCCTCTGTGCCGCGAGGGTGAGTCTCAATCGACGGTGCTCATAGCCGTCGCCAATATTCGGCAACCCTGGTAGGTCCTCGGTATGTCCTTTTATGGGGTACAATTGAGCCAGGACGTCGACGTCGAGGATGCCGACATAACCATGGTCCACACCTTCAATCATATGATAGTGTAAGCATAACGGCTGGAACCATGGACTCAGAATCTGTGAAATCTCCCAGTCAATGCATCTGGTGGGGACTGGCTCTACAACATCATCAGACACTTCCTGGAGAATGAGAAGCCGGAAGTGGACGTAGGGGAATGCGTCGCGGAGTTCCACCCAAGATGAATTGTCGACAGAGCCTCCATCGCGATTGAACTGCACGAAGGTGACAAGTTGACGGTGTTGCTTCTGCCTTCCCATCTCGTTGAAATGCGTAAGAGCATTGATTGCTTTGCTGTCGGTGCGTAACATCGCGAGAAGAGTCTCGGTCCTTCTGTTGGTGGAGAGGACAACGTCGATATACTGGTAGTCGACATCTGCATCTCGTGAATGGCGAACAAGAGGCCGAGAGCTGTGTCCGAAGAGATGATGTATCATGGCCATGGCTTCGTCCACGTTGGCGCTGTGTTGCTGGGCACGAACTGAAACACCTTCACCGTATCGTTTCAGGACTACGAAAAGACAATGAGCCGGTGGCTCATCGATCAGACCATCGAACAGGAGCTGTGGAGGGTTTGTGAAGTGTGCTGTCGCCAGTTCTAGTAGTCGATCCAGTCGTATGTCGCGCCCAATTGTTTGCCGCAATGACCAGCGAGGCTCAGCTTCACTGTCATTCTTGACATAACGGGCCGGAATCAGATTCAAGTATCGAACGAGGACTTCGTTGAGGTTATCAGGAATGGAAATGTTGTTCTGCGCCAGAAGGGGAATGACCTGCTCGATTATGTCGCCAGTGGTGAGTCCATCGGAAGAAGCGGACAAGACTGTGTAAAGGTAGTCATGATATCCGGCCAGACATCCGAGCATGTTCTCTGACCACAGGCGCAACTCGCTCAGCATCCGCTTAATGTCAGTTCCGGTCGCTACCTCTTGCGACGCTGACTCGGAGTCTGAAGACTCATTCGAGCTGGACGTACTCGCAGAGTCTGGTGCTGCATCTTCGAGCTGGGACGCTTGTGGTGCCGATTGTCCGTGCTGGGTCTTGTGCTGGTGCCTCTTCCTGATTCTCATGCGCTTGGACTTGCTCTTGCGCTTCGCCATCTTGAGATGTGATAGTGCATGAAAGTAGAAGGTACGTGGAAAGAGTGCCGTGAGTGTGATTCGCCGTGGGAGAAATTTCTCGCGGTAGTCGGCTACCGCGCATGTGATTGCAGATTTTTTCTTCCGATTCCAACCACGACCACTGTCCTGGATCAATGCGACTTTGAATAACACCTCACTTTCTGCTCCTATCACCACCTCCTGCAGCATTCTTCATGATCTTGGAAGAACCATTGCTGTGAAGCCCGCCCAGCTACCAAGCTGCCGGATCTATGTCGTACAGATACAGCCCCGGTAGAGGGCAGCCAGCCTTTCTTCCTCGACGTCTTGCGACTTCTCATAAGCAGACCGTTTGGCATTACCTGCAACCTGCTGGGAATCTGTCTCCCCCCACTGACCAGAGAGCCATCCAGGATCCCCGCCAACCATGTGGCCTGCTAGCTGCCGCCAGATCCCCATCTCGTAACACGTTCGCACATCCCCCATCATCCATGGTCCAGGGATCGGTCTGTTATCTCTACATCATGATTATCATGTTCGCTGATGGGTACAGGGCAATGAATGGGAATGCGGCCTTGCGTACCGAAGTGCCAGGAGTCAAGTCGACAACACTCTCGATTCTGAGAGCTTCACATGTGCCAGGACTAGTAGAGCTTGGCCATATCCGTGGTCGGATGCCTGTTTTGCCAGCAGCTGTGTGTAGTAGATGATAGGGAATATGGAGACAGTACTCAGCATTAGGATTGGTGTGCAAGGTCAGTGGCACTTTCACTTTTCCTTGTCTTTGTATCAGTGTTGCAACCGACACATGAACTTTCACTGGCAGCGACCACTCGTCACCACGCACTATTGTTCGAGGTTGCCTCGCTTTCGCCACACCAAATAAGCAACTGCATGTTCAGCACGGTTCGCTGGCTGTATGTTCTTGATCACTCGAGGACATGAGTTACACACTTCACCATCAGAGCCAATGGAAGGAGCAGCCGGATGGCAATCGAGTGGGCCATCATCAAACAACGAGGCCACTACACCACTTCGGTCTTTCGACTATCGCGACCGAATACTGTAATGGTTCAGTCATTCATTGATGCTCAACAATGAAGTATTGTTCCCGCTGGAAGACACTATCTCGATCGAGGACATCGTGCCAGGGTCGGTGCTCAATTATTGATGCGTCACGTAAAGCCGTCGGAGCGAGCCGCAGGTAATGACACGTCTGCCATCAGGCTTTCAGTTCTCAACGAAATCAGGGACTCAACGCAATCAAAATTAAATGCCTCACCCTGGACTATATAAGCACGTCTTCCCTTCAACCTCTTTCAAAAAATCAGCTCTCTTTGCCTTTTGGCTTAGATCAAGTGTAGTATCTGTTCTTTTCAGTTTAATCTCTGAAACGGGGTTACGACCCCTTCTAAGATTATTCCAATTTTTTCTACCACGCCGTCTGACCGCTGAGCTTGCTCATGTCAGTCGACACAGTGTCGCCCGTATTGCACTGCCTCGGGCTGACGCGAACCATCTTTTCATCAGAAATCTGGCTTCCTGCCGGGTGCTGGAGAGGAGCCGTCGACTATTTGACCTCAGTGATTTGTGCGGTATCGCGATTTTGGTGACATGAAGCCGCATTTGTAACATCCCGCTGGAATGCGATGGGTAGCATTTCTGCAGCTGGTAGTACTGCGCGTGGAGTTTTCGAACACGAAGGCGATTTGTGTGCTGTGCAGTGTCATACAGGAGGCGAACCCCTGACGCCACCCGGGCGCATGATTTCAGGTACGGCTATGCAACAACGAATGGATTTATCAAAGAGCGAGTGTTTCATAATCATCATAAGAGCACAAGGAATGTAACTTGCATTCAACTACCAGGTTCAATTTGATGTCTTCTCGTCTCCATGTATGGTTGGTGGTGATGCCGTAAGAAATTTTCTGAACAGCTTCGAGCTCCACGACCGAAATTTTGACCTCAAAATTGAACACTTCCAACAGACGTCCCTGACATGCACCTCACGCATTACATCAAGTAGGCACTTCTCAAGCTAGGTGCTACGTCTGCTGTCTGCTGCTCGCTGCATTTCATCACCTAACTACCAAAACCGCGTACACTGCATAGCGCTCGAGATCAAGCTGACAGTATATCCTAGACCCGCACCTTCTTCACGAGCATTGAGCATCCGTTGCCTTGACACTCACCAGGCTCGCGCGAACGAAACAAATCACACCTTTCTAGATATCCTATCATTTCTACCACTCACCACATTCCCGCCACAACATGTCCGACTCCGAAGAAGACGACTACCTCTCCATGGCCCTCCCCACCAACCCGACCCCCAAACCCCTCTCCTCCCTCGCCAAACGCAACGCCGCCCAACGCGACGCCGCCGATCGGGCCCGCGTCAAGTCCAAGAAAGAGCTCGAATCAGATCGCCTGCTCCGCCTCGAGCGCGGCCTCCGCACTGACCTCACTGCACGCAACGATGACCCTGACGAGCCCACCACCGGCTTCGGCAGCAAAAACAGCAAAGGCGCCCAGATGCTCTCCCGTCTAGGCTACAAAGGTGGTGCGCTTGGCAAGGCCCCCTCTGCCCCTTCTCCCCCCTCAAATTCACCCAGCGCAGGCTCAGGATCGGAACCCAAGCAGGAGCAGGATACAGAGAAAGACACCCGCCTCACCGAGCCCATCCGCGTCCAACCCCGCGCCAAAAACGCCGGTCTCGGACACGCAACAGACGAAGACCCCGGCCTCAAGCGCGCAAGAGAAGCCCTCGACCGCGAAGCAGACAAGATCAAGCGCCTCAAGAGTGAGATGGGGGGATACCGGGAGCGCAACGTCAAGGAGAGCACAGACAAAAGAGTCGAAGGACAATGGTGGGGTGCGATGCGGGTGTGCTGGACTTTGAAACAGCAGGATCTTGAGCGGGAGGGGAAGGACGGGGGAGAAGTGAAGGCTGAGGATGTCGGGGTGGAGTGGCGTGCTGTTCTGTATAAAGAGCAGGAGGAGAAGAGGAAGAAGGAGGGGGAGAGGGAGAGGGGGAGGAGGTTTGAGAGGGAGGAAGAGGGGGTGGAGGAGGAGGATAAGGTGGCGATGGGGGAGACGGTGGGGGAGTTGCCCACGATTGATGGGGAGGAGGAGGGCGAGGATGACGAGATGCAGGAGTTTTTAGAGCTGGAGGTGGGGGAGAGGTTGGATAGAACCGTGAGGTATTTGAGGGAGAAGTGGTGGTACTGTTTTTGGTGTAAGGCGAGGTATGAAGATAAGGAGCTTGATGGGTGTCCGGGTGTGACTGAGGAAGAGCACGAATGAACCGTTACAGCGCGGGAGGAGAAACTTGGGCTACAAGACTCGAGAAGGCAGGCATGCGTGTCTTCCACAGCACATGAAGAAGGCACGAAGTAGCCCGCAAAGCACAGTAAGAAGAGCCTTGACGAGCTCCACACCACGACACAAGACAGACACAAAATGATACCCACACGACAGCTTCATACAGGCCACTGGTAGTTTCTTACAGAACCCCTCCCATGACTAGTTCCCATAATCCCCCTCCCCCACCTGCGTAGTAAACGGCCCCCTCTCCCCCAGTCCCCCAATCCGTCCCAACAAAAACTCCAACTGCCTATACGCCGCACTCGGCGCATACTGCGGCACCATATGCCCGGACAAATCAATATCAACATACGTCAGTCCCCTCTCGGTATGGAAATGGCCCATCACCCCCGCGCCCGCCGTGTTCCCCAGCCCAAGCTCACTGTGATACGGCACGTAGAACTCCTCGAACTGGCTTGGGGGCGTACTGAAGCCCTGCGCGCCATTGAAGGTCATGTTTTGAATGGCGATGAGTGACCCGTTGGCGATGAGGATGTAGTCTAGCTGTCCGTGGGCGATGACGGTGCGGGAAGTGCGCTCGATGACGGAGGGGAGGACGGAGAGGGCCGAGGGCGGGGAGGTGTCCCTGCGCAAGACGCCGCCGGCGCATTCGGTCCATTCTTGGAGGGGCGCGTTGATGGCGAATTGCACGTCTGTGCGGTTGAAGTAGATCTCTGCGCCGGGGGGCAGGTAGTCGAAACTACCAGGGAAGCCGAGGACGTCCCAGAGGTTGGGCGGGGTGGTGAAGATTTGGTAGATGTCGAAGGCGGGGTTGAGGAGGGAGACGGCGTTGTAGATGTCGTTCCAGAGGGAGCAGGAGTCGTCGGAGAAGTCGACGTTGGGAGGGATGGGTAGGGGGCCTTTGCCGGGGAAGGCGTCGTCGGAGAGGTAGGTGGCGAGGAAGTCGTCGTAGCCGCAGGCTGCGGAGCGGTTGTGGATGTCGGCCATGAAGGTGGCGTTGAGGTTGAAGGCGGTGTGGAAGTAGTCGACGTAGGCGGTGGCGACGAGGTCTTCTTGGACGACGTCGTAGGTCAGGGATGGGTCGTAGATCATGATGCTGTCGACGCCGTAGTAGGTGGTGTCGTTGGTGTTCAGCATGGCATTGGCAATGTACGGGACATAGTAGCCAGCATAAGATTCGCCGACGATGAAGACCTTGCGGCCGTGCAGGCTGAAGGTATCGATGAAGTTCTTCCAGAAGCCTAGGAACTGAGCAGCAGCCTGATCCTCGTTGGTAGCAGTGGGCGTGCCTTGAGTAAAACCAGTTCCGACCGGCTGCTCAACCCAGACCATGTTGGTCAAGTTGCTCCATTTGTAGTTGTTGGCGACCGGCTTGAAGGTGCCATATTGCCAAAGGAAAGGTCCATTCTCTTGCAGCAAGCCCTCGAGAGACGAGCATCCTGGTCCACCCTGGTAGTGTCAGTCCAGGAACTACCAGAAACTAAGCACTCTTGTTGCCAACTCACATTCAACCAGATCGTAATCTCATCGCTCGCATTGACGTTCGCCGACGGTTGGAAGAAAAAGTACAGCTGCGAAGCATTGGGAGCATTCGAAATCGGCAGCAGACCAGCATAAGCCTCGCCTATGTCAAAGTCCACATCGGGGATGGCAGTGCCGTCGACAGCGAATTCTACAGCTAATCAGCCAGATCCACACCCTCTCCAGCATATTGACTTACTTGTAGTGTTCGCATTCTGCGGCAATATAGTGTCATTCCTACCATACGCCCTCCGGTCCAACGTCTTCGCGACAGGTCGAACAAAAGGCCGTCTCGCAGGGAGCATCTTGTTGACGTGCAACGAGCTCCTCGCCACGACCGATGCGGCAGCAGAAAACAAGCACAAGGACAAGGAGAACTTCATCTTCGTTGACTCTTCAAGTTCGTCGTACGGGGTTTCTCAAGAAATGCGGCACTCACTCTATTATTGTACCTACCAGTACTCGTCACCAGGGTCCTCCCAACCATGACATCGCAGACCATCGCTTCGCATGGCACGAAGCTTTGTCAAGCTGTTTCGTCGATCTTGCGGGTCAGATTGGGCCCTGGTTGCGAGATGTCGCGTGCAGTGATAAGACGGTCGTGATTGACGTGTCCGTATGCGGAAGGCAGGTAACTCTACTGGTAGATTCGGCGCGAGTGCCGGGCGGTCGGGAGGGGTTTGACATCACTGGACATGGGAAGTTTGATCTTTTGAGGGATGCTGTGCGTTGGAGAAATGCAGATATGATAAAGATACGAAGAGGAAGAAGGTTGATGGTTGAAGATTGATTGATATGCACGATTGTGGTCAAGCATTTCTGCCAAGTCAAGTCAAGCATGAGGCTGAACTTGGCGGGACGACCATGGTTTATCTGCGCGGTTCGTGATGTATCATGACATGATTACGGCTATCTACCCTCTACTCCGTTCAACTACCAGCATACTGTATCGTAGCTAGTGCTTTCCCGGTACGACAAGCTTGAGCAACTTCTCAAAATCAGGAGTGCCCAAACCAGTGACCGGATCCCACCCCTTGGTCGCATTCCACCCAGCGAACGGGATGAAAGGAGTCGGCAGACCAGAGAAGATATCCCTTCCTGTGCAACCTGTGCTACCACCCAGAGCAATGTCGTTGAGAGCATTGACGCCCTTCGAGTACAAGAAGGGGTTCAAGAAGCCGAGCGTCGGGAGACCCTTTGACTTCCTTCCTGCGTTCAGAAGAGCGATGATACCGGCGAAGGTTGGGCTGGAAGCACTGGTACCACCGACGGAGATGTCACGTCCGCTGTCGATGACGCGGAAGCCTCTGCCCTGTGCTGCGACGTCGGGGAAGCCACGGCCCTTGCGGTTGTAGAGGCCGGAGAAGCGGTCGCCGAGGATGTCGAGGTAGCGGGAGACGGCGGCACGCTGGTACGCGGGACGTGGGAAGCGGTCGGAGAAGCCGCCGGAGGAGAAGCTGACGGCGCGCTCGGGGATACCGACTGTGCCTCCGACGGAAGTCAGGTATGGGCAAGAGGCGGGGAAGATGGGGTTGAAGCGGGTGGTGTTTTTGCCATCGTTGGTCTGGCAGGCGGAACCTGGGCCAGTGTCACCCGAAGAGAAGAGAACGGAAACGCCACGAGCACCGAGCTGGCCGAAGAGGGAGCAGACACGGCGGTTGTAGGCTTCTGGGACGGACTGCTCATTCTCGCCGTACGAGGTGGTGAGGGTAGTTGGTAGCTCATCGTCTGGCTGGTTGATCATGTATGTCAAGAAGTCAAGGTAAGGCTCGTTCTGGTTGTCCGCGGGCGATGGCTGGTCGAGATCTGGTACGAGAGGTCCGCGACCACCAGTGGAGTAGTAGGTAGCATTGACAGGGAAGGCCAGAGCGAGACCGTACTGCGCGTCAAGGTTGGCCTCGACACTGTTGTTCAGGGAGTTCTGATCATTCAAACCACCGTTGATCAGCTGGTAGGTGAAGTTGCTGCCGAACAGGTATGGTGCATAGATGGATGCGAACTGCTCGTAGTCGTCGTAGCGAGCATACTGCTCCAAGAATCCATTGATACCGAGGAAACCAGTCTTGGATAAATCGAGACCTGGGATGTCGCGGACCTTGTACAGCGCCTTCAAGCAATCGGGCGTGATGGTCGTGTTGCAGAAAGTGGCATTGAGAGGTGGCGGATTGCTGCCAGCTGGACCAAGATCCTCGACCTCGAACACCTGGTTGTACATGGGTCTGACCTCACCAAAGCGAGTGGTAGGCTGGATCATGTCCACATAGCCGTGGAGCTTGCTAGGAACCGAGTATTGCAGAGCCCGGATCTTGTCAAGCTGCTTGAAGTCGCTCCTGTAGACCTTGAACGTGGTGTCGAGCAGCTGCTCAGCCATTGTGACATTGGCATAGAAGTTGATCCACTCGCCGTCGTCGACAATGTATTCGGAGGAGATGCCGGAGGTCTGCAGCCATTCCAGCACGGCATCCGAGGCGTGAGGGTATGGGCGTAGAAGCTCCTTCAGCTCCTCTCTCTTCAAGTGCTGGCCGTATCTGTGGTGGAAAGGATCGGAGACTTCGAGAAGGCTCTGCTCGAACAATCCCTCATTGGGCTTACGATGTTAGCGGGGCTTCCCCAATCCCTTCAAATCACTCCTCACCTGGTGCATAGCAATGCGAAAGTGCAGCTTCAGAGCAGGGTCAGGCTTGCCAACCTCTGACCAGCCCTGAGGAACAGCCCTCAGAGCTTCCATAACCTTGCCATTCGCGACAGCAGCCAACCCTACAAGGGCAGCCACCAAGCTCGACTTTGTAAACATCTTGACCTAACCCTGAAAGCGAATCGTGGTAGACAAAGACGAAGAGGCACGCGAGGTCAACAAACCAGCACGAGTCGCACCTTATGTACTCCCCCAAGCTCAATCAAAAACTCCATCACCACCAGAACCTTACCGATCGACACGCACCGACAAAAATCCATCATGGGTTCCTGACACCGTCGCCTCGCGAACCTTTGGCGGCAGCATGCACGAAGGTGGGTGGGCGGAGACCGCAAAGCACCGAAAGTCAATGGGCCAGAGGTAATTTAGCAGTCCATCGAGCTGCTGCATATGGATAAGTGTGGGGCGTACGATCGACGCTTGGATGATGAAAGGACCAAGGACCGAAAATACCAAGACGCTATCGTCGCCGATAACAGACTTGGCGACGAGGTCAAGAGGGGTCAAGCATTGTCAAGCATCGGGGAACGATTGGGGCGGGTTGGCATGAGATGGGCGAGGTGAGATGGTCTGGTGTTACCGAAAACTGGTAGATGGAGAGTCGGGCGATGCGGCAATGAGTTTTGGTACATGCAAAATAGGATAGACGTTGGCGGGTGTACCTGAACGAGAGTGAAGCTTGGGTACCAGAAAATACAGCATCGACCCCTCGGTTGCGGACGGTGCGCAAATCACTCAAGAGCACATGCAGATGTCATGGTAGGGTAAGAATGGTGCATTCCATCTATTAGCTAATCCTGTTCTCTCAACTTTTGGTTTCCCCAAATACCTTCCCAAAAGGATATGCTGTGTCGTGTTCATGCCGGTCGTATGCAGGTAATCGTCATCTTGCGAGTTCGTTAAAGCGTCTTAATCCGAATGGCCATTTTCGTATCCCATCCTATCGTTACTCCGAGCTCTCCGTGGCTTCGATTTCTTGGGAGTTCTGCCCTGCTCGATCTGATCTAGTATGATCGGGATCGTTTCAAAGACAACTTGGTTCTCGGTGTAATGGGTCAAGAAGCCTCCCTGCAGGATGCGTCTCAGAGCTTTCAGACGGTGTAGCTGCTCCCAAGTTCGTATCCGAAGCACACCAGAACCACCAACTTTGACTGTCATCTGGGAGCCGTAGGCATGTCCATCATCGTCCAGAGCTGTTCTGTATTTTGGTCCTCTTGTAGGATGCTCCACCGAGTTCAAGATGTCTGCAAAGTTGTTGTGAAGAGATCTCCGGTCTCTCTTGGATATACGCTTCGATGAGAGGTTTGCAAGATCCTTCAGCTTCTGGAAGAGGATATGTTCTTGTCGGGAGACATTATAACGCCTGACCATCTTCGGAGTGTCCTTTTGCGCGTCTGAGTCGTCCGAATCGACATAGGCTTCCGACGGATCTTCGTCGTCCTCGAGTTCGGTGAAGCTCTTCTCGTACAGCAGAGCGATGTTCTCTCCGGACGCAATCTGAACGGCAGCATCAGAAGAATCGAGCTGCTCGAGGAAACCTTCAATGGATTCGGGGGAGATGTCCTCCATATCTTCGAGCTGTGTCGCCAGGAAACCCCACTCTTCCAGAGAAGCAGCTACGACATCTGCCTCATCCTCAGCTTCCACGGACGCACCATCAGACTCGATGATCTCGAACAAGAAGGCCATAATATCTTCAATCTCTTCCGGGCTGGCTCCTCCATAGAACGCTGCTACTCCTTGTGCGTGAATCGCTGCGACCTTGGCTTGTGGACTTTGCGAGTCTTGGATGACGCTCTTCACCGGGCCTGCAAGCATGTCATAGAGATCTTCCGAAGGCTCGGTTATGAGCGTCAGTGCGATAGCTGAATGTCATGTCAGCGGTGTTTGCAGGGTGAGAATCTCTGGCTCTTACCTTTCAGCGCCAGAATGGATTCTGTGTCTGAGGCACCCGATGTAGCACTCTTGAGAAGCGCGGGTACAAGCTCTCCTAGCCTGTTCGAGATCTCTTCTTGAGCAAACCGCAGCATAAGTATCCGGTTGAAAACGCCTAGAGATATCTCGCGTCCCTCGACACTCGATCTCTTCCTATCGACGATATTCTCGATTTGCTGATTCAGGTGACCCTTCCATGAATCCTTGAAAGCCTCGGTATCCTCCGGAGAAGTAATCATCTCGTCGATCGAGTGCGTGCTAAAGCTGGTCTCGTCGCTGAAGTTGTCCTCGTCGTCTGATGCATTCCGACTGACAACTCTTGAAGTGGCCTTTGAACCCTCCGGAGAAGCATTTTTTGAGTTTGTTCTTGAGTTGCTGCCCGAAACCTGTCGAGATTTCGCCTTCTTAGAGACTGTCTTCCCGCTCTCGAGGGCTTGACGCCGTAGATCGTGCATGTTGACAGTTGAGTGTTCGTACGGCGCGTGGAACGCTTCGAAGTGGATGTGCTGTTCGCTTGTGGCAAGAGTGCAGTTGCTCGGGTCAGGTCGGGTTATCGAAAAGCTGTGGCGCGGTGAAAGCGGTGTATCGAGGAGCGGAATAGATAGGCGTCCATATATATCCTTGTATTACAGGTCCAATGAGCACATGTGCAGAGTGGCAGATGATTCAGACTGACGGCGAAGGTAAGTTTTGAATGATCAGGCCTCAGGTTGACTTCACATGTCACAGTGGAAATCCGAGTGGGCGCAGGGCAAGATCACGCGACGTCATTCTCCACCACGCTTCTGGATCACCTCCGCATTCTTCCAGCCAATGGTGCAACTCTATCTCTTCACGAGGTACCCTTGGTAGTTCGACACATGAACAACGTTGCGTGTAGAAATTGGGGTATATAAGTTTGGACTAGAAGTGATGGAAGACCGCCTCGTCACGTTATCGTTCATTGCTCTCAGCGAGCGCCAGGTTGTGGTCGTGGGCCGATAATCTGCCTCCGACCTCCCATCGCTATACCACTGCCTGTGCTCGATCCCTTGTTTTGATTGTCGCCTCCTATGTAGCCGTATTGAGCAGAGCTCCACGATTGATTTGGTCCGCTACCCTGGTTGGTATCTCTCGCGGCGCTCTTCGTAGCCTCTTGATTTGCCTCCCATTCCTTCTGCCTTTCTCGTTCGCGCTCCATTTCTCGCTCTAGAAGTGACTTCGATGCCCAGCCGCCAGCTTTGGTCTTCTGTTGCGACGCGACTCGCCGATCACGGTCTGCCTGTTCTTCGAGAGTCGAACTCATCTCCGCTGGTTGATGACTGGCGGGCCGTTGGAAGAGAGGTGGCTTGTTCTTGGCTAAGAACTGATCTGTACGATTCGGTGCTTGAGGTTTAGGTTGGTAGTCGCCTGGGGTGGGAAGTGGTCGCGGCGACGTTCCTTCTGGTTCTGGAGTCGCCTCTTGCGCTGGCTCCGGTGTAGGTTCCGGCGTCGGCTCCTTGACCGCACGAGCAGGGGTTGGAAGAGGTCTTGTTGACCCAAATCCGAATGCTGATCGCTGAGGAGCAGCTTGTCTGAGAACCTCTCTTTCGTCTGGAGCCCAGGATGCTTCGCTCTCCTTGGCTGAAGACGGCCTTTCCAGGCTGTCGATTCGTCTTGAAGGTAAAGATGGTTGCGTCTTCTCCTGTCTTGATCGCTGCTCGCGTTCCAGCTGATATTGTCGCTCTCGTTCTCTTGCCTCCTCCAGCTGCTTCTCGAGTTCCTTCACCCTTCGAGCTTCCGGAGTATCCTCTTCCTGCTTGGGTGACCCTGCTGCCTCGGCCTGGTACTGACTCAAGAACTGTCCATTTAGCCTGCCGTCAACCAGACTCATCGGTCTCGCTTTGTTCAGCTCGGCTTCCTCCTTCTGTCGCGCCTCCTCCTCTATCTTCCAACGTCTTTCTTGTTCATCCCATTGCCGCTTCTGCTCCTCGAGTCGCCTTCGCTCCTCCTCCCGGAGTCTCTTAGTCTCATTCTGCCATCTCTGCTCCTCCTCAATCCTCTCCCGTTCTTCTTCCGCCTCTCTTTCAATCTGCCGTCTCCTTTCCGCCTCCTCTGCCTCCTGCCTCAACCTCTGCTCTTCCGCCTCCTTCTCTTTCCGCTTCCGATCCTTCTCGGCAAGACTCGGTACTGCTGGCGACGCGCTCGTGATCTGTCTCCTCCCACCGAACGAGATCCCTTGATTGCCTTGACTTGCGCCTCCCATATAGCCATATTGATGAATGTTCCATGCAGGCGCGGTGTTGCCCTCGTCACCCTTTTTGCTCCAGCTACTAATGGGGCCTGGTGATCGCATGCTCTCGGCATTGCTGGATGTAGCAGAACCACCTGTCTTGGTAGGGCTGATCGGTCTCATGGAGGGCATGACTGCTGAGGGCTTCATCGAATTCATGGATTGAGCTGCGCAGATCGAGCTGGCCCCATTCCTACTCGGTGCGCCGGTGCTGACAGGACTGAGCGCTCCGTTTCGCTTGCCGCCAATTGATGTAGGAAATCTTGCAGGGTTGAGGCCATTGGCGACTCGGCTGAAGGCGCTCAAACACTGCAGTACTTGTGCTGGATCTTTGTTCTCGTAGAGGTCGACAGTCAGGAACCGGTCGTGAGAAGGCATGTTGAGTGGGGACATCTCGCACGCTCGAAGAAAGTGTGAGATGTTCTCCATTTGCACGAAAGGCATTTGCGATTGCTTGAACTTGATACCCGGTGGCCCCAACGCTAGATTCGCGAGCCTGTATCCCGCACTGTCAGCGATTACCTCAACGCGACAAGACGCGAAGCACATACCTGCACAGCGCGACACCGTCCTTGAGTCCATCTAACAGATCGCCAGGCGCCAGCTTTTCTCCCAGGGTTTCTTCGATCCATGATCTTACTTGGTTTGCGGCGGCCGGTGTGTATTTTGACAAGCGCAGACTGCGCATATCTGAGTCCAGGGACGACACAGACGCCATATTGACGTGCAGCAAGGCTGGCGGTACCGCGCTGCTGTCGTTCGCTCGCTATGGAAAGATGGAGGGGTAATTCGATGGTATCGGATATGTGCGCTCGTGATTCGGATGCGGTGGATCGTGACGGAATATCGCTATCTCAAAGTAGAGAGTCGAGCGTGTAAAAAAGACGTGAATTGAAGTGTATTTGTAGGAGATGTGGTAAATGAGAGGTCAACAATGATCAAGGACCTCCCGGAATCAACAATGTGGCTCGGCTGGAAGACGTCACCTGCACTCTGTGCAGGGTAATTTTCTCGAGACCGTTTACCTCGATCATCATTTTGATCAACACTCCTGTACTCTGAGCATGGCTTTTCTCTCACAATAATGTCCTCAGGACCCGGAACGCTATCACGCTTATGGTTCAGATGGAAAGCCCTGAAGCTGCCATGGCGGCGTCAGACTCT
The DNA here is from genome assembly GCA_013372555.1 of Elsinoe arachidis. NCBI lineage: Eukaryota > Fungi > Ascomycota > Dothideomycetes > Myriangiales > Elsinoaceae > Elsinoe > Elsinoe arachidis. The sequence goes on along the minus strand of JAAPAX010000006.1, from coordinate 428,596 downwards.
CGTCGGTATGTGGCGGAAAGCTCCATTCGCCATCTTACATTTCTAATGACACGTAGGATATGATCTTGCTGGAAACACGTTTTGGGAGTTCAAAGATGCACTGAATGCGCAGCGCCTTCGAAGAATCGTCAAATATAGCCGTAACACTCATTACGCTGATGTGAAGGTCTCGAGTAGGTTATATCCTAACAGGCCTACACAAGTCCATTAACATTCCCCAGCACAATGGCATCAGTGGCTAAGACACACTCGCGCCGATGCGCCGACGATTCAGGAACAGCAGTATGACGTGCTACGCCAGGACAGAGTAAAGCAGTTGGCAGCAGAGGCAGACGCGAGATGGGCCAGCAAACCATCCTTCCTAGATTCGCCTGCCAAACAACAGCCACAACCTGCCATCGGGGTCAAGGATCCGGGCGGTTATGTCGAGCAGACGGAACCCACAGAGAATGAAGGTGTGCGTAGTGCTGTTGGTGACCAGGCCGAGGTCGAGGCCTCGGTGAAAGGCCAGCCCAAGGACGAAGGCAGATTCAAGGGTAAAGCAAAGGACCGAAAGCCAAATCCTTTCAATCAACCTCAACAAGGTGCTCCCGGCGAGGGCTGGCAACCGCAGAGCTGGACTCCTGGAGCCGCAGCGAGGAGAGGTTGAGAATGGTTCATCTACAGCTTTGCGTGATGCACGCATCACAGCTTTACCATACATGTCAATGATACTGTAATATATCTCGTACGGAATTTGCTGCATTCTACGTCTTCGTATACATGATCTGCAGTGTTGCTCAGATGTCACAACCAAAGATCAACCAGACACGCCAGATCGCCAAGACGTATTACGATGCAGGCACCCGCGGCACCAGTGCAGGGTCATTGTGGAGTCGTTGAACACGGGTCTCCCTTTCGACTTTGACAAGTTGTCGGTCCCACCCCGTTACAACAACCGTTTGCATCACTATTTGTGCCTTTCACTCACCTCTGGCCCTTGAGGTGTCCATCTCAACCTGTCCAGCGGTCCCGGAGCAGCCTCGTCAGAACACCTCTCGATATCCATCAGACCACCCGAAATACTCGGCCTTGACATCCACCCAACCCGTCTGACATCGGAGCAGCTCGACTGCTTCGTCACACGCATTCCACAATTTCCGAAGTCCCTTCAAACACCGCCAAACTGTCTTCTCTACTCGTACAACGGACCGGGACTGTCGCCGGAGAAGTCTTACGCCCAAATCACCTACGACGACACTCGTCTGGAAAGGTCATGAGCTCCAGCAATGTGCCCAAGAGGAGGAGAAGATCTAGCAGTCTGATGTACTCGGAGCCGCCGGAATCACTAGAGCATATCAGTGATCAAGCTGTGAACCCAAATCTCAATTCGCAATGGGTGAATGCAAAAGGTATGGCTTAAACGTACGAAGTCAAGAGGTTGGGATACTGATAAACAACAGGCGCCTGGGTCATCCACTTCGTCCTCATTGCTCTCCTCAAGATCCTCTTCGACATCGTTCCCAACATCTCCCAAGAAATGTCCTGGACTTTCACAAACATAATCTACATGGCCGGGTCGTTTCTCATGTTCCACTGGGTACGAGGGGTGCCGTTCGAGTTCAATGCAGGGGCATATGACAATCTCAACATGTGGGAGCAGATTGACAGTGGAGACCAGTACACCCCAGCGAAGAAGTTTCTTCTGAGCGTCCCGATATTATTATTCCTTGTCAGCACACACTACACACGCTTCGACTCGGTCTACTTCCTCATCAACTTCTTGGCGACCTTGACAGTGGTGGTACCGAAATTGCCAGCAGTAAGAGCATATATGAGGAAACACAGCAACATGATGCTAATCATACCACAGCTACACCGTATGCGAATAGGTCTTTTAAACCCAGAGCCGGAAGATGAGCGGTGACGATGATGAGGATACCTTCAGTCGTTGTACCAACTGTGTCATTACCATCTTTGCATGCAGCACTCCTTCAGATACCACAAAGCGCTCCTTGATGTTGATCCGATCGGATATATATGCTCGACGCATCTCAGAGGCAGCTTCTAATCAAAATTTGAACGAATTCATTCCTTCTTGACATGACCCCTTCTTTTGCAGGAGAACGCATGGGATCCACGGTTCGGACATGGCTTAGGTGCCAATATACCGTATTGGAAAAGCGCTCCACGAGCTCGAAACCCCGCTTTCCATGCCCATGAGTTGGTTCTGGTCTCCATTGTCTTGAGAGGGGGCCGCCGGGCATCATAGCAGAACGCAGGCGCCTACACGAACCATGTCCAGCCACAGCGTATTTGAGTAGTCCTGGGCCGATTGTGTATCGAATGTCATTACCAGAGGACATTATCAGCTCGTACAGTCTCATTTGAGGCCGAGATCTGACGGCAAATGCCCATACCCTGGTGGAGAACCCACGATAACTTGATAGGCCCTTTGTATCCTGCCAATTACAAATCTGTGGCCCATCTTGATGTAACAGCACTCAGCCAATCATTTTTAGTATGCTTGAAATGATTCTGAATGTTTATCATTATCACTTTTGACACCTTGAGGGGTGAATTGCTAGCCCCACAGTCTTGACTTCCGCCACTGAGATCCAACCACAAACTTACAAACACTTCCAATCATAATATTCATGAAAGCCTCTACGGTGGTGAGGGGCAGACTCTCATCTACGATGGCTGTGAAGAGACACAGAAGATTTGCGGCGTTCAAGGGACCCGGCCAGAGCGATCTTCCTCGATTGCAAGGAATTGTGTTTGATATGGATGGGACACTCTGTATGTACATGTCCTGCATTTCATTGTTCAACGAACATGATGTATATACGTCCATCTTATCGTCCTCTGAAACACTCGAGTAGCACACTAACACTGACTGACAAGGCGAGCCACAGAACTACATGTTCGGCGAGATGCGATCGGCGTTGGGCATAGCAAAGTCAGTCGACATCCTCGATCACATACATGGACTACCGGACTCAGAGCAACCGGCGGCGCACGAGAAGATAGAAACCATCGAACGTCAGGCCATGGAGAAGCAGATCCCTCAAGCTGGGCTTGTCTCGCTCATGGAATATCTCGACCGGGAGGACATTAAGAAGGGCATCTGCACCAGGAACTTCGAGTAAGTATGGTGACAAATATTGCCACACTTTGGCTGACGAGATCATAGTACGCCGGTAAACCATCTATTGGCTAATCATATACCTGGTCACATCAATCCGTTCTCGCCCATCATAACTCGAGGATTCCGCCCACCGAAGCCTTCGCCAGCGGGTATACTGCACATCGCCAAAGCATGGAAGATAGCCACAGAGGATGCACAACCAGCCACTGAAGATAGTCTACCAGCTGAGATACCATTAATCATGGTTGGCGATAGCATTGACGACATAATTGCCGGCCACGATGCCGGTGCCGCGACCGTCCTGCTCCGTAGCCGAGGAAAGGAGGACCTCGAGACGGATGAGAGGACCGATCTAGTGATAGATAGGTAAGTTGAAGTATCGCACTGAAGACCTGACGACTGATCTATTAGGCTGGACGAGCTAATCGCTGTGCTGGACGCAGGCTTTGAGTCGAGGAGACAATGAGGCCTTGACAAAGACAAAGAGCTCCAGTGTAGACTTGTAACCTCGAAAGCGTCCCATGTATACAGACAAGTTCTCAACTACTGCTGGCTTGGAGAGACGGACCTGTGCAAGCACATGCTTCCACACGTGCTGGTGTCGTCACAGCCTACGCGTCGTAAATCTCAACACCTCCCCTTCCACATCCTCATCTTCCTCTTCCACCATTCACAAAGCTCCTCTGCCATTTTTTGTCTTCCACAACCACTCAAGCAAACTGTGGTTGCCTCAATCGTTCTGATAGGTTTTCTGAAGCATTGCACAGCGCTTAGGCTAATGAGGGAACTAGCACTCTGAAACTAACTCGACAACTCATCGATCATGGCGCGCAAGTCACGCGCTCCTCCCTCAAAGGGTGCAAAGCCTCGCCGCAAGGTCAAGTCACTCAGCGTTGTGGCCCGTGATGGCATCAACAAACCCACGCCCAGCCTTGGCCTGCTTGACATGCCAGTCGAGGTCCTTGCCGAGATCGCGAAGTACTGTGTGTACGAAAAGGTCGAGGTCGACGCGGCAGATTATGCTCATCTGGCCATCAAAAGCGGCTTGATCGACAAGAACACAGCTGTGATCTTCCGCAGCGCCAAAGAAGTTGTTCCAGAAGTACAGCCGCTCGCTCAGGCGTGTAAGCAGCTACGCAGCGTCTACCTCAGCCTTCGCAAGGCTGAGTGGGACACGATCTACTTTCCAAGGCCGCATGAACTCGAACTACCACTACCAAAGCACATCAAGAGACAGCTCAAGACCATCCTGCTCACGCCTCTCCTCCGCGTCGGATACATGCCCGTACAGGACGTCGAGACAGATAATGCGGAAAGTGACACGGATGGGTACTCCTTCTACGACACTCCCGTGATCCCATGCATCAAACGTCTGGTTTATGATGCTGGCCAGCTCGAGGATCACACGTATGATAGCATGATGATCGGCGACGAAATCAAGGAGAACGCCAACCTGATCTACCGTGTCAACGTTGATCAGAGTGAGTTCTACGACTACGCAGGCGGCTCCGGCAACCCGCTGGCTTGTCTGGAGAAGGTCGTCTCTGACTTCCCTCGCTACAAGAAACTCGGTTTCTACAATCTCTCTATCAACCACGTCGAACGCGAACCCTACATCAATGAAGCGGGTGACATCGTTGAGGGAAAGGTGGAAGTTGACGCAACTTCCGGCGATCAAAAGCTGCACGAGGAGATCTCAATCAAGATTGATGACGGCTTCGTCTCTGACTTCGACGACGATGATGATGAGGACTTCGACGACCAGGCTGTCAAGGATTTTGACGAGAGTGAAGACGACGATTGAGGCGCCCTGATGCACACCACAACGGGCTATACTTACATCGAGGTATGGTCTCATGCAATGCGCGATGCACAATACTACAGCTAACGCGGGTCAGAGCCACGTGACCGACCCAACATGAAGCCACACGACTATCGAAGCATACCATAGCATGAGTAGCGCTTAATTTGCAGCTTCTTCCACGAGGCACGGTATATGCTGGGATTCGGAAGGGAAACAATGGCACGCATGGACAAGGGACGAGACAAAGAGCATGCCCAGTTTCCATTTGTGTACCATGATCAAAAAGCTCAGCAGATACTAAACCAGAATGCGATACATGCAATAATGAAGTTGTCAGTGAAATGAACTACTGTCAAATCTGCTGCTTGGATAGGGACGTACGCTGGCGTTATGCATCTTCTCATTTCTTGGATGACACCAAGAAACGCATCACTTGTAATCTTGCACCGAGCCAAGCTTCTGTTTGTAGCATCGGACCGTCCATGCAGACACATGTTCTCCTCGCGGACGTCTTGGCTTCGTGAATGAGGTTCAGTAGTACCACGTGGAAGCGACGTCATGCTAGTGATCTCGAGGTCTGGTGAAGCTGTCATTCGTCTCGGAGGCAACGCAGCAGTACAATTAGGCACTAGCTCTCGAACATGCCCTTTCCACAATGCAGGAACAACCATTATATGGATGATAGAGTGCACATAGTCCTCTTGAGCGAGTCTGGGCTTGATCGATGACATGCTGCTGATAACTTTGCCTCTGTAAGATGGTACTATTGAACCAAGCGAGACGTGTCGTACGAAGAGGCTGCAGTAGCTCGTCCCAGCCCTCCATGAGAAGTGCTCATGCTTGACATGTGCCTCGATCCAGATCAAGCTTGTGCCGATGACGAAAAGTCGATAGATCGTGCCGCTTTCACATTAAAAGGGACAGCCACCCTCCTCTGCCCCTCTCCTGCTCTCTTCCACTTTCACACCTCCATCCCCGCTGTCACGTAGCATTTCGCATACCTCATCAACTTCTTCTGGCCTCGAGGACTCGAGGAGGAGCCCAGTAGAAGCCAGACAGTCAAGAAAGCCACCGTGAGTAGCCGCAAGAAGACTATGTCAAGCGCAGTCCTCTGATGATGCCACAGTCTCCCATCAACGTCGACGACTTCGCCGTCACCAAGCACGAGAAAGCCACGTGAGTAGCGTATGACCTGGATCGCCAGAAAGACTTACCAACAAGCACAGATCATCATGGCGCCACCTCGCAAGAAGACGCGCAAGAATGCGCCGGCCAAGAAGTCACGCGAAACAGCGCCAGCCAAGTCATCGGTCCTCGCAAATAAGCAATACTTTCCCCTCCTCAGGCTTCCAGACGAGCTCCTCCTGGAGATTGCGAAGTACGTCGGACCAGTCAAGGTCGCGATCCCCAGCAACGGCGACAAGGTCGCTGGAAGGAGAAACGACGACGACAAGTTTACGGTTCCCACCGACGACGATGTTGACGACGACGACGATATTGACGACGACGACGATATTGACGACGACGACGATGTCATCGACATCAGTGTGACTGGAATTACCACTGCTCAGGACTCCGGCCTCATCACTGCAGACACTCCCATCTTGGAGGATGATCCAGCCAAGATTCTTCCCGGAGCACACCCGCTCGCGCAGGTCTGCGCTCACTTGCGCAGCGTGTTCCTCCTGGCACACCCACCAAAATCTCTGGACAGGATCTTTGTTCCTCACGCTTACGGTGTGTGTGTAGGCAACAAGACTGTGCTGAAGGAGGCCAAGACGATCGTGATTAGCCTGTTCGAGACCGATGACGGTCACAAGATCTCAGAGACGGATGACGCCGAAGGTCATGTTGCCATTGCGATGCATGTCATTCACAGGCTATCGCAGAAGACCACGGCCGAGATCCTGATTCACATTCCGACTGCATGCTACAATGTTCAAGCTCTGGATGAGTTCGAGTGCGGTTACATCCAGGGATTGTGGGAGATCGTGGACGTTGCGAAGAAGAAAGGCGTTGATCATCTCGAGGTCAAGTACCTGAGGTCTGCCTTCTATGTCCGCGAGGAAGACGAGGCCATGATCGAGGCTGTCTTGGAGGTCAGAGACTGTGCTGGGACCGAAGACGAGATCTTGGGTGTCGTGGAAGTGCCCGTCTATGGAGAAGAGGGACACAAACCACGTTGGTCCCAGTTCGCGGATGAGGAAAGTGAGGTAGAGCAGGGGGGCGACGTCGACTACGACGAGGAGGACGAGTCCGACGACGATATCGAAGAAGAGTTCGAATCCGATGAGGACTTTGATGACGAATGAGAGTTGGAGCCAAAAGGTCGAGTCCGTCTTGGGAGAGACCAAGAGAAGAGGAGTCAGACAGCATTCGACCCGACGTGGGCTTCAGCAAGGATCGTTGAGGTCCAATACAGTAGACATATCGGAAGCATATTACTGACCGCAAGCACGCTGATAGATAAGCAGCTCAAGATCGAAGAACTTTGAATCGTGTAGTACAGAACAGAAATGAGCATACCTACCACAGTCTCTCCCGTCCACAAGTGGGTGATCAGTGTCCACCATGTCCGCTGACATGATCAAGCTCTCTATAGAATGGGACCCCGTATGCATCTGGATACCGGCACAAGGTCCAGCTTTGTCAAGGTGGGCATCGGAGCTGTATCAATTGACGCCGGTCGGACGGTCGGTGATAAGGGGATGCGGTATCACCGCCACGGACGACTGGTCGGGATTGCTACATCCTAGCCCGACGAGCAATTCCATTTATGAAGATCCTTGGTCGTAGCGTCCTTCCGACGAGTAGCCGTGCTCGTTAACGGGGGCAATGTAATGGATTCGAATGTGAGCCAGCAATTTCGCAGTAGGCAACGTCGCCAATGCCGGATTCGTTGTGCATCGTCATGGCCTCGGGGTTGGGTCTGGTGCAGGCTGCTGCATTACCAGACAAGATTACCGGGACATTGTCCAGCAGAGACGAAAAGTTGCTGCCCGGAGCATCTTCATGCCGGATATATGAGTTGCGGCCCATGCTTGGTTGATAGTGAGATTGCTCCAGTGTTCGTGGCCAGGGACCTTCGTTATCCTCGGATCTAAAGGGGACAGCAGCATGGATTTATGGCTGAGTACATGATAAGATCAAACATATGCAGTGATCGACTCGTGACGTCTGTGTACCTGGGTTTGCTCGGATGCTGATGACGATGTTCGGGCATTTCGTCAATCAAGTTTGTGGCAAACGAGGTTGGAGTTATGCAGCGGCACAAATTTATGCGTTACACATAAACGGAAGACTGGCAGGAGAAATTGTGGGTTTGTTTCATGTCGTCGACAGGGTTCAACAAGGTTAGATCCACCTCTTTCTCCTCATCACAAGATGCTTGTCGATCTCAACTATGCACAGAGGGACCAATAGGCAAGTAGCCATTGCCGTCACGGCTGGGAACGCTCCCGCGTATACCACAGCTCGGACGTTGTGCTGGGTTGCGTGTGCTTGATCGTGCACCGCCTTTTCCCTCGATGACACGTCTATATATGTTTCATCGTTTGCCTATCTTCTTCATTTCATTGATTAGACAAGAGGATATAAATCAATATGGACACACAAACTGACCGAACAGGTTTGCTCAAGGTGGCGGCCGGATCTGTGTTTAGCGTAAATCTGCCCTAGCCTTTGGCGACCTTTTGCTCGTTCGGTAGCTGACGGATGCTGGTAGTTGCTTCTCGTCCAATTGGCTATCATCTTTTACAAGGCTTATTTGGGACCTTTAGCAAAGTTTCCGGGACCTAAACTACACGCTCTGACTCCTGTCATCAACCTCTACCACAAATTTCAAGGAGAGGACGTTGCGGAAAAGCGACGACTACATGACAAGTATGGCCATGTTGTACGCTTTGGACCAAATGAGCTCAGTTTCAACACGTCAAACAGTTGGAGAGACATATACGGCCATCGGTGAGTATCACTATGATCAGACCGTGGTTGACTCGTGTGTATGTTCATGCTATTGACATTCTCAAGCATTGCTGGCAAAGCCTCCTTGCAAAAGGACCTGAACTTTTACGGGGAGCCTATCACTGGGACGAAGTCCATCATCGATGCAGACGACGAGAATCATGCCCGTATGCGACGGATCCTGTCCCACTCTTTCTCCGACAAAGCTCTGAAGGAGCAGGAGCCGGTTCTAAAGCAATGGGCCGACCTTCTCATTCAAAAGATGCACGAACATGTGAAGCAGAACCCGGACCAGTCAACAGACATGGTTAAGAGATGGAATTGCGCAACATTTGATGTCATGGGAGATCTGTACGCATGCCTCCTTCACCAATCAGAACGGAATTGACTTGGCTCCAGTACATTTGCAGAGTCGTTGGGCATGCTCGAGGGAGGCGAATACTCGCCATGGGTCAAAACAATCTATGATAACATCAAAATCGGAACCCGCCTTCGTTGCCTCTTTCTCGTACCCGGTTTTGGAAACATCGTCAAATACTTGGTCAAGCAGATTCCTAAAGCCCGTCAAGCACAGATTGAGCACCTCAACTACAGCATCGAGCGAGTTCACAGACGTATGGCCAAGACTGAGCTATCCCATCCTGATCTATGGACGGAAGTGATCAAGCGGGGCGAGAAGCTGGACCTAAGCATGGGTGAGATGGAGAGCAACGGCAACATATTCATGATTGCAGGCACCGAGACCACAGCCACGCTGCTCAGCGGGTTGTCATTCTACCTACTTAAGAATCCTACTAAGATGACCAAATTGGTCAAGGAGATCCGAGAGACCTTCAGATCCACTGACGACATCACCATTGAGAAGCTTCAAAGACTACCATACCTCAACGCTGCTATCGAAGAAGGCCTTCGTATCTATCCACCAGTTCCGATCGGACTACCACGTATCGTCCCACCTCAGGGCATGAACATCGATGGTGTATTCGTGCCTGGCGGCGTAAGTGAATTGTTATTGATTAGATTGAAGAGGCTGATACGTACAGACTTCGGTCTCCACATCCCAATGGGCTGCCTACAGGTCCGACAAGAACTTTGCATACCCGGAAGAGTTCCATCCGGAACGTTGGCTACCAGACAACGAGGAGTTCGCTAAAGACGACAAGGGGGCCTTCCAGCCGTTCTCGACCGGACCGCGCAACTGCATTGGCAAGAATCTGGCCTACCATGAGTCTCGACTTCTACTAGCCTCGGTACTGCTGAACTTCGATATGGAGCTCGACCCGCGGAGCAGCAATTGGCATGGTGAGCAAATGGTGTACAATCTCTGGGAGAAGCTGCCGCTTTGGGTGAATCTGCGTCCGGTGCAGGCGTGATGGTCAGATAGTACGACCAGGTTGGCCAGCAATTACAGCCTAGAATTCAATTCAATTGCGTACTGCTATGCCGCAAGAATCCTCGATACACATATCACATGTTCTCATTTGTGGTTCACACCTCTGATCACAAACCTCACCTCTCCATCACCCCTCTTTCTCCTGTGGCCGCAGACACTGCCGTGTAGTGAGTACCACAAGCTTCAGCAATACGACGCACTCACATTTGTTTGCTCCCGCTGTCGACCACAAGATTCGCTGCCCTCATTGGCTCATAGCTACAGATCCTGTGCTCAGCTCACGAGCAATTCAGTCAGTTCGAGACACATCAACTATAACATAGGCAGAGCGTGATTCATGCCATGTTCCAAAGCCGTCGCTCTCATCATCCGCTCTTCGTCACGCCGGCACCTCAAGTACCACCCACTCCTCCACCATCAAGGTCGTCCGGTTCAGCGATTCGTCCCATCAAGGTAGAAAGCGAATCACCAGTCACGCTTGACAGCTAGACTTACGGGCTCCGCTTTAGCGGTGATGCATACATCCACCATGTCCAAAAGGAACATCAGTACAACCTGTGGTTACCATGCTCATCATTCCAAAGTGCCGACAAGTGGGACAACACCAAGGTCCCGGTGAAGAGTTTCGTCCTACCTAACCATACCGCGCTTCCGAGAGAACGGTGTCTATTGGTTGGCATGACGACCCAGCACGCCAGCTCGTCAATCAAGCGCAGCCAAAATGACCGATCTTCGAGTGGTAGTTCTTCAACCGGTTTGAATCACGAGAAGGTTCTGGATCTCGAAGACCAGAAGATCTTTCCGGCCATCGTCAGATGTCTGGAGCATCAGAACTGGAAGGTCCTCACTTATGCGCTCGTCAAAGGGGAGAAAAAGGGATGGTTTGAAGCAGTGAAGGTCGACCCGCAACTCGTGTTCTACTTCGCACCGTACAGAGATGCGGGAGACAAGCTCACGCATCCAGCAGAGAGGCGGAGGGCGTATTTCGAGTGTATCAGAGATGTGGTCAAGGCCCGGAAAATGCCACAGGAAATCCACGACAGTGATGACGAATCTCTTTCGGTGCCTACCAGCAGACGCAGAGCGATATTGATCAACGATAGCGACGATGATTCTCTTCCCGTGCCTGAAAACAGGCGGCGAGCGATATCGATCAACGACAGCGACGAGAGTCAAGCCGAAGAAGCCACGGTGCAGCAAACTATCGAGGCAGACCTTGGCCGCGACTCGATGCTGATGAACGAGTCTCGTGTGGGCAACACATGGATGCGACCCAGAAAGAAGCTACGAGCGAGACGTCGAAGACAATTTTCCGATTCACCGGAAGTGGCAATTCGTCTGTCGACCAGTCCGCCCAGACCAAGCAGACCGATGGGGAGAACCAGGCCCGCAAGAAGCAGCAACACGACAACGACATCCTTCAGTCTTCAGTCGCCAGGTAGCTCATCATATCTCAACCACAACCTAGATACAGGCTCTGAAGCTCAAGCGGAAAAGCTTCGAGACATACTCAGAGATCATATCGGCTCGCTTCGTGGTCTCATCAGGGCAGCAAGACGATCTGAGAAACAGACGGCATCAGGATCAGCGGCCCAAGCAACGTGGCTCGAGTCTTTCCACGACACGGTAGAGGAAATGGAGCTACAGAGGCGTGAGTGTGACACCAGTTCAATTGCGCAGTTCGCGCACGACTTCGAAGGTGTGTTGAGGACAAGGGTGACGAGAGCAAAGAGGCGCGGAGTGACTGAAGGCCTATCACAGGCGAGTGAGGTATTTCTGAATGCAGTCCAGGACGAGATCGAGGACATAGAGCAGGCTAGGCGCGAGAGTGGGCTGTGAAGACCAGCTACTTGAGGAAGCACGGGATGGATGCACATGCAGATGCAAGTGAGCAATAGTGAGTCTCGGACCTCACTTTGTACAGGCGGAGGCACGTGTATAGCTCCGCAACTGTGGCAAGCGCATTCACGTGAGCGGTAGCCACATTTATCAATGCCTTGCCAATCTCACTTGCAATCCTTCTCTTCTCACCCTGTGTCGAAATTGCTCTCACCTCTCTCCACCATCTCGCTTATCATACCAGTACACTTCCTTTTCTATACCATTATCCCACCAAAGAGACACCACCACGCTGATCCGCTCGAACAAGTACAGCGAGGTAGTGATACTACCAGAAACGTCAGGGGACAGCGACCGTGCCGAGTCACTGACACAAGTTGCCTCCGTAAGCCACTGGTAATACTACCAGATCACTCCGAGCTCAACTACCAGAACGAAGGTAAGAACTACCAGACTCGTTACATGCCAGTCCGGTTTCGTCGCTACTAACACGGTATCCTGGTAGTAATTCCTCGATATGGCCGCGGTCACTACGGCAAAGACGTACGGCGCTTGCCTGGCCGGCCTTCTCTACGACCACCAGATCGATCCCGCCCTACAGCAAGGACACTGGATCCGCTTCCCGGACTCTGCCAAAACGCCCAAGCTGGTTGCCGGAGATGTTCCCTACCAGCTTTCGAGCCTGACGACCGACTTGTACTCCAACGAACCTGGTAGGATGGCTCTCCTCGCAGGTATGGCTATCATCGAGGACATCCCCGGTACAGAACTCGGCATCGGCGAACAGAGCGATCATTGGCGTACCGTCCAGCGTCCCATCTCCGATATGAGTGCTCATACTCTGATCAACCACACCACGAGAGCATTTCCAGTCGTGATCCCACCCTGGCAGAAAGAGCTCAAGACTATCATGACGTATGCCATGGTACAGTCACCTGCTTCGCAACAGTACTACGAGCTCAGGAGAGTGAGCAGGCACCAGGTCTTCTTCTTTAGCTCTCTCCGTGACGCTGGAGATAGCTTGACCACCCCTGCGACTCGAGCTTCGCGCTGGTATGAGAACATCAGAACCATGATTGAGAAGGGTCCGCATGCTCCACCCGTGCCAGCAGCGAAGACCAGCAAGCGCTTTACCGACCCGCGCAAGCGTAAGGCAGGGCAGACCACTAAGGCTCCGGACGACCCGACTGTCATGTCCACGAGTGAGGTGCCAAAGACTCCAGCCGGACAGGAAGGAAACTACCAGCAAGTCCATCAGGAGGGTCCAGCAGCACAGAAGAGAAACTACCAGGAAGCGCACCAGGAGAGTGAAGGCTACTCAAAGCTGCCCCATGAACAAAAGGATCCCTGTCAAATCCTACCATGGATAGCGTACACCAAAGTGGCGCCGACTGGAAATTCTACCAGTGACCGCAGTCTGGTAGTTTCACCTCATGACCAACCACGCCAGCCCCCTCCCCTGCAGCAGCTCCATCCCCCAACCCCTCTCACCCACCACACCAGCCCCACTCCCCAAGACGCCCTCTTCCGCACCACAATCTCCTACACCCTCTCCTACCTCACCACCGCCCGCCAACCCCTCTACCCCCCGGAAACACCATGGGCATCGACTTCCTTCCTCAACGACCTCGAAACGCAGATCATGCGCGTAGACGCTATTCGCGCGAGGGAGCAGCTCGCTGGCGCAGGCGTAGGAGGAGCAGGTGCGACGGAGAGGCTGATCAAGATGTTGGTGAAGATTGTGGATGGAAGGGTGAATGAGGCTTGTATAGCTGCGGACGCGGGGGAGGGGGTGGTGGTGAATGCGGTGTTTGTGAGGGGGCTTAATGGGTTGGTGGGGAGGTTGGTGGGGATGTTGGAGAGGGGGTGACCTGTCCTGGGCGGGAGGAAGGGGGGATCTAGAGAGGATGCTCGCTCATTGGGATAATTCTGGTAGTAACTGTGGGGCGGTTAGTGCCGGTAGGGACTGTGGGGCGGGTAGTGCTGGCAAGGCCAGGTCGTGCTGGTAGGAATTGTAAGGCAGGCAGTGGCGGTAGGAATTGTGAGACAGGTAGTGCTGGTAGCAATTTTGAGGCAGACCATTCGTCTCAGCGTGTCAGTCTTCAGGTGGCGGGGGGTTTTACGTGCTGGAGATCCTCGAGGTGGCACAGTGTGAAGTGATTCTAGTAGAATCCAAAGTCCATACCACCCGAAACTAGCGAGTCGAATTGATAGAACGAAGCATTCTCTTCGTTCGAGAGGAAGGGGTCGAGGAAGTGCTCCCATTGACCCGCGGGTGAAGTGTTTGTCCCGAATCCGAAATCCACTTCGTTCTCTGGGAAGGAGAATGATGGTAGTTGTCCTGGTAGTGGGTCCTGGAAGTTGGTGTCTGTCGACATTGTCCGGTCTAGTGTCATGGGGCGTGATGTGTTTGCTCTGACGTCCTGTGTGCGGCCGATCGCTCCTGGGAAGCGCTTCTTGAGCTGCTTGGAGATATCCTGTGAGGTATGTCAGCTTAGTTCGTGAGTTTGCTAGTGGTGAGGTAGGCTATCGCAGTATTTTGAACTAGGCTAGAAGCTGTCGGCTGGAAATTCTTGGCTCGACTGCGGACTCGGATATGTGGTTTTGCTTCAAATATCGTGGCAAACGGGGCTTGATTTTCTGGTAGTGAAGGGAACGCTGCACCATTCCGTGCGCGACAGATCTGATTGATCCTGGGACTGCCGATGGGATACTTACTTCCAAAGCAGCGACATATCTGCGGGCCAATCTATTCGATTGAGATACTCGACGTTCCATCTGACAGCACTCTTGAGCAGCTGTCCAGGCTGACTGAGCCTGCAGACCACCTGGATTGTGAGCAACATGTACCAGCATCACCGTTGCTGCGCAGAAGAGGATGTACAAAGTATACCAATAGTGGTCATTGACATCGCCCTTCTTGAACAGTGATGTGCAGATGCTGTGTACTTCCAAAGCAGCTTGCAGACATCTGTCTTGGCAAATCCGGAGGCTTGTAGCATCTAGAAATCCATGCAGGTCCGCAGATGATGCTGAAGAAGTGCGAGCAGCGAGCCCAGAAAGTGGTAGTGACGGCCGATAGATCATGATCAAAGCATGTTGGGTCGCCAACCTCATCACTGTATTCTGTCGAGCATAGACATCGCGGAGTCCGATAGTGCTCTTCATGGTCAAAAAGTCTGGTAGCGTGGCCTCCCAGTCTCGCATCTCGCTGGCGAGTGACTCGACGATAAGCTGATCGGTATCGTTTCGAGGGCCAAGGTACAGGCTTTTGAGACTCTTCCGTACAATGCGAGCGAGGTGTGCATGAGCCATTGGACACAACATGAGAGACATGCCTGCAGTCTGAGCCAGACCAGTGCCGTATTCCTGGTAGGTAGTGTGTGCATCAATGAGCTCGTCATCCGCCGTTGGATGCGCTGTGTAGATGCCAACCTCGTCAAACATGAGCGACTTTCCGAGCATGACGCAAAGATAAGTGTCTAGAGTATAGATGGACCAGAAAGCTCGCTTCCTCAATTCGAGATTGAGTGGCGAGAGATCCGATTTGAACGAGCTGGTCGTGGAGTGTAGTCGACCAAGATCAAGATTGTTTGCCATGTTCTTGACGATGGCAAATAGATCCCAAGCTGCCTTGAGTCGCGATGTCGTCAACAGATAGTGTGTCATGAGGAACCGGACTTGTAATGCTGACATTTTATCCAGTGTGGTCTTGTTCTTCTCCAACGTCAGCTCCGCCACCTGGTAGTATTCCATGCCTTTCCGATGAAGCCATTCTCGAGCTGTGGATGGTATCTTGCGTCCTTGAGGGAAGACAGCATACTGACATGATAGAGCCCAGACCATGAGTACCAGACACTCATCCGTTGAGTCAAGTGGCTCCTGGTCTTCTATCGCTTCACCAGCTATACCGCCACCCAGCCAGTCGTTCGATCGACACATGGTCGTGATAAGTCGCTCGACTGATGGTCGGTGAAGTATGCGATAGGTTGGCACAGCAATGTCGAAATACCACGAAGCCATTTCAAGTCCACGCTCAGCTGTGGGAATAGAGTATCGTGCGATGTTGAGGGGTGGGAACGGGGGATCCTGAAAGGCGGGATAGCTCTGACTGCTTACGACTCCCTTCTTCTCGAGATATGGCATTCGTCCACGCTTTCGTCCTTGCTGGTCAGGCTGACTTGCTGCGCCATTAGTTTCTGCTGCTGCAGATGCACCGCCGCCGTCGTTGGGCGGCGAGGACGGACGAGAGGTCAACTCGAATCGCGCAGCCTGGGAGTACGCTAGATTACTGCTTTGCCCTAGGTACCCTTCTGCAGTATCCGGCGTCGATTCTCGCGAGATATCTGCAGTAACATGGGCTTCAGACTCGTCCATTACCGTCTCCGGCTCTCGAGGCGAGGATGCAACTACCACACCTGTGGAGACGGCAGGTTGAATGGGAGGAACTTTGGACCCCCTGAGATAAGGTGATTCGTAAGTACAGTCCAGCTGCCTCGTTCGACACCGTCCACAGGGCTGCGTCCCATCACATTTAGCCCGCTTGGTCTTGCATATATCACATGCTCGTGACACATGACGCCTTTGCTTCTTCGTGGCTGGCCCAGGTGTAGTGTCTTCGCCGTCCATAGTGAAAGAAAGTCTCGGAAGCGGGGCGATGACAATACATCAATCGTACTGCAGAGCGACAGTGGAGGGGTTCGACGAAGATGCTATAGCCAGATCCTCGTTGCGCAGCGATCAACGGGCCTCGATAACACTACCAGACGTGTCGAATCGCCTCTGCCGTGGTGTGGTTGCATCCGTGGATCCTATGGAGATGAACGAGCCAGAGATCATCGCCGATGGTAGTCGTCAGCATTCTCGTCTCCTAGTGAATTTTCCGACAGTGCACATTTGCCAACAACGAAGGCGGTGCCACGGCGGCGCTCGGCACGTGACCTCCAATCCGCAGAGCCGCAACCCCGGATTTCACTTTTGCGGACAGCTGAAGGTCAACGTTGCCAAAAAGAAGCTGTCCAAGCAAGAGAGCAAGCACAACGACACAAGAACCAATTCCATCAACGCCAATCATCGCAGGACATCGATCCGAGTCCAATTGACCACTCTTGCAAGCTTGCTCGCTACCACCACTGCTGCGCGCGCAGCCCACGCACACTATGTTCTTCCTCCCCCTTCTCGCGCTCTCAGCCCTCCTCCCCTCCGCCCTCGGCCTCAAATTCGACATTCAAGCCCACCCAGGCCACGAATCAAAAGAGAAAGAGCGCTGCATACGGAACTTTGTCCAAGTACGCCTCACCACCTCTCCCCCCTCCTCTGTCTCCCCTCAGCCTCCTTAACGCATCCACGCGACCTCTCCCTCTTCCTGCTCCCAAGCTAACTCTCCCCTCCCCAGAATGGCCAACTCGTCGTCGTCACCGCCACCGTCTCGGGCTCGCGCGGCGACGGCATGATGCTCAACATGCACATCAAAGACACAGTGGGCAACGAGTACGGCAAACCCCGCGACGTGGCAGGCGAGAACCGCTACGCATTCACCTCGCACGCGGACAGCGCCTTTGACGTTTGCTTCGAGAATGTGCTCACGGCTGGTACGTTGGCCCTTATAGCCCCCTACCCCCACCCTCCTGCTCCGTCCTGGAGAATGCTGGTGTTGGAAACGCTAACATCCCCCAGCGCACATCGCCAAAGACCCCACCCGCCACGTCGAGCTGGATGTCGACATCGGTGCGGACGCGAAAGACTGGTCCGCCATCCAGGCCGGAGAGAAGCTGAAGCCCGTCGAGGCGGACCTGAGGCGCATGGAGGAGATGGTGGCCGAGGTGGTGGAGGAGCTGGAGTATCTCAAGATCAGGGAGCAAAAGTTGAGGGATACGAATGAGAGCACGAATGAGCGGGTCAAGTGGTTTGCGTTGGGGACGATGGGTATGTTGGTGGGCTTGGGGGCGTGGCAGATTGTGTACCTAAGGGCGTATTTTAGGTCGAAGCATTTGATCTAGATGTGATGGGCGAGGTTTGGAGAGGGACGAGGGGAGACAGGGCATGGGATAGCGATGTTTGAATACCAGCGATCTATCATCAGAAGATATTGGCCAGTGACAATGTCACGTTGAAAGAACACGGGGAATGATGTGTATGAGAATAAGTACTCAGGTTTCTCAGGCACTATTGACTACCTCATGCGTGCTCCTTTCCTTTGCCATCTTCTTGTCCTCCAGCTCAGGCATCTTGGTACGGCTCGAGACCAATTGGTTGACAGACCTTCCCATCGCTGTGCACGTGGAAGATGCACGCATCACCCTTGCGAACATCCACCAGACCATTCTTGCTCAGCTTGATCAACGATTCTGCAAAATCGATCCCCAAATCACCTTCTTTGGCCATCAACGTTTTCATGCTGTCACTAAGGTAACTACCAGGAGCCGAAGGTGCTTCACACAGAGAGCGATAGGCAGCAGTCGCGACCAGAAAGTTGCGCATGTGGTTTGGCTCTGTTGTGTAGGTGTAAATGTACTCAATGCGGTAAGCTGGAGCAGTCATGCTGTTCAGGTGGTAGTATTGCCGGCAGAGGTCAATCGCTGTTGAATGTTAGGGCAAGAGCATAACATTATGGATGTTGGTCGTGCTCACCTTCGTTCTGCAGACTCTCGACATTGAACTTCAAGGCCAACACATACAGCCCAAGGTAGTGCTGGAAGCTATGAAAGTCGTTCGGACCATGTAGCTGTCCGCCGTACAGCTAGCGGACGAACAGAGCAAAGGCGTACTCATCCAGATTTTCAAAGGTAAGCCGACTGACGCCAGGAGCTGCGTCATGGGAGAACATGTCGTGGAAGTATGGAACCTTGGTGACCAGCAAATGTCTGTGGACAGAAAAGAGCTTCTTGTTCTTGCCGGCGTACAAGTCGATCAGGGACAAGGGATCAGCGTGTTGGTGTGCAGGAGATGCCGCGTTGTGATGTAGATGCACAGAAGCCACCAGTACTCTAAAATTGGTCAGTAAGCGGTCCAATACTACCAGGGTGGAAAACCTACTCCACTGCATTGATCGGAATCATTGGACTCGGCTGACCACTGCGTAGATCCCCACTGCTTGCTGCACGACCAGAGGAGGGGATGGGAAGACCTGATGGTCTCGGCTTGCTTGCTGGTGTCGAATCAGAGGCGCTGTTCCTTCGAGATCGTGGCGCTGTATGGGCAGGAAGATCGGCAAGTGTGTCGACTCGCTCGACCGGATGGAGAGGTGCTTCGTGGGCCTTGCTGGGTTCGGCAGAAACACGTTGTGGCTGCTCTTTGGGGGCAGCTGCAAGGACCGGCGGTACCGTTGGAGCGATGGTGATGTGGTCCGGCTCAGGAGGAACCGTGATGATGGTCGTGGTTGACGATGCCGATGTGGGAATGATCACCGAGATGGGGGCGACTTGAGGTGCCGGGGTCGCTCCAGTATGGCGGTCTGGCGGGTTAGATGCAGCAATTGTAGCTTGTGATGGAGTCAGGTCCGTCTTTGGCGCCGCTGCAGCTGCGCTGGTAGGATCGTCTTTTGGAGCCGTTCTCTCGATGGAGGGAGTTATTGGCTGGAGACCCGCCATGGTCTGCGGTGCTGCTGGAGCTGGCGTTGATGCTCGTTCTAGGGCAGCCATGGTTTGCGGTGGAGCTGACGCAGGCCCAGATGTTGTGTTGCTAGGGGTCGACATAATGATAATGAGAAGTGACAGAATAAGGACGTCTTAAGACTGTTTGAAGAGAATGATGATGTTGGAAAGAAAGAAAAGCTATACTTACGACGTCGTTGAACATTGCTCTCGTTGTACTTCGAGGAAAGTACGACCCACGTAGTGGCAGTCTCGAAGCCACATCAATAGACACGCCGATTCGCGCTATCATGCACAACAGAATTGTATTTGCTTGTCCGCTTTACGCATTAAAATTCTTCAGATCCGGCATGCGACCAAGCCCTCCTCCACTGCTGCTCTGGCCCGCCTGATTCCTCGTGCGCTCTGAATCCTTGACGCCTTCATTCAGAACGCCGCCTGCGCTGCGATCAACCACGTGCTGTCGTAATAACTTGAGAATCTCCGACTCCTTCCATCTCTTCGGTACCGGTCGGTATGCAGGCTTGAAGGTGCCCACAGTCTGAGCCCACTCGCCAGTTGCAGGCTCTCGCTTGCGTTGATCTGCGAACTCAGGAGGTGCTTTACCTTGAGCTGCTTTGGTGGCCAGATCAGGTCCTGCTCCTTCCGCGTATTCTTGAGAGGTAGGAGACGGTTCCTGAGTTGCCCAGTAATAAATATCCCAATCATTCTCGTCAAGGAAAAGATCAAATTGCTGCAATTGCTCCTGAGACATGTGTTGAAGGTTGGCGTCGGCAAAGGTAGAGAGGAGTAAGTCACTCTCTAGCGTCCCCCTTTTCCGGCATTGATCTGTAGGCACGATAGTCAGCATCTATCCAAGACTTGATACATTTGCTCTCGGTATGTGGACGAACATAGAAGTCTAGCCCGCATCGTCTGAATATCCTCCCCTACTCTTCGCAACGGCTCAACACGGAAAGATCCTCCTTCGATTTCACCTACATCGAGATCCGCATTGACACCCTCCGTTGGTGCAGGCGCCTGAGTGCCACCTGTCATCCTTTCAGTGTTCTCAGGCACAGAGTCCTTGGGGACAAAGTTGGGGTCCACGCTGGTGATGAGCTCGGGGGGAACGGCGTCTTTGCCAATGTTGGGCATCTCGTTGGCGATGGTCGAAGTAGTGTTGGTCATGTGCGGATTGAGAGGCTTCTCTTTCTGTATCTTCTCATAGGTTTCCTGGGTGTCATTCTTGCGATCATTGACATTCCACCTGGTAGTTGTGGTTGAAAATGGTCGCGAGACGCGAGGAACAGCTCGCGCTGCTCTCTGAACAATTCGTAGAGAGGCCATATGGAATGCTTGAGTCGAGAGGGACTTTGAAGGTAAAGAAGGTAGAGAGTAGGGAGATCTCACGAGATGTAAATCGGATCGGCGTGGTTGGTTTCATCACCTCATTGACCTCAAGCTTTTGCCAGATCGTGCATGATGTCATTTTCTGCATCCGAGGCGATCTCGACCACAACATCGATTTGTCCTGAGCATCACAAAACTTGAACTCCTTAGTGTGAGCTGGCAATATTATACTCGCACAGTATGCAAAGCGAGGGAGTGCTCTAGTGATGGCTGTCGCAGCGATGACCATCCCATGTCACATCATCCCCTGTCCACGGTGACTACCGTAGGTACCGTAAGTATCAAACTACCAGCTTATAAGTGCGGCGTTTTCATACAGGGGTACTCGATGTATCAGTGTTATCTACTAAAAGCTCAGGCATTACTCTGGAGCTCCTGAGCCCCAAGATGGAGATGGCACGTGGTGGCCATCATTCCTGGCACCGTCTGCATTCCTTCGCATTGCTGGGCAACGAGACGCCCGTGTTTGCAAACTCATACAGATAGGCCATACAGCATCAGAATTGTCGCAGTCTGTCGCAAAGAGGTTTGGACCAGGCTTCTTTTGCTCTTTGTCTTTGCCCGATACCTTCTTACAGCGAGAACCATGGCCTCACAAGGAGCACTCATGAATTTCCCGATCCGGACCAGAGACAAAGGAACATCGTGGGCCAGCAGATATGACGAAGCCTTTCAAAGTTGTCCAGACGAAGGGTCTCTTGAGGACATCAATCCCTGGAACGACTCGATTCATCCCACATCAAGCTTCGACGAACTCTTCGAGGATCTCCTTGATAGTGCAAGCCAGCGGACGCATTCCTCCGGGACATCTGAGATCAAGCTTCTGACTGAGCCTCACCCTGCATTTCTGGATGCCGATGATTTCTGGACGAACGCCCTGACATCTCTCGAGGAGCCCAAATCCCAGACGTGTCAATCTGCCGAGCCAGCATTGCCTGCGAGCAAAAGCATTCCCGAAACTTATCGACACTTCGATCATTTTGGCTTCCCATCGCCTCCATACGCTCCAGCTTCTCCAGTGTTTGTCGAAGAGGTGAGAGGACGGACAAAGACCGGAGCACAACAGGGAAGCGTACGTAGGAGCAGGAATCCATCGGGAGTACGAAAGTCACTCAGGCATACCAAGTCTACTCCAAACATGATGAATCAGTCAAGATACAGGCCAAGTTTCGAGGAGATGTTGAGTCAGGCGCAGACTAATGTCCCCCCTGTTCCTGTCATTGGGAAAAAGTGGAACATGCGGCATCCGCCATCACCACCAACATCCACGGAGACCAATGATTCCTTCGTGCCGCCTCAAGGTTTCGGATTTGACGTAGCTGATCGACAGACCTTTTCGCATTCTCAAGACTTCGTTGACCCATTCCTTGTACCGAACGGATCAGCAGCCCATTCGCCATTCTCTTCTCCCCTTGAGGACAACTATTTCGGTGAACCACTGGGAGACGCCTGGGCTAGCAGCTACAATGACGAAGCCATATCCTTCAACACGGATACCTTTCACGGTCACCTGCAGCGGTCCACTCACGACCGGCGAAGGAGCCTGACTGATTTTGATATTCCTACGCCACCAAGCTTCAATCCATGGACAAAGGCAAACGCTACGCCGCCTCCACCCTTGATATTGAATGCCGCCGCACTACGTAGTGTACCACCACAAGCGGTGATGAGCGCTCCGCTGCTCAAGCCACAACTGGGATTTGGCTTCCCAACAAACTACACGACCAATGCAATTATGTCATCACAGACACCACTGATGACTGACGCCAATATCTCGCCTCGCACAAACACGTTTCCGAGTACTGTGCCAAACTTTAGTCTACCTTACCGCTCAGGTCGCTCAGTGAGTCCTAAACGAGAAACACGCCCGCAGCCACTCCGTCCATCTCATCATCGGGCAACGTCTGAATTGCCTACGCAACAAGGAGACAATCTCACAACTCGCCGCATGCGATCGGCCTCTCGTGGAGCTACAGGAAAGCATCATCGCCGCACCAAGTCGGGTCCGGGTCCGTCGAACGAGTCGTCATCTGGGCCACGTGCTTCACGACGCAAGGAAGCCAAGTCGGGTCAGCTTGCAGGGTTTGTCAACTTCACGCCTGATGACAGCAAGAAATTGTTGACAGGAGTCGCGCCAAGCGGGAGTAGCAAGACGAAAGCGAGGAGGGAAAAGGAGGCCATGGAGAAGAGAAGGCGATTGAGCCAAGCAGCTGTCAAGGCGGTCAGGGAGGGGGATCTAGGGGCGCTGAGGGAGGCAGGTCTGGTAATGGAAGATGCATGACACTATAAGAAGGAAGCATGAAGGGAATGAGCACGTAATCTATTCTAGTGGAGATATGTACAATATAATGAGGTTTCTTGACACTTAGCCAGAGTTTTTGCCGTGATATGTGATGAACTTCTCATCCAGATATTCATTCAGGCCCCACATGGCATTCTGTCTGCCCCAGCCAGACGACTTGCCTGATCTGCCTCCTTGCGGTCCAGTTGCTATAAGAAGTCAGTGTATGCACTCATGCATGGATGATCTTGACTTACCACTTGTGAAGACCGTGATGCTGTTGATATGCACCTGACCATACTCCAGCTCTCTGCCGACCCTGATACCTCGTTCCAAATTGGTCGTGTGTATGGTTGCGTTCAGACCATACGCAGACCTGTTTGCCAGCTCAATCGCCTCCTCTTCTGTATCCACGATGTAGATACTCGCAGACGGTCCAAAAGTCTCCTCATCCACAATTCTCACCTCCTCCTTGCCAGCCTTTGGATCCACAATCACCAGACTAGGCGTCATCCTATTATCCTTCCCCAGCTCCGGTCCGCCAGTTAAGAACTCACATCCCTTCCCCTTTGCATCCTCCAACACATCCACCGCATGCCTCGCAATCCCCTCACTCACCGCCGACCCAGCATCCGTACTCTCCACCACCCCCTTGATCTTCGCCAAAAACTCCTCCGCCACCTTCCTCATAACAATAATCCTCTCCGTCGAGAAGCAAATCTGCCCATGATTCATCACCGCCCCCTTGGCACACAACACCGCCGCCCTCCCCACATCCGCATCATCCAACACCACCGCCGGACACTTGCCCCCCAACTCCATCAACACGGGCTTGAGATACTTCGCGGCCGTCGCCCCAATCACCCTCCCCACCGCGGCGGACCCAATAAACTCAATCTTCCTCACCCTGTCATCGGCAATCATGCATTCCGTCACCGCCGCCGCCCCCTCCCTCCTCGAACACACCACATTCAACACCCCACTCGGCAACCCCGCATCCCTATACACCTTCCAAATCGCTGCATGACACCCGGGACTCAACTCACTAGCCTTCATCACAACCGTACACCCCGCGGCAATCGCACTACTCACCGCCCTGCCAGCCAACACCAACGCCCCATTCCAAGGCGGGATGACCAGCACCGGCCCCACGGGATCTTTGTACACAAACGCCATCGTGTCAGGCTTATCGATCGTTGGGATCGTGCCCACGACGTGGGACACGCAGGCGGCGATTTCCCGGATGTAAGCGACTGCCAGGGTGACGTTCATATTGGCCCAGACTTCGTCGCAGGAGGTCTCGAGCCGTTGGAGGGCGACGAGGGAGGCGCGGCGGGACTCGAAGATGTCCGCCGCGCGGAGGAGGATGGTGCGGCGGAGGGTGGCGGGGGCGCGTTTCCAGGGGCTGATTGGGGGGGTGGAGCTGGGGGAGCCGTGTTGGAAGGCGGTCCAGGCGGCGGAGACGGCGGAGGTGCATTGGGCTGGAGTGGTGGTGGCGAAGTAGTGCACTGGGGAAGGTTGGAGGGAGTTGTGCACTGGGATGATCGGGGTGGTGGCGTCGATGGGTTGGGCGACGTCGGAGATGATGATGGGGAGGACTTGTTTGGAGTGGTGGGTGGTGAAGTCGGCCATGTTGATGGTGGGGGCGCTGTGGCCTGAGCAATGGAGGGATTGGAGGGGTTGCGGGGCAGTCAGCAGTGATACTGTGGTGTAGAGGGAGGGACGTGAGGTTGTTCAGAGATTATTATTTTATACTGCCGTGGCCACGTGCTAGCTGCTCGCTATCGAGCTATCGAATTGATGAGTGTCGATCATGCCATTGGTGCCGCCATATCCAGCGGGCGGCGGGCGGCATGTTGTTGCTTCGGAAAATCTCCAATGACAACTTTCGCACGATGGGCCAGGGTCCACAGTTCGGCTGATGTTGCGGCTGGGCGAAGGACAGGAGACGCGGGCATGACTCGAGGACGAAGATCAGATATAGATGAGAAGCTTGGGTGTGCAAAAGCTAGTATTCTCTGCTAGTCTTGCTATTTGTTGTAACCATAGGGCACCTGGCCTCCCGAAAAAGAGCTTGCGGCTCAGCGACCCCGTGATGCGATGCGAAAACGCTACACTATGCCATGAAATCCATGCTGATAACAGTGCTCGCCGAACTCGACTCGATGCTAGTACTCCAGCCCCATATCCCCATTGTCGTGTGCATATGTACAATCGCTACCAAACGAACACTTCCCCGTCTCTCGCCAGCGAAAGCACACCTTCTTGCCTTTCTTCTTCTTCGCCTTATCTAGGCCATGTCAGATCCCTACTCGTGACGGTATGTGCATGCGGTTCCTTTGTGGCACTTGCCTAACGGCCAGAACCTGCATGCTTGGGTAAATCTCCTATCTGACACACCTTTTTTCTTGTTCTGATTCTGATTCTGGTTCTGGTTCTGGTTCCACATCGGCTGACCGACTTGCTGCTGATTGCCTGGCTGCTCACCACCCTGTTCCTGCTGCTCCCGCCAGCGTCGGCGCTCTTCATTCTCGAAGGGATATTGCTGGCCCTGCTGTTGAGCTTGCTGCTGTGGCGGCGGAATTGGAAAGGCAAACCCTGGGGGTGGAACTGGGAAGCCATTGCCGAATGCCGCGAAGGTTGGTGGAGGTGGCGGCGCACCGGGATTCTGCTGCAGCGCAGCGAACAGTGCTGCAAAGTCTGCGGGGTTCTGTCCCTGCGGTGGTGGTGGAGGGGCAGCAGCCTGCTGCGGTTGAGTCTGACCAAGCCCTGCGAATATACTGGCAAAATTCGGTGGAAGTGCCACTGGCTGAGGCGGCGGTGGAGGTGCTGGTGCTTGTGCTGGCTGCTGTTGTGACTGTGTGAGCTGTGCCAAGAGCTGCTGCAAGTTGTTACTAGCTGCAGGAGCCGGCTGTGGTTGCTGAGCCTGGGGAGTAAGGGCAGCCAGGATCGAGGCGACGTCGGAGCTGACAGCCTGTCCACCATTGCTCTGCTGTGATGATTTTGAGCTTGATCTCAATTTCTGATCACGGTCAGCAACATTGCCCGAAGCCTTTCCGAATTGCTTGATCTCCGCGGCATCAGTCATGTCAACGTCTTCAACAGGCTCTTTAGGACTTGGTGGTATATCGTTGCGGTCAGCGTAAAAGACCAGGAGAACGTTTGCGTCGTGATCCTCGCGGGCTTTCTTCTCGGGCGAGTCGACCTTCTGCGCTCCACCATACTGCTCGTAGTTGTCGTCGGGCACGTCGACCAGCTCGATCTTGCCAGGCTCCCTCCAGGGCTTGAGATCTTCTTCCCCGGGTCCATCTTCTTCTTCATCCATGTCCATCATGTCCTTGTGCTGCTTGAACATACGACCTTCACCACCAACGTCACCAACGTCGCGCGTCATGCTGGCATCATGGCCGAGCTCTTCATCTGGATCGTGGGTGAAGATCCGTACTTCTTCAATGGAGCTATCAGGCTTGAATGTAACCCTTAGACCACGTCGAGACTCCTTTCGTAACCTCTTCTTCCTCTGCTCAGGCGTTTCGGGTGCAGACTCCTGCTCGGGCTTTGGCGACGGTGCCCTGTCCTTTGGCTTTGACAGATTGGCCATGGTTCCAGCGAAAGAGAAAGCCGATTTTGCTGCTTGCTCTGCCTTGGCTTGAGCTACTGCACCAGCCACGACTGGTGTGGTCTTCTTCTCAACCTGCTTGAGGGCGTTGGCAAGAACTGAAGTCGCAGCGGGTTTGGCGGCAGGGGTCGGCTTCTTTGCTGTTGATTTCATCGCGTTGAAGAAGCTGGATGGCTTTGAGACGGTCATCTTAGTCTTGACGGCTGGTGTGGTCGCAGCAGCTGTAGGTTTGGCAGCTCCATTGGCGGCGCTGACAGGTTTCTTTGCCGGCAGACCAGGTTTTGCGGCCTCGACTTTGGTAGCAACTGTAGACGATCCTCCACTCGCGACTCTCTTCGTAGGTTGACTTGTCGTTGATCCGGCAGGCAACGAGCGCTTCACACCGGCGACTGATGGCGGTGCCGTCTTTGCCACAGGAATTGGCTTCTCAGCCACCGGAGATTGCGGCTTTGAATCTTTTCCAGGTGTGCTTGCTTTTTCCTCCTCGGCAGCTTGCTTGGTACCATCCTTGATGGCGTTTTCTATCTTCGTGACCAGGACCTGAGTATTGGTGTCGCCCTTCTTAGCGTATCGTGGGAGCATCTTGCGCAGATGGGTCTTGACCACCTTCTCTTCGGTAAGAGTGATGCACATGGACAATATCTCCAAGATTGATTTGGCGAGCGGTCCATTGGCGTCATCTTTCGCAGATCTGTCTTGCAAGAATTGCATGCAGAGCAACAAAAATGGGAGATTCTCACTGGACAATTCCAATATGCTGCGATGTCCATGTTCGACAGCTGCTTTGAAGGCGACTTGCATCATATCGCGTTGATCTTTGACTCTGCTCTTGAGAAGAGGCAGCTCACTATTTCTACCCTTCTCCTCCGCTTCCTTCAGAGCTGCTGTGTCGGCCTTCCATCTATCACGAATTGTTCGAACGATTTCCCAATAATCCTTCAAACCAGCTTTGATAGAATTTGTGTGCAACACTCGACGTTTGGGACGCCAAAGGGCTTTGATCGAGTCATATCGGATGCATGCCTTCATGTCTTCGTCATCTCTCTTCGCAGGGAGAGGGCTTGGCTCATCCGGTTCGTCATCCGAGTCATAGTCCGACGAGTCGGTCTCCGAACTTGACTCCTCATCCGAGGACACGACTTCGGTCTTGAGGCCAGCTGGAGTTTGGACAAGCTTTGTCGAGCTGGGCTGTAGCTTGACTTCCTTTTTAATCTTCGGGATACCCGCAGACTTTATGAGAATCTTGCTACCAAGCTTGGCTAACAATCTGGGTTCTTCGGCGGCCAATTTTCTCAACTCGTTTCTCGATCTCCGTACCGTGACTGATGGTATGACTGTCCTATTGATGGGGTACTCGAAGTCTTGTTGGCCGATATTGACAAATCCTTGGAGACGTGTTGAACCAGTGAGCTGTGACAACTGCTTGTAATCCACGACGGTGAACAGTCCGGCATCTTTGCCTGGTGGTATCTTGGCCAGCAAAGCTTTCTGATCAATCGGCGGCTGTGATGCGAACGATCGCTGTGGCGTGACGGTGCGTTGAGCGGCATTGTCGAGAGCATTCGGTGCAATCGTCGCATTGCTAGAGACCTGTTGTGGGTATGCTGATGCACTTGGATAAAGTTGTTGTTGATTTTGAAAGGTAGAGGTGGTCAAGGCCGGGTCGTAGACGGAAGAAGTCTGAGTGCGCCGTGGATCGTGGAAGTCAGAGGGATATGTGGAAGGTTGTTGTGCTGCGGGGCTCCTCGAATACTGCCGACCGTATGGATCCAGCATGGAATCAGTGACGGATGACTGCTGCCAATTGTTGTACACCGGCATAGATTGAGAGGTAGAAGTGGCAGCATGTTCGGGCTGATTAAATGCCCAATTTGGATCGTAGCCATTATTTGATTGATCGACAGGATAGTCGAGATAACTGGTCCAATTCAATCCATTTGAGATGCCATCTAAATTTTGTGCAGACTGCTGCTGCACAGCATTCGCAGTGTGAGCATTTTGATGCCCTTCCATGATTTCAGGGGTCCAAAGTCACACAAGATGGCCGCGGGCGCCGACGGATGTGATGTGGCCCGTGCGAGAAGCTATTCCGAAAGCGTACGTGGAGAAGAAAAGCAACAAAGGCTCGCGGAACGCGAAATGGAGGGCAGCGAGAATGAGAGGTCCTTGGCCGAGACTGTGTCACCCTCAGCCTGTCCACCACGCCCGAGATGATGAATCAAAAGGATTTTTGTGCCGATGTCGTTTGTGTGTACTATCCGGCAGTGTCGAGTCTTTGTGTATCGTGACACAGTTTGTGTTCTGGTTTATCCTTGCGGACAGAATGAGTGTATGCTAGTTGGAGATGCCCTTGAGGACTTTGCTCCTGTTCTGCCACACGACAACGTGGCTCGCAGTGTAAAGGCACGACAACCTTGAGGTTGTGATAGGCCTCAGCAGCTCTGTCTTCTCTGTAATGCCCAGAGGCCTTTAGAATAGAGACAAATTACGAGCAGTCAATAGGAGCTCAGGTACGTTGTTGATGGCTTTTTCACAGCCCAAACAACCCTTCTGCCCACAATCACGGTCGCAATGCTGTGTCCTTTGTAGATCATCCACTCAAAATGCCCCAATGGAGCCTTCCATCACAATTTAGATCATCTCATGGACGATTCATATTATAAACTTGATTGCCGATGAACGTAAAGTATTGTTGATGACGTGAACTTGGTGAGACGAAGAGAGGGGAATTGTTTGGAAGAGGAGAAGTGATCAAGGTGTGAAGCTTGAGAATTTGAAGGACCTACGTGCCAAGACCGAGAGCTTCGACCGCATCCAGCCAGGCTTGCCAGGGCAGGACAGGCACCGAACAACAGTTGATGAAACTTGTCCAAGGTTAATTAATATTGGATCTACCAATCGACAATACTAGGCGGCTACATTTCCAGAGAAGGGCGCTTCGCATGCAAAAAACAACCTGCACTTCGTCTCGTATGCGGTGAAAAAAGCAGCCTGGCTGAGGTGCAGCCATCACCATGTCCAACCCCCCTCAGACTCTGCGGGACCGCCAGATAGGTACAGGAGCTATGCTACTTGCAAGGAATCAGAAGCTAACCTCGTCCGCTCAGTCTCCATTGAGAAAGTCCTCAACCTAAACCAAGTTCCCGAACAGGATTCCCTTGCCGTCCAGGACAACCAGACGAATGGACTCCCGCACAAGACTACACCGATCCTCAACGCTGACGGAGAGCCGATATGGAAGGTCTTGGTGTTCGACAACCTGGGAAGAGATGTCATAAGCAGCGTTCTACGGGTCAGTGATCTGAGGTCCTGGGGGGTCACCATCCACCTGTGAGGAGTAGCCCCTGGAAGCCGTGGTTGCAGTTGCTGATACGTCTAGCAACATCAATTCGCAGCGCCATGCCATCCCGGACGTGCCTGTGGTATACTTGCTCGAGCCGACCGCTGAGAACCTTAGTCTCGTCAATTCCGACCTCTCCAAGAACCTCTACTCGCCGGCATATGTGAATTTCCTCTCCTCAATACCTCGACCTCTACTCGAAGACTTCGCGACACAGATCGCGACCAGTGGCACGTCAGAAAGCGTTGCTCAGGTCTACGACCAGTACTTGAACTTCATAGTGAGCGAACCGAACCTGTTCAGTCTAGGCATGGGAAAAGACGTGTATTGGGCCATGAACAGTGCGCAAACGAGTGACGAGGAGCTCGACGCAAAAATCGATCGCATCGTCAGCGGACTATTCAGTGTTGCGGTAACAATGGGTAAGAACATGTATGTCCCATTCTCGGGCCTCCTACTGAATTCGAGGCAGGGTCAATACCAATCATCAGGTGTCCCAAAGGTGGTGCTGCCGAGATGATTGCGGCGAAATTGGACCGCAAGCTCCGAGACCATATCCTCAACTCGAAAGACAACCTGTTCTCCGGCGCAAATGCCCGCGCGGGAACAAGTGCAGGCACACCAGCATCTCGTCCAATATTGATAATTGTCGATCGCAATGTGGACCTGGTACCGATGTTGTCGCATTCTTGGACTTATCAGTCGCTTGTCCATGATGTCCTGAAGATGAGACTGAACAGGATCACTGTTGAGCTGCCTGGCGATGCAGCTGCCCCTGGTCCAACCACCAAGCGTGCCTACGATCTGACGTCAAGCGACTTTTTCTGGGCGAGAAACGCGCCAGTACCATTTCCACAGGTGGCCGAGGATATTGATGCGGAGTTGACACGATACAAAGACGATGCGGCAGAAGTGACGAAGAAGACCGGCGTCAACTCGATCGAGGATCTACAGAACGATACCAATGCTTCGGCGCAACATCTGAAAGCCGCGATAACGCTCCTGCCAGAACTTCGCGAACGGAAGGGTATATTGGACATGCACATGAATATTGCATCTGCTCTGTTGCAGGGAATCAAGGATCGTCAGCTTGACAATTACTTCCAGCTAGAGGAGAACATCACCAAGCAGACCAAACAGCAAATGACCGAATTGCTGAACGACCCAGCCAAGGGTACAGAGCCTTTAGACAAGCTGCGCATTTTCATCATCTGGTTCCTGACAACTGAACAAGAGGTGTCGAGAGCAGACATGGAGAGATATGAAGAGGCGCTAAAGAAGACGGGTATCGACACTGCTCCTCTAGCATATATCAAAAGGTACGATGGCTGGTCTTTGTTGAGCCACATGTTCACTGACCATCACACAGAGTCCGCGAGATAACGCGAATGACCATGATCTCCTCAGCACCTTCGCAACCGCAGCAACAACAATCCGCCTCCAATGATCTGTTCCGCGGCTTCAGTTCTCTCTCCAAGGGACTTACAGACCGATTCAAGGATGCCGGCATTGGCTCTAATTTTGAGAATCTCATATCAGGCGTGAAAAACTTTTTACCAGCGAACAAAGATCTGACTCTGACCAAAATCGCCGAATCACTCATGGATCCAACCAACGCGAGTACCAGTGCACTCCAGAAGACAGAGGGGTACCTCTACTTTGACCCGCGAAGTGCAAACGCACGAGGAACAATGCCACAATCAGGAGCACAAGGCAAAGACGTATCGCGAGGAATTGAAGCCAGTTTTGGACAGCGTCGACAGGGCTTCAACGAGGCCATTGTATTCACAGTAGGCGGTGGAAGCATGGACGAGTACGGCAACCTTCAGGATTGGGCCAAGAATGGCCAGCAAGGGGCTGCTGTAGGGGCGAAGAAGAGAATCATATACGGCAGCACAGAGCTCGTCAATGCCGAGGACTTTATAGCCGAGCTCAAGAAGCTCGGTGATGAGAACTGATAGAGTGCAGCAATGCAAAACATCAATCAACGCACCGCGTGCCATTTCATTTCGCGACTGTCACACTCGGGACAGATCAAGCAGTACACTTCACCCAAACTATCAGAACTGAGTAATGGCATATTTCCTGCTATCTACCTGCTTCCAAAGCTGGTAGTCTAATTCAAAGTACTACTAGCTATGTAATAAACAAGCTAAATACACAAGGGAGCTCATAAGAGACCGTGTCTGGTAGAAAAAGTCTGGAAACGATGCGATTGGTTGACTGACTTGGCTCGATTTGCGGATTGTGACGAATTTTGGGGACGACTCTTCGGAGCTTCGAACAGAACCTGCTCTTTGCCGGCCAACGCCTCAGGACTCTCAAACTGCGACTGGCGCCTCTCATAACTCAATGCGAATGGCTCGGGCATCGCATTGAACGTGATGATGACCTGATCGACCGGGAACCAGATCGCCTGCCAACCATACCTCCCTCTCGGACCGGGCATCAAGTGCTGTAAGTTTGCTTTGCCAGTCGGCAGAGCAACTTCGGCTCCCACAGGCGATCATCATGGCTGCAGGCCAGCAATCAAGGAGTCTTCTTAGTCGGAGGAGAAGAGTTGGGGATGAAGAGGACGAGGATTCACTGGATGGGGACATTGATGCTCAGAGTGAGGTCTCGGTGATTACGGGGGCAGAGGATGAAGTGGCAGATGCGAGCAATGCCAGTGACCCTGGTGTGAGCACGAGCAAGCGCGATCAGCAAACCTCGCCTTCACATGCGAATGGGTCTCATTCGCTGGCGCCGGCGGCCAAGCCGCTCTCGAAATCTGCCGATTCGTCTCCCAAGAAGCATGCGACCTCAACCACTTCCACGGGACAGGCTTTTTCGCCCAGTGCGGACACACAGATCATGATGAATGGAGTCAACACCTCTTCGGCGGTCACTGGGGAAGCGCCTGTCTCCTTCGAAGACCTCGGCACGCAGGACGAATCGCAAACCCAGCCAAAAGCTGAGACGCTGCCGGATAGACGACGGGGAGGCCAGGACGACTACAAGCAAAAGCGGGAAGCGGATCCGACTTTCATACCGAGCAGAGGTAACTTCTTCATGCACGATCCTCGTGGCCCTGATCAACGCGGGTTCGGGCCATCGGGTCGAGGAAGGGGCCGCGGCAGGGGATTTGCTAGCGGTCCATTTGCTCCTCATGGGTAAGTTGATATTGCGCCTCTCTCGAGCTGGCTGACGAGATCACAGATTTGGACAGGAAGCCAGAGTTGCAGAATCTCCATGGACGCACGACCTGCACGACTCGGTTAATCAGCCAGATAATCGACTTCCGCCTCGACCAGGCCCTGTTGGGAGACTGCCCAATTTCCAGCACAACCCGGCAGCAGCGGCTCGAGCTTTACCGATCAATGACTATAGGCCGGTCAGCTTCTCCACCAGCAAACTTCTCGGAAAGGTGCAGACTAGGGTGTCTCTGCCAGGCATGAAGGCTCCTGTTCCTTTCACTGGCGTACCAGTGAAGCAGTATACACGACTACCTGATCATCGGCCGCCCCTTCGACGAGACAAGCCAGTACGAATATCTTTACCAGATCGGCCCCCTCGCTACATATTTCCCTCGCAAGAGCGATCTTTCATTTTTATTCCTCGCGCAATGCGGCCCAATCAACAAGGCTACGGTCGTGCTCGGAGTGGCTACGGTCCATCAAGTCGCCGGACAAGCGCTTACGGAGGCAGCATCTATAGCCCCAGCATTGCTGCTATGAGCAGACGGTCATCCATCGCTCGTGATGTCGCTCGTGAGCACATGTTCTCACCAGCGGGATCTATCAGTTCCAGGATGCCTCCTCCACAGATGGGACGACCTGTGGTCAGACTACCTCAGGGTATGTCTGGGCCACCAAGTGTCATCTCTCCGTCCGGATCTGTGGTACCGCAGATGCCACATGCGTTCCCACTACCACAAACACCTCAGATCGAGCATTATCGGGACGCAGCTATGATGCATCAGCCAAAACCCCAGAAGGCCATCTCTGTCAGTGGCATCGACTCCCCTGCTGCTCTGTCGATGCACGCTCCAATGCAACAAGAGCAGCAACCGTTCGAGAATCAGCTTCCTCATCATGTCGCGGAGAGCAGCTTCGGCTCGTCTGCGCTTCCCGAAGGTCCGCCTCCGCCTTACTACCCATATCAGCCTCAAGGAACACCTCTCTCCCACATCCCTGAACGAGCAATTCACGCGCAGCCATTCCAGCCGCCGCCTTCAGGGTATCCACAACCTTTCTACGGCCAGTATCAAGCACAGCCAAGTTATTACTATTCCCCTCAAGTACCGGTCTTTGTGCCTCAGGCACCACATCCTGCGGCATCTCAGCCTCAGGCGGAGCAACAAGACCATGCCACAGGACAACAAGGCATGCTTACACAGGTGGAGAGTAACGGCATGGTGTACTACATGGATCCTTCACAGATGCAGAACTATCCCCAAGTTGGCTACACCGGGCAACAAGGTTACCTGCAGCCTCCAAGCTACACCGTTCCCGGCATGGGCGGCATGATGACACCAAGCCCCGAAAGCGGCGGATGGAATTATTATGCCCAAAACTCCGGCCCTGTCTACTACCCACAAGGTCAATAATGCATTCACGAGTTCCGCAGCGGCGTTTTGTTCGGAGGGCGGCGGTAGCTTTGAATAAGGAGGTGGTTGTGATTGGATTGGTCATACAGGCTTCGGTCGCGTATACATGGTCTTGACCTTTCGCTCGAAGAGTAGCTACGTAGCTTTTATGCTCGTCCACTATTTGCACTTGTTGCATTTTGTGGATCCGATGGAATGTGTTACCTCTAGTAGTGCAGACTTTGAAATCAAAAGAAGTAAAAAGTCACTGCGATAATTCATTTCGAAGGTGCCGGCATTTGCATGATAAGTTGCTTGCCTCGTTTTACGCGAGGTGATGAGGCACGTAGATCGAGGATCCATGACCGCCACCCATCAGACATCAGTATTACAGCAGCGGTATATGTGGCATCTTCTTGTGCATGTTTGTGACCAATCTCATGGAACATGCTGGATCAGCCATCGAATGTGAAAGTCAGACCAGGCTCCAGCACATGCGCAAACTCGCCATCTGCAGTAGTCATCCTCGCTAGCCAATCAGAGGTCTGTGCTCCCAAGATCCGCGCCGAGCGTCTCTCGTTCTCCAACCAGCCAGAGCCAGCCAGCGCCTTTACTAAAGGCAACCCCTCTCTTCCACACCTCTTTGCCTTAGCTTCCTCTTGCCTCATCTCTTCCTCAACATCCTCATCTCTCTCATCTCTCCACACAGAGTCAGTTGTGAAGGAGGCTCAGCTGTTGAATCCATACGGCGTCGGCTGCCTTTCTGACTCCGTCGCTACTCCAACCGTCGGCAAACGCTTGCCGTGACGTCGTGATCGCTATCTCGCCTTCACCACTTATCACAAGCTCATAGCTACACAAGCTCCAACATGGCCACACAAGTCCCAGTCACGGGTGAAACGCCCATCACCATCAAGATCTCCTACGGCGAGACTGTCAAGAAGCTCAAGCTGCCACTCAAAGACCTCACTGCCGAGGTCCTGCCTGCCAAGGTGAGTCTGCCTTTCACCGTACCTGAGGAGTCCGCGATCGGCAGCTCTCAGGCACATTCACAGGTCAACTACTAACACGTTTCTAGCTCACAGCCCTCCTCAACCTGCCTACGAATAAGAAGGTCACTTATGAGCGGTTCTCCGACTCTGCCGGCGGCTACATTACCCTTTACCCCGCCAATTCCGCCGTTTACAAGACTCTCGTCCGAGCAGCCAAGGCTAAGCTCAAGTTGAGACTGAGAGCTACTGTAGAGGGTATGGACACACAAATGCCAGCTCCTGCAGTCCAGAAGATTGGTGCGCCTATCGTGCCCACTATTGTCGCCGCTGGTCCGGCTTCTGAGCGCAAGAACGTTGGAGCTGGTATCTTTGAGTTCAAGGACATCCGCTCCAGTCAGCAGCAGAAGATTAGGGACTTTCACGCTGCCCGCATGGGTGAGGCTCCGCTGCCACGCCCATTCACCATGCCCAAGACAGGTAAGTTCAGATGCGCACTGCTAGCACGTAATTTCCCAGCTGACTTGTATCAGCGGTCTGTCCAGTCATGAACGAGAAGCTGTCGATCCGACCAAAGTCTTCAGCCATGCCACTCATGAACCCAACATGGTCCGTCTACTGCAACAACTGCGATGCAATCATGCACAACGAGCACTTCCATTGCAGTGTCTGCGACGGAGGCGACTATGATCTTTGCCAGAACTGCGTCGACGATGGCAAGCTGTGCCCTGGACAGGGTCACTGGCTCGTCAAGCGCTTCATCAAGGACGGTCAGATGATCAGCAGCACAACTGAGCGTCTTCCACCTAAGAACAAGAGCAAGCCTGTTGTCCCAACGGCAACAAAGCCAAGCCACGCCCGCGAGGTTCCTGCACTCAGCGCTCTCATGAACAGCGTCTCGATTGTGCCCGAGGTCAAGCAGCCGGTCGAGCGTGCTTCTTACACGTCCTTCGCTCCTATGGCTCCTATTCCTGGTGCCTTTACCGACGAGACCAAGACTTTGAAGGAAGAGTCCATCTCGCCCACTCGCACCTGCAACTGCTGTGTGGATGGTAAGTCAACCTGGCCTGCCCACGTGCACATTGCTAACGCGCCGACAGTCTTGGATGAACACATGTTTGTCACTTGCAAGGACTGCGAGGACTACGACTTGTGCTTCAAGTGCCACACCAACAACAAGCACGGTCACCATCCCGCCCACACTTTCGCTGCTGCTGTTCCCAGCCGCCGGTTGACTCTACCGCAGCAGAAGCTTGCCGCACCTGGCCGTAGCGTGCGCCATGCTGCTCTATGCGACGGTTGTGATAAGGTATGTCTCACATAAGCCACGTTCTGGTAATATGCTAACAATATGACAGCCCATCACTGGCGTCCGCCACAAGTGTTTTGAATGCCCTGACTTCGATTACTGCAACGACTGCCGCCGCTCCGCCCATTTGACTCACGCCGGTCACCGCTTCGCTGCTCTTTACGAGCCGATCCAGGTCACCAACAAGCCTGTCGTGACGCACCATGGTATCTACTGCGATGGACCTGCCTGCTCCTCCAACCCCCACCAGTGCTACCTCCAAGGCGTTCGTTACAAATGCGCTGTCTGCCATGACAGAGACTACTGCGCAAGCTGCGAGGCCTCGCCCAACAACCCCCACGACAAGAGCCACCCGATGCTCAAGATCAACGTGCCGATCCGCAGCTTGGAGATCACCACCATGGATGACGTCCGCAAGGAGATGAAGCAGACTCCAACTGTACCCAAGCAGGTCGTCCCTGCATCGAAGCCCGTCGTTCCAGCTAGCTCCGCCAGCTCGGTCAAGACCGTGGCGCACATCGAACCCACTCCGGCTCTGCCAACCCCTGCCGAAGTCACCAAAATCGAGGACATCAAGAAGGCCGCACTTGCTGCTGAGGATCTTCAGGCAAGCTTCGTCAACGACACTATTCCCGACGGAATCGTCGTCCGTGGCGATACCCGCTTCACTCAGGTCTGGACCATGCGCAACACTGGTACCAAGGCCTGGCCAGCTGGCTGCAGCGTCCGCTTCGTTGGTGGCGATAACATGCTGAACGTTGGTCATGTTGACCCTTGCTCCGCTACTGCCATGGCCGAGGCCACCGAGAGCAACGTCATTGGCCGCGAGGTCAAGCCCGGCGAGGAAGTAGCCTTCAAGGTTGTCCTCAAGGCTCCAAAGCGCTCTGGTAAGGCCATCAGCTACTGGCGTCTCAAGACTGCCGAAGGCATGCCGTTCGGTCACCGTCTTTGGTGCGACATCAATATCAGGATGCCAGCAGAGACTACACCGATCGCCACTACTGTCGAGACCCGCAACACCGAGGTCCACAACAGAGTTCTCCGCGCCCAGCAACAGGCTACCCGCAACGCTGAGCGCATTCGT
Source organism: Elsinoe arachidis (assembly GCA_013372555.1). Taxonomy (NCBI): domain Eukaryota; kingdom Fungi; phylum Ascomycota; class Dothideomycetes; order Myriangiales; family Elsinoaceae; genus Elsinoe; species Elsinoe arachidis. The sequence goes on along the minus strand of JAAPAX010000006.1, from coordinate 390,294 downwards.
GAATTCACCGCTCGTCAGCAGGAGTTGCGAGACCAGGCTGCCCGATTTTCCAAAGTGAAAGAGCTTCAGCTTCGTACCATGTCCGAGCGCGAGCAAGCTCTTAGCCGTAGGCTCAGCGAACATGCTGCTGCCCGCCAGGCATACTTCCAGCGCAAGGTACAGGAGATGAACCTCGCCGGTCAGGAGTTGGCTTCTCAGAAGACTGCGGAACCCAAGGTCGAAGTCTCCAAGCCCGAGGCAACCAAGGTCGAGGAGCCCAAGACTGAGGTCGCGAAGCAAGAGGAGCAGATGTCAGAGAGCCAGATGGTGTTCCCTACCCTCGACAAGGAGAGCCCCGCCAGCTCCATCCACCAGTCCACCATTTCCAAGGGCAAGGCCGCCACCGTCGAGGACGAGGAGACTGGATCCATCACTTCCGCCGAGAAGCCCTCTGTCGCTCCCAGCGAGATCTCCGCCACAGTCGACGAGAGCCAGCCCGAGGAGGACGCGGATGAGGTCTTTGAGGACATATCCTCTGAGATCGAGATCCTCAGCGCCGTCGACAGCATGAGCGAGGACGATGGATTCTTGACCGATGAGGAGTACGATATTCTGGACGCCAGCGACGACGAGACCGTCGCCAGTCTCTAGGTCTCTTACCGCTGCCACTTGCCTTGAGCAGTCATGGGTCGCATAGGGCGCCAGGTGTGTAAGATTTAGAAAGACGATAAGCAGAAAGAGCCACTTTGGACAAGATTGCTGAGAGCGGTTTGAGAAGTTTTCGGTACAATGAAGGCAACAGCGGCACGCCGCTTTGCTTGAGCAGCAAGAAACAGGGCTGCTGGTGATATGGGTTTCCTTGCTTTACACTCTCCTTACTTTTCCTGGTAGTAACGGCTGGTTACATAGTTCAATGGAGCTACTCTATACAATTTCAATGATTGTGCTGTGATCTCCATTCATGCACCGTTGTTGATTTGAAACTTCGTACGATTGCTGGTAGTTTTACACAACTTCAAACTACCACAGCTGTTGGCAGTGCCACAACTTGTTGAGTTCACCTTTGGGGCATGTGTCGTCTCATGCTCCAGAGCGAAGCTTCCTGTCAGATGCCGGCCCCACTTTTCTGGCTTCCCCCAGATGGTCTTGGCAATCAACTCCACACGTTCTCGCGCTGACTCCTCAGGTGAGTTTCATCAAACAGTACGCTCCCCAAGCTCTGGATCATCGAAAAATTGTCTTGGAGAGGCGATTGGCCTTCCGCGTTCCTCCTGGAATACATTCAGCGGATTTGGGCGGATAGCTTGGCGTCTGGATCCCACCAGGACCTGGCCGCCTAGTCGGTCCCTCGACACTCTTCACCTCTCGTTAATGGCGCGCTGAGCCTCCACGAAATATGGGCTTGATCAAGAAGAAGACGGCGGTCCGCACGACCGAAGGCGGCATCAAATACATATGCGACATCTGCTCCGCCGATATTACAGCGACCGTAAGTCGCTCCTGCGCCGCACTATTCCCAGTACTGACCTTCCTAGGTTCGCATTCGTTGCGCCGACGACGCCTGTAATGACTACGACCTCTGTGTTCCATGCTTTAGCGAAGGCAAAACAAGCGGCAAACACGACCCAGCCACACACGCTTACCAGGTCATTGAGCAGCATTCAATTCCGATCTTCGTGGAGGACTGGGGCGCGGATGAAGAGCTGCTTCTGCTTGAGGGCGCAGAGACGTACGGGCTAGGATCATGGGCGGATATCGCAGACCACATCGGCGGGTACCGATATAAAGATGAGGTCCGGGATCATTACATTTCGACGTTCGTGAATAGTAGCAAGTTTCCGCTGCCGGAGAGGGCGAGTCCACATGATACAGAGCTATCGGAGCGCGTGCCGAGGGATGAGTTTCAGGCAAGGAAAAAGAGGAGGATAGAGGAGAGGAAGGATGCGGCGAAGAATGCACCGCTTATGGATCCGAAGCAGAAGCCGACTAGCAGTGTGCCGAGTTGTCATGAGGTACAGGGATACATGCCTGGTCGGAGAGAGTTTGAGACAGAACACTGGAATGAAGCAGAAGAGGCGGTACAACATATGCAATTCGAGCCGGGCGACGGCATCAATCCAAAGACGGGAGAGATGGAGCCGGAAATGGAACTCAAGATGACTGTCATGGACATCTACAATCACCGCCTGACTATGCGCCTTGAACGGAAAAAGATCATTTTTGAACACAATCTACTCGAGTATCGGAAGAACACTGCGCTGGACAAGAAACGTACAAAAGACGAACGCGACCTCTCCAACAAACTCAAACCCTTCGCCCGCATGATGGAGCAAAAAGACTTTGACCTCTTCGCCGGCGGCATCGAATACGAACACAACCTACGCGGCGCCATCGCCCAACTCCAAGAATGGCGCAAGATGCAAATCACCGACCTCAAAGCCGGCGAGCGCTACGAATCCGACAAAGCCGCCCGCCTCGCACGCATCGCCACCACCACAGGCATGGACCGCTTCGCCATCTCCGGCCGGCCTCGTCCCAGCCAAGCGCAAGAACCTCAAAGTGCCGCCACCCTCCTCCTCGCGCCCGACCTCCCCATCAAATCCCCCTTTGCCGCCACCAGCCCCAAACCGCCCTCGGCAAAGGTCAACGGCACCTCTCCGCACCCTCTCCCTGCAGACCAGCTCGCGGCGCAAGCAGAGCCCAAATTCGAACTCGTGCCGTTGGAGAAAAACCGGGGCCCAGAAATTACAGCCGATAACCCTGACTTTCACCTGCTGACGAAGAACGAGCAGGAGGTGTGTAAGGGACTGAAGATCCAGCCGAAAGCGTATATTGTGATGAAGGACGCGGTGATGAGGGAGGCGCTGAAAACGGGCGGTGGGCTTAAGAAGAAGGCCGTTAGGGATGTGGTGAGGATTGATACGACCAAGGCCGGGAGACTATTTGATTTTTGGTGTTGGAGTGGGTGGATTGTGAAGGCTTAGGGATGAGGGAGGGGTAATGATTAATGAATGGATTATTTATTCGGCATTGCCGCCCCTCTGTGTCGTGCTGGAACTGGTGCGGCCACTGTCGTGAATAAATATACTTTAGGGATGGGAACACATTCACGCACGGTATGTATCCTCGATCACGAAGCATTATCCCAAATGCGGCCATTCAGGCATTAAATTCGTAAATATATATGCAACTGTACAAGTTCGAAATCCCCGTCTATTGCTTCAACTTACTCGCCCTCTCCTGTATCGCCTTGCGCACCGCATCCGTTACCTGCTGCGTAGTCGCCTTGCCCCCCAAATCAGCAGTCACAATCCCCGCCTCGCACACGCTCTCAACCGCGTCAAGCAGCTCATTCGCAGCAGTCTCCTCGCCCAACCACTTCAACATCTCCGAAGCAGTCCAGAACGTACCCACCGGGTTCGCCACACCCTTGCCCGCAATATCAAAAGCAGACCCATGAATCGGCTCAAACATGGAAGGATTCTTCCTCGTCGGATCCAAGTTCGACGTTGGCGCAATCCCAATCGACCCCGCCAGTGCAGCCGCCAGATCCGATAGAATATCCGCATGCTATCCCTCATTAGCACCACCCCTCAAGCCCCACGCCACCAAGACTCACCAAATTCGTCGCAACAATCGTATCCAAACTCCCTGGATTATTCACCATCCTCACCGTCATAGCATCAACCAACATCTTATCCACCTTGACATCAGGGAACTCCCTCCCCACCTCCGCCCCGACCTCATCCCACATCACCATCCCATTGCGCTGGGCATTACTCTTCGTCACAACCGTCAACATCTTCCTCGGCCTAGCGCGCGCCGTCTCAAACGCAAACCTGAAAATGCGCTCCACCCCGTGCCGCGAGAAGATACTCACTTCCGTCGCCGTCTCCCACGCCTGCCCGCGGTGGGATCTGCCGCCTTGGCCAGCGTACTCCCCTTCCGAGTTCTCGCGGATGATCACCCAGTCGAGGTCCCCATCCTTGCAGTTGCGGAGAGGGGATTGCGTCCCGCGAAACACCCTCGTGGGGCGCACATTGGCGTACTGCTGCAGGGGCTGGCATATCGCCAACCTCAGGCCCCAGAGCGAGATGTGGTCCGGCACGTCAGGGGCGCCGACTGCGCCGAAGAGGATTGCGTCGTGTTTGCGTAGCTCGTCGAGGCCGCCGGGGGGGATGTAGGCGCCGGTTTGTTTGTAGGTGGCGGAGGACCAGTCGAAGTCGGTGAAGGTGAGGGTGAAGTTGCCGCTGGTGGAGGCGAGGGCTTTGAGGACGGAGACGCCCGCGGAGATGACTTCGGTGCCGATGCCGTCGCCGGGGAGGCAGGCTATGCTGTAGTTTGGGGGGGTGGAGAGGGCGGGGGACATGGTGGCGGGTGGTGGCGGAGGTTTGCTGGTGGATTACTGGATGTTGTGCTCAGGAAGTGATGGTAGTGTCAAAGCGTCAGTGGTGACTTAGTGTATGTTATGCTCAGAAGGTGGTGATGTGGAATGGTACTTGTATATATATCACCAAGAGGGGATGAAGAAATATGCTTATAGCCTACGTTCTCATTGCCGGTTGCTTTACCTTTGAGTCGTGATCGGCCGCCTCGGTCCCTGCGTGAGTGCAGCTTTGCTCCGCAGAACTCTGGAATCGAAGAACGATGTCCATTGCGAGCCAATCCAAGCATTTTTCGGATGAACGCTGGGGCTAAACAAATGCCCGTGTCTCGGCATGGCTTGCTTGCAGTAGGAGGATGTGACCGGGGCCAAGGAGCGAGCCATCAGACTGACTTCGATCGGGAATTTGTGCCACGAAAGGCTGGTAGTTTAGGTTGGCTATCCGTGTGCGGAATAGCCGATGGCTCATATCAGTGAACCGGCACAACTCACCGACACCACCTCCACTAGCCCCATCTGGGGAAAAGCGGGGTCCAACCTCTCCGTCTCTCCCTCCCCGTGTGTCTCCGAAAACCAGACAAATCATCGCGCCTCAAGGTTCTGGCGCCTCCATCCGACCATTCAAGCACAATACAGTCTAGGACCAGAATCCCCGGATCGCAGGCATAGAGACAGTCGAGCACATCTCCAGCAATGCAGGCCGAGAGCCAAGCATCGCCAACGTCGCAGAGCCCAGCGGAGTCGACTAACAATGCGAAGCCCGCGACAAGGATACCTTTAGCGTGTTTGGCGTGTCGTTCCAGGAAGCAGAAGGTAGTTAAGTGTTTAGATTGATGTACATACAGGGGCTTAATGTGACAGTGTAATGGCGTCAAGCCGCAGTGTCAGCAATGTCAAGCGACGAGGAGAAAGTGCGAGTGGCCGCAGCAGCAGAAAAGGTAAGATGCTGAGGTATGGTAGTTACATGGTCAGAAAGACTGACAGCATGCTAGGGGTCCGCTCAAGGGATACGCTGAAATGCTGGAGAGCAGACTCATAAGAACCGAAGAATTGCTCATCCGTGCTCTTGCGCTGCTGGACGATGCTCAAGTCACCTCTGTCGTGTATGGCTCTTCTGTCATGAATCAGGGTCAAGCTGGGGGTATCACTTTCGAGCGTCCGGACCCCAGATACTGGAGCGACTATCCTCTAGACACACCAGAAGACATTCGCCGCTGGTGGCATGCCAAGTCTGGAAGTGTCGTTCGGCAAGGCATTCGTCGTCCCTCGAGGTCGCATAGTGGTGGTATATTGCCACGTGCTGCGTTCGGCTCTGTCGATGACGTTGACAAACGAAGGAGGGACTCGATTGAGAGGATGCCGGAGCCGGATATGCCCAGCGGCGGCTACAGTGGCAGTACTCCTGGTTCGGGTCCTAGCACCCTCACACGGCGACTGACTGAAGAACGCCCAGCCAAGCGTGTGCAGACCCATCGCGGAGGACGATCTGGCGAGCGCGAGCTGGATCAGGATGTCTTCTGGTGAGCTCGACGGCTGGTGTCGGTGTGTAGTCGTTCTCGGCTTGCACTGTCTAGAATCGTATCTTCACATTCTCGACGGCAGGGGGGTCCTGGAGGCTGCTATCGACCTGAAAACAGCCCGAGCAGGGATGCTGTTGTTCTCCGCTGGTGTTCGAAGCGATTTCAGGTTTCAGGTGGCTCAAAATTATTCATGGTACCCGGGAAGAATTGGTTGGGATCGATCGAGGCGAGCAAGGACTCCAGGTCGGTGCTCTGAAACATGTCGGTCGAGATGGGGTAAGGCTGATAGTAGTAGCCCATGCCATCAGCTGCGTTCGAGGTTCGAGCTGCATCAAGAGCTTGCTGCCTGCTCTGGGCGAACATGGCTTGAGCGGACCCTGGTTGCGGCTGTACGTAGCCAGAAGTGTCGGATTGTGGAGGACGCATGGGACCATTCCAATTGCGCGGCGTTGGCGCCATGTCGATGTTGCGCTCAAGTGCTGATTCGGGGGCTAGTTGAGCATCTGATTGGCGGACTATGGGGCTGCCATTCGAGCTTGTATCCGCTACGCGAAAGTCAGATTGATCGAAATGACTCCCCGATAGCTCGTTCAAATGCACAAATGGTATGAACACAACTGCTGTGCAACTGTAAGGGATCGGGTGGTTATTTACCATCGCTTTCAGCCCGACGCCTCTTCGAAGACCCAGGATTCTCCCTTTCTCGTGACGGTATCGGTCGCTTACTGCTGCTGCTATGACTGAATAGCTCAGTCAAGTCTGGACTGTCCGTATCCGCCGTCACCATAGGGCTCTGCTTTGTCAGCTCCGTGTCAAGCACATGCATGCGATCTTTCAAGATGCGCAGCGCATTCGCACAGTGAGCGGCAGCTTTCCACCGCTTCGCCATATGTGTAAGAACCTCGAGACTTTGAGCAATGTCGCTGCGTAGGTCAGTTGTCTGCTAGGAAGCATACAAGAGAGGGCTTGAGCTTACTCTTTGGCATGCTCGAGAGGATACTGGTTGCATTGAGCAGCGAACGCGACGAGCAGTCCAGCCATCCATGCACATGACATATAGCCTGGCCATTTCAAATCATGACCAGCGTCGAGCTGCTCGATGAATGTGTCGATGATGTTCCTCGCCGCTGAGAGACACTTCTGCATCGATGCTAGGAACACCGGCGAGAAGGGATCCAGGGACAGGAATGGCCTGTTCATGAGCAGCTTGAGATGGTTGTATGAGATGTCGAAGAAGGCCTTGGAGTGCACTGAGCTGGTAGTGCCTTCTAGCCTGCGGGGTAGTTGGTTGTACCACCCGTCAACCTCAGCTTCCAGGCCTAGCAGAGCCTGACGGGTGAGAGCTCGAGCATGTACTGACTTGTGGAACATCTCCAGGATTTGTCCAGTGTACTTTGCACATTTGATGGTGTTGGACAGCACGACTTCTTTGCGCGAACGATCCGTCTCGAACCAGGGCCGAGCGCTTTGGCCGTTCAGATGTCGGGTATGGAGCTCGCCAGGCGAAGGAAGGCAGACATCTATGTCTCCGTCCTGAAGTCCAAGTGGGTGGCCTAATGACTGCGTGAGAAAGCGATCGAGAATATACGCACTCCAGAAGATTCGCTTTCGCATGACACGATCGTCTTCGGCGATGTTTGGATAGCGATATGGACATCTATGGAGTCCACTTTTGACGATGGAGCGGACCACCAGACCAGAAACGGTCGATGCCGCGTCCAATGACAAAGCAGCTGTGAAGTACAATTGGGCTGCTAGCAGTGTTTGTGTGGACACCAGACGGTTGTCAAGCGAGATAGGTCCGAGTAAAGCCATTAATTTCGAAGGCCGATCGCACATTGAAGGTGGCAACTCGATCGTATCCTGATGGTCTAACGCAGCGATGCGCATGACGCAGTGCAGCGTGATCAAAAAGCATCGCTCGTTCCAAGTATGATTCTGCGTCTCGTAGACAGAATCAAGTTGTGTCATGAACCCAGGTCCGTAAAGGAACGGCAACAGTGGATGCCATGATCGGAAGAAGTTCGTAACCAGATCTTTGACCACGTCCTTCTCTGGCAGTGCTTTCGTCAATTCCATCAAGAAGTCGGACCGCTCGTGTGCTACATTGCCAGGCGCCGAGCGGCGGTCGACGTGACCATGATCCCCGGGAGTATGGCCCGCAAGATAACTGTTCAACTCGTCATCGAGGTGGCTACCTTCTCTGCTATGGTTTGTGCTCGCATTCTGAGATGCTATAGCACTAGCAAAGGCCTGACGGACAGTATTGATGAAATACACGCCAGAGGAACTGCCAATAAATGATAGTTGGCCATCTTCTGAACGTCTGAGACTGCCAATCTCGTATGGTGTTTCGTTCGACGACATCTGGTAGTATTCAGCTCTTTAGAATCGAGCGTCGTGTAGACGGAGCATTTCCTGGTGTCGCAAGGACACGAATGAAACCAAAAGAGCCATCCACCTCCCCCCAGATCGTATATATAATAAAGATGCCGCGTTGAACGGGAAGAATCAAACTCAGCACATACCAAGTGCTGAGTCGGGGAAAGACGGAGGAATGGAGGGCGGAGAGAATCTGGAGAATACCTTTGGGCGTCTGATCGTTTGGCCGGTGCTGAGGAATGATCGAATTGTGGCTTGTTCTGATGCAGACCTGCACGGTTCTCACCATCTCTAGTCATCACCGCCCGGCAGAATTTATTTTGTGAGGGAAGTCCATGCAGCAAATGCATTGATCCCACTTGATCTCTCGACCCGCTGCAACATGCCTCCTTCGCAGCTGAAGCGCCTCAAGGCGTCGCTGCGAGAGCAGGGCCTGGTAGGTCCTCAAAAATCGAAGAAGCAGAAGAAATCCGGCCGCGATCAGAGTGTAGATCAACGTCTACAGAAGCAGGCCGCTTTGCAGCAAATTCGAGACAGCTTCAACCCTTTCGAGATCAAGGCTCCTGCTAGAAATGCGAAGTTTGCAAATGCAGCAGACCGTAATGGTCCGGCGACAGTCGGTCGCCCTGGAGTCACTAAAAGCATGGGAGAGAAGACTCGGAGACAAAATCTACTGCCAGAATTGCAGAGACGTAACAAGTCTGGAGGCATCGTAGACAGGAGAATCGGCGAGGATGATGCGACCATGACTCCCGAAGAGAAGGCATTACAGCGGTACATGCGAGGGGAGGGCAAAAGGAAGCGCGACAACGTCTTCGATCTCGAGGGGGACGACAACGAGCAAACAGGATTGACACATTTGGGAAAAGCTCTGGACCTGGAGAATGGTTTTGGTGCTGTCGATGACTTCGACGAGGCTCTCTCAGGCTCAGAAGACGGATCAGACGGGGAGACTGGTCTCTTGAAGCGCAGACGGCCATCTGAGACCGATTTGGACGGTGATCAGGAAGGTGATTCGGATGTGGACGACGGTGACCAGCCGGCGCGCAAGAAGTCTAAACAAGAAGTGATGAAGGAGGTCATGGCAAAGTCCAAGCTCTACAAGTATGAGCGACAAAAGGCAAAAGAGGATGACGACGATCTTCGAGCAAAGTTGGACTCAGGTATGGCCGATCTGATGCCCCTTTTATTCACGAACCGCAAGATCGACCCACCAAAGCAGAACGGCGCTATCAAGCCTGCAGAGCCTCAGATGAACGCGGATCGACTGGCTATGCTGCAAGGCGTGCCACGAGAGCAGGCGGACAAGGAATACGACTCGCGGTTGCGGCAACTGGCTCTCGACAAGCGCGCGGCCCCAGCGGACAGGACAAAGACGGATGAAGAGAGAGCAAAGGACGAAGCAGAGCGACTGAATGACCTCGAACAATCAAGACAGCGCCGCATGCGCGGTGAGGAGTCTGAGGAGTCTGGAGACGAGCGCGATAAGGCTGCAAAGGCTGTGGCAGAGGAGGATCTCCAGCACGACGATGAGGAGAGAGACGACGCCGCCGAGTTTGGTTTCACTGCTCCTGCAGGGAAGGGGAAGATGCCGGTCCTGGATGACGAGGACGAGTTCGAGCTTGATGAGGATCTGGTCGCCAGCGGATCAGACTTGGAATCAGGCAGTGAAGTGGACGACAGCGACGACGAGGACCTTCAGACGAACGGGGTCCATACTCCCGACGAAGCTGATGAAGAGGACGAGTTTGTCAAAGGGATCCTCGATGATGAACTGAAAGCTACCACTGACGCTGGTAACGCCACAAATTCGTCTGTTGCCTACACATATTCGTGCCCACGGAATCATGAGGAGCTACTGGACATATTCAAGACTGTAAAGTTTGATGACATTCCGACCGTCATACAGAGAATCCGTGCTCTGTATCACCCATCTCTATCTGCAGACAACAAAGCTAAATTGTCCGACTTTTCCCGAGCTTTGGTAGATCACATCTCTTACATGGGCAGCCATGGTCAGCCACTGGCAATCGTTGAGAATGTTATACGACACTTGCATTCTCTGTCCCGGACGTTTCCACTGGAGATAGCTGAGGCATTTAGAACTCACCTAGGCGTCATACACAAGACTGGTGACATCAAGAAAGGAGACTTGGTCATCCTCACAGCTATTGGATCAATCTATCCCACGTCAGATCACTTTCATCAAGTCGTCACCCCAGCAATCACGCTTATAGCCAAATGGCTTGCCTTTACGACGCCTTCTAGCGAGGATCAATTGCGCACAGGAGCCTTCCTGGTCGCCCTGAGCATACACTACCAGCGATTATCGAAACGATATGTCCCAGAAGCCCTTCGTTTCACCATCAAGGCCCTCCAACCCAGCACACCATCCTCGTCCGATGTTCGACAATCTCACGTGTCCAATCTGCTGGCAATGGCAGAACAATACCGCCATCTTCCTGCTTTCACCGAAATCTTCACCCCAGCAGCTCACAAAGCTCTTCGCGCCATCGACGCCAAAGCAGCAAAACACATTGACATTCTCCTCTCACAAGCCCGCCTTGCACGCCGTCCTCTTGAATTGCACCACCACCGACCTCTCCCCATCCGCACCTCAGTCCCCAAGTTCGAAGAGAACTTCATGCCCGGCAAGCACTACGACCCAGACAAAGAGCGCTCCGACGCGGCCAAACTCCGCAAAGAGTACAAGCGCGAAAGCAAGGGAGCCATTCGCGAGCTCCGCAAAGACTCGCACTTCATCGCTCGCGAACAATTGCGGGAGAAGAAAGAAAAGGACGCTGCCTACGAGAAGAAGTTCCGTCGTCTGGTGGCGGAGATCAACAGCGAAGAAGGACGAGAGGGGAACCAGTATGCACGGGAGAAGGACAAGAGGAAGAGAGCCAAGTAGAGGTAGAACGAATGAGCTCGTGCTCGTGCAGTGCAATGTACAGAGATATCTATCCATCCGTCCATCCTCCTCTGGCGTATCAGCCGCGTCATGTACAATTTGTGCTATGGATATAGTATGCCGAACCCTCCCCTTCAGAACGCCGTGCCATGCCAGACCATGCCAAACCATCCCCATCCGATCCGTCTCACTCGAAAGTCATCTCCATCTCCCCATCCCGTCGATTCCCAAACTCATCCTCGTCCGCCCAAGCATTATGATCCACCGCATACGCCGTAGCCGCCACCCCTCCCCCCGCCAGCGCCCCCGCACCCACCCCCATCCCCACCGCAGTCCCCTTCCCACTTGTCCCTGCAGGCGCCGACTGCGCCGTATGCAGCCCCGGTCTCTCCGGCGCTGGACTCCCCTTCCTACTCCCGCCATTCTCGAACGTCATGCTCACCTCCCGCTCGGGAGTGGGTAGCTTCTCCCTACTCCCGGTCCCACTCCCGCTTCCCCTCCTCCACCATCCTCCGGCGCTCTTCACCTTTGGACTCGCAGGGCTTAACATGCCCCCGTTCACCCCTGAGCCACCATTGCGATCGCCGCCTAGCGAGCTGCGACTGCTCTTATGACTCAACCTGCCCCCGACTTCCACTCCCGCGCCGGCACCAGCTCCGGAGCCAGCATTGGCAGTGAAACTCTCCCTCGTCCTCAACGGTCTTGGACTCTGAGACCCACTGCTCGCGCGACTGTGGCTGCGGCTATGGCTATCACTCGTGCGCGCCCGACTAGGCTGCTCCACATTGACCTTCAACGGCGGCAACGTGGACTGGATCTCCTTGATCTCCACGCCCTGGGCCGAAAGCTCCGCGACTTCCTTGAGGATAGCATCGACGTCGAACATCACGGGCGCATTCACATTAGGGGAGACACCAGAAGCAGGCTCCCCAGCAGTCCCGTCAGCAGGCCCAGTCTTGGTGCGCTCATCGTACGTCTCCCACTCTTTCTTCTCAGCGAGTTTCTTGTTGCGGCTGAAGAGGGCTTTGAGGCCCTTCTTGCTGGGTTTCTCCTCGAGTTTCTTGCGCGCCTCTTCGATCTCGTTGATCAGTTCGCGTTGGCGCTTCTCGTGGTTTTCTGGGTCCGGGTCTTCGATTTCGCTGAACTCGAGGGATTCGACGGCCCAGCCGGCTTCTTGGAGGAGTTTGGGCATCGCCGTGCGGTACGACATGTGGCCTGGGACGTGCTGCGTTACGTCGACGTTTTCGATGCCGCGAATTTCGACGGGGGCGAGGCCTGCAACCCGCATGATGCCGCCCGAGGTGGCGCGGAAGAGGTACCCTAGGATCCAGTCGTTGGTGGCGTAGCCGTTGAGGAAGCGCCCGGAGACGACGCTGCGGGCGCGGATGTAGTCGTCTTTGTTGGCTACCATGGGGGAGCCGTAGAGGTAGACGTTTTGGATGAGGCCGTATTGGCCGCGTTTGGCGAGTTCTTTGAGGCAGGCGTAGATGACGCGGGCGCCGATGGAGAAGCCGCAGAGGGTGATCGGGCGGGAGCCGAGATTGCGGTCCATGAGGGAGTCGGCGAGAATGAGGCCAGCTTGATCGGCGCGGGCTAGGGAAACATTCCAGGGGTTATCGATGAGGTAAGCAAGTTTGGTGAGGACGATAGGAAGCTGTAGAGCGGCCATGAGAGCGACGAGGATGGTGGAGCCCAGGATCTGCTGGAGTCCTTGTGTTAGAGCTTCAGTGGCGAGAATGTTGATGGTCTGTCCCATAGATTGGAGCATCTCGGGCTCCCAGAGAACAGAGTAGATGTCGCCCATGATGGGGTCCACCGTCGAAAAGGGCAGTCGGACGTCATCGACTTTACCCGTCATCCATCCTGCGATCGTCACAATGAGATTGACTCGCTTATTGTTGTGTAGAGGTCTGTACTCGAATGTCTTGACTGCACCCATACGTCGACTGCTGGCTCGAATACCAATGGATCCGCCAGTAATCACACCCGTCGATGTAATCAGCGCCGCCGCCCCAACACCTCCGAAGAACGAACTCGTTCCAGCTATGCCAATTGTGGTGAATCCAGCAGCAAATCCGGCGCCAATGACAGGGGCGAGTAGCCCGGCACTCAGACCAATCACCAGACCACCTCCGACCGTCGCCAGACCCATCATCATCAGCTTGCGGTTCCGTGATGACTTTTCGCGCTGCTGCATGTGCTCTTCCTCGTTCCAGTTCTCCTTATCGGCCGCTTCCTGCATTTCAAGAGCATCTGTGATGCGCTTCTCGAACCGACAAATGTCCAACCAGTCTACCTGCAGTGCCTTTCCGACATGTTCGAGTAATGTTCTCGATCGGGCATCGTATGAGCTGTCTGCCACCAGGACCAGGAACAGATCACACAAGACTGTCCACCGGAGGTCGATGTCGAGCTTCTTCTGGTCGGCAATAGCCGATGGGCTCTGGATCTCCATGTCATTTGGCGCTATTTCTTCATCATAGGGAGCTGGGACGTTGCCGGGCGTGGAGGGAGTATTGGGCATGGACGGCGTTGGACTTTTGACATCGAGACTCTCGCTGCTGGGTGTCGGTATCTCCTCGCTAGTCGATTGTTTTCTGTCCTTGGCTTCGGCCTCCTTCATCGGATTTCGTACTCGCGCGTTCTGCATGAGCGTCGGTGTGAGGTCGTCCGCTTGCACACCGTGCTCGGCCAGCTGCTCAATCATGACCTGCTCAGCAGAGTCAATCTCCATGTGACCGTACAATCGCACCATGATCTTTTGACTGAATTTCTTTAGTGACTCCAAGGTTGCTTCTGTCATCTTTTTCGTGCTCCGAGTCCTTTCGATCTTTTCACACTCCCGATACATCTCCATAGTGGCGATCTTGACTACACCAACGTATGCAATTCGCTGACCCTCAGTGAGGAGATCCTTTGTCGCTTCCATCTGAGCAAGCATGTCCCTACCTTCTTCGTCCTCTTCCAGCAGTGTCGTCGTCTTTGATTGCTTGAAAAGGTATGCCGTGTCGTCGTCCATGCTCGTCGCAGACATTGCATCCTCATCCAGCTGAACCTTGGTGTACCCTCTGCTTGCACCCCCGAGATTCTGGTAGCCCTTGTCCTCCTCTTCTTCGAGCTCTTTCTCTTCGCGCGCCAGCACTTTCCCCCAGTCATCGTATATAGTGTGGGTCGCAAAAGCTGGCATAGACTGCCACTCGCCCTCGTCTTCCTCTTTGACTTCTTCCTCCGCCTTTGGTGCAAGCTGCATATGCGACCACTCCGACACGCCGCGAGTCTCCACCGGACTTGATGTCGTAGCCATACTATGCTGTCGTGATGCATCTGTGCTTGCAGAAGTCTTCTCTGGGGTTTGCGGTGATTTGATCTCGTCCACAGTGACTTTCGGACTCGAGTGGCTGTGTTCGGGCACTTCGAGTTTCAGAGCTTCCTGATCGTCCTTGGATTTTGTGACTTCGCCGTCCTCCAATTTCTTCTCTGTCACGGTCGCAGGCTGTGGCACTTTCGTCTCCCCTTCGGCCTTCTCGTCCAGTCCATTGAGTGGTGTTTTGAACCCATCCCCGTTCTCATCGTCGCTGTCGTCCTTGGCGTCTTTCCCTACCTCTCCTTCAATGGTCGTCGGTAATTCGTATAGTCGTTTGGTCACATGTTTGATCTTCAGCCCAAACTCGTCAACCTCTTCCTCTGCTTGTGTCACCGCTCCAGAAGGCTTGGGCACGTGTGATCCCGCACTCTCCTCCGCAGGAGAGATCTTGCTCTCGGGTTTATCGTCCTCATCCTTCGCCATTGTCGCTATTGTGGTGATTTGCAAGATCCAAGCATGGCTCTACCCTCGGCGCTACGAGTCAGCAATTTGTATATCCAATGTCGAAGGCCTGAGCTGATCGGAGCCGGATACAACTTCTCCCATGTCGGCCGGATCAAGCTCTTGGTCCAGAACGAGGCTTGGCCCATGCGCCCCGAAAAGCACGCTACCCCGGATTTTGGTCACTTCAGCCGCAATAATTTTTGGCAGTCGACCCTTGCGACATGTGAAGAGCCTCACCTCATCTTGCACCAAAACTTTTTCAGCTCGCAACCCTCTGTCAGCGCTGCGCGGCGCCACCAACACAAGATGAGGGGTAAACGCTCCAAGCAGTACCGTAAGCTGATGCATCAGTATGCGCTGGCGTTCAACTTCAGAGAACCATATCAGGTTTTACTGGATGCGGAGATAATCCAGGACACGACAAAGTTCAAGATGGATTTGCCACATTTGCTCTCGCGGACGCTACATGGTCAAGTCAAGCCTATGATCACGCAGTGTTGTATACGACAGCTCTACCTGGCAAAAACCGAGGATCGTGCGGTGAAGAATTCGTGGATCGAGACGGCGAAGGGATGTGAGAGGAGAAAGTGTGGCCATCAGGAACTGGAGGAGCCTTTGGGTGCGGAGGAGTGCATCATGAGTGTAGTTGATCCCAAAGATAGCGGGACGAATAAGCACAGGTATATCGTCGCAAGCCAAGATGCGGCGACGAGGCGGAGATTGCGGGGAGTTGCAGGAGTACCGCTAGTGTACGTGCAGAGGTCGGTAATGGTCATGGAGCCAATGGCGGCGAGGAGTGAAGAGGTCAAAGACGATCAGGAGAGGGAGAAGGTCAGAAGCGGAGTCAAGCGGGGCAAGTCTTCGGGCGCAGGAGAGAAGCGGAAGCGCGAGGGAAGCGAGGAAGGCAGCGAAGATTCCGAAGTTGATGGGCCCAAGACAGAGGCTCCGCAAAAGAAGAAAAGGGGACCAAAGGGCGTCAATCCCCTAAGTGCTATGAAGTCGAAGAAGCCCCAGGACCGCCCGGAGCATGGCTCCAGAGCTGCCATGCCGGACAGGATTGAGAAGCAGATCAGGGCGGCAAGACAGGAGGCAAAGAAGGAAAAGGCTCAAAAGATTGACGCCTCGGTCTCGGAAGAGGCAACGACTAAGAGGAAGCGGAAGAAGAGCAATGGTACAGAGAGCACAGCAACAGCTCTGACGAGCGAGGCAACGGGATGAAGACCTTCGATCGACCAGCTTCTACGGAATCACAGCATCACAGGCCTTTCCAAGCAGTCTTTATCAGATGATCGGCCTTCTTCTTGGTACCCTTGACCAAGCCAAGATAAGACAGCTCTGCCAGCGACCTCTGGAATAGAGCATTCAGCACCTCCTCATCCTCGACCTTATCCCCCAAGATTGCTGCAAAGGCAGAACTAAGATCGGCCGCATTCACCATAAGACCGCTTTCCAAATACAGCTGGTAGAGGATCGCAGTCGCATGTTGCGTCGACGCCAGTGTCGATCCATCTTCCTCTCCGGCATTTGGGACGCAGCATTCGCAGTTGAGATAATCATGGGGCGACGATAGAGCGCGTTCGATGGCATGACGAGGCCGGGGTGTGAAGGTCTGCCGGTAGGGTGACTTGAGATCGAAGAGGAAGATCTCGTTGAATGGAAGTGTCTTCGGATCGATGAGCTTCTCAGAAAAATGGTTTTGTAGCCGCTCAATGACATCGTTCAAAATCTCCGAATACGCAGCATCGGCTTTTGTGAGCGTTGTCTTCGCTTTACTAAGCGAGATCTTCTTTGAAATGACTGTCGTACGTAAGGTCGAATTCTGTATGTCGACCTCACTCCGCAACGGTCCATCCGCCTCAGCATGATCCTTCAGAAGGTCATCGAGCCTTTGACGATGGGCGTCGAAAAGATCCCGTGGCGTTTCGTCCTGGTTGGAGCTGGTGTTGTCAAGCAGGTCCTGTAGCACCTTGGATGTTGCTCGTTTTAGAACCAGGAAGAAGGTCTTCATCCTTGCAGACCCGACCAAGGAACCTGAGAGTGCTTGGACTATTATCTCTGATTCGGGTAGATGTTCAACGCCTTCTACGCCAGACGCCAGCTGTTGGTAGAGTCGGGCGGTTTCAACAAGATCACGCACAGCTCGTTGGCCAAGCTTGATGTCTCGCTGGAGGCGCTGACAAAGATATGAATCGAATTCGAGAAGTTTGCGCACTTCTCCGGCTTGGTCTTTGCCTTGTTCGAGCAAGGTTTCTGCGAGTTGTATGAATGAAGGTAGATTACGAACTGCCTCGAAATGGTCCTTGGGGACGCCGGTAGCAACCAATTGATCATCGAGGAAGAGGCTCACAGCATTAGCGTACAAATGTGACATGTATCCGTACTGGACTGAATCAATGATGCTTTGAGGGTTCGCCAGATAGTCACGCTGTCGAGCTAAGACCAGACTCGACATTCCAGATCCGAACCAGAGATTGCTTCCGAATGAATATACTTCGGAAAAGACCTTTTCAAGCGTGGCCTCTGCGTTGGTGGCATCGAACCTGCGGCCCCTTAGACACCTGATTGCTCTCCTTGAAAGCTTGGTCTGAAGAGCTTCGATCGATGTAGCCACTCCGAACATGAGTACAAATGGAATGCGATCCTTCCAACAACTGCGACCAATAAGCGAGGAATCGATGTACGAGAACGAAGTTACCTACCTGAGGAGCTCAATCACATCAGACAACACAGTTCCATCAAATGCTTCACAGTCTTGAAAGGCAATTACAACTTTCGCGAGATTCTGGTCTTCAACAGCTTGTTGAGAGATACGTAGATCGTAGTTGAGCAGCTTCAGACCTTTTCGAGCGCCAGACACCTGTTCATCCGCTTCATCATCATCAGGTACCTCAACCGAAGAAGTCACCGCATTGATTCGTTTGAGCACAGCTTTCAGATTTGGTGCCTCGCTTGAGTTGAAAAAGACAAAGCACGATCGCGCACGGTCCTTGATGTGTGCATGAACCTGGCGTGTGATGATGCCTTGGGATGTCAGACTGGGTCCGGTCACCAGAATTGCCGAGTCAAGCTTGAAATCTGCAGTATCAAAGGTCGTGTCGATGATAAATTTCGACACGACCTTTACGGTCTGTTCGTTCAGCTCGTCAAGAGCATTCTATTATCGTAAGCATGGTACCTCAGAGTGTAAAGCTCAACACACCTGCAGCTTTGCTTGATGTTCTGACCATAACTTGTCATATAAAGCCCGCCTCTGAGGCCACGATGACTGTAGTCCTTTGTGTTCGCCAATGCGTCGACGCTTCACTGGCGGGGTGGATTCTGTATTTTCTTGACCTGGACTGAAGACGTAGCAGGTCTCGAAGTCCATGTTGTCAAAGATCAATGTCTGATGCGGACAAACATGTGAAAGATAGGGTGGAGGTTTGTAGTTGTACTCCGCGGAGGTAGCATTCCCGAAATGGCAGGTTTACCCGAGCTGTATCAAAATGTTCACCATGACGGCCCACGGAGCTGTTACTTTCCTCTCAATCTACTGTACATAGATTGCGCTTATGCAACCATTTTGCTTTCAGCGTCGACTTCTCCTCTCCCCTCAGGTGTTTCAGCAAGCTTGTCGACACAACTCAATCACCAGTCAGCTCTTTCGAAAAGTTCTGCCCAGAGTCCAGCAAAAACCCGAAGTCGAACAGACCAGAAAGCCGCAGACCTCACAGAGATCGACAACTGTCCGGAACGATGATGATGAAGAAATCAGGTGGTTCGAAAAAGATGTCGACTCTGGGGATATCAAAAGGGTGTCTGCAAACCCGGAAGATGTGGAGGCGACTGAGGTCCGAAAGCAGCTCGCCGCGATGACAACACGGATCAGGAAACACGACGCCAGTATCGATAGCAAGGAGTACCACGAGACTGTGATTGCCGCCTTCCCCGAGGACAAGCGCAAGGAGGTTGCAAAAGCACTGGCAGACGAAAGAGCGAGACGAAAGCAGCAGGAGCGAAGCTTGCAGATTCGATCGCCGAGTCAGCAGGTTGCTGAACCAGTGCTAAAGCAGCTACAAACTCAGCTCCTACGAGCTGCTGAGGATGCTCAATTAGAGAGGACACGAGTGGATCTCTGGAAGTCGTTTCAGGCTGCAAAACGTGCAGTTCCAGGGTTGAGTGAGAGGATACCAGCTGAAGCATGGCACTTGCTATGGCGCTCCGCAGCCGAGCCTGAACCAGCCAACACTCACCGCGAGGAACGATTACTGGAGCTGGCAAAGGGTATGGGCGAAGCGGGCGTCGTTCTTCTTCCAGAAGAGGCCGAGGCAAAGTACGAGGCAATGGTGATGCAAGGTCAATCAGAAGAAGCTGTCTTACAATGGAAGAGGGAGTACGAAGTGACAGAGGGCAAGAGCCGCAGCAATCTGGAGCATGGCATTAAGCTGTATGCCGCGGTCGGGGATATTCGGAGGGGCTTTCGCATTGCACGGCAGTATCTTCAAGAAATCCCGCAGGCCAACGCGAGAGCTCTGCATCCCCTGATCCACGCCAGCATAGAGACGGGAAACGATCACATGGCCTACACACTGTATCTGTTGCTTCGGGATCGCCTCGGGTCGAGCATGGAAATGAGAGATTACGACTTGGTGGTTGCCCGATTCCTCACAGACAACAAGAAGGATCTCGCCCTCGCCGTTTTCCGCGACATGATGCTGCAAGGCACAAAAGCTGTAGAGAAGCAGAAGATCACGGTCGAGGAGGAGAAGAGAATGAAAGAGGGCGTCATGCGCCGGTTGGATGCTCTCCATGGTCAAAGCATTACTAGCCAGGAGATCAACGATGTTTCTCTTCGAGCTCTGGCTGATCTACCCACTCGATGGCAAAACAAGTTCTTCTTCGGCTCATGGATCAAGAAACTCATCGGCATGTCAGATTTGACCGGCGCCATGAAGGTTGTGGAACTGATGTACCAGCGCGGCCTCACTCCAGATGCAACCCACGTAAACGGCATCATTGGTGGTCTCATGAGATCGAAAGATGTCGAATACGAACGTCGGGGTCAAGCTATCGGGTGGGCAATGATCTATCGTCGAATTGCCTACGTTGCAAGCCGTACAGGCCGCGACCTCCACATGCTGCAAGACTTTGGACAGGTGCCTGCCGAGAACGCACTTGTCGCGCAACAAGTCCCACTTGACTTGTCCCGCCCTGTCCCTCAAGCTACCATCGAGACTTTCAACGTTCTGGGTCTTCACTATCTGCTGAATTCGCAATGGTCGCATCTTCGCCACCTTCGCCGCATGCTTAAGCCAGGTGATGTAAAGATGGGCTCCTTCTTCATGAACCATCTTCTATACATGCAACTTTACAACAACGGACCTTCAGCAGTCTGGAATGACTTCCTGCATCACACCGAGACCACTCATCCGGATCTAGAGTCGTTTAACGTGCTGTGGCATGCACAACAGGAAGTCACCAATCCGCTGAAGCGGGTAGAGCGGGATACCTTACCACCTCTTCGCATACTCTTCAAAGTCATGGTGGACTGGCGTACAGCTTTGCCTGAGCGCCTAGTCACGAAAGCCGTAGAGAGCTTCAGTGCCGAGATCTATGCACGAATTGTGACAGTCTTTTGCAATGAGAAGGACTTTCCCGCGCTGGTCGTGGCTATGCAAGCTATTCTCAAGCACTTTGGTACGGCACCGGATGCAGAGGTAGCGGGGCTGATCGTCACTGGTCTTGGAAATGTATATCAGTCTGAGACGGCGACAGTGCGGGGTAGAAAAGGGAGGATACAGATGAGACGCAGGGAAGGCAAAGCAGACGCGGTTGAGAAGGTTCTGGAGGCATTGCGAGAAAGGCGTGTCCAGTCGTTGGAGAGGGATGGCGTGCTACTTGAAGACATGGATGAGTCGGCACAAAAGGAGGAGAATGTAGGATTGTTAGCCGAGTTAGTGAGGTCGATACTTGGCAGGATCAAAGGAGATGATGCGGCTGTCGACGGAGCCGTCGAGGTGGCGGCAAAGGAGATGGGTCTTGTGAGCCCTGAAAGACTTCGATGACCGTGTCGGTCAATGTATTAGACAGTCACGATGCCACTGTAATTGTACAAACATATCCACTTGATCAGAAGATGTAACTACCAGGAAGATTTCCATGCTGCGACAGTCTTCCACGATCTTGATTTTCGTGCCACCATGGTTCAGTGACATCCTAATCCACAGCCGTGAATTGAGCACAACTTCGTCCGGCACGCCACAATCAACCCAACACAACTAAACAGCCTGAAGCTCCGTTCTTTGGCATAATTCACATCATCCAATATTCTTCATTCATCTTTTCACGCATTTCTACAAACAGTAATATCTGCATTCGCCAAAATGAACGATATATAATACGCCATCTCCGACAGCGCCACCAGAACCCGATTCACCATGTCCTACCTCGAGGACCGCCATCTCTACATCGGACTCGGTAATTCCCCCTCCCCCCTTCCTCTCCTCTAACGCAGGCCCTCTAACATCATCAGGCCTCACCCTCCTCCTCTCCACCCGCCTCATATCCCTCGCCCTGCAACGCACCACAACACTCAACCTTATCCACCCCTCTGCATCTACCCCCCACTCGACCCCTCACTCCAATCCCCACCCCCACTCTCAATCCCACCCAATCTCCCCTTCCAGCCCAGACCCAACCCCCTCCCTCCCCCTCCCCTCCCTCGCCACCCTCTCCTCCTCCCCCAACCCCGACATCTCCCGCTCCGCCACCCGCCTCCTCCTCGAACGCCTCGCGTCCTCTCCCCCGGCCCGAAGCAGCTTTATAGACGACATCTTCTCCCCGCACCCCCAGGTCAGGCAACAAGCGAAATACCTCGCCGACTTGTACACCAAATTCTACCCCTACGAAGGCGAGGCCGAGAACCCGATCGTGCCGTGGCGGGGCTTGTTGGGAAGGGGGAATGTGGGCAGCGAAACGCCGGCGGAGAGGACGGTGAGGAGGGCGTATACGTTGGCTCGTGGGCTGGAGGGACGGGATGGTGGGGATGCGATGGGGCGGTTGAGGCGGTTGTCCGGGGCGTGGACGGGGGGCAGGAGGGGCGTGGTGATTTGTCAGAAGATGACTGAGGGGCAGGTCGTGCTTTGGATTGAGATCATGAGGGGGCTGGTGGAGAGGGGGTGGGATGCGGGGAGTGTAGTGCTGGGGGCGAGGTTGATTGGGGAGGCGAGGGAGATGGAGGGGTTGGAGGCCGGGGAGGTGTGGGAGGTTTTGAAGGGGGATTGGCTGGAGGGAGAGAAGGGAGAGGAGAGGATGGAGAGGGGAGGGGGGTTGAGGTTGGCGAGGTGGGATGATGTGGATGATGAGGCGGAGATCGGGTGGGGTGGGATTGATGGGGATGCGAGTAATTTGTCGCTGGCAAGGGTGGAGAGGAGACCACGGTTTCATGAGGGGATGGAGGTGGAGCATATCAGGAGACGGAGGAGGGAGGCGATGGTCTTGCATGAAGGCGAAGGAGTGGTGGATCGTGATGATATTATTCAGCGTTACACTAACGACGAGTAAGATGTACGATTAAAGAACGCCCGCTGAAGCTCATTTGGCCCATGTGCCTCCCACCAGAAATTCAACTCATGTGTGCGTGCTGTCGTAAAAGAAGGTCAAATCACATACTCGATCAGTCCCAAGCCAGAGATGGACCCGGTTTCAAGCCGCATAATAGTAAAGAAGGATCAGAGACTTGACTATCGGGTCGAGATTCTCTGGAGTGAACCAAGCGGCTGTTTCGGCTGACACCTAGTCCTGGGTAGCCTTCACAGCCAGCAGTTCCTTTACCCTCTTCTCCATGGTCTGACGCCCATCGTACGTCCTCCAAACCTCGTGGGGCGCTTTCTCGACCACGTCCCACCCGACAAGCTTGTCAGTCAGATGAGTCAGGTCACGCTGCTTCCTCTCCCATTCGTTATCGCGACGGTTGCTGACACCACTGCTGATGATCACGAAGGGAGTGTTCTGATCCTGGATGGCTCGAGATGTCACCACCTCGCTCTTGGTCAAGCTGTCGGCGATCAAATTCTCCTGAAGCTGAGCCTTGATGAACTTGCCACCTTGATATGCTTCTTCACCGTACACTCGATCTTCCCTTGTCCTGTGAGCGAAGATGGCAGCTAGCACTCTTTGAATGCCGAGAGGAGATATAATGCCGTACGCCCAGAGCAAGAAGCCTCGTCCAGGGGTAGCCAGTTGGTACAATAGGTCCTCATGAAGAGGGTCGATCAGAAGAAGTCCAGTGACGGTGCGTGTGTGACGTGAGCTGAAGATCCTAGACACGACTGAACCGTAGCCCGCAGAGACCAGGACCCAGGGGCCAGTCTCACCCTGGACCGCAAGAGCCTCAGACAAAGCATCAGCTGACATGCCTGCACTGTGCGGGCTAGGTGCGTTGTCTGACCAAGCATAGCCTGGTCTGTCCCAATAGCAGTATCGTTGAAGGGTACCGTTCTTCCGGGCAGACTCCGCCCATGGCACCAATTCGTACTCTGCGGGTTGCTCACCAGCTTCAAGCAATACTGTTGGCAGGTTGTTCCCAGACTTGTCGTGTGTGATGTTACCAACGCATGCAAGGTGCACGTCATACTTGTTGCTATCCACACGGATTCTCTCGCCAGGGAATTGGAGACCAGCGTCGGTAGCGCGGATGATCAGAGTGGCGGTCATGAATATGGTAATGGCGACATAGACAGCAAGGACGATTGTGGCAATCAGAACCTTGAACCATTCCGAGACGGTACGTCGAGTTTCTGCACGGCCAGTAAGACGTTCCTCTTCTTCGCGCTTGCCCCATGCCACGACTCTATCCGTGACAACGCACCAAGCGCCCATGAGGAATGCCCAGATAGCTGACGCGATACCAGGCCAGCTCTCTTCAGCTCTCAACCGGTGTACGCTAACGATGATGATCATGTCCACGAATAAGAGCAGACTGACCACACCAAGCAGGATTCGCATAGCTCTTGACGGCGCCGTGAAGAACAGTAGAGTGAGAAGAAGATTGCCCGCTGTCAAGGTGGTGAAAGAGAAGTCGAAGAAGCCGGAGCCTCGAGTGTTGAGGCCGGGAGGTGTAACGAAGATGCTGACGAGGAGTAGCACCCACCAGACGAAAGTCGCGGCTAGAAACAGAACTGTAAAGTGTCTCATTAGCCGGACACTCCAGAGATTGTATGGCGAGACCTGTGGTTGTTTTAGCAATGTACACACGAAGCTCTTTGTGGTCGACCTACGGCTGGATCGTCGGGGTCGAGGTATCCATCTGAGTGTGGCTGTCTGCGCTCTCGCTGCTGCAAAAGTGGTGCGCGCTCGTCAACATGCTCATCCCTCGATGGTGGAGGGCGAGCAGCTGGAGGCTCAGAGTGCGAACCCGAACCGCCATCTGCATCTTCGCCGTCGGGCTTCTTCGAACCCCATAACGAGACCATCGCTGCTGTGGAGAGACTTAATGAGGGAATGGAGTGTTTCGAAGGTGTTCTGGAGAGATAACGAAGCAAAAGCAGAGCTTGCAAATTAATGATTCACAGCTAGCGCCTGCCTTGCTTGTGACGGCGCCGATTCGTCACTACGAGCCGCAGGTAAAGTACAGGCCGTGTGGAAGGATGAGCGACAAGTGAAGATCGCGTTGGAGATCAGTGATTCCCATCACCGTGCAGCCTGCAGTCCTGGTTGTCCCCCGCCCGACGTCATCGGGCTCCGAGCTTTCGAACGCTAGTATACATGAAGTTAGTGCGGCTCTGTGTCGCAGATCTACCCTTGGCGACATCTTGAGATTTCATTTTTTGAAGCTCTCCAGCGTTGCAGGCGAGTGTGTACTTCACATCCCCTACCTCCCCTTCTCCTCCCCCGCTGGTACAGCCAGCGCCTTTCCAACAAATATGGGGGACAAGAGTCAAGATGCCAACCGGCTCAATCAGTACAAGTACTCGGCGATGTCCAACCTGGTGCTCCAGGTGGACCGCCGCTTCGTATCACGCCGAGGAGACGACACCACTGGAGATCCTGAATCGCTAGCCGGTCGAGTGAACATTGCGGACATGGGGTCCAGGACAGCGCGCGAGAAAGCACCGGCACAACCAGGCTTAGCACAGGCTGATCAACAGAGGAAGCGCAAGAGGGATGGACCTGTCCAGTCATCGCGAGCGGCAGGAATCTTGTCGCAAGCAGACCTGAACATCGAAGGCCTCAGATACAGACCCCGTACCCCAGCGACTACCGAGATCTACAATCTGTTGAACACGCTCGTTGCACAGAGAATGGGTGGAGATTACGGTATTCACGTTACTGCGAGCGCCACTGATAGTATACTGGAATACCTGAAAGATCCAGATATGAAAGATTCGGAGAGACAAAAGGAGATTGATGACATT
Source organism: Elsinoe arachidis (assembly GCA_013372555.1). NCBI lineage: Eukaryota > Fungi > Ascomycota > Dothideomycetes > Myriangiales > Elsinoaceae > Elsinoe > Elsinoe arachidis. Next base: position 364,916 of record JAAPAX010000006.1, on the reverse strand, counting down.
CTTGGATCGCCACTCAGCTCTAAAGAGTACAATGAGTTGAAAAACCTTACAAAAAAGATCACAGATTATGATGCCCAGGACGATGACGATCAGAATGGTGCGGACGGTGAAGCTGCCGAAGACATGGATCTGGACGATCGTCAGGGTGTAGCTGTCGACTTCACAGAAGAAGAGGACGAAAATGAGCAGACATACGAGATACGCGACGGCGACGACTCATCTGGTGATGAAGAAGCTGCGGAGGATGAAGTCCAGGTCGGCGAGGCCGGGCCAGAAGGAGCAGATGAGGATGAGGACGAGGAAATGGTGATAGCGGCGGATCGACGTTCTGGACCTTCGACAGAGCAGGGAGAGGCGACCATACCTGCCTACGACATCGATGCATACTGGCTGCAGCGACAAATCGGAGCTGCATATGAAGATGCGCACGTTCAGCAAGAGAAGACCCAACAAGCTCTCGATATCATGTCTGGTCTGAATGAGGACGGCGAGGAGAAGGATCTACGAGATATTGAGAATGATCTTATGGAGCTGTTCGACTATGAGCAGGCAGAGCTGGTCTCGAAGCTCGTCACGAACAAAGACAAAATTGTGTGGGTGACTAGGTGGCGAAAGGCTGCTGAGGATGAGCCAGCTAGGATCGCAGTCGAGCGAGAGATGGTACAAGCTGGAAAGGGTCGTATCCTCAAGGAACTCCGAACTCGCGAGCAAGACACTTCAGCAGACGGAAAGCCGATGAAAGTGTCTTTTGATACCATGGACCTGGACAAGATTACCAAAGGCGAGGCCAAAGAGCAAAAAGATGGAATGGTGCGTGGTCTTCAACCCACCAAGCTTGTCAGCCTTGACAACCTGGTGTTCGATCAAGGCAATCACCTCATGACAAATGCGAGCGTTAAGCTTCCTCAAGGCTCGACGAAGCGGACTTTCAAGGGCTACGACGAAATCCATGTTCCAGCTCCAAAGCGCAAAAAGAAAGATGCCGAGTCGCCAAACCTACCGACCACGGTGCTTCCAGAATGGGCACGCAGAGGATTCGGATCTTCAAAAGAACTGAACAGGATCCAGACCAGATGCTTCCCATCTGCCTTCGAGGATGACGGCAATATGCTCATCTGTGCGCCTACCGGGTCAGGGAAGACGAATGTGGCCATGCTTACTATGCTTCGCGAGATTGGCAAATATCGCAATCCTGACACAGGTGCGATCAACCTGGACGCATTCAAGATCATCTACATTGCCCCTCTCAAGGCTCTCGTCCAAGAACAGGTTGGCAACTTCGGCAAGCGCTTGGAATCGTACGGCATCAGGGTCGCAGAATTGACAGGAGACCGACAATTGACAAAACAACAAATTGCCGAGACTCAAGTCATTGTGACCACCCCTGAGAAGTGGGATGTCATCACTCGCAAGGCTACAGATACCAGCTACACAAATCTCGTACGACTGATTTGCATCGACGAGATCCATCTTCTGCACGACGATCGTGGGCCTGTTCTCGAGTCCATTGTATCTCGAACAATAAGGCGCATGGAGCAGACCGGCGATCCTGTCCGTTTGGTTGGTCTGTCTGCAACACTTCCAAACTACCGCGATGTCGCCACGTTCCTACGTGTTGATCCTTTGAAAGGACTGCACTACTTTGACTCATCCTTCCGCCCCTGCCCGTTGAAGCAAGAGTTCATTGGTGTTACCGAGAAGAAGGTCATCAAGCAGTTGAAGACGATGAACGATGTTTGCTACACCAAGGTCATGGAGCAGGTGGGCCAAGGAGGAAATCAAATGCTTATCTTCGTCCACTCGCGAAAGGAAACAGCCAAGACCGCCAAATACATCCGGGACAAAGCGCTTGAACTGGAAACAATTGGCCAGATCTTGAAGTCTGAAGAGGCTAGCCGGGAAATCCTTCGTGAGGAATCCGATCAGTCAACAAACGCAGATCTCAAGGATCTACTGCCTTACGGCTTCGGCATCCATCATGCTGGAATGAGCAGAGCGGATCGTAATGCGGTAGAAGAGCTGTTCAGCCACGGCGAGTTGCGAGTGCTCGTCTGCACAGCGACTTTGGCGTGGGGTGTCAATCTGCCTGCCCATACTGTGGTCATTAAAGGGACTCAAATCTACTCACCTGAGAAAGGTGCATGGACTGAGCTGAGCCCTCAAGATGTTCTACAAATGCTGGGAAGAGCTGGTCGACCACAGTATGATACGTATGGAGAAGGTATTATCATCACTCAGCAAAGTGAGATGCAATACTACCTTTCCCTCATGAATCAACAGCTTCCGATCGAGAGTCAATTCGTCAGCAAGCTGGCTGACAATCTGAATGCTGAAGTCGTCCTTGGCAACGTCAGGACAAGAGATGAAGGTGTCGACTGGCTTGGTTACACCTATCTATTTGTTCGCATGCTACGGTCGCCAGCACTCTACCAGGTCGGGCCCGAGTATGAGGAAGACGAGGCACTGGAGCAGAAGCGAGTCGATCTCATCCATGCCGCAGCTGTAGCATTGGAGAAGGCCAATCTGGTCAAGTACGACAAGAAATCTGGTCGCATCCAGTCGACTGAGCTTGGACGAATTGCCTCGCATTATTACATCACCCACAACTCCATGCTTACTTACAACCAACACATCCAGCCGTCCATCACACCTATCGAGCTTTTCCGAGTCTTTGCACTTAGTGAGGAGTTCAAATACATCCCAGTCAGGCAAGACGAAAAGCTCGAATTGGCAAAGCTTCTTGGGCGTGTGCCTATTCCAGTCAAGGAGACCATCGACGAGCCGTCTTGCAAAATCAATGTCCTGCTACAAGCGTACATTTCTCGACTCAAGCTTGAAGGACTGGCACTCATGGCTGATTTAGTCTACGTTACACAGTCTGCTGGCCGTATCCTCAGAGCCATCTTCGAGATTGCCCTCAAGAAGGGGTGGTCATCAGTCGCCAAGGATGCTCTTGACATGTGCAAGACGGCAGAGAAGCGAATGTGGCCAACCATGACACCACTTCGACAATTTCCGGAGTGTCCTCAGGACATCATCAGGAAAGCAGAACGCATCGAGGTACCATGGTCCAGCTATTTTGATCTTGATCCTCCACGCATGGGTGAGCTGCTCGGCATGCCGCGTGCTGGTAGACAAGTTTGCGGCATCATCGAGAAGTTCCCACGTCTGGATGTTCAGGCGCAAGTGCAACCGATGACAAGATCCACGCTGAGAGTCGAATTGACCATCACGCCAAACTTTGTCTGGGACGAAAATCTACATGGCCGATCAGAGATGTTCTGGATCCTTGTCGAGGATTGCGATGGAGAAGATATCCTCTTCCACGACCAATTCCTGTTACGAAAGGAATACGCCACCGCTGAGATGAACGAGCATCTGGTTGACTTTACTGTGCCAATCACAGAGCCCATGCCGCCCAACTATTTCGTCACTGTCCTTTCGGATAGATGGATGCATTCTGAGGCACGTTTGGCCGTGTCATTCCAGAAACTCATCTTGCCAGAGAAGTTCCCAGCGCACACGCCACTACTCGATCTACAGCCTCTTCCCGTCTCTGCACTCAAGCGCCAGGACTTCGTCGACCTTTACCCTGAGTGGGAGCGATTCAACAAGATCCAAACGCAAGTGTTCAATGCCCTCTATACGCAGGACGAGAACGTCTTCGTCGGCGCTCCGACGGGCAGCGGAAAGACTGTCTGCGCCGAGTTTGCCTTGCTCCGACAGTGGTCGCAGGAAGGCCGGGGACGCTCGGTCTATTTGGCTCCGTACCAAGAGCAGATTGACGCTCGTCTAAAGGACTGGCAGTCTAGACTTGCTGGACTCGCTGGTGGCAAGGAGATTGTCAAATTGACCGGCGAGACGACAGCGGATCTCAAGCTACTTGAACGAGGCGATCTCATCCTCGCTACTCCTCAACAGTGGGACATGCTTTCTCGCAACTGGCAGAGAAGAAAGAATGTTCAGAGCGTCGACCTGGTCATCGCCGATGATCTCCATCTGATCGGCGGGCAGGACGGCTACGTGTATGAGACAGTGGTTTCACGAGCACACGCGATCAGCAAGCAGCTTGAGAATGGCATGCGCATAGTCGGTCTGAGCGTTTCTCTTGCTAGCGGAAGAGACGTTGGAGAATGGTTCGGTGCGACCAAGCATACCATCTTCAATTTCAGCCCACACGTCCGACCAATCCCCTTGGAGCTCAACCTGCAGTCTTTCGCCATCCCTCACTTTCCGTCTTTGATGCTGGCTATGGTCAAGCCGATGTACCAATCGATCATTAATCTGGCCGGAGACAAGCCCACTATGGTGTTTTTGCCAAGCAGGAAGCAAGTCAGATCAACGGCTGTGGATCTACTCGCACAGTGCGCCGCCGACGATGTCGAGGACAGGTTTCTCAGAGCAGAGTCTGACCAACTTGCACCGATTCTTGAGAAGATCAACGAGCGTGGTCTTGCAGAGTCACTGTCTCACGGCATTGCGTACTTCCACGAGGCATTGTCAGCATTTGACAAGCGTGCTGTGGAGCATTTCTTCAGAGCAGGTGCTGTTCAGGTTATGCTTGTCTCTCGAGATTGTGCATATGAGATTCAGTCAACGGCATACCTGACAATCATCATGGGCACCCAGATGTTCGACGGTCGTTCTCATCGATATATTGACTACACCATCTCGGAACTGCTGCAAATGTTCGGCAAGGCTGGTCGACCAGGTGAGGATGCCAAAGCTCGCGGTGTTCTCATGTGCCCGGATGTGAAGAGAAATTACTACAAGAAGTTCCTTGCAGAAGCCCTCCCAATCGAGTCACAACTACAAGCATACCTACACGACGTCTTTGTCACCGAGATCAGCGCCAAGGTCATGACCGATATGCAAGACGCCATCAACTGGTTCACATACACCTTCTACTACCGACGACTGATGGCTAACCCGTCCTTCTACGGCCTCACCTCCACCACCCAAGACGGCTTCAACACTCATCTCTCCGACCTCATCGAAACCACGCTCAAAGAACTCTCCGACGCCTCCATCGTCGAAGTCGACGAAGAAGACGACACCATCACCCCACTCAACGCCTGCATGATCGCAGGCTACTACTCCATCTCCTTCATCACAATGCAAACCTTCCTCCTCTCCCTCCGCCGCACCACCAAACTCAAAGGCATCCTCGAAATCATCACCGCCGCCACGGAATTCGAAGACATCCAAATCCGCCGCCACGAAGAGTCCGTCCTCAAACGCATCTACGACCGCGTCCCCGTCAAAATGGCCGAGCCAAACTACGAATCCCCCCACTTCAAAGCCTTCGTCCTCCTCCAAGCCCACTTCTCCCGCATGCAACTCCCCCTCGACCTCGCCAAAGACCAAGAACTCATCCTGCGCAAAGTCCTCACCCTCCTCTCTGCCTGCGTCGACGTGCTCTCCTCCGAAGCCCACCTCAACGCGCTCTCAGCGATGGAAATGTCCCAAATGGTCGTGCAAGCCATGTGGGACCGCGACAGTCCTTTGCGGCAGATCCCGCATTTCGAGCCCGGCGTGGTGGAGGCGTGCGCCAAGTACGGCGTGACGGACGTATTTGGGTTCATGGACGCGATGGATCCCGAGGAGAATAAAGACTACAAAAAGTTGGTGGGGGATATGGGGCTCAGCAATGCGCAGCTGGGTGATGCGGCGCGGTTCACGAATGAGAAGTACCCGAATTTGGAGCTGACGTTTGAGTTGGAGGATGCGGAGGGGGTCACGGCGGGCGAGCAGAGTTTTATTAGGGTTACGGTGGAGAGGGATGCGGAGGATGAGGAGGTGGATACGAAGGTGCATGCGCCTTTCTATCCCGGGGAGAAGAGTGAGAGTTGGTGGTTGGTTGTTGGGGATGAGAAGACAAAGGCGTTGATGGGGATTAAGAGGGTGAGTATTGGGAAGAGGCTGGAGACGAGGATGGATTTCACGGTGCCGGAGGTGGGAAAGCATAATTTGACGCTGTATTTGATGAGTGATAGTTATGTTGGGGTGGATCAGGCGCCGACGTTCGAGGTCACTGCGGCCGAGGGGATGGAGGAGGATGAGGACGAAGAGGAGTAGATGTTGGGCTGGGATAATTTCATAAATCGATTTACTGCAACGCTTGCTGTGCTACCTGCGATACCAGGTTCTGCAACTCAGTGTCCTCGCTTGCATCTGCATCTGCGCCTGTGTCTGTGGGTGGTTCGTCCTAATGACATGCCACGGTCTTTGTGGCGGTGCTATTGCCGAACATGAGATAGCCAACGAATGCTCCAACTGCGACTGCGAGCATGACCCACCCATTGTATGTCATGAAGAGGAGCCTGGTCACATCAGCACTAGTAGGGCAGCGAGATAGGTGCACTTACATGATAAAGAAGGAATAAAACACCTGCACTGCGTAGAAGGTCGCCTTGACAATCTTGGTTTTTTGCTCCTCAGAAGCTGTTGATCGTCCTGGCCTCAGCAGTGAGCGGCGTTCTGTATCGGGCGAGGGCGAGGAAAGGGTAGCTAGCCGACGGGCTCAGCGATTGGTTCTCATGCAGCACGATCCGGATGGAGATACCAGAAGGTAAACTGGCATGGAAGCAAGACGGAAAGGGGAAAGTACTCACGTGCAATGTCCTTGCCGCCGGATAGGCTTGTCTCGTACTTCCGTGACAGCTCTCGAACGAGTTCGTATCCGGCAGTCAAAGCGACGATGGCGAGGAGTGAGAAGATGAGAGACGTGGTGCCGGTTATGCGCCAGCCTTCAAAGACGATGCAGAGGTTCTTGGTTGACCATGTGAATAGCATCTGGGAAAGATTAGATCCATCGGAACGGGCTATGAAACATGCTTCCTTACATTCATACTGCACTTCCCCATGTCCATATCCCCATGGTCCATGCCGCCGTGTCCGTGATCCATGCCATCGTGGTCCATGTGCGAGTGGTCCATGTTTTGTTGGGTTTGACGATTGTGAATGGGTTTTACGAGTGTAGAGGTAGCGAAAGAATAGGATCTTGAGCTTGTTGAAACAATGTCGAGGTGAGATAGTTTATTGAAGGAAACTTGCTCAAACCCAAGGCAATACACGTTACGCCACGGGTTCGCGTGCTCTCTTAGGGGTCAGCTGCGATGGCCAATCGGCACCTTCCGAGTCCGCGGGGACTTGCTCGGCTGAATTGCCCGCAGTCCATGACGTGGGGGAGCTGGACATTTTGAATTTCAAAGCTTCATTGCTCAGACTCCTTTCACTTTCCTCACAACATGTCCACCATGCATTCCTTACGACCACTATTCCGGCAGACAGCGCCTACCCGTCGCCTCATCCTCACCTCACGATTCACCGCTCCCTCTCTCTCCCACAGCCACCGGGCATTCACCACCACTCCTCCCCGCCCTGCCCTTCTCCCTCCTCTTAACCTTCCCAAATGGCTCTCCGAGAACTCCCACCTCCTCAAGCCGCCAATCAACAATTACTGCGTCCACTCGGACCCCATGACAGTCATGATCGTCGGCGGCCCGAACGCGCGCACAGACTACCACATCAACTCGACGCCTGAATTCTTCTATCAATACAAAGGCCGCATGTTACTCAAGACCGTGCAGGACGGGGCGTTCAAGGATGTCTACATCGACGAGGGAGAGATGTTCTTACTACCGGGCAATACACCGCACAATCCCGTGCGGTTCGCGGACACGGTGGGTGTGGTGATCGAGCAGCCGCGGCCGGAAGGGGAGGTGGATCGATTGAGGTGGTACTGTCAAGGTTGTGGAGAGAAGGTACACGAGGACGCGTTCGTATGTACGGATCTTGGGACACAGATCAAGGAGGCGGTGCAGGCTTTTGAGAAGAGGGAGGATCTGAGGAAGTGTAGCAACTGTGGGGAGGTATGCGATGTGAAGCCAAAGCCAGAAGTGATGGAGAAGATGAGGACAGGGCCACACCCAGAGTGATGGCGGATCCGAGAAGGACGAATTGTGTACATATGATGAGTGACGATTCAAGCATAGCAAGGTGGTATCTACAGCTGTATAATACATGTACACCAGCCAACCTTCCCCCTCCCCTGTATCCCATCCCGCATCACGAATCCAAAGCCCTCTTCGCCCCCTCCACAATCCTCCTCACCTCCTCCCCCGCCTTCTTCACCACCTCCTCCATCTTCCCCTGCGCCTTCTTCAGATCATCCGGCCTCACCGTCTTCCCCAGCTCCATCCTGCGAAACTTCTTCTGCTGCGTCCCCCTCGCATTGCGTATCGCATTCTGCGCCACATCCCCCGCCTTGCCCGCCTCATTCAGCGTCGCCTTCCGACTCTCCGCCGTGGGAGGCGGAATCTTGACCACTAGCATCTGGGGATTCTGGCCCGTCGGATCGGGCTGGGGCGTGAGGGACAGGGAGGACGATTGGATTGCTGATGTCACGGCTTTGATGTGTGCGGCGTCGTTGATGAGGATTTGGATCTCGCGGCCGCCTCGCGGGATGATTTGCGCGAGGTCTTGCAGGGGGTATGAGGTTTTGACGTCTTTTTCTGGTTGGACTCGTAGGGTTTCGAGGACTTGAGGGTTGAAGCGGCCGCCGGAGCGCAGTTTGGAGAGGTCGGATTTGAGCTTGTCGAGGGTTTTGGAGATGTCGTCTTCGAGTTGGGTGAAGTCGAAGGGGTCGTCGGTGGGGGTGGGGTTGGTGGACTTGTCTTTCTTTGAGGGAGCGTCATCTGTGCTTGCCTTGCTCTTCTTCTTGAGGAATGTTGGAGAGGTCGAGAATGGTCGGGATCGTGGTGGTGGTCTGGCTAGGTGAGCGCGGCATAATGAGGGTTCGGAGACCCATGGTCGGGTCAATGGCATTGCTGGTGAAGCACATGGCTGCGTGCGAGTAATGCTCCGCAGCACATTGCTCGATGCTATGCGTTTTGACACGATCATTGCTGGGTTGTGATTGAGTGAGAAGGAAGTTCAAACTTCGTTCCGCAATCTCGAATCTAAGCGATTCGATGTTCAACTTACACGCGCGACCTTTGCAGGGATACCTACCTGTCCTCTCACATTAGCTGGCCTCAGGGAAGAGGCTCATATTCACAAAGTATCTGGTCCATCACGTATGAATCGGTGCGAGTGTCGTTGTTCCGAGTGTGTCGAGCAGTCGCAATGTAGGATGCTTTGGTCATGTGGGTCCGCCTTGGGTTTTGGTCTATCCACGACGGTCTACGGCTCGAACGGCGTCCATTATATTTTCTTCGCGTGATCTCGTGACCATTTTTTCCCCTTCGAGTTGCTGCTTTCTCCATCCACCGCATCGCAGGTAGGCCAACTGCTTGGTGAATCGGCTGTCAAATCAGGTCATGATTGGAGGGCGGCTCAGCCGCGGTGGGGTCAGCAGGAACAAGGCATAGGTAAGGTAGGTGTGATTTCTACACTACAATCATCATGATCACGAAATCGCAAAGGGCCGTGATGTATAGGACGAGATGTTAGGAACAGCCGCTGTCAGTATGATTCTGGTAGTTCATGGCGCCGATCCTACGTTACGAGGACTACAGGATAGCATGGATCGCAGTCTTACCTATCGAGACCGAGGCGGTGGTCAGAATGTTTGATCGACGCCACGATGGGCATTTCGAGAGTCTACCAGGCGATTCTACATCTAGCCTTTACATTGGTGGCGAGATTTGTGGGCACAACGTTGTCATTGCAACATGGCCGATCGGACAATCGTACGGTATCGGATCTGCTGCTGAGCTGGCAACGGATGTCAGACGACGCTTCCGCAAAATCTGGTTCGCCCTACTCGTAGGTGTCGCTGCTGGAATACCCAACTTATCGGACGACCCATTGCAAAGACGAGATATTCGCCTTGGCGACGTACTCGTCAGTGTGCCAGACCAGCTCAGCCCTGGCATCGTTCAGTATGATCACGGAAAATACACATCGAGTGATGGTGGCATCAAATTCACAGCGACAGGCCGACAGGCACAGACGGATGCTGTTATCAGGAAGGCTTTCGGCTACATCAAATACACATCCGAATTCCCATTCGAGGATGGGAACGAGTGTGCTCAGTATCTAAAAGTGGCACAGTCGCCAGCTCAACCATCCAAGTTCGATTGCCCTCCTCAAGAACACGACATTCTTCTCACCACTAGGTCTGCCGGGGACACCGAGGCAAAGGTAGTCCCCAGGCCAAAGCGTCCCGACTCGTGCAGGACGTATGTGTGGTATGGGAGGATAGGATCTGGCAATGCTCTCGTGAAAAGTGCTAGGAAACGTGACCAATTACGCGACGACTATGGAATAATCGGACTAGAAATGGAAGCCGCTGGCACAATGAACGTCTTACCGGCTGGTGTCATAAGAGGGGTCTGCGACTACGCGGATGGCCAGAAGGACAAGCGGTGGCAGCCATATGCAGCCGCCGCAGCCGCTGCATACGCTAAATGTATTCTGCACCACACTACACCTCACGACAATCGGGCTTCGACTCGGCTACAGAAGCCTTCTACCTCTCTTAGACGCGGTGTCACTAAACGAGGAGGGCGAGTTCGCGCCAGAACAAAATCAGCTCCTGCGTTCCCGGAGAGCGGCTCAGATGGAGGATCTACAGCTGGTGATGCAGATTCAGAGGAGACCATCGTATTGCCATTCAAGTCCAGAACTAAGACGACGCCGGCAGTGTTGGTGGCTGAAGCCTCGCACTCGAACAGCGACCCAGGAAAGCAGGCAGCGAGAGAGGCAAGGTCCTTGTCGGTGCCCATGGACAGTGACGAAGTCCCGGATGAATCGAGCGGCAACAGCAATGGCGAAAACGAACGATCAGACAATAAACGCTCTCCTAATAGTCCAGGAGCACACCCGACGATTGAGCAACACCGGAACCAGTCCGATCCATCTACGCAGGAACGTGATCACGGTAATGATGCCTCGCAGAATGATACTTACAAAAATGCACCCGCCTACAGCATGGAAGACGTGGGCAGTGCTCACTACAGGCACCCTTTTGGGGGAGCAGAGTCTTCGTCTCCAAACGAACCGTCACATGTCATGCTGTACGCGGATAGGTGGCCGACAATTGGAGCAGCAGATCCCGATGGAGATCTGAGAGGTTTCATAGCCATCCCACCTTTCGAGCCGGAACGTGGACGACGTGCGTCAGCTGAGCGTGGCGAGACCCACCTGTCGACGACGGAGAAGCCCAAATCGGGACTTGGGTCAGAAGTCGTCCCTTCCGGAAATGAGCAGACTATGCCAAAACGAAAGCGTGCCATCCGCGGTCCATCGCCGCACAGCGGAGCCTCATCACAGTACGAGTTACCGACCTCGAGCCCTCCACATACACCGCTGAATCATGTAAGGATGGGAGGTCCAAAGTCAGATTCGCAAGCTGAAAAGAGTGGCGGAAGGCCTCTCGAGCGGTCCTTTCCCACCGTGCAGGCTTATGGCGGCTACCCCAACAGCCCGCAAGAAGCTTACAGAAGAGCAATGACGACCATGAACGCTCAATCAGAACGAGGCTTCATTGCTCCGTCACCGCAACGACGAGTGTCATTCAGGCGCAAGACCGGCTCCAATCGAGCGCTCAACGGAAATGCGCGAGGAGAGTCTACCCTGCCTGCGACAACCAGTAAGGAAGATCAGCCGCCATCCGAAGAATTGCGGGATCAGGTAGCAAGAGATCGAGACCCAGAGTGGCAAGCACGCCGCCGAGCACGTCAAGCATACATATACTCGGACTCTTCTGCCGACGAAGACCGCGATCAGGAGCTCATCGAACAAATGCGAGGGAGGCGTATCCCAGCCCCAACGACCAGTGGCGATCAGCAAAAAAACACCGACGGAAGCCGATCATGGAGTACAGCGGCAGTCCATAGATTCGACGAGGAAATTCAGCGAGGCAGACGTGGTCCTGATTTGCCGACAGACGACGCCGGATATGAGATGGGGCACAGTGCGCGATCGTGGAGCACAGCAGCGACAGCTCGTGGTGGCGAGAAGACGGTCCGCTTTGCCAACGTCGGGCCGCGAGAGCTTCCCTCAGCATCTCCGCCTCGTCAAAGAGTCTACATCGTGGGAAGACAGAAGCCCAGATCATGGTCGTGGTCGTCAGTGGAGAGTGATCAAACCCGGCGAGCTGATGAGATTGGTGTACGACCAAGCTCGTCTCGAGGCGGCAATGTGGTCCATTCCAAGGATCTCAGCAAGAAGCAAACGGAGGAACAGCCGAGAGCGGCCAGGAGAAAGTCTGTCGGCTTCGCTGTGCCTGCAATGGGGCCAGCCATGAGGAGAGGGTCTTCTGCGTATAATGGTGGTCAGACGTCCATAAGAAGATCTGGCAGCGAAAGGAAGCCATATAGAATCTGAGGCTCTCAGAGGTGTTTCCTCTGATCGCCGTCTCTGGATGAATATACAATGCACAAATGCTTGATATCTCGCTGTCCAGTCATGAATTCTCGTGATGTCGTGGTAGGATTGGAGTCAAGGTGGTAGGCGCTGTGTGAAGTCATCACTCAATGGAGACACAGCAGCTTTTATGCATTGTAGACCAAGAAGACACTCAACATGTGCGAGCAGCTGTGATCACATGAGATCGATGAGTCGGCGAGTAAGAAAACACACGATCCCATGAAGGTGACCACGACGCGGAACATGAAGTAAATTTGAAGTTCTGGCGTTTCGTGTTTTGCCAAGACTTTATCCCCAGAATCACTGAGCGCGCTTTCTGCTCAGCCAAATGGCAACCGAACAATCGCCTGCTTTCCGAACGATCCATTTTTGTCGCGACGCCCAGGCCCTGCTTTGATTTTCTCTTCGTTGCTGCTGCCTCTTGCTGCCCCTGCCGCTTCAGGCTTAGCTTTACTCTCAGGATCACTCTTTCTGTGATCTCGCCCACAGCCTGCCCTTTTCCTATAAAGAACTTCCCCGCCGACCTTTCTCTTTTCTCTCCACCCACATCCACGCGCACGTCCAACAACATCTCGCGTTCCATCGATATCTCGTCAACCACATTCAACTCCATCATCAAACAACCTCACAACTAATCTATCATCATGACTGGACGTAAGTACTATCTTTCGAGCATTATACACGCTCTGCTGCACTTTTATTCCGAAAGAATCATCGTCGTCGCTGTCCTGTCACGGTCGCGATGGAAGATGTTTGGAGTCACGCCTGCTTCGCCGTGCACGGGCCAACATCCACATCTACCAGCACCTGACACGACCTCGCCGTCGACCATATCCATCACCCCTCATACTCCTCATAGCAACACATGCTAACATCTTCCAGGCGGCAAAGGTGGCAAGGGCCTCGGCAAGGGTGGTGCCAAGCGTCACAGGAAGATTTTGCGCGACAACATCCAGGGTATCACCAAGCCCGCCATCCGTCGTCTCGCTCGTCGTGGCGGTGTCAAGCGTATCTCAGCCAGTGAGTAATCGTCGTCACCACTCTGACTCACAGCATGACTAACATCCTCCAGTGATCTACGAAGAGACTCGTGGTGTCCTCAAGACCTTCCTCGAGGGTGTCATTCGTGATGCCGTCACCTACACCGAGCACGCCAAGCGCAAGACCGTCACTTCTCTCGACGTCGTCTACGCCCTCAAGCGCCAGGGACGTACTCTCTACGGTTTCGGTGGTTAAGCTGGTCAAGCTGGCCAAGCTGGGTGGGAGATGTCTCTTTGCTTTACGGATTTCATGATGTCGCGTCGCTAGCAGCAAGTACCTGCTCAACATGGGAAGGAGTTTTACGGTCATGGAACCAGCAGCAGTTATGTAAACTAGCATGCTTTTTGAGGGAATACCAATGATGTTTCAATTGTCCAACATTGTTCTTCTGCCTTGACTATGTGACGGTATCATACATTCGCTCTGCGTCTGCTGGTCTTCCTCCTTCGGCCTGCTACCTCTTCTACCTCCCCTTTGCGACCGTGGTACTTGGGTCGCACGCTGTCCTTTCCTTTGATGCACTTTGGGCGACAAATGGCCTTCCACCTCGTGTCCAGCTCGAGGCCGCGCCTCCAAGCAAGTCGCAGTCTTCAGTTGGACTGTCTGACGTGGTACCATGAGCCCAAGGCCCACCTGTGCCAGTCGTTCACTCTCCGTGTGACCATACAAGACCCATCAATCGAGAATCCTTTCCTTGACGATCGATAAAGTCCCTTCAAACGCCGCGCTAATAATCTCATCCCAGCATCCCTCCTCCTCACGACCCCGTAGCCTTCGTCTCCACCACCGTCCCCTCCCCCTGTCCCTGCTCCTGCCCAACCTCCAACACCTTCCTCCCCTTACTCTTCGGCACCACCAGCCCAATCATCCCCAGCAACTTCCACATGGGATCACTCGGCTGCGCGCCCACCCCCAACCAATACCTCGCCCGATCCACATCCAGCTTGATATCCTTGTACTTCTTCAACTTGTCGGCAGGGGTATCGTCGTCACGGGTGGGTAGGGGTGTTTTGGGGATCGGGTCGAAAGTGCCCAAGACTTCGAGGGGTTTGGAGCCGCGCGCGGTGCGGGCGTGGGCCACGACGATGTTGTAGAAGGGACTATGGCGTTTGCCGAAGCGGGCGAGGCGGATTTTGAGGACCATCGTTGGGGGTGAGAAAGGCAGGGGCCTTGATGAGTGTGGGTGGTAGAGGTGGGAGATGGGAAGAAGATTTGAGGATGCGGCGGATGGAGAGCCAATCAGAAGCTTGGGATGGTGTTCGCAGGTATAGTCGGAGATGGATGGTTTTGCTCACTTGATACTACACTCATTAGCGAAAGAAACTTGCGTCTCTGATGCAGAAGTGTTCGTCTGTGCATATCACAAGGTAGGCATCACGATCTCTTCGAATCCTCGAGTATTGAATTAGCATATTCGTCCTCGAGCACCACAGCCATGATGTAATCCTCCATGCCCACTCCACTCGCACTCGAAGCACCATCTTCTCTTTCTATATCATTGCACCACTCCTGCCTACCATCTCTTTCTCACAAATCCAGTCCACTCAAACGTTCCAAGACTCAAAGCTGCCTCTGGCGCACCAACAGCAACCATGCCCCTCCGCCCCCTCACCCCAACCTCCGCCGCCTCCCTCGACGCCGAACTCATGTCCACCCTCGCCTACACCCTCGACCAACTCATGGAACTCGCCGGCCTATCCGTCGCCACCGCGCTCCACCGCCTCGCCCCACCCACCACCCACCCCCGCGTCCTCCTCGCCTGCGGCCCCGGCAACAACGGCGGCGACGGCCTCGTCGCAGCCCGCCACTTGCACCACTTCGGCTACCGGACGAGCGTGTACTACCCCAAGCAGGGCAAGGCGGAGATTTACTCTCGCTTACTTACTCAGCTGAGGGATCTCAAGGTGAGGGAGGTGGGGGATTTTGAGGCCGCGGTGGAGGAGAACGATGTGCTGGTTGATGCGGTGTTTGGGTTTAGTTTCTCCGGAGAGGTGAGGGAGCCGTTCCCTGCGGTGATTCGGGCGTTGGAAGGGGTTAAGGGGAGGAAGCTGGTGTTGGCTGTGGATGCGCCGAGTAGTTGGGATATTGAGACTGGCCCGCCGGAGGAGGGGCCGGGAAGGGAGTATATGCCTGATGGACTGATTAGTTTGACGGCGCCGAAGCCGTTGGTTAAGTGGTTCAAGGGGAGGCATTGGGTGGGCGGGAGGTTTCTGAGTAAGGAGTTGGCGGAGAAGTATGGCATTGATGTGCCTGAGTATGAAGGGGCGGAGCAGGTGGTTGAGGTGTCGGTGGAAGGGGGGAAGTTGTAGATGGGAGAGGGCATGAGGTACACGAATCACGATTGTTATCTATTTCATTTCATGCTAGGCTGTACGCTATGCTGGGACTTTTGCTCTCGTTGTTACTCGAACTGGCTCGGCGACAATCATTTGAGCTCGTCCTTGATCTCTTCGACCAAGTTCTTCACTCTGGCCTCCTTGCCGAAAGCTCCGCTCGAGACTTTGCTAATCAGGCCGTTCAAGCCTAATGCTTGCGATGTCTCCTTCCTGAATATCTCACCAAGGCTGAGCGATGTCCCCAAAGCGACCAAGCTTCTGTAGACCGTCTCACTGTCCATGGATGCTTGCAGCAGAGTCGCAGCAATACTGACGACCTTAGCTCCTCTCTGCTCCCTCGTGCGGCTTTCTTCGGCCGGTGCAGCGCTTGTCAGAAGCACGGCATAGTTGATGAGCAGAGTTGCGATGGCGGCACTCAGATTCTTGTTCGATGTTCCAGCAAATTCTTTCACAAGATCCAGGATGCGATCGCCCTCACCGTCAGCAATGAGACGGCCCTCCTTTGTGTTGAACAGATTCACCAGTATCCGGGTGGCCATCATGGTGTTATTCGGGCGGTCTTCTGACGTGGAAAAACAGTTTGCAGATACCAGAGTATCAACGATCGTACCTTGGCCTGCACTAGTAGTCGCAGCAAAGGACGGTGCGACGGCAGTGAGACGCAATAGATCCAGGCCTGGTAACTTGGATGCTGGACCCCATGAAGAGATGATCTTGACCACCACATCAATCTGAGTAGACTGCGGTTTGGGATCTCGAGGTGACGAAGCAAGCTGCTTGATGAGTGACTCCAAGGACGAGATCTCATCTGCTGAGAGCTTGGCTGACGCATCCTCCGTCTCGTTCAATTCCATCGTCTTTTTCCGGATTGCCGGTAGATTTGCTGATGTTATGGACAGATACGACGTCTGTGGCAATGCTTTGGGTCGGGTGTCTCCTAGGGGCGCAGGGGCCCCAGCTTCCCCCGGTCGATATCTGTTTTCTGTTCCCCATGGATCCCGGCCAGGTCCTTGAGGTTGTGAGCCGGTGCCAATGGTAGCACCTTGTGTGTTCTGCAGAATGAAGTTTGCTACTTGATCAAGGTAGGTGACTGGGAGTTCGTTGTTGGCGATGAATTTCTGAGCGACTTCGTATGGGTTCTGATTGGTGTTGAATGGCAGTTTGAGAGGAGGCTTGCCATCTTCGATGTCGACGTCAAAGACGTAATCATAGTCTTGTCCATTGTAAGTCACCTTCCGACCACTGCTGGCGGTCGAATCGACGACCGTTCCGACATTGATCCATTGCTGGGCAGCTGATGACCAGGTGTGCGCTGTGACGCTACCATCATCCTGTCGTATCATCTGCACTTGACCTTCTTTGGTGCCGGATTTGCTGGTCAGGAAATCTGTCACGGTTAGTCAGGATCTCTATCATGGCTGATGTTAATTACCTGGGCCAGGAAGCGTTTCCTTATTGATCTGTTGACCATCCCCAGTCGTTTGTTGTGGTATCGTGGAAGCTTGGATACTGTCCTGGAATGCCTTGAGAGCTTCCTGCTCGGCCTGCCGGTTGGGATCTCGCGAGAATACGCGCACGGTCTTGTCGCTCGCTCCCGTCGCAATGTCTCCAGTCTCCAGGCATACAGCGACTGACCAGACAGATATTGCAGGATGCGTGATCGTCTGTATGCATTCCTTGTCCTTCCATACACGAACGGTCCTGTCTTCGGAAGAGCTTACAAGGTCACCTGTGTCTGGTATCACACCCAAAGAGTAAATGAAATTCTCATGCCCGTGTAGTTGCGCCATCTCGGTTCCGTCAATGGTCCACAAACGGATGATCTGATCATTTCCAGCGGACGCAAACGCTGCTCCAGACGAGTGATTGGCTGGCAGCTTGCATAATGCGCGGACAACATCTGGTAAACCTCCAATGTCGCAAAGAAGTTTGCCTTGAGGAGCAAAGATGCGAATATGCTTATCCGCACATCCCGTGATGATGTGTTGGTCGTCATACACCAGGACCGCCCACACACTGGCTTCGTGTCCTTTGAGCTCCGCCACGGTTTCTCCACGCTCAATGTCCCAAACTCTTGCTTGTGTGTCCCACCCACCACTCACAAGGTGGAGTCCGTCTGATGCCGCATCCAGAGTACAGACATTGTGAGCATGTCCTAGGAGAAGTCGCTCTGCGTTTTGATCTGGCGCGGATCCAGGTTGCCGTACGTCGATGACTGTGTCCTTCCCAGCAGATGCTATTAGACCCTCAGGATACTGTTTCGACGGTGGAAGCACTGTTAAAGAGTTGACAAAAGATGAAGACTGAACCGCTATCGTGTCATCGAAAGTGACGGGTTTAGGAGAGGTGAGAGTCCATCTGCGCACAGTGCCGTCTCGTGAGGCGGAGAGGACTGTTTTGGAGGAAGGAAAGACGACAGCGCGGACCTGTAAGCAGTGTCAGATACCAAAAACTACTGCGACAGTTACTAAACTCACATCATCCTCATGTCCGGTGAGCGTCGCCGAGAGCTTGAACTCGCCCATATCCGACAGATGACCCTCTTTATGCTAGAACAACCATGATCTAAAACGTGAGAATCAGGACACTGGAAGAGAAGATATCGCGGAGTCTGAATGTCAGATATGCTCGTGCTTCACAATTAGCATGTGCTTATGGAAGCTCAAAAGTGAATTTCTGAGATGGACAGCGATGGAAGATGGATCGACATGGCGTCAGTGTTGTCAAAAAAATAGTAATTACTATTTTGCGGGGCTAAAGTGGAAATAGTAATTACTATCGGACCGTAATAGTTTCGTGTGATTTTATTCTTTTTACGTGACTTTTCGCGTTTAATAAACTTATATTATAAATTTTTTAATATTAGCTAGTAGTAAAAAAATCAAGAATATACTTATATATATTTTTAAGTTAGTAACTTTACCTAATCTTTATAAAAAGCTATTTACTTAAATTTTATACTTAATATAGGTATATTAATTATAAAAATTGAATAATTATATAAAAGTGTTATATTTATACTATATATAAGAAGAAGACATGTTTATCTCTAAGATAGCTTAAGATAACTCGAAATAACACGAAAGTAACACAGAGCTAAAGCCGTTCTTGGCGATAGTAATAATAGTAAATCCTTCAGGTCACGTGTTACTATTACTATTATTACTATTACTGACAACACTGCATGGCGTCACTGCGGGACAGCTTCGGACTGCAAACGGTGCAAACATTCTCATCGACCTCTTGCATAGCAGACACGAGTACCATCCCTTCGTCCTTGTCCACCACACCCGCAGCAGTTTCTGACTCTCAAGACACAGAGCTCAGAGACAAATGGCTTCAGCCACTGCTTACGTAGACACCACGAATACTCTTGGCTCTGACTATCGTTGCACCGTCACGCTTACCTGCCTGCCTCTTCGAGTACAATGCAGGGACGTTTGGCCCACAGAAGAATCCCTCTCATGCTGTACTCGTGGGCTAGCCTCGCAATCTCTCGCTGTCTTCATGTTTCACCAGTCTCCCGCCTCGCATGGGAACACACACGGGGAACGCGTTCCCCTGACGTCTGCAGGGCAAGTTGCGAGGAATGGTCGTGTTGTCCTCGATTGATTGGTGAAGACAGGAAGCGCACCAAGGTCCAGACACATCGAGCGATGCATGAGCAACGACAACATGGCAGCTAGAACCCTGTCTGAACAACTACCACACCGTCTTTGCACCACAAATGTTTTTCTCGGCGACGCATTGCGACGACCTGTTGAATGTGGTCTGGATCGCCGAGTGCGGGCACGTTGTGTATATAGCCTCTCCAAGCCGCCTGTATTGTTTCGACCTCGATACAACTCCTGTCAACGCTTGATCCGCGCCTATCTCGATATTGAGTAGAGGTCAGGCACCAAAGCCTCAGCTAATCTCACAATCAATTGCTGCCAGTCAATTGTCCAACACCCACAGCCGACTCCGCTGGCACCCATCCTGCCTGCATTTGCCGGGACCGCATCCCACCACACCTCAGCCTAGGGTGGCCCTTCACCCGTTTGCCGGGCTTTGAGCAGGTGACAGTAAATTTGCGGCATCTCCACCGATTCATCACACCGACGAGCTAGCGCAGATCATCGAGATCTGGGGCCTCGCAAGCTTGCGAAAATTGACGTCTCTCATTGCGTTGATATCCATTGACCACGCGACATTGATCTTTCCTCCTGAGACATTTCGTCAAGCTACAATCCGGTATTGACAAGCATTTCCGAACAAAATTCGATGGTGGGCTTGATTTACTTCGAGAAGACGCATCGGCTCCCCACTGCCATGTCCGACGAGCAGCGTGACGAACTACTGTCTGGGCTCTCCTCGTACGTCCAGTACCCACAGCATGGATACTGAGAGTCGCACTGACACTTTGCAGCCTTCACGTCGGCGGCAAGTACTCCGACTTGACAATCAGATGCAAGTCAAGATCATGGCAAGTCCACAGAGCAATCCTTTGCTCGCGGTCAAGTTTCTTCGATGGAGCTTGTGGTGGCCAATTTCTGGAAGCCCAGACCAGGTTCATTGACTTGAGCGAGGATGACGAGGACGCGGTCGAACACATGATACACTGTAAGTCAATTCCCCTCTTCACGTCAACGTCAGAAAGGTACCTCCGGCTGCGACGTCCATCCGAACATCTACAACCAGGAAGAGCCAAGAGAACAGTACCTCCGTGACGTCGTTACCGCGGCGGTCGCTATACTTGCGTGGCCGCTTGGACCCTGGTAATCCATCGAGGATGCTGATACTTTTCAGACTTCTACCACCTGGATTACTTGACTCAGACCACGGAAGATATCACTGTGGATACTAATGCACCTGTCCAAAAACTGAACCTGACGGCATTGTCAGACCCTCTTTTTGCTCAGGCTGCAGCACATGCTCCACCATCACCGGAGTCCTCTGTAGCTTCGCCGTCGGGCAGGTCGCCGAGCCCTGTCCCTGCGTCACTCAAGGTGCGGACAACGGGCGCAAAGATTCCGACGCAATCTCGATCGGATGCACAGTCAGAATCGGAAGACTATGAGGAGTACGAGTCTGACGAGTCGTACCTGCTTGCGCACACCCGCGTGTACGCTCTGGCCGAAAAATACCAGATACCTGCGCTCAAATCGCTTGCACAAGCAAAGTTTGAAGTGGCCATGGCGTGCTTCTACGATTCGCCAGAGTTTGCAGATGCTGTCGAAGAGGTCTACAACAGTACCATTGATTCAGATAGGGGTCTCCGAAACGTTGTCATTCAAGCATTCCGCACCCACCCGCAACTGGCCAACACTCAGGACGTCTATTCCGTCATTAAGAGCACGCCCAGTCTAGCTTTTGAACTATGGAAGACCGAGAGAGGGCTGCCGGTGTAGCCTTGGACGCACAGCGTTCGTCCGGGATAGGCTACCAGGGCATCACCAAGACATACGAATATTACGATTACAGAATGACAAGAGATACCCTAAGCTAATCGGTCATTGTCCTGCACATGGAACACAGAGACGAACAGGCATGATCAAAAAGAGCTTGATGACGGTACAGAAAATACCAGGATGAAAGAATGACCGATTCGGAACAGGTACTGCTTCAGAGCTGCATTTGGGGAATGCATTGGGAGACCTCGGCGCGGCTTGTTTGAAAGGCAGCTGGTTGAAGCCAGTCTTTCGTTTTGTTTCTCACTGTATTGGTGGACGATCTGGGTTACTCCTGCTCCCCTACCAGAGTTTCGAGCAAAGCTTGAATGGTCAAGATATGCAGAGTCTCGTGCATCATTCCTTCCTCATGTGAAGGTGCTCTTTATGCAAGCCCTATGTGATCGGAGATGCTTCGCCGTGCGGAGAAACACTAACGGCTGCGCCTTCCTCGTCAAGAGTATACCTTCTTCTTCGCCAATATCCTGCTAAGGTGCATCCTTCCACGCATGTCTGGCCATGATCTGCTCCGGCGCTGGCCACATTTGTCATGGGCGAAACCTCGGACTGCAGACATTCGACCTTGTTGGGAGGTCAACAGAGAGAGCCTTTGCCGACTCCTTCGCCACTAACCATGGATGAGTCCAGGTACACCCGTGAAGCCCCACGGAGTCTAACATCAAGCCAGGATCGTCCTCTCTCCGGCAAGATCAAATCTGGATCTTACGGCGCATGGACTATGCTCTCGCCTAAAAGACCCGGCAATACTGGTGCTGGCAAAACGTGGTCGATAGCTGCTAAAGAGCGTGTCACGCTCGACGCTGCGCACAATTTCTCATCTGCCCTCGCCCCTGGCACAATATTTGGCACTCGAGAGGTTTACCGCACTCAGCAAAGACTGCCATCAGTATACGTCTTGTGCTGATGCGATGTCCGCAGACTTCACCACATCCACGCTGTGTGGGATATGGTCCGTAAATGGTCCGTGCACAGGGGTCGCTGAACCACACTTGACCCAACCACATCCCCGCACTTCCTACCTCGAAGTCTATAACACTTATGAAACAATAGTCATGGGCTTTCAAACTCACACTGCCCTCAGACCAAGACAAGCCGAGGGCCCACCGCATCTCCGCCTGCCGGCATCCGGCCCCCGTGCCTGTCGATCCCGGAGCTTAGACTACCACGCATTGACATCACAACCAACCTCGTATTCTTTCCATCACTGGTAAGTGTCTCACCATCAACCTCATACACTCTTTCCGCCATCAGTGCTCCCTCCACCACCTCCCACAATGGCCGTTCCTGAGGCCGCATCGACCACATCTCGACCATCACCACAGCGTACCGTCCTCTACCTTCTGGTCCATGAGCGCGCCACATCACAAATCCCCCCGTATCACCATAGCGTAGCGCCATCTCTCGCATCGACTATTGTCAGACCCCTTTGCGCACGACCTTCCACAACAAACCCATTCTCCCGTCGATTGCACAAGGCAAGTCCACCTCTCAAACGATGATATAAGTAACGTCTCCTTGCTCCCCTTCATCCTCTCCATCCCATCGCATCTCTTCCATCTTCTCCCACACAACATCTCAATTCAGCCAGGTGCTACCTAATACATTCGCTACAACACTACACCTTCTACTACTCTTAATCACAACCCTCTTCTCACACAACCTTAATCACAACCCTTCTTCACACATCAAAATGAAGTTCACTCCCTCCATCGCCCTCGCCATCCTGGCCTACACCGCCACCGCGGCCCCCGTCCCTGAGCAGAGCCTCGAGAAGCGCACCTTCGGTGGCGGCTACGGCGGCATCGGCGGCGGCGCAAAGGCGGGCGGCGGTCTGTCCATCGGAGGCGGCGCTGGCGCTGGTCTCGCTGGTGGTATTGGCGGTATGCTGTCCGGTATTCTCGGCTCCAAGGGTGGTGCTGGAGGATATGGTGGCGCTGGTGCTGGTCTTGGTGCTGGCCTTGGGGCTGGGGCTGGGGCTGGGGCTGGCCTTGGAGGCATGCTTGGTGGTATCATTGGTGGTGGTGCTGGTGGTTATGGCAAGGGAGGCGCTGGTGCTGGTGCTGGTGGATCTGTTGGTGGTGGTGCGGGCGGATCCGTTGGTGGTGGAGCTGGTGGCTCTGTCGGTGGCGGCGCTGGTGGCTACGGCAAGGGCGGTGCTGGTGCTGGTGCTGGCGGCTCCGTTGGCGGTGGCATTGGTGGTGGTATTGGTGGAGGTGCCAAGGGTGGTGCTGGTGCCGGCGCTGGCGGATCTGTCGGCGGAGGCGCAGGAGGCTCCGTTGGTGGTGGCATTGGAGGCTCAATCGGCGGCGGTGCCAAAGGCGGTGCTGGTGCAGGCGCTGGCGGATCTGTCGGTGGAGGAGCTGGTGGCTCTGTAGGCGGCGGCGCTGGCGGCTCCGTTGGTGGAGGTGCTGGCGGATCTGTTGGCGGTGGTGCCGGCGGATCAGTTGGCGGTGGTGCTGGAGGCCCAGGCGGCTATGGCTCAGGTGGCTCTGGAGGAGGCTCAGGCGGTGACGACTCGGGCGATGACTCCGGCGACGACTCCGGAGATGACTCTGGCGACGACTCGGGCTCGGGTGACTACAACGGAGGCGGCTCGCCTGCTCCTGCCCCTGCTCCAGCACCAGCCCCAGCTCCAGCTCCAGCTCCCGCGCCAGCCCCGGCACCTGCCCCAGCTCCTGCTCCCGCACCAGAGCAGCCATCAGGTGGCGGCTACACTCCTCCATCCAAGGGCTACAACAGGAACTAAGTGTCCTCGGCCGCAATGTTACCCGGGCGTCCAAAAAGAACTTCTCTTACATTTTTACCGACCAGATGCCTGCTATTTTCTAGAGCAATGGCCTGGCGATATCACCTGACCCGAGTCACTCCTTGACGATCATCAATTCCTCCATCGAGGCTGAAGAGCACACTGTTCAATAATGTCTGATGATTATCATAGCATCCGTTTAGGATGGTAGTTTCCTTGGTATATACATTATTCTTACCTTGTCTGCTGAGTGCTTGGCCATGATGAGCCGTGTCTCAGGATCGATGCCTCGGTGGCTTGAATCATCTGGTATACAGAGACGGCTGACGTTGAATAAGGTGAGGAGAAGCAGCAGCTTTGATGGTAAACCAACATGCCTGCGGCTCGGGTGGGTCTCGCCGGAGAACCCCCATCACCAACCCCGCGTCTCCCTCTCATCGATCTGGTTTTCCTCTCCAACCTCGATCTCGTCTTCGGTATTGACTACTAGATTCACTCTACCTACCCGCATGGTCCTCAAATCAAGACTTCTAGTCAGCAGGTACTCATGCTGGAGCTAATGGGTGCAATGATGGTCTCAATGGACCGATTCAGCCTTTCTACCCCTCGTCCTCATCACCAATCACTCCCCTGACTCCCCTGACCACCTCCACCTCCCTGTTTGCCGATCTCTGGGGCCCCGCAACATACCAAGCCCATTGGCTATGCCGTGTCCCACTTTCTGGTCTGCTTCCCCAATCACTGCGGAGAAGCAGGCACTGCATCCCACAAAGTTTACCATTCCTGAGCATGGGGAAGTTCGTGACCGCTGGTTCAATATAGGTACAGTCACTTCAGCGAGTCCCCGAGGCGAATCTTATCTCATCTTCGTCCATTTCTCTTTCTCTTGATACCCTCATCCACCTCATCTACCATCAGAAAGTAAATATCATCATGGCGGACCACAAAGTCACCGACGTCCTTGTGGGCGAATCGCAAATGCCTCATCATCTGCTGCATCGTCTCCATCGCCAACATGCAGTATGGCCTCGACTCTGCAGCCGTCGGAGGTCTACAAGCCATGCCAGGCTTCCTCGCCGTCTTTGGCTACGAGGATCCCTCCGCACCAGGTGGCTATGCCATCGCCCCGACATTCCAACAACTCATCGCCTCGCTACTCACCCTGGGGTCATTCCTCTCCTGCCTCGTAGCCGGTGCCTTCGCACACTACATGGGCCGCAAACCCGCCCTCTGGCTCGCCTGCGGCATGAATGCCGTCGCCTGCATCATCCAGATCGCCACCGTCAACAAAGGCGCCATCTACGTCGGCCGCCTCATCCTGGGCTTCGCCAACGGCTTCCTCGTCAGCTTCAGCAACATCTACACGTCCGAAGCCAGCCCCGCGCACCTCCGCGGCGTCATCGTCGCCCTCTTCGCCTACTGTACGCCTCCCCTCCCCCTGCCCCCTCCCCCCCTCTCCCTCCTGCACTAACCCCCTCCCAGGGGTCACAATCGGCTCCATCATCGGCGCCGCCATAACCAACACAACCCAACGCCTCCTCACCAAAGCCTCATACCAAATCCCCATCGGCACCCTCTTCATCGTCCCCCTCTTCCTCTCCATCGGCCTCTTCTTCGTCCCCGAATCGCCCCGCTACCTGCTGCACAAAAACCGTCCGGAGGCAGCCAAACGCGCCCTCGAAACCCTCCGCTCCGGCTCCGTGGCGCAGGAGTTCATCGAGCTGGAGTGGGCCGAAATGGTCAAGAGTATTTCCGAGCAGGAGAAGTTGGCGAAAAGTGTGGGAGCCGTGGATATGTTCCGCGGCACGGACCTGCGCAGGACGGGGTTGTGTTTTGGTATGATTGCGTGTCAGGCGGCGAGTGGGAGTTGGTTTTTTATTGCGTATAGTACGTACTTTTTGATTGTCTCGGGACTGAGTGTGGATGAGGCGTTCAAGTATAGTGTTATGCAGAGTTGTTTTGGGTTTATTGGGGTGAATATTGGGATGGTGGCGATGAGGTACTGGTGCGGGAGGAGGGTGATCTGTATGGTTGGCGCGACGGTTTGTGGGTTGTGTATGTTGGCTGTGGCGGTCAGTGGGACTGTCGCGGAGGGGACGGTGGGGGCCAGGAATTGTCTTATTGCGTTTTCGAGCTTGTTTATGTGTGCTTATTGGTGAGTTGGTCTTCAGCTGGTAGTATTGAGGGTGGCTGATCGGAGACAGTGCTTGTGTCGGTGCGGCGTCGTATCCGATTGCTACAGAGGTGGTCAACACTAGGCTGAGGTCCTGGACTGTCGGGACGGCGACGGCGATTGGGTATTTGCTTGCCTGGTTGACAAGTTTCTGCTAGCCGTACTTCATCAACACGGCGAACCTGAACTGGGTAGGACCTGTTCCTTGCTTGCTGAACTACCACTGACCACTTCTCAGGGCTCACAATACGGCTACATCTGGGCAGGATCCAACTTTGCCTGCGTCATCTTTTTCTTCTTCTTCATCCCAGAGATGAAGGGCCGCACTCTCGAAGAGATCGACGAGATGTTCATGCACCGCGTTGGAGCGAGGAAGTTCCACGCCTACGTCAGCACGATCCACGACGAGGCGATGATGGACGTCAAGCTCAACACGGGGCTGTTTGACGAGAAGGACATGGGAGAGTTCAGAGTCGAGGAGGTGAAGAAAGAGTCTTAGATTTAAATGGCCAGATTATGAGACACATAGAGGCACCAACCTCTTCCAGACCCCTTTTAGGTCAATCAGAGATGTTAGACTCAGTCAAATACGATAGCCCCCTTGACCACCTCCTGCCTCTCCACCTTTCCCAAGACCGCACCCCATTCCTCCAATGCAAACGTGTTCGTCACGATCCCATCCAACCTCAACCTCCCCGCCCGCACATACTCCAACACCTCGGGAAACTTCCTCGTGGAGCAAAAACTCGCCAGCACGGTGATCTCGTACGTCCACAGCCGACTTGGACTCCATCCTACTTTGGTCTTCTCGTCGCACACCCCATACACGACTAACGTGCCGGCTTTGCGCACGAAGAGGATCGATTGCTCTAGTACGGCGACGGAGCCGGTGGCTTCGACGACGATGTCGAAGCCGTATGGGTTGGCGGCGAGAAGGGAGGACATTGCTTCTTGGGAATTAGTGGGGGAGATGGGGACGAAGTCGTCTGCGATGGCGAGTTTGCGGGCCATGTCGAGTTTCGGGCCGGGGAGGGAGGCGATGGTCAACTGTGGGCAAGGGATCAGATGGTGCTTTGCTATGGGATGTGGGATGCGAAGCTTACGTGTGCCACGCCGTTGAGACGCATAAGCTGTGCGAGGAGGATGCCGGTGGGACCGCAGCCGAAGAGGAGGGCACGGCTGCCTGGTCGAGGGGACATGCGTTCCATGCCGTGGAGGGCGCAGGCGGCGGGCTCAATGAGGATGGCTTCGCGGAAGGGGATGTCACCGATGTTGTGTAGGAGGTGCGAAGGGTAGGCGCAGTATTCGGCAAATCCGCCGGGTGCTACTCAGTGTCAGATGAAGACTAGGGGACAAGGTGAAAGCGAGTACCATTGCCGCCATAGCCAGTGAGGTTTTCGCACATCAAAGGCTGAGTGCGTTGGCAGTGGAAGCAGGAGCCGCAAGGATGCATGGGATCAGCTGCTATACGATCTCCAATCTGAAAGGACTTGACGTTCGATCCCAAGGCGACGACTGTGCCGGCAGCTTCGTGACCTGGAGACGGTCATCGGCATCAGAGGGTGATGCTGGGGTTGTGATGGCTACCTGGTATAAGGGGATACTGTCAGGTGTGAGTGCAGTGCCACAATGATAGCATCATGTAGACACACCTTCGCCATGAACTCTCCCTTATGGTAGTGCAAGTCCTGCCATTATCAGCATCGTCTTCTTCAGCTAGGCATGGTACATACTGTTCCACACACACCACAAGCAGCAATCTTGACCTAAGTCTGCCGTTCAGCATCGAGGCTAGTCAATCATAGAGTCCGTTGCTGACCAGTACTTCATCATCTTTGAGCCTAGGAACGGGTATTTGCTTGACCTCGAAATGCTCAGGCATCGAGTAGCTGCCGTAGAATGAGTAAGAAATCGGTAGGGAGTAATGTAACGCACACCAGGGCCTTCATAGTGGAAGGTATGATCATGTTGGATGACATGATAGATTATCTGATGAAGGAGGAATGAAATGGAACCTCGTGATATGTTCTTTGTGCTGATGTAGTCCTGTGAGGAAGAGAGGTAAGGCAAGCAGAGATACTTATACGAGATTGCGAGTGGAGGCCAACATTCATCACCAGCTTTGGTGCATGCGGTCAACAAATGTGAAAGCATGCATCGTAGTGGAGGCAAGTGAACCTAGCGTGTGCAGGTCACTTATCAAGCCGTGAGGTAAGAAAGTGGAGCGACAGGACAGAGGGTCACGTTGCCGAGGGCAAGTCAGCCGGGACGTCCGGGTCACGTGGTCTCCACTTTCGAATTGGATCTTGTCATTGGTAGATTGATATTACTCGTACAAACAAATGGTATCATGCTCGCTCGAAAATGCAATCTGGGTATCTCGATTCACGACGTGACTCTGCTGACTTGTTCACCGCCTTGCGAGCCACCTTGTCACTTCCTCCAGCCTCTGAACACTCTGAACCATAGCCGTCGTATGCTCGAATCGCAAAAGAATGCTCACTCGAACCGCATTAGCTGTGAGGAAGCGCTTCACGTATGCTCGCTTCTCTTTCTGCTTCTTCCTCTCTGCCTCGCTCTGCGGCGACCGTGCTTCAAGTCGAAGTCGCTTGTTCTCTTCTTTTGGACTTGGGGTCGCAGGTGGGCCCATCATGGAGACAAAGCCGCTGTCGTGGTAGTAGAGAGGTACGCTGCTTGGAGATGCAGGTCCGGCCGTACTCATGAATGATGCTGCGGGTTGACCTTCCGAGATGTTCATACCCGACATGAGACCCCCGACAACGTCTGTGTCGCGAGCATATACGTATTGCTCGAACATGCTTTTGCCCTTGCTCCAGGTCTGTGCTGCAAACCGTAAAGCTTCTTGTCGCTGCTCGTCATTCGCCGGCGGTGCTGACGCCGATGGAGGAGGCAGAGTAACCGTTGAGACTGGTGTGGCAGAAGTTGCCGGGAGCGGAGGCACGGTTGCTGATCTGGTAGGATGCGGTTGCGCATGGACGGGAGTGCCGGTATGTGAGCTTGCTGTGTCGATCGAAGGTGTGTCGGAATCATACGTTTCGCCTACCGGATCATGGCATGAGGCTGCGGCAATCATGAGAGCCCAGTAAAGAACACCTGCCAGGTGATCCCAGACTGGCCTGATGGGTGTCTGCTGAACAGCTTCTTGAATCATGGCGGGAGTCACGCAGCAGTTGTGCCCGAACGCGCATTCGTGCTGCATGTGTAAAGGTCGTCGTTGATATACTGCATGTGAGAAGATGAGGCAAGACAAGCGAAGAGTCTCGTAGACCCAATCAGGGGAACCTGTAGGTACAAGTTTGTGACAGTGCGGGAATTCGTGGACCTTGCCGACGACTTCTCGAATTCGAAAGCGGATTTCAGCCTGCTCGGTCGACTGAAGTATGTTGACGTCCATGCTGCCGGCTCTCTCGTTCTCTTCGAGTCTTTGCAGTCTGAGCACTTTTTCGTTGAGCTCGTGCATCAGCTCGACAAGCTCAAAGGTCTCCGGTCGACACAGAGGGCTTAGTTTGACACTGAGCATGCCGTGGGAGACCCAGAGAAGAGGACCTTCTGGTGCTGGAAGCTTTTGGATCTTGTTCTCGGGTTTGCCGAGATAAGATGATATCCAGGTCAGGTACTGTTGCTCAACAGGCTCGCTGCGTAGTATATTGGCTTCTGCGTTGATCAAGGAAAGGTTCATGGCTAGAGCACCTTTGCCGCCAAGCTTGTCAAGACCACCTCGTTGAGCCACCATGTGCTTCAAAGCACTTTGATGTGAGCCAATCAAGGCCGTGTAAGGTGTCGACAGTTGTCCGAGCAAGAGTTGAGCGACCGAAGTAATGTTGCCATCGCTAGAGCCGTGCTCGTTCAGTGCATCGTTGATCATACGTGGGAGGATGTCGAGGATCTCCATGGTCTGTCTTGTCTCGATGTACTTCGACGGGTCATCACCGCGATAAGTGGCAGTCATTAAGTCTGTGTATGGTGCTGAGACGCAAAGGCTTGCAAGGAATGATTGCGGCGAAAGCATCATAAGTGGTAGCCATTGCTCTGACATGCCGGCTGATCCGAAGAAGGTAGCGCCTGTACCCATGAGCTATGTCGTCTGAGCAGTGGTATGGGGACTTACAATTGATCTTCAATCGATCTAGATCCACTGTGGAAGGTAGCGCAGTGTGTTGTGCAAAGACATCTGCTGATGCCTTCTCCGCTTCACCGCGTGTGAACGCTACCAAAAATTCCATCTTCTGAGCCGTGATCTTGCTACCCGGAGCAAGTATTGCTTCAAAGTCGGCTCGAGTATCAAAGGCGGTGGGTCGTGCTGCTCTTCTGTTGAGGTCGTCCGCAATTCCAAAAAGCCATTCCTGATTAGGTGTGGGCGGGATCATAGGATTGATAGCATGACCAGAGTGCGTCGAGTCGGTGGAGCTTGCTATGCTCGACGGTCGACTACTTGTGCTGCGAGCATATCCGGATGTGCGCCTCTCGAAAGAGGTCATTGAGTCCCGCCTGAGCATCGACGGTGCCGGCATGTCGGACGGTGACTGGACTGTGGGCGTTCTCGACTCTCTCTTCAGAGGTGTAGGACTTTCCCGCTTCTTCGCTCTCACATCGGTGGTATTGGGATCCTCTTTGGCTTTGTCAAGGTAATTCTTCATGACAACCTTCCGGACCTTTCGCATAACCTTTTTGTCCTTGAAGCCATCCAAATTCGTGGTGGCCGTCACGAAGGATAGCTCTGGGAACGGCTTGCCCGCCATGCTGGTAGTTGGCTTGGATCTCGATTTAGGCTGTTCTTGGGTGTTCCGGTGAGAAAGAGGAGTAGGAATTGGACATGAAGACAGAGATATTCTGCATGTCTTGCATATTCAGGCCACCTACCGCATATATGTCCACAGGCACAAGCCGCCTAGTAAGGTACAAGCCTAGGGATGGAGGATGAAGGAGCCATGTGGCAGTGACGCCAGTCGAAGCAGAAGCGCCCGACACGACACGGCCACCCCACGGCCAAGCGTGACAAGGTTAGGCCATGTAGGGCTTAGCGTGCGAGGTGGACACTGAGCTAGGCCGAGGTTGTCAGTGATTGGCAATGTTCTCCGTGGGATTGACCGAGAAGTCGCTGAGGCCGTGTGGAACCCTGAGTCGTGCCGACCGCCTTATGAATATTGATCGAGAGTCAATCTTGGGTGTCTGACAGTCAGAATTGGCTGCGGTCAGCGGTGAAGGAGCGGGATCCTGGTTGTTCAAGCGCTCGCCTTAAATTATTTGCAGAACTAGAGAGAAACCTTGTGCAACTCGGCCTCGCAAGTGATGCATGCTGCAATATCGCTAATCATTTTTCTTTGGACGAATGTGTCATACCGCGGGCACTGCGCAGGCTGTGCGTGATTACATCTCGGCGCCGCTGACTTATATGGCATGTGTCTTGAGGGAATTGGCCATGGAGAGCGATTATGAAGAACAGGACAGAGAGCTTGTCCTCCAGAGCAACGATGGGGGCCCAAGCAGAGTTTCGCTGATCAGATCCTCGTCGTGACGGAGCCTCTCCAGGGCTGAGAGCTGGGAATTCGGTTTCGCAAGGCAGATCTGTACCGGGGTCCGGCCGTCGGTGCTGCGGCACGGCCGGTACCGTTATGCTCTAGTCCCAAAACAGCAGGTGAGCTACTTCCAATATATTGTCTGAAAGCTCTCGCGCAACTTCTCAGAAACGTCTGTCGACGCCAGTGCATGGTTGAGAAGGAGACTGTTCACCTTGTTCGGCACACCCTTCTGTCATGTGATCGCACATGTGATTGTAATGTTTTGGACGAGGCTCTGCTGTGGTGACAAGTGCTCACGTCCTTGAAGCAATCGTCAATGTTAATTGAGGCCAGGAAGTTGAGATTTCATCATCATCGAGCATGGGAGAATTGTGTGGAGCATTGAGGTCAGGTAGACATAAGGAAGTGTGGGTTGACTGTGTTCGATTCTCTGGACTGTTGCTACTGGCACTGATAGCTACTGGCATCGTCCTCGTTGACTAGCTCCATCTAGTTCTTGACACGACCGTCGGGCTGACCATCCTTGCGGAGACCATCATGCTCGGTGGGCTTGTAGTCCTCGCCGCTGTTGTCGGAACCACCTGGGGTGCCGGTGCTCTGGCCACCCTGCTTGCCGGCCTCGACGGGGTCGACCTTGCCCTGGGCGAACTCTGTTTGATGTCAGTATGATGGATGAAGTGTGGCTTTAAGATGCCCTGGCTGGTATGAACCAAAGGGCGAGAGAAGACGTACGACCGGTGCCGACACGCTGGTCTGGCTGGCCGTCCTTGCGGAGACCGTCGTGCTCAGTGGGCTTGTAGTCAGACATGTTGCTGAAGTGGTTTGGTGGTGTTTTTGGTTTTGGGTGGTGGTTGATTGAATGGGAAGAGGTTGCTGTGTTGATGAGAATTATGCTTGAGGTCTACCTTGTTTATATAGACAACATGAGCATGGTTGCCTCAGCAAGAGGTACGAGATTCTACCATCATCATTCGCGAATGTCTCGTGCGTTCCTGCAGGAGAAACATCCGTATCGTGCATTAGCGTCCGATGAAGCAGTGGAGATGAATCTCACGATCAAGATCGTCCGATTCAGTGCCTTGTGCCATCTGTCGACATGTGGTGGAAGATGTTGCAAGCGATTGGAGAGTGGAGGAGTTCAGTCGTTCCCCTGCGTCAAAAATCCATCATTTCCCCAGACCCGAGGTCCTTTGGAGGCGGCCGTTTGTCCCTTTGCGGTCAAGCTCGCTGCGGCATCTGTTCCGTGTCTCTTCAAAATGATCGTGCGTGATATCATGTAAACCACTCTGCCGTCTATGGCGGGTGGATCGTGCTGGGGATGTTGCAGATGAGATCTCATTGTGATGAGATGAAGGCCTAATCCGATATAGTCGCCGCATAATCACCACCAGGCACACGGGGAACCACCGGGAATCTAAAACCAGGCTTACTTGCAGATTCACCAGATCGAACAATTCCATGCAACGTCTGAGATCCCTTGGTCTCTGGTAGGCTGGAAAGCAAGGTTGATTGGCATGACCGCCGTCACAACATGACAAACTCATCCCCAAACACGAAAGCGCTGCCGAGGCGACCAGGGGTATTGGTCGATCTTAGCCGTCAACGATTTCCCGGAGGCTGGGTCAATAGAAAAGGCATCATTTCGTGCCAGTCTGACATATCACGGCGCTGGCTCCGACTCCTCGGTCTTGACTGAGCTGTGTGCAGGGGTTCACCGGAGGCCCGCCCACGAATCGTCGAAGCTCCTTCGCCGTCACTACAGCGTGTTCTAGTATGGATCTTGTTGAGCACGTCTCGTCGCGGAGTCACTGGTTACAGAGCGATGATTGCCACGACACAACCATGGGAGACCTTGCTGCTGGCTTACTGTTGCCCGTTCGGGCACTGTCTCATTCTGGGAGTAACAGCAATCTCTGGTCCTGACTTCCAACAATGTTCTCGCCACATGAATGTCACCGCGTTGTTGTACACTCTTTTCATCAGCTCCAGCTAGAGGAAATTCAGCACATTCAATGACCCGGTTTTCAATCTCACCTTTACCACGGCGTCTTTGAGCGCTGATCCTCCGTACGAACTCCAAACGATACAGACCGGCTGGAGAGCATGCGACCTGGTTTTCTCTTGCAGTGTCGGGATTGTGTTCGGCGATCTTGCACCACCAAATATCAGCAAGTGCTTCACCTCTCCACATACCCCCTCACAGGTACTCCAGTGCTCTACATTCTGGTATCCTGATCCTCGATATTCTCCGTATCACTATGAGTAATCGTCTTTGGAAGCCCATCTGAACCATCGACATACTGGCTGAGCAAAGACTGA
Source organism: Elsinoe arachidis (assembly GCA_013372555.1). Taxonomy (NCBI): domain Eukaryota; kingdom Fungi; phylum Ascomycota; class Dothideomycetes; order Myriangiales; family Elsinoaceae; genus Elsinoe; species Elsinoe arachidis. The sequence continues at coordinate 330,933 of JAAPAX010000006.1, read as the reverse complement.
TCATGCTTTCAGCGCAGCACGCATGCAACTCCCGCCCAAGGGCAATTCAATTGGTCGAACGTATTCGACATGAAAGAACTCCTTCGAATATATTAGATCTTGCCTTCGTAGTACTCCCGTCTACGCTGCTCGTTCAATAGCACGTGTTCTGGTCGGCCTTCATCCGACCTCAGCATCAGCATTACGCCTCTGCCAGCAAGCCATCCGACCACCTTGGGAGGAAGGAATATCACATCTGTGCTCTTGTCTTGTCTGGGCCTGCCCTTGGGCTCCAGGGCAGCTGAGAAACGACGCCTTCGAAAGGCTTTGCACCACTGACGAGGGTCTTGTCGAGCTAGTTTCAATTCGATGACGGTAAGAGCGCTGGACTTCCTTGACAAACACGTGTCAATGGTGTTCAGCATTGCTATTCATTATCTCGACTGTCCCATAACCCACGTGCTGAAACCCTCGCTGGTAGGTATTAAGTTCCAAGACCGAGTCATGTTTGAGACCTATAAGGCATGCGTATCTCATCTTTACGCATGGGGCAGTGAGCAGTGAGGACCGTGAATCATGCCGGATCCTCACTCAACCTTTGGACCGAGATCCGAACATATTGGCGAGTCATTTCAATGCCATCCGGAATGGGTGAATCAATTGTCCTCAATCCGTTTGCATCATAGCGAAATCTATGTCAACCTATTGTACATGGTGTATGCCGTAAGCTATATGCAGGGTATCCCAGATCTCTCCGGCCGTGACAACGTTTCTCACACCTTCTCCTTCTCTTCGATCTTCTCTATCACTTCTGCCTCTTCCCTCGACACAATCACCACCGTCTCCTTCACAATCGAATTATCCCAGCCCTTTAGCCCTTCCACCCCACTCTCTCTCCTCGTCTCCTCGATCTTCTCCCTGACATCCTCCTCGGTAATGTTCTCCCTTCTCTCTTCCCAAGCACTCTCTCTTCGTTGCTCAATATCCACCTTGTCGATGTCCGCCAATATGCGATCCGAGAAGTCTACTACCAGGCTCTCCCTGGCATCCACTCCATATGAGCCCCCTCTCTTGCTCACAGTCATCGCGTGCGTCGTCTCTGATGGCTTTCTCAACACCCTGCCCGAGAAATCTCCAATCGAAGCTTTCCGTAACGTAAGGTCCAAAAAGCGAGCCAGCAACGGTCGAAAAGTAGCCAAACAAGCAGCTGAGATGGCGAGCGAATTCTCGATAGTAGCCCACATGTAGATAACAGCGCACATATCTGTCCATCATCAGCACTGACCTCCTGCCCCTCTCCACCAACAACTCACATCTCACATCCGCCTTGCCCTCCAACAACATCCCCAGATACGCCATCCTCACAATAGTAGCAATACTCGCCAACGCCCCCATGCCCAACACCACAGCAATAGCAACCCGATCCTTGAGCGACATGATCAACATCTTAAACGCCATATAAACCGGCAGAAACGCCAACGACCACTCCGTAATCACGCCCACCACCGAACTCACATACAGCACAATCGTAAACGCCCGCTCATGACACACGCCCGGCGACGTCCGGATCCAGAAATGGTTTATGGGCGCACACTGCAGGAATGTCCAGACGAGGAAGAATACCGCGTTGACGACGGACAGGGCGATGATGAAGATGACGAAGCCCCGTTCGCGGCGGTGGTGGGTGATGATTTTGAGCAGGAGGAAGCCGATTGTTAGTCTGATGAGGAGGATGAGAAAGGCGTACAAGACTTCGTTGAGGAAGAGGTAGAAGAGTAGGTCGTCTTGATAGTAGAGGGCGACCGTATCTAGGTATTGGCCTAGGCCGAGGCCGATGCTGCGGAGGGTGGTGGCGGCGCTGATGATGAGGAAGATCTGGGAGGTGTTAGGGGTGGGATGGAGCAGGGAATGAGGGGATGAGGGGAAGAGGGGAGGGGATTGAAATGGAGAGCGAGGGATGGGGGAAAGATGTACCTGTGCGAGAATCAGGAACCAGTCGTCGATGCCAAAGTTCTTCATTATGCGGGTGCGGACGTAGCATCGTATTGCTACTAAGGTGGTGGTGACGGCGACACCTGTGCAGATGACGGCAGTCAATCGAGCGGGCTCAGCTGTGTCGTTTGCTGAGCTGAGAGCTGCTGCTGAATCGGACGACATGGCTGTGGTAGGCACTGGACGGCCAGTGGTGTCGTGTGTTCTCTTGAAGGCATGAGGAGATATACAAGGGAGATGTCAAGGGACGGCAGACACGGGATAGCTAACGACTGCACTGGGTCGGAGTGCCCCTCCGACGTACGTTCTTACCTCGATGACTTGCATGAATGTTTGGAAAGTGGCCATCGTTGACGCGGGATGTGTACCTGCAGGTTGGGCTGGATGCGCCCTTGGGATCGATACGAGAGGAGTGCAGGGAGACGACACGGCCGAAAGACGGACATGGGCGGCCTCTATCATTGGTTTATAGGGGACGTTGTCGCTTAAAACAAGCTTAATGCGGAAGTTGGTGGTATACTGTTGGCAACGGGGCCGCGGTGGCGGAACGGGCGAGTCTTGTTATGCCTCGGAATGGTGGCCGCAGCCGACACGTTGATTTGAATTGTGAAGCAAGCAGAAGTTCTCCTCTTACCTGATAATTTGTGTTGTGATAACAACATTGGTGAAATTGAAGTGGTCGAAATCCATGGAGAGGTGACGTGAGGTGGAGGAGATGCCGATGCAGCCGGGTCAAGATGGCTAGATGCTTCAACAAGACGTCATGCAAGTGGTTCTGAAAGAATAAGTTGATCAGTTCTCCTAATAGTCAGTATCTCGATATCACCATTTCTCATTGACAGCAGCATACTTCGAGCAACCTCTCAAGCTTTTCACCATGCCTCTACAATACAAGAAGATCCTCGTCATCGGAGCGACCTCTGGTATCGGAGAAGCTCTAGCTTCAAAATTCGTCTCCGAAGGTAGCAAGGTCATCGTGGTAGGACGTCGGAAGGAGAACCTCGACAAGTTCGTCCAAAGTCATGGCTCAGACAAGGCAAGTGCTGTGCAATTCGACATTACCGACCTTCAAGGGATCCCCAAGTTTGCGGACTCTATCACTAAAGAGCACTCGGATCTAGACTGTGTCTTCATCAACAGTGGCATCCAGCGAGGATTCAACTTTGCGGATCCTTCAAGCGTTGACCTGGACGTGCTGGGTACTGAGATGACGACCAATTACACGTCGTACATTCATCTTACCATGGCCTTCTTGCCCTATCTTCAGAAACAGAGCCGTGAGTCTGCTTTCATGTACACCACTTCGGGACTAGCCATTGTACCTCTCCTAAGATGTGCCAACTACTGTGCATCAAAGGCAGCTCTGCACCACTGGATTCTTTGCCTCCGTGAGCAGCTCAAGGACACCTCGAAGAACATCAAGGTCTTTGAGATCTTTCCGCCAGCTGTGCAGACTGAGCTGCATGACGAGAAGCACCAACCTGATATCAAGAATGGTCGACAGATTGGTATCCCTCTCAAGGACTTTACAGAAGAGACATACAAGGGCCTGTCAGCGGGCCAGGAGGAGATCGCTGTTGAGGCGGCAAAGAGATGGCATGACGCTGTGGAGACTCCGAGACAGCAGGCCTTCCACAAGATGACTGAAATGATGAAGAAGCAGCATTGAGGGTTCACAAGTGCAATGATAGATACATGGTGAACAGTGAAAGAATTCAAGCAATGCCTCATCTTCTCGGCAGGAACCCGCCAATTGCCCTTGCCGCTTCCTCCGTGCCGCAGCTGAAAGTTTCACTAAACAATGGGGCTGTGTGCCCTGTTGGTCAACCATGATCTCCACCACTTGCGCAACACGTCTCAGGCCCGTCACTCACATCCAATCCTCCTCGAGACTGTCCTTCTCCGACATACAACCTCTGGACACTCACCTCCAACCTCTAATCCACTTCAAGCGCATATCGCCAGCCGCTTCTCACCCAGCGCATACCACATAGGCACCTACACCACCACCAGGCACCAACCCCGCCCTGCTACCGCCCATCATGGCACCCACCGAAGAAATGCACACAGCCATGATCAACCGCTCCATCCGCGCCATCAAAGCCGAGCTAGAATTCCTCACTGACGCCTCCATCATCACCCCACAAACCCTCAGCTCCATCCTCAGCCAAATCCCACCTCAAACCGCCCTCCACGCCCCCATCTCCGTCGGGGCAGTCCCCACCGCCTCCCCCCTCCCCGGCGCACCCCAACCCCCCACCTCCACCCTCGCCGCCACCTCCCTCCACGAGCCACAACCCTCCTACAACGAGAAGCAATCCTTCTCCCCCTCCCCCGCCCCCCCTCCTTCCCTCCCCCCTCTCTGCACCGCCACAGCCCTCTACGCCTACGCAGGCGAGGACGCAGGCGATCTCGACCTGCGCCCCAATGATACGGTGCAAGTGAGCGAGTACATGAACGCGGAATGGTGGAAGGGACACAATAGCCGGACTGGGGCGACGGGGATATTCCCCCGCAGTTACGTGAGAGTGGAGGAGAAGGCGATGCCGGCGCAGGGTCAAGGGCTCGGGAATAATTATGGGAACATGCCGCTTGAGCAGTCCGGGATGGGGAATGGGACGGGGCAGGTGCCGGGCAAGGGCGAGGAGATGGGGAAGAAGTTTGGGAAGAAATTGGGGAATGCGGCTATCTTTGGGGCAGGGGCGACGATTGGTGGGAACATTGTGAATGCGATTTTCTAGAGGGTTGGTTTGAGGGAGGATGTGATTCAGGGTCGAGAAGGGAAGGGAGGCCGAGAAAAGAGAAGATACAAAGGATGGACTGCACTGGTATGGAGTCATGGGGCATTACGATTACTTTGTTCCATGGGTATGTTATTACGCATCAGTTTTGCTCTGGTTCTGGCTCTTACTTTGAGCCTTGGAGAGCAAACAAATATCTTCCTTACCAAAATCCTCCTCTTTGCACTCATACCATCCCTCATTGATCAGCGTCTCCTCCGTCTCCCTCCACTTCTTAATCTTCTCCGGATGAGGCATCTTCGCATCCAAATCAGCAAGTCGTACCTCCACAGGCCCTTGTCGAAGCGATTTCGGCGTCCGCAGAAACATGGCACAATCCCGTAGTGTCATGGCGAGGAGGTAGTTTGGCGGCGGCTCTTCTCCATCTTTGATAGCCAAGATACCGTTGGGGTCGAAATTGGCTTGATAGTCTCTAATCTTCTGCAGTACAGGTACGATGGACGTTGGCATCAGGTTTGCGAATGCTTCGTCGCCTTTGGTCATCCATTCCCAAGACTTGTTGGCTTTGAGGATGGCGGTGCCGGCTTGGAGATGTGCTTGTCGGTCGTCAGACAGGAGGGAGAGGGGGCAGTAGCTCTTTTCCAGCTTCTTTGCTTCGAGTCTGCCAGACCTGAGACGTTGGGCTCGGAGAGCGCAGGTTCGACATCGGGTCGCGTTTGGAGGGGCATTGGGAGACTGGAGGAGCCATTTAGGTTTGATCTCGAGAGAGATCTCGACGCCGATGGGTGACATGTCTGTCATAAGCGTGGCATGTTGCTCTCGCTCGTTGACGATGTCTCCTTTCCGTCGCGAAGGGCGGAGATTGTCGGCCTGGATATTTGCCAGTTCTTGGTTGACAGCTACCAGAAAGCCTTTGTCGACGGATACAAGGATAGGATTGACCAGGTTCTCGGCAGGAAAGAGAGGCGCAATTGTGTGCTCGAATTCATCTTGTTGATCCTTTGCGCTAGCAATGAAGCCTTTGTCCTTGCGTACGCGCAGTAATTTGTTGACCAGCGCATCAGGGGGCGTCTTCAACCGCGATGCCCTCGCGAAGGGCACGAGTCGTAATACCACATTGGCTCCTCCTTCTGCCAGATATTCCAGCACAATGGGTATGGTCCGATCCTTCAAAGCCAGATCATACTCTTTCTTGATCAAATAGTCGTTCTTTTCAATGTCGTTGACGACGACCACCGCGGTGATCATGGTTGGCGGGGTATTGAGGAGAGGTAGACCTCGAGATGTGTTTTCCTGCTCCTGAACATTGCTGGTCGTGACAGTGTCTCGGTGTGGGAGACACGTCAGATGAGATTGTGAATTGTAAGGAACACAGCTGACGGACCGGGCCGGGTAGAAAGTGAAATGCGTTGCAGAGAGGAGTGTGTGAGATGGATCGTGTGATGAAAATACTGAAAGTGGGATGAAGTTATGCCTACCGTTTGACTTTTGCGGGCGGAAAAGAGTCAATTTGGCCGACGTGGTAGGTCAATGACGATGCTTTACTTAGCAAACATCTTCATAGAACCCCCACGCTTCTCATCTGCATCGTAGGAAGACCCAGCAAAGAGCCTCTCAGCCTGTGGTACGGAGGAGTACTTTGGTCTCACACTGTGGTTCCGCGGGCAGACCAAGGGAACGATTGACGGAGAGAGAACGGCCGGTTCCTGCCGAGCTGGACTTGTGACTGGACGGCCTCGCCATCGTCGGACGTAGCACTGGTAGTGTTCCACTCTTTGTGTTTGATGGATCATTCCTCAGGAAAGACTCGAGCTCCATATGCTGGAGATGCATGTGGTTTTCACTGTCCAGCTTGACCGCTGTCGAGCTTAGTCAGGCTAGTCACTCCTCCTCTGGTGCCTGGGACGTGACTCGACCGTGGCGTGTTGCGGTCACGGTGCAGCTGCCATGATCTGCAGGACGGAAGAATACAGGTCTGGCGCGTTTCGCAATAGGGCAATTCAGGCAGATACGACTGCTGACAAGAGATAGAGCAGCATTCTGGGTGGGTGGCCTTTTTTTCGTGGGACACGCCACTTGTCGACTGATTTTTGGACGACGTCGCTCGCCTCTCACAATTGTACACCCGGACGTATTCATGCCACCCGCTTCTACCCAGCCGGAACACGAGACCACCTGCATTCTGTGCATCAGTGGCGCCTGTCGACATTTCTCCCGCATGTTCTGTTATCGAGCTTTGGCCTCTATCGCCCCTCACCGGCTACGAATCGTCGACTCTTGTTTGCGGCCGTCAATCAAAGTTACATGGTAAGCGCCTTGGCTGCTTGGCATACAGGCTTGTCTCCTGCCAGAAGCACTCTTCGCTTCCGCCGACGACTCGACGATCTCATAGCTTGGCCCGCTATGCTTTCTGGGTCCCTGGCAACTTTTGCGAGTATCCTGGTTGTCAATCATACCTCGTCGCTCTCCCCGTCGAAGCCGTCGAAGCCTCGGGAGAAGCCATGCTCGAATCATGCTCGCCTGCCTGCCTATTCAAGCAATTTCCCTCTCATTCGGTGGCAGCTGTGGCGGCGAAGCCGTGAAGATTCTTGTCGAATCGGTTCGAGAAGGTCCTCCTGCAATATCACGGTAGATCAAAGGATCTGGCCGAGAGATATGGTAACATTTCAGGCCGAAATGGCGGGTAGGTCCAGTTCTTATAAGTACCCTGTCCATCTCTCACTACCTTGATGGCCACCTCCCGCCAATACTGATTACCTGATTGTTGAAACTATGAAGTTCACTCAGGTCTCCGCGGCTGCCGCGCTTCTCGCTACCACGGTTTCGGCCGCTGGTCCCGCGCCCTATGCTCCTGTCGCTCGCCGTCAGGACGACGGTGCTCGTGGTCGTCTCGTTGACTCAAGACGCCTGCAGGCCACCATCAAGCAGAACCAACTGCTGAGACGTTCGCAAGAGCTCCAGCGCATTGCCTATGCATCCCCCGAGCGGAATCGAGTATTCGGTAGCATCGGCCACAATGCCACTACCAAGTACATCTTCGACACCATCGCCGAGCTCGACAAGTACTACACCGTCGAGTACCAATACTTTGTCGAGACCTATTCTGGAGGTAGCGCTACCCTCTCCGTGAACAACGGCAGCCAGCCGGCCTCCCTCTTCACCTACTCCCCCAACGGCGCCGTCGTCGCCCCTCTCATCCCCGTCGCCAACCTCGGCTGCAACGCCACCGACTTCCCTGCAGAGGTAGCCGGCAACGTTGCTCTGATCTCACGTGGCTCCTGCGAGTTCGGTCTCAAGTCCGCCCTCGCTGGCTCCGCCGGCGCCTCCGGTGTCGTCATCTACAACAACATCAACGGCACCCTGTCGGGCACTCTCGGCTCCGTCTCCCGCCCCGAAGGCGTCTACCCTCCCACCGCCGGCGTCTCCCTCCAAACCGGCCAAACCCTCCTCACCCTCGCCCAACAAGGCGCCCTCGCCGACCTCAACGTCAACGCCATCATCGAAAACCGCACCACCCAAAACGTCATCGCCCAAACCAAAGGCGGCGACCAAAACAACGTCCTCGTCATCGGCGGGCACTCCGACTCCGTCGCCGCCGGGCCCGGCATCAACGACGACGGCTCCGGCACGGTCGGCATCCTGGAAACCGCCGTCCAGCTCGCCAAATACAAAGTCAACAACGCAGTCCGCATCATCTGGTGGTCGGCGGAAGAATTCGGCCTGTTGGGCTCAGAATACTACGTGCGCACTCTCCCCCAGGAAGAGCGCGAGAAGATCCGCCTCTACCTCAACTTCGACATGATCGCTTCTCCCAACTACTTCTACGGCATCTACGACGGCGACGGATCCAGCTTCAATCTCACCGGTCCCGCCGGCTCGGCCGAAGCAGAGAAGACATTCGAGGACTACTTCCGCAGCAAGAAGCTCCCATTCCAGGGCACGGAATTCTCGGGTCGCTCGGACTATGGCCCCTTCCTCGACGTCGGTATCCCTGCTGGTGGACTCTTCACTGGCGCAGAGCAGATCAAGACTCCTGAAGAGGCGGTGTTGTACGGTGGGCAGGCGGGCGTGGCGTATGACCCCAACTATCACTTGGTCGGGGATACGGTGGATAATTTGAATTTGGAGGCTTTCTTGGTCAATACGAGGGCGATTGCGGATGCCGTGGCAAAGTATGCTGTGAGCTTTGATAGTTTGCCGCCTGCGGGCAATAGGATGCAGCCGTTGAGGAAGAGAAGCGGGAATGAGAAGAGGAGTGGGTGTAATCATGAGCATGCTGAGCCGGTGGCTATCTAGGAGATGGAGGGGATGGGAGGGGAGGTGTAAAATTTAGTTAGAACAAAATGAGAGATGTTTGAGTACTACTACAGTGTTGCCATGTGTGAGAGTGTTTTTCCCGTCCTGATGAGGCTGTGGGTATGTGGAGGTGTTGATCTTGGAGTGAGACTGCGTAGGAAAGGCAGTGAAGTGGAGCAGAGCCTATTAATTAAACATTACTTATATTCTGATTCTACCTGCTACTTGTCTCTCAATCACACCGCACTGCTATACTCTACATTCTACTGCTCCAAAATCTCGACTTAAAAACTCCCACCATGCACCCTAAGAACATTCCTGTTCACACTCTCGCTTGAAGTACTGCCCGACTATTATCCAGTTGGTTAGACTGTAGTAGTAGTCGATGTAGTGGTCGAAGTTGTCGAGGTGGTGGTGGTGAAAGTGGTTGTTGTCGGTGTGGCCGTGGTGGTTGTAGTAGAGTCGGTGGTGGTAGTAGTAGTGGTAGGAGTAGGAGTGGTAGTGGTAGTAGTGGTCGTGGTAGTATCAGAGGTGGTAGTCGTTGTGGTAGTCGTGGAGGTTGTGGTAGTAGTGTCGGAAGTAGTGGTGGTAGTAGTGGTCGTTGGGGTGGTTGTCGTGGTAGTCTCACTAGTGGTGGTGGAGGTGGTAGTTGTAGGAGTCTCAGTAGTAGTGGTGGTAGTCGTTGTAGTTGGGGTCTCAGTCGTGGTAGTGGTGGTAGTGGTGGTCGTAGTAGGAGTTTCGGTGGTAGTTGTGGTGGTAGAGGAAGTGGTGGTAGTAGTGGTAGTAGAAGTGGTGGTAGAGGTAGTGGTGGTCTCGTCGGTAGTGGAGGATGAAGATCTATCAATGGTATCATACTCTCCGGCGGAAGCGAGACAGAGACATCCCCTCATAGCAGGCTTGATAGCAAGGCCAGGCACAGGGGAGGTGGTACGGGGACTGTGCCAATGTGTCAGTGTGTGTCAGGGTTGAAAAGTAGTTGGAACTTACATGGCAGTGAGGAACAGGCAAAGAGCCTTTGGCTGCTTGAACTGGGCCCGGATCTTGGGAAGCTGAGCCTGGTTGCAAGTAAGGGCCTTGGGATCGGTCGCCGGCAGACTGGTCGGGTTGGATGGTGGGATCGCCTGTCCATTGTTCTGGAGGATACACTTGCAAGCATTTCTCAAAGTCTTTGCATCCATGTTGTTGAGGATCGTGCGGGTCCTGTCGGGCTCGGCCACGAACCACTTGCAGACTGAGATAGGGTTGGAGACTGCATTCCTGACCTTCTTGATATCGGCCTGTCTGCGTTGGCATGCTGCGGTGGGAGCAGCGGCGGCAGAGCCAAGCAGAAGCAGGGCCGAGAAGACAGTGTTGAACAACATCTTTACGAGTGTAGATTGATCTTTTGATTGAGATTGAGATCGAGTTGTCGGCTGCTCTGGAGTAGTAGACCGAGATTGACTTGAGAGTGGATGGATATACTTCTCGTGGCATGACAGGAAGTATATATAACATGAAATGCGACTTACCAAATCCTCATGAAGATCTTCGATCAGAGATCTCTAGCTTGACATCACTCGATCGATGGTAGTGACTTGTGAATCCCCAGCCGCCTCAGAGCATACAGTGTATGTCCATGACGGTGTATGTCTGAGGGCGACATTGTAAGTGCGCTTACCACGACCAGATCAGGTTGTCCATGTACGCATTGGTCGAGGATCAGCAGTTAAAAGTGTGTAGAATAGCCTCGTGTATGGCTAATGATGGAGATCTGCTTAGGGACGTTATGAGAACGTCAAATTACTGCACGTTGCTTTGCACTGTCGTTCATCGTTTATGATGGCATGGCGAGTTTCCGAGAATCGAGCAAGCGAATGTCGTTGTGGCTTTATTGTTTCATGATAATCGGAGGTCCTTTTGAGCAATCAAGAAACGTTGCAAGGCAAGGAACCGTTTGGCATGACGTGGAAAGCAAAACGACCAATGCCAAGAATGTCACAACTCTATGCCCTGTCCATCGGTATACCCAGGACCCGGCTGTAGTTCAATGACTCGAGAGAGACTAGCAGGTCTTGCACCTGAAGAGCTATTGCATTCATACTCTCGGGCTCGGGACGACCAGCTCGGGAAAACTAGACCCTTTGGAACCTTGTCTCCCCTGAAGCAGACAGGTCTCCCAATTGCCACCTATCAGCAGTTACCCACCACGAATCTCGCTATCTTCACCGAGGTTCCACCCAGCCAATCTTGCCAATAGACTCTGGTCATACTGTGGCTGCTTGTCGTCCCCCATCAAGCCAAGATAATGCGTAATATCTCTGCCATCGGTTTCTCTCAAGTCAAAACCATTTCCCAAAAAGGCAAATTCGTTGCCATGATCGTACTTGATCTCAAAGTCTTCCCATCTTACGTCTTTCAATAGCTCGAAAAAGTGCACCCTACTACCAGGGTATATAGCCGCTTGTCCGTCTTTTCGGCCCTGCTTGAACCATGATCGGCACGGAGAGGTCCAAGCCGTGCGGCGGAGGAAAAGGTCAGCGTGCTGTCGAAAGGCTCGAGCGGCATTGAGCTTGGGTGAGATGGATCGGATATGTTCGACTTGGCATTTGTGGAGAGCTTTGAAGATGTACTGCGTCCAGCGCTCGATGAGGGGCAGGAAGGAACCGTGCCCGAGGGGACCTGAAACTGGAGCGTTAGACGTTGAAAAATCTTGGATGATCGTTAACGGTACGCACCGTAGGGTCCGCAGAACGAAAAGTGGTTGGGAAAGTCGGGGATGGCGACGCTGAGGTACGACGTCACATTATCTTTACCCGACCAGACGTCGCGCAAGTCGTGGCCATGAGCGATGAAGGGGAAACGGGGAAGCCATGAGGTATCAAAACCGGTTGCACAGATGATGACATCTACGTCGTGGGCGTTACCCTCGCCGTCGACGAAGCCTGATGATGTGATGCGGCTGATATCGGTGGTAAAGACGGTCGTATTGGGTGCGGTGAGTGCTTCAAGGTAGCCGGGTGCAGGAGTTGGGCGACGACAACCGGGGTTAAAGTCCTTTGGTATGATAGCTGAGCATAAGCGAGCATCCTTGTTCAGCTTTCGTTCCATCTGATCTCGTGAGAAGGTCTTAGCTTGTTCAGATTCTGGAGATCCTTTGATGATGAACTTGAATCGCTGATTGAGCTCATTCTCGATCATTTTGCGGTATTCAAGGTATTTGTCGGGTTTGTTGCGGAGATAGTCCAACTGCTCTTCGCTGTCTGCACACCGATCAGCAGCAGTCCTGATTGATCGACAGGACCGTGTACGTACACTTGAAATTTGCACCATCTCGTCCTGCCCATGTTTGAGCAAAACCAGCCGTGATCCAGATAGGACTTCGGATCCAATGGTATAGATGCTTGACCTTGGGCCGGATTGCAGCTACAATCTGTACGCCGCTACTACCAGCCCCAATGACTGCTACTTTCTTGCCCGCCAAATCATAGCCTTCATCATAGGCGGCAGAATGCATCAGCTTGCCTTTAAAATCGTGGAGTCCAACAATGTCTGGCCATTTCCAGTTGTTGAGCACTCCTCCAGCATTGACGAAGAAGTGTGCATGGTCATCAAAGGTCTTGCCAGAAACGAGATTCTTGACCTGGAATCGCCAGACACCAGCCTCGTCGTCCCATTCGGCTCGTTCGATCTGATGCTTGAGCTTGATATACCTATCGTTGAAGCTGTTTTCTCGCTCAATGTCTTTGAGATATTGCCATATCTCCGGGGCATACGAGTAGTAGTGGCTCCAAAGCTTGGTCTTCCAGGTGAATTGATAATTGACTGATGGGATATCGCAGGCAGCTCCAGGGTATCTATTTTCCAGCCAAGTCCCTCCAACGTCATGGTTCTTCTCATATACAGTGATATCGACATCCGAGAGCTGATCATCTGCCTGCTTTAGGAAGTTTAACGTCGATGCTCCGGCGCCCATCAGGATGACCCGTAGGTGCTTCCTAGAGCCCATGGGCTGCTCCAGTATTGAGTAGCCATGAGTGTCGGCCTTCGGAATCGGGTCGTCGGTCCATGAGGCTGGGACGCCGTCTTGTGCTCGGTCATTTTCTGGTGCCGAAGCACCGCCTCCGCTACCTTCCTGATGCATGACCATCGCGACGGATGCTATTCAGCCCAGACAACGAACTATCTTTGATGAGAGCAGACTGGAAAGAAAGGATGTTGTCACTCCTACCTTATGCACCATGTAGATCACGACGTGTTCACAGCGCTTGACCTCGAGATCGTGTGGTCTCTCCAGTGCAGAGCAAGTGCGGGGATCACGATCCTCCCTCGGATGGTGGGATGGTTCCGCAGCTGGTGGCTTGACACATGTGGCGCAGTCCATGCCCATCTGTGAAGGAGCTGCGCGACTGGCGAGGTGACAGTATGGCGATGTCGTTCATCTGTCACCGCAGCATTCGCCTGCGAGGCCATTGTCGATCCCTTTCGAATTGTCCAGTAGCCATGTGCGGCGCGTTATATCATCGTCACCAGTCCTTAGTCTGAATGTCAGACGGCAAGCAGAGAGCCGACGCAGTGGTCGCTGACAGCTCGAGCAGCTGGAAAGGCAGAGCGACAGCGTCGTCTCATAGCCTGCGCCGATACAGCAGAATGAATAAAGAAAGTCACAAGGCGTAGTGCGAGATATGCCTGCCGCGACATGTCCTCTACGAACCAAGCTTGGTTCGTTTCAGAAGGGTATTGACAGGTACTCAAAGTGTGGGTCGTTGGTTGACAGCCAAAGGCACGTGCAGTCATTCCATTCTCGCCGTGCTGGCTTCGTGATACCTTGTTATGAGCTCTCGTTGGACGTCATTAAAATCGCAGAGATCGAAGAGTGAAGGACTGCAAGTGCGGGCTGGGAATGATCGAGTGCGGCGGGCTTTGACTGACGGCAGAGGCATGACCCAAGGGACTAGAGACTAGCCACAGGAAGAACCACACCTGTGCCTCCACCAACTCCTCCATCTGCCTAATTTGCGCGACCACGCACCTGTCAGCCAACCTCTTCCAACCAATATCTCAGGACTGATCTGAAGGCGCGGATCTCAGTTGGCCTCATCCTTGAACTCGCGGCAGGTCCGGTCCACCGTCCGCTTGTCACCGCCGCTATTCAGCTCCGCCACGCATCCGCCCTTCATCGGCTGCGGGCTGACAGCTTCCGATCTACTGGCTGGCCAGTCGCATGGACCGGTGAATGCGACAGACACACTACACATCCGGGGCGACTATCGCTATCCAATACTTTGATGAGCAAAGAGCACGATTGCTCCTCCGCCCCGCAAGAGCTTGGGAGCCGCAAGTCAGATGCGCCGAGTTGGGTCTGAGACCGCAGACACAAGAGGAGACATTGTAAAATACTTTGAGCTGATGGGAAGCTGAGAACGCATTCGTCGGTACTTGCCACCATGGCGTACCAGCACCATGGGTACTATGGTGACCAGCAGCAACAGCAGCAACCACAGCAGGGTCAGTACCAGCATACCCAGTATCAGCAGTCGCAAGACGAGTATGTCGCGAATGGATACAATCAGGGTGGCCAATATCAGCCTGGCCAGCAATGGACAAACGGGGCTAGCTATGGATCGTACACTGGCCAGAATGGAGTCCTTCAATCACCCACTGCTCCTCACCACGCTGTTCAATCTCCCACCACACCTTATTCGGGGTATTATCAGACGGAGCAGTACCAGCAGCAGCAGACCTACAATCCACAGGCCTATGCACAATCTTCACAGTATAATCCACAAGCCTATGCAAACGTGAACCCACCATACACTCCGACACACTCTGGCTATAACCCTGCGGCATACTCTGGGAATTATGCGCAATCTCAGGCAAGCCCGAACCAGAACAATTACTACCAGCAGCAGACATACAACCCGAGCGACTATGCCGCTTCGCATTATGGCGGCTCTCCTCAACCACCTTATAGTAATTCTCCACAGCAACCTCAAGATCAGTTCCAATCATCACACGATCACAGTGAACTGCACCTGAGTCCTCGATATGACACGCAGTCGTCAATACCACCTCCCGTGCCTCCTCGTCCGGCTTCAGGAGCTCCACAAACGTACTCAACATACTCGACGTATTCGCAGCCGCCTCCCCAAATGGCTTCGACATATACTACTTCCTCGAATCCACCCTATCCGGATTACAGTACCACATCCACTGCAATGCCAGGATATGACAGTCTTGACTCTGGTTTCTCATCGACAGCAATAAGCCGCACTGACGACTTGCATGTACCATCGCCCCCAGCATATTCCCCTTTCAACGACGAAACTTTCTTGGACACTCCGCAGCGCCGTCCGAGTGTGTCACCACTTCCGACCCCAGAAACTGCTGCTTCGGCAGCTCCCCCACCTCCTCCTGCGCACGGGTCGCAAAGGAACAGTCCTGCTGTGAGACATCCACAGTCAAGACCTCTGCCAGGTCCACCGGAACCTGACATTGGTCCCGACTACTACAGGCCGCCAGCGAGAACCTTGACTGATGACTACGACTACAATATGAGACAACAAGACGAATTATTCGATGAGGTTGAGAACGCCATCATGAATGCTGGTAGTCCCGCCGCCTTTCAAGCTAGCAGTCCTGTACCACCACGTCATAGCCCTTCTGCATCGCATTCGCCGCGACCTTTGTTTGGATCTCATAGGCGAAGAGAGGAAGCGGCCACAAATGGTCGCTCCGGACAAAATGCCGACAGTGATGAGGAAGCCCTCGCAGGTCTAGAAATGATGCGTCTCGATTCCGAGAGAGCTGCTCAAGAAGAGAAGCGCCGACAGTCTGGGACAGGTGGTCTACTGGGAGCAGCCGCTCCAACTGACCAGGACTACGACAGCGACAACTATGCGAATGTCGACATGGGCTTGTATGGTGGAGGCTATCACGGATCAATGTCGTACGGCGGTGATCCTGAGACTCTTGCTGGTGCTGGATCGATACGGAGCAACCCTGCGTCTACAGCGGGTTCAGTCAGAAGACCGACTGTGCATGGTCGAGAACTATCCTACGACTCTGGCGCCGAAGCACCACCTTTCGCACCATTCCAGTCTGTTGCAAGAGTGGATTCTGGAGGTACAGGCGGCTTAGTCGATCCTAGTCGAGACGCTCACCGAGGCAGCGTGGACGACGGGGACGCTTATTCCTTCACGGAAGACACTTTCGAATCAAGCGAGCCTCCTGACATGTTCTTCATGCCAGATGTTTCTTCAATGTACCGACCATTGCCGCCGCCACCGTCATCCTCGGCCGATTCTGTTCGCGGTGTAGAGACTCCAGCGACCTCAGCATCAATGACACCGTATCCGCTCAGCCCCAGCGCCTCTATGCGCTCCGCAAGCCAGACAGATGTAGCGGTCCCGCGCTTCATCTCGCTACGAGAACATACGTCAACTCCCCCAGTAGGCCATCCTACGCGTTCGAAGACTGATGCAGACTCGCGGAAGATTGCCCTAAGGACATCCGTCGAGTATCGCAATTCTGTCATGCTAAATTTGCCAGCCACACCGGCAGCGAACACGGTCGCTCTCGATCTGCCTAGTTTGCCGTCGAAGCGGTTCAACGTGTCAAAACTTGGAGCATCTGATTTCAAGAAGTGTGAAGAACCATGGGCATTGAGCGCAATCAATCAATGGCTGCGAACCATTGCCAATCCGGATCAAGTAACCGAATTGAAGGAGTCCATGATTCGGGAAGCGCTGGTCTCCCTCTTTACCAACAAGGTACCGACGATGAACATCACCGACGCCGAGGTTTTGACTGCCCGGGTGATTCAAGATATGTACGAGGCCGGTACGCTCAGAAAGACTGAGGAGTGGGTCAGGCTTGCTCCTGGGCCGATGAGTGGCGTCATATTTCAGCTCAGTCAGGGCGGCTGCTATTCGCCAACGTTGCACAACCATGTCATTCCAGGCAGATGCTATTCCAAATTCTGTCAACGAACCTTGAAAAAGCTGAATCTGCAGGGGGCACAGGCTCGGACTGGTGAAGATTGGGCAACCTTCTACAAGCTCAAGAAGGAGGATATCGAAGGCAAAGACAAAAAAGAAATCGAAAGGCAGAACATTTTGCACGAGGTGGTCCAGACGGAAGAACAGTTC
Source organism: Elsinoe arachidis (assembly GCA_013372555.1). Taxonomy (NCBI): domain Eukaryota; kingdom Fungi; phylum Ascomycota; class Dothideomycetes; order Myriangiales; family Elsinoaceae; genus Elsinoe; species Elsinoe arachidis. The sequence continues at coordinate 313,799 of JAAPAX010000006.1, read as the reverse complement.
ATGAGTCAGATTCATGTCCTGCAGCAGGTGTATCGAGACACGATCGCAAAGGCAGACCCACCAGTTCTGGACCCGAAGAGGCTGAATGCGTTCATCAGAGATGTCTTTGGCAAGATAGATCCCGTTCGAAAAGCTAATGAAGACCACCTGCTGGCTCAATTGAAGTACCGACAAGAAGAGCAAGGCCCATGGATTACTGGATTCAGCGATATCTTCCGACAATGGATCCGGAAGGCCAAGCACGCCTACATCGAGTACGCCGCGGCTTTCCCTGCAGCTGCGCTAATGGTACGGCAAGAATCGGAGCGAAGCGTACGATTCAGGACCTTCTTGGATGAAGCTCGAGCAAACAAGGCTTCTAACAGATTGGGTCTTGATACTTATCTGAAGGCTCCTATCACAAGACTTCAGAGGTATTCGCTCCTGCTCATGACTGTTCACAAGAACATGAAGGACGAGTCGGACGAAAAGACAAACCTGCAAGTAGCCATTGATGAAGTCAAGGAGGTCACAAAGGAGTGTGATGCTCGGGTCGCGGAGATGCAAAAAAAGGTCGATCTTGCTGACTGGAATCAAAAGCTGGTTCTGAGGCCTGGAATGCAACAGGAAGTCGAACTCAACCTCAACCACTTGGGTAGACGGCTCATCCATCAGGGATCACTACAACGGATGGGCTCCTCGAGGTTCAATTGGGTCGACTGTCAAGTATTACTATTCGATCATTACTTGATTCTCGCGAAAGCAATCTCGGTCATCCAGAGGGGTACGGGAGCGAAGATTGAGAAATACGACGTCTCTCGCTTTGTGAGTTGAAAGAGACAAATGCTTACACAATGCGTGTGCTAACACGATCCAGCCGATCCCCATGGACTTGCTTGTGCTCGAGAGTATCAATGATGACGCTGTACGACAGTCGCATTACACCCGCGGCTTGACCACCGTATCAAATGTGTCCGGGAGACCAGGTCTCGATGCCGCTCGAGCTCGTTCTGGGACAACGACATCTCCGACAACAACCTTTGATCGCACCTTGACCTCCAACTCCATGTCATCCTTGAATTCTGTAGCATCTGCGCCGCCAATGTCGACCACGACCGAGGCGGGCAAGGAGTCCGAAAGAATTCTCTATCCATTCCGGATCAAGCATCTTGGCCGCGAGACATACACTCTGTTCGCCCAATCTGCTCAGCAGAGGGCCGATTGGGGCGTCAAGATCATCGAAGCCAAAGCACAGCACGCAAAGTCCTTATACCGCCAGAACGCTGAGCCTTTCCACCTCCGCGTGATAGCGGATACTGCCTTCAACTACGAAGCGGCTGCATACATGCCCGGTGGAAAGCCTCTCGTCATCGAAGACACTCCGATGGACAGGGCAATCAAGGAAGTCGAGGCTCGGTACAAAGACACTGCACGACCCGGGCCCATCTGTCGTGCAAAGGTCAACTGCGCTTGTGCGTTCTCCACTGCTTACCCTGGCAAGCACATGATCGCTGTCGGCACCGACTATGGCGTCTACATCTCCGAGATCGACAGCCCTCGTGGCTGGAGTCGCGCGATCACCATGTCCAAAGTGACCCAAATCGCTGTACTCGAAGAATTCAACGTCTTCCTCCTCATCTCCGCCGGCTCTCTCATCGCCTACCACCTCGAAGTCGTCACCTCACCCTCCACCAACAACACCACCGACGGCTCCGCCCGACGGGCTCCCCAAAAGCTCTCCGGCACGCGTGACGTCGGCTTCTTCGCAGTCGGCCGCATGAAAGACCGCCTCCTTGTCTTCTACAAGAAACGCGACGGCCTCTCCTCGACCTTCAAAGTCCTCGAGCCCGTCTTCCAAAAATCCACCGAGAAGAAACGCACCATGTTCAAGCGCGGGCAGACCGAGTTCTTCCGCGACTACGACGAATTCTACATCCCAGCCGAATGCAGCGGCATGAACCTCTTCAGCAACTCCCTGTCCGTCTCAACGTCACGCGGCTTCGAGGTCCTCACGCTGGACAAGAAACAGACCTTCTCCGTCCCCGACCTCAAAGCGCCGGAAGTAGCCAACATCGCCACGCATATCGAGGGGCAGAATACACTCGGCATGCTCCGTCTCAGCGAGCAGGAGTTCCTGCTTTGTTACGAGAAATGCGCGGTTTACGTGAACAAGCACGGCGATGTGAGTCGCAGCGTCATCATGAATTTCGTCGGCAAGGCGAGGTCGGCGGCGCTGTATGGACCTTATTTGCTGTTGTTTGATATGGATTTCGTCGAGGTGAGGAATGCCCAGAATGGGAGGTTGAAGCAGATCATTGCGGGCAGGGATGTGAGGTGTTTGGATGATGGGGGTGGGGGGAGTTTGAGTGGTGGTGGGGCGATTAGTGCGGGGAAGGAAGAGGGGGCGTTGGGAGTTGCGGCGAGGACCGTCAAGGTTGCGATGTGTCATCCGCAGAGTGAGAGGACGCAGGTGGTGGTGGAGTTGGTGTTGAATGAGGGGCTGAAGGAGTAGGAGGGGAAACGGGATAGGGGAGGGGAGAGGAATGGGTGTACTTGATTTGTGATACCATGGTGTTGTTCTGGAAAGGGACGCGAGGCGTTAGGCGTCAGATGGGAAAGGAGGATCGCATCGCTCGGTTGGGTATCTATGTAGGAGATGTGAATGTACAGTGGTCATCTTTTGTCCCGATATGTCATGGTAGTCGTAGATCAGGCATTAGGCTTGAGGTCGTTCTCGCCTCATTCACTGACCCAACAGCACATCCTGTTGCTGTGGCCCTATCTGCAAGTACTTCACGAGTCCTGGCCCGTTCAGCGCAACGAACATGCCGAGGATGAAGCAGGTCAAAGCCACCAGCAACACGTGCTCGAGCGGCACTCCCTTGGTGACCTTATACGAGCCAGGCTTGGGCGCGAAAGGCCCGACCATCTTCTTAAGCGGCACAACATCCTTCTCCACCTGCAGCGCCGCCTGCCCTCGCTTCATACCCGGCAGCCCATCCATACTATATGAATTCTTCAACGCCCAATACCTGCTCACTGTCAGCGTTAGCCCAGCACTACCATCTCACCACTCACCTATCCATACTCTCCTTCTCATTCCCCTCCCCATACTTCCTCGCTTTCTCCGCAAAGAAATTATTCAAAATAGGCCGATACTCCTTGAAATCATAATACGGCACCGAAAACCCACACGAAGTCCCCACCTGATGCACATCGACCTTGATAAAACTCCTCGTACCCGGAATCAGGTCAATTCCCGGATGCGCCTCCACGAAAGCCTCATACTCGGGCGTCCCATTCTCCAGCACCTTCCCATGGCCCCAGAGGCGGAGTATCTTGGGCGGACCAATGAACGCATTGAAGAGTATCACGATACGTCCGTTGCCTGGCTCGTGGAGATGGGAGATGGTTTCGTTGCCGGAGCCGGTCAGGTCTTGGTACCAGAATGTGCGTGGGTCGTCGACGCCGAAGTATTTCCCGCCTTTGGGGGAGACGTTCACGTGGCCGGCGCCCGAGAGGGGGGCGGTGGCGACCCAGAACATGTGCTGCTCGAGGACCCATTGAATGAGGGTCGACGAGAGGGTTTCGAAGAAGGCGCCCATGGTTGGTGATGGGGGAGGGGTGGTGTGGTTTCGAGGAGGTGGGACTGGTGTGAGGCGGGGATGAGTGGGATGACTGGGGAGGGGGTGGAGGGATTTAAGGTTTGGGGGCATGTGCAAGTGATTGGTTGAATGAGAAGACGCTTGGCCAGTTTGGGGAGGACTTGGTATTTCGTCGCTGGGTTGATTTCATCCCGCGCCTTCCTAGGGTATAAGACAAATGCAGTACAATCGACTTCTCAATCTTGCATTTCGAGACGGGATATCACGCGGTTTCCAGCCTTGTATCGTCGTCATGCAGTGACAGGAATGTTCGCCGCGACCCGACGACTGTGCACGCGGTCAGAGCAGCGCACCAGCATCTACGAGTTGCCTGGATTGTGGCCAGACCCGTCTCGTCGTCGTCGTCATGATTATTGTTGACGCATAGATCCTGGCGACTGGAAGACGATTATGATTATGTATCACGGGACCACGGTGCTTAAAGCTCAGAAGGTTGATCACTCATACGCACGTTACGTGCAGGACGTCGTTACTAACGACGCCGCAGACGGACCCTTTCTCAACCAGCTCAGTGGATCAGAATAGGGCAAAACTGCTATTTCGGCGGAATTCCCTGCCAAGCCCGACACTCTCCTGCTATGATTACTGAGACGAGCCAATAGCAGGATTGTTGTGCTCCTATCTCTTCTAATGCTCCTGGACGTCCGTCATCGATCTGCGGGAGTAATCAAGTGCTTCTATGCACAAGATGCGCATCAGATCCGAGACCAACCGATCTGGCAGTATGCCAGGCCCTGCCATGCGCGTGCAGAGAATATGGCCCGACCACCGATATCACCTTAGTAAGGCGGGAATGTAGGTGTCATTGTTCCGACAAACGCAAAGCCATTCGAATAGACGTTTTGCTCTACTGATACGCAATATATATAGCATACTGCTGCGTTTCCCGGTATCACTACATTTCTCACCCTGATCAACTTTCACGTCTCGTCTTTGGTACTTCACGACCGTGTTCATATTCTCCTCTCTACTCTGATATACTCACATTTCTACTTCTCAATTGCTTCAGACAGAGCCACTGCGTAAGGTGAACAATTCCAGATCTGATCGGACCTCCGGCAGACAGCCACGCTCTGCCGCCCGGCCATGTCACACTACTCTTCAGAGACGAGCACGGCACAAGTAGTTTACGACTCAGCATCCGAGAAAGGTCACTCGAGCTCGCATGATTGGCCTATCGCTGAACAGGTCCGGGAACTACAAAGCCGCAATGGAGACATCGGTGACAAGAAGCTGGGCGTCACCTGGTCGAATCTTACTGTCAGAGGTGTGAGCAACGATGCCGTCTTCAACGAAAACGTTTTGTCCCAGTTCAACCCTTTTGGTAAGAGCAAGAAGAACGTCCCGTTGAAGACCATCATACAAAACTCATCCGGATGCGTAAAACCAGGAGGTAAGAATGACGGATGCCGCGCAGACAGGATTCTTTGCTGATGTGCTCTCGCAGAGATGCTGCTCGTCCTGGGCAATCCTGGCGCAGGATGTACGACGCTACTGAATATGCTATCCAACCGCCGTCTTGGGTACGCAGAAATAGACGGGGATGTTCATTTCGGCTCCATGACAAGCGACGAAGCGAAGCAGTACCGCGGACAAATTGTGCTGGTACGTCATGTCAAACATACATGCATGAAAGGTCACTCATATTGATACAGAACGCCGAGGAAGAAGTTTTCTTTCCGTCGCTTTCGGTTGGTCACACTCTCGACTTTGCCACCCGCCTGAAAGTCCCAGCAAGACTACCACCAGGTATCAAGTCGGCTGAAGATTACGCCCACATGTACAAAGAGTTCCTTCTCAAATCGTTGAAGATTGAACACACCCAGGACACCAAAGTAGGTGATGCTTTCATCCGTGGTGTTTCTGGAGGCGAAAGAAAACGCGTTTCCATTCTGGAATGTCTCGCCACTCGTGGGAGTATCTTCTGTTGGGACAACTCAACTCGTGGTTTGGACGCGAGTAACGCATTGGACTGGGCCAAAGCTATGCGCGTCATGACTGATGCGTACGGTCTCACCACTATCGCGACGTTGTATCAGGCTGGTAACGATATATTTGAACAGTTTGACAAGGTCTTGATACTCGACCAAGGCAAACAGATCTTTTACGGTGCTCGTCAGGATGCTGTCCCCTTTATGGAGAGTCTCGGATTCTTCTGTGACCCGGCTGCCAACAAATCCGATTTTCTCACCAGCGTGACGGTACCTAGCGCCCGAGCGATCTCTGAAGGATATGAGGAAAGGTTTCCTCGTACCAACGACGAGATACGGACTGTGTATGAACAATCGCAAATCCACAAGACAATGTTGACCGAGCTCGACTATCCTCAATCCGACGAGGCTATTCGACGCACAGCGTCATTCCGAGAGAGCGAGGCTGCCGAGAAACATGGCTTCCTCCCAAAGAACCCTACTGTAACGGTCAGCTTCCCATCACAAGTGAGATCGGCCATCACTAGGCAATTTCAAATCGTATGGGGCGACAAGGCTACGCTGATAGTCAAGCAAGTGACGACGCTGATACAAGCTCTCGTGGCCGGATCTCTCTTCTACCAGGCTCCCGATCACTCTGGCGGTCTGTTCTTGAAAGGTGGAACCCTGTTCTTTGTGCTGCTTTATCCTGCGTACATGGCGATGTCGGAAGTCACCGACTCTTTCACTGGCCGTCCGGTGCTAGCAAAACACCGATCGTTCGCTATGCACTATCCTGCTGCGTGGGTCTTTGCACAAATCATAGCCGACATACCCGCTGCGCTCATTCAATGGACTCAATTTGGCATCGTCATCTATTTCATGGTAGGATTGAAGGCCTCAGCCGACACTTTCTTCACCTTCTGGTTCATAGCTCTCTCCTCGGCATTTGCAATGACAGCTTTTTATCGCATGGTCGGAGCTGCGTTTCCCACCTTCGACGCCGCCACCAAAGCTTCTGGATTGACCACGTCGGCATTTTTTACTTACATGGGATATATGATCGCGAAACCTGATATCAAAGACTGGTTCGTCTGGATCTTCTGGATCAATCCAATGTCTTATGGCTACGAAGCCCTGCTCGGGAACGAATTCGTGAATACCGAGTTCCCCTGCGTCGGTCCGAATCTCATTCCCAGCGGTCCTGGGTACGGTCCTGAATTTGGCGGTCAAGCTTGTGCGGGCATTAATGGTGCACTACCAGGCGCTGCTTCCGTCACTGGAGAGCAGTACCTCAATTCTCTATCCTTCCGATCTGGAAACATCTGGAGGAATGTTGGTATCATCTGGGCATGGTGGGCGTTCTTTGTCGCTGTCACGGTCCTCTTCACATCCAAGTGGAAGGAGATTGGAGAGGGTGGACGCGGCTTGCTTATTCCCATTGAGAAGAAGCAGCGTGCTGTGAATGCTCTCACCAACGACGAGGAGTCGCAAGTACCAGAGAAGTCCATGTCTGAGAAAGACAACTCTGATTCCAGCGCAAATCTTACCAGCGACCTTATCAGGAACACATCCGTCTTCACGTGGAAAGACCTCACTTACACTGTCAAGACGTCCTCTGGTGATCGCGTCTTGCTGGACAAGGTTCAGGGCTATGTGAAGCCGGGTATGCTAGGAGCCCTGATGGGATCTTCTGGGGTGAGTTCCATTGTATTTCTTAGCGCTGCAACAATCTGACATGTCTTCTCAGGCGGGCAAGACCACATTGCTAGACGTTTTGGCGCAACGCAAGACTGACGGCACTATCTCTGGATCTATCCTAGTGGATGGTCGGCCTCTTCCGATTTCGTTCCAGCGATCTGCCGGATACGTCGAGCAGATGGATGTCCACGAGTCCCTGGCTACTGTCCGTGAGGCCCTCGAGTTCTCGGCTTTGTTACGCCAGTCTCGAGACACTCCACGAGCAGAGAAGCTACGATATGTTGACACTATCATCGAATTGTTACAGCTGCAGGACATTGAACACACTCTGATCGGATCTCCCGGGGCCGGCCTCAGCGTAGAGCAACGCAAACGCCTCACTATAGGCGTTGAGCTAGTTGCAAAGCCTAGCATACTCATCTTCCTCGACGAGCCTACTTCGGGATTAGACGGTCAAGCAGCGTACAACACCGTACAATTCTTACGTAAACTCGCCGAAGTTGGACAGGCTGTCCTTGTCACTATACACCAACCTTCTGCCCAACTCTTCTCACAATTCGATACTCTACTACTCTTGACAAAGGGGGGCAAAACTGTCTACTTTGGCGATATCGGCGACAATGCAAGCACGGTAAAGGAGTACTTCGCCAGTCACGGAGCTCAATGTCCTCCAGACGCTAATCCGGCCGAGCACATGATCGAAGTTGCGTCGGGCAGTCTGTCTCAAGGCAAGGACTGGGCAAACATCTGGCTGGAATCAAAGCAATACCAGCGACTGACACAAGAGGTTGACGAAATCGTGTCGGAAGCAGCTTCCAAGCCACCGGGCACTGTGGATGATGGCCACGCTTTCGCTGCTCCTATGTGGACGCAGGTTCAACTCGTCACGCAGCGCATGAACATATCGCTATACCGAAATACCGAGTACGTCAACAACAAAGTCATCATGCATATTCTCCTCGCACTTCTGAACGGATTCACCTTCTGGATGATCGGGGACAGTCTCGGGGATCTCAGACTTCGCCTCTTTACCGTCTTCAGCTTCATCTTTGTGGCGCCAGGAACTATCTCGCAACTACAGCCGTTGTTCATCGACCGTCGTGACATATACGAAACAAGGGAGAAGAAGAGCAAGACATACCACTGGGCACCTTTCGTCACAGGTCTCATCGTTTCGGAGATCCCGTACCTGGTCGTCTGCGCTGTTGTCTTCTACTTCTGCTGGTACTTTACTGCTGGTCTACCTGGAGCTGCTGAGTATGCCGGCAGTGTCTTCTTCCTAGTCGTGAGTCTCCCTCTCCTTCCTTCACGAGGACCCGCACTGACATGACGTAGCTGTTCTACGAATTCCTATACACTGGGATTGGACAAATGATCGCTGCATATTCTCCAAACGCAGTATTTGCATCACTCGTCAATCCGCTGTTCGTCACGACTCTGGTCTCCTTCTGCGGTGTCCTGGTGCCGTACAGCCAGATTCCGGAATTTTGGAGATACTGGTACGTCCTATTTATAATTCCCTAATGCTTCCGCATAGACTCTTACAATTGCTTACCAGGTTGTACTACCTCGATCCCTTCAATTACCTGATGAGTTCACTACTCGTCTTTACTACATGGCCCATCAAAGTCAATTGCAGGCCGAACGAACTCTCGACTTTCGATCCGCCGGCGAATCAGACATGCGGACAATACCTGGCATCATACCAGCAAGCCAGCGGTATCGGCACGAATCTTCTCAATCCCGATGCTTCCAGTGGATGTCAAGTTTGCCAGTACGGGAGCGGGGCAGATTATCTTAGGACTGTGAATGTGGCAGAGGAGTATTACGGGTGGCGTAATGCTGGGATCGTGGTTTTGTTCTCCATGAGTAGCTATGCGCTGGTGTACCTCATGATGAAGTTGAGGACGAAGGCGACGAAGACTGCATCGTGAGGTAGCTGCAAGGGCGATAGAAGGCCGAGCATGGACTGCATAGCGTGGCGTATGGGGAGGGGTTGCTTCTGAGCGGACTTCCATAGATATTTTGGCATTTTACGGCCTGGCGGTATATCCTGTCAATTTGGACTTGTTTATAGATCACATGTCACAAGACTGCTTCTTGCAATCTGTTTTGCGTACATATTATATGAGACGATCCTGTGCTCTTCACGTGAATCTCTGCTATTCTTGGCGGTTACGGTAGGCTGAATCAACTCAACTGCGGTGAGCCAGAGCTGATCTTCAAGCACGCTTAGCGACACATCTGCATCCACAACCAGTCGACTACATTAAAATATGAGCCCTGCGATTGAGGACGACACTCCCCTGGAGGAACCCACCTCTGCGAACACAAAAGCATCAGATGCGCCGGAATCGCGACCAAGGTACAAGTCATGGCGCAAGAAGTATCGAAAGATGAAGGCGCGATTCGACGACACCATGAAGACCAATAGTGCCATGTTCAAGGAGGAGCAGAAGCTGGAATCACTTGCGAAGCGCCTGCAAGAGCAGAACGAGTACGCGATTTAATCCTCGACAGCTCGACACGTGCTGACGGAATACAGTGAACTCCTCGATATGCTCTTGGAGCTCAACTCGACACTCCAGCTTCCCGCCGAACTTCGCTACAACATCGAGTATCAAAAGGAATGGCCAGAGGCAGAGGGAATAGACTCGTTGAGTCGCGCGAATAGGATGCTGGACCAATACGTTGAGATGGGACATCAAGGACGCATATCACAAGGCGAGGTCTATCAGATGCGAACAAGCCTGGAGAGCCACGTAGCGGCATTGGAGAGCCGGTCTCTGGCATCTTTGGAAAAGGAGGTACCGCACACATTCCTGGACGACGCGGATCTGAACGCACTCAACGAGGCCGCGGACCCAGTCGGCTATCTCACCTCGCAACACGAGTCCGACTACCTCGACAAGTTCGACCTCACCTGGGGCGATCCTCTCCACGGCATGCCGGCGCCGCGAGAAAAGAGCCCGCCTGCTTTCTCCCAGATGACAGCCAGAGAGCTCGAGCGGGAAGTGGAGCTGCGCAACCCGCTCAGTGTCCACAATTGGTTGAAGAAGCACAACATCAACATTGCGGATACAGACGACACAAAATCAGACGCAGGCACACCAGCAGGAGGGAAGAAGGGAGGCCGTAATCTGGCCAAGAAGGTGGGTGATCGAGCATTGGAGAGAGCACGAGAACGAGACGATGGTAGTCCCATGAGCAGTGCCGCAGGGAGGGACGTGGATGGTGAAGAAGAGGAAGATGGCTCTTTAAGGAGAAGGAAGAGCCGAGATGCGGATGAGACGTATAGGCCGAAGGGTGGCAGGAGTGGGAGGAGCAAGCGAAAGAGAGATGATGGGGAGAGCCGAGGTGCTAGCAAGAAGCCAAAGACGAGCTTAGGGGGTGGTAGCGATGCTTGAGGCGAGGATGGGGGAGGCATACATTCTGGGAACACTTTGCTTGTAGCTTTGACACAAGCAGCTAAGGGTGGGACTGGTGCGACATCTTAGCTAGTCCTGCATCACTAAATTAACCATATTCATTCTTCATCTTCGGTGGAAGGCGAGCAATGCCTAGTTCCTGCTCGCAGTGGTTCGTAGATCTGCATGCATGTGAAGCGGAATTACTCCGCCATTTTTTTCTGGCAAGCAGAATTCGTCACTCGAGACTTCACGGCCTCACCTCTTACCACTTCTGCCCAGATCGTATTTGACCATTTTGCTGCCGATTGGGCTGTCCGTCAGTCTGCGAACAGATCATTGAAGAAGCTGGTCCTGTGCATCACACCCCACTCATCCACAATGGCAACCACCAGCACCTCCCCACCGCCTCCCGACTCCTCAAAGAAGCGCAAACGCTCCTCCGCCCCAGCATCAGAAATCGAAGTCGACGTCTCCCTCCCCGAACCACCCTCGAAAAAAGCCGCCCGCCGCGCAAAGAAAGGCAAAACCACCTCGGCCCCCAAAGCCTCACTGAACGACATCTCCGACCTCACCGAAGAAGCGCCCCCCAACGCCCTCCCCACGCCCTCCTCCCCTCCCCCAACCACCACCACCGGCCCCGCCCGCTCCCCCCACGGCATCTGGATAGGCAACCTCTCCTTCCTCACCACGCCGTCCTCCCTGCGCCAACACCTCTGCACCACCGCCTCCCTCTCCCCCTCGCAGATCACGCGCGTGCACCTCCCGCTGTCCACCCGTCCGCTGCTCTCGCATCAGATCAGGCAGATAATCACGCTCAACCCCCGTGACACTGATGGTGCCGCGGTTGAGCCGCCAAAGTTCCAGAACAAAGGCTTTGCGTACGTGGACTTTGACTCTGCAGAGGGTGTGTTCCAGGCTCTGCAAGCGACTGAGTCGGTGTTGGACGGGAGGAACGTGTTGATTAAAGACGCGAATAACTTCTCCGGGCGACCTGACCCTGCACCTGCTGTCCCTGCTGCTGGAGTCGGTGACGGGACGGGGAAGACAGGCGAGGGCAAGGAGGGCAAGCCGAGGAGCAAGAGGGTGTTTGTGGGCAATTTGGCATTTGATACCACGCGGGAAGAGTTGGAGGGGCATTTTGGGCTGGCGGGCGAGGTGGAGGATACGTTTGTCGCGACGTTTGAGGATACGGGCAAGTGTAAGGGGTTTGGGTGGGTGAGGTTCAGGGAGGAGGAGGAGGCGGAGAGGGCGGTGAGGGGGTGGGTTTGGAAGGTGGAGGATGATTTGGCGGGAGAAGCGGAGGAGGGAGAGGCGGAGGGGGAAGAGGGAGGGGATGAGCTGGGGACTGAGGGAAAGGAAGGGAAGGAGGGGAAGAAGCTCGCTCCTGCGAAGAAGAGGAAGTGGTGGATTAATAAACTTAGGGGACGGTTGTTGAGGTGCGAGTACGCTGAGGATGCGTCGACGAGGTACAAGAAGCGGTTTGGGAAGGGCCGTAGGACGGAGGATGGAGCTGGGGCTGGGGCTGTGAAGGCTACGGAAGGAGGAGAGGAAGAGGCCCAGATACATGAGAAGCGGCGCAGGCATAGGGTCAGAGGAACAGAGGAGCAGAAGGCGGAAGCTAGATCGAGGCGGCCGAGGGATGCAAGGACGATTGCGCCAGGTCAGGCGTTGGCGAATGCGCCTAGGCAGAGCGGGGCGATTGTGGAGGGGCAGGGAAAGAAGGTCACGTTTGATTAGAGCAGTGAGAGAGTGAATGTCATGCTTGTGATAACCTTTTGATGGTCGTAATTCTGTCTGCTACGTGAGCCCATAATGTCATGCTTTCTCTTGATACCAGTCTATGCGAGGTAGGAAAGGAAGACATGAATGATAAGAGCCGCCTGAGTACATATGCTTGGTCGGGTGGCATGGCGCTTAACCTTGCTGCCTCTTTCTCTTGCCGACTTGGGCAGAGAAACCAGTCTTGATGGCCGTGACGGATCGTCGAGATCCACAGGAGTTGCAGGTGACGAAGTACAACCTGTTCTCTCCCTTGCTGAGCTCGGTGTCGGGAGACCTGCAGGTCTTGCACGTGACGTATTCGACTGCGTTCATGTCAGTGTGATTTCCCAAGCAAAGACGACAGCGCCACTCACCAATGTATCGCCTCAAAACGTTCTCAATCTGCTTCTGCTGGAAACGACCCTTGATAACCAAACGTCTACTACCGTCCACGGAACCAGAGGTACCCAATTCAGCAAACAAGAATTGAGTGACGTGCTCGTCTGTCCTCTTCATCCTCTTGCAGATCTCGGCAATGTTGGCGAAGATGGTCTTCTTGTTACCTTCACGGAGACACTGTGGCGGCGGGATCTTGTATGACTTTGTTCCTGCTCCTGCCAAGTCTGGGTGATGCGAGTGGAGCTGGTTGAAGAAGCGCGAAAGCAGAGGAGTGTACTCAATCGGCGTGGTGTTCTCGTGGGCCCAGATACCAGTGCCCTTGTTCGGGTCGCCCTCTTGCGAGGCAGATGTGTCGACTGCTGGTTTCTCCTCGTCGGCGTTTTCTGTTGCGCCTGCTTCGGCCAGTTTGGCCTCAAAGTCCTCGGTGTCGACGGCCTTGACCTTCTTCTTCTTCTTTTTCTTGAGAGCAGACGGGTCGAATTCTCCATCAGCGACCGCTGCGTCGTCGTCTACTACAGCCTCCTCGCTCTTCTCCTTGGACTTGCTAGACTTCTTCTTCTTCTTGAGACCTTCGAACATGGCGGCAGTCTCATCGTCGGGCTTGCTGTCGGCTGTATGGATGTTAGCCTTGTTCACGTCGGCTCTACCTGTAGTTGTCGTACAAGGTTTCGAGTGAGAATCAGCGCTGTCTTTCTCACCATGGTTGCCATTCACTTCTGTGACCTCGCCATTGCTGTCGACTATTGTTGTACCTTCGCTGAAGGCGACTGATTTGCGCTTGGTACGGTCGGGGAGTGCGGTTTCCTGTGTGGCATGTAAGTGCTTGGTTGCGGATAGAGGGGTAATCCCTGCGACTGGGAGATCGCGTGAGAAGGCATATCGTACAGTGTCCGCCATGCTGGGTGGTCTTTGAACTTCTCTCTCGCTAGTCCGGTCGATTAGAGACCTTCTTCGGTGAACTGAGCTGAAGTTGCCAATTTATATGTGGCAAGGACAATCGGAGTCATAAATCTGACGAAGTCGTCAAACATGCGCTCGGTGAATCCTCGGCAGGAACTTCCGCGAGGACTCCCCGCCAGCGACCTTTGGTGCTCCATGGTTGCCATCGCATCACTTTGTTGGACACTACAAGATGGAGGACGACCATGGTGCAGCAGGACTAACGGACTCGTCCTATCACAATCTGTCGCAAGCGCCCTGCTCAAGCGGCGACGACATCGACTCGCTCCCCTCCACAAGCGCTTCATCTACATCAGTGTCACCATCGGAGGAAGAAGAGGCCGAGAATGATGCGGAAAGAGAATGGAGGGAGTCATTACAACAGCTTGAGCTGTTATTGACGATGGTCTTGGTACCATATCTGGGCAAATACTTTGGCCGGAAGGCTGCATACTGGGGTGAGGACTGGCGTGCTGGTTGGACATGAGCTATGCTGACGCGAAGCAGGGTGGGCAAAGGTCATGGAGTGGAAGTATCCCGTCAAGATTGAGATCACGAATCCAGGTCTGTTCAAGGGAGCTGGCCTGGTGGAGGCAGCGGCTTCTCTATGAGGGAAAGGAGCGCTTGAAGTGCGTATGAATCGTGGGGGGTACACTATTGAGCTGCATATGCACACCAGTGTTTTCTACCACGTAGCAGGTGGTGCGGAGCTTTTCATGTGCATTGGAGCCGAACAATCAGCTCACTATGAGCATACAACATACCGGGATGGAGCTGGAGTCTGGCGTATCGGGTCAGCGGGCAGATGGTGGTAGTAAAGAGATCTGGCCACCGGGAGCATTCATGGCATCATCGTCCAAAATCAGCGAGGGCACAGTACATCACAGACGTGCTCAAGGATTGGTCGCTACGACCGAGTCTCAGCTCCCACTGATAGAGGACATTGTATATAGACCAGCATCACGAGTTTATGATATCAAAAGAGGTTCATCGTCAAACGTTCCATTGAGGCTCAGTCTACCCAATGCCATGTCCAAATCGAAAGATTTATCAAACGCTCGTGTAGCTAAAGCTACATCGCATCAACAACACCATCGTGTAACTCCATGTTCTACAACCATCTCTTCTTCTCTGCAACAGCTCTCTGTTAGGCAGCGGCAATCTGCATCCTCGAACACATGCTCGTCAGATCATCGATTGCAGAAGCATTCGGTGACGACATGGTCGTGGTCTCGCTGGCCATGCGTACAACGGGCAGACTCGACAGCATTGTGCAAAGGATACACAGCTGGATCTCGCCAATCGTCTTGAGGTATGTCTCAAGAGTGAGTCGGACGTCGTGGAAGTCGTCCGTAAAAGAATCAGGGGAGGGTCGGGTGGGGACGCCTGGTGTAGACGGTGAGCGAGGGGATGAGCGTGGGCATGTCAACGCGTTGTCGCCCCTTTCTTGGTGGAGGGCGGTGACTACTGTCTGGCGGGAGTTCGACATGGTGGTCGTGTCTGATGTCACCGTCGAGGCCAGGACGGTCTCCGCGGATGATGTGCTTCGTAATGCCGGGCGGCCGATTCCGTTGGCCGCAGTCGATGCATTTTCTGGCGAGGCTACGGCCAGAGTGGATCGTGATTTCACAGCACGTTCGGACGAGATCACGGACAGTGGTGCACTCTCAGAGACGGCTACGAGTGCAGATCCTGGTGATACCACCGAGAATCCTGGCGATGGGCCCTTCAACTTGAGTGGGCCCTGAGGAACGCCGTCCTTGACGAGCGATACCTGGCCAGAGTCGCGCAGAGCTAACGATGGTTAGTAAAGATCTACTGTGCGTGGTCGGCATCAACATACTCAGCGATTGTCTATCCTTGACAGACGCGGCAGCCATGGGATCATCTACTGACAATCCAGACGCGATTCCGTTAGCTAGGATACGCGAAGGAGCTGCTAGAGTGGGTGCATAGCCATGACCGCCATCTGTCTCGCCTCTTCCTGTGTCGGATGGGCCCACAGTCTTATGGCGAAGTGGTTGATCTAGGCCGAAACCATTGATGAGAACTTCTGATGGATGAGTCGTCGATTCGCCGGACTGCTTGCGTGGAGATAGCGTGTCATGGGTGTGGAAGGTGTGAGTTGGCTGTTGTGAGCTCATTACTGGGTCATACGGTCCCTCTACATCCAGGGGGTGATCGTTCGTATGTCCTAGGGCGCTTCTCCAATAAAGTCGTTCTTGTCGTCCTCCGTCTGGCGACGTTCGATCATCGTGTACGCGGGAAGAGGATTGATGGTTCAGAGAGAAGTCTGGTAAGATTGGTGCATCAAAGTCGAGGAGTGTCCAGTCGGCGTCGGCTTGCATTGGGAAGAGCTCTGCATCGTCAAAGCTCATGAGATCTCCGGGTATTGTATTGTCGAAAGAGATCAGCGGTTTGCTCGACAGTGGTGGCATGGTCGAGATTTGTGGTCCCGCAGGTGGAGCGGACTGTTTGCCTTGTTTCTTGGTGAGAGCCTTCACAACACGTTGGTGACTGGTTGCTGTGGCTGTGGTTGTGATAGATGGAGCGGCTTCCTTGTTGTGCTTGCATTTCCGCTTCCGTGAACTGCAAGATTGGCAAGCACCAGCAGATCGCCGCTTGCGGTACTCGACCTTCTCTGCCTCGGTCATCTTCCGACGGACGCGGAGCTTTGGTTGAGAATGAGATGTGAGGCTGAAGACGCTCGTCATCTGATCTAGAGGAGCACTTGATTGAGAAGGCGCGACGCTCGCTTGGGAGTTTGTCCGCTGCACTGGTTGAGAAGCGGCCAGGTTGAGTGCAGGGATGTCTGGGGAAGCAGAAGAGGAAGAGGCCATGGAGATATAGGGGGAGTAAGATGAGGTCGATGCGCTGTCGTATATCATCGAGTTGTCCATAGTCATGATAGGAGAAGTCTGAGAGGATGAGACCTGCTGTTGAGCTTGGCCCTCGGTCAAGAGGAACTCGATGACAGCATTACGCATGCGGTCAGAGTGAGTAGCGACGTTGGGATAGGCATTACGAAGGGCGAAGAAAAGCTCGTCAGAGTCCTTGGGAGGGAAGAACTGCAGGGGAGTCGTCGGGTCGAAGGGCTCGTCAGAACCGGTTTCACGGTAAATGTAGAAAGAGGGAACGGTAGTCTCCGGGAAGAAATCCATTGCTATTGAATCTTGGAAGAATTGGTTGGTATTGAAATCCAGTGTTGGTCGTAGAAGGGTGTCGTCGCGGGTTGTCGTGGGACAGCCGACTTGTCAGTCAGGTGACAGGCTGTTGGTGGTGCTGTCCGCGTGCTTGACGGCGCGCTGTTGTTCAGCCTGGGCTTCAGGCTGCGAAGGTGAACAACGTGAGAATTGGGAAAAGGTTAGGAAGGAAGGATGCAAATACTGAGGCAGCTTGCCAGCGATATAGAGGAAATCAGCGCTGACACCGTTCCATCCTTTTGGAAGAGGTGACTCGACTGACGGATAGCGGGACTTGGGGTTGGAATGACTAGGGTGAGGAAATGAGCCAAATCGCTGTCAAATCGTACACGGAAGCTCAGATTAGTTTGCTCAATTTCTGGTACGGCTCGAATCTTTCTTCGCAGCGGAACCCAAAAGAGACACCGCAATGAAGCCTAGACTGATACGGTTAGTCTGGCTCCAAGGAAAAGCCAATTGATGAACTCCGCCTCGGGCTGCGGCCGAAGAGACATGGCTAAGCATCAATTGACCTGCTTACTTGGTTCTGTGCAGGCCGCCATCTCAGGCAGAAGAGTCAAAACGCGAGATACGCCAAAGGGGCACGAGGCGAAGACGTGCTTTGTAGCGGGCATCATCTTGCCCGTCAATTGACAGACATGCTGCCTGGGTACACATCCGGAGGTGCTCATGGGCAAGCAAAGGCAAGAAAGAGTATTAGGCGAACGATCGCTGCTATCCCAGGCGCGATAAGTACTCGCGGTGACATTGGATAAATTTCTCGCATATCGCATGTACAGTATTGACAGAGCATGATGTTGCATCGAAGAGACTTGGGTGGGAGCAAGCATGGGTCTCAGGCACGTGGGGATTTCCCCACAGTTTGCTTGCTGTCATCCCCGAATTTCTGGCGGCTCATGTTGACGCTACCTAAAAGCTACATTTGTGGAAGACATGGCACAGGTGCGAAAGTATGCTCATTTGCTGGACATTGTGAATACATCTAACCCCGATGGCCATCACATGAGCTAATTGACAATTCAGGATGATGCTCCCGACGTCTATGAAAGCCCAGAGATAGAAGACTCTAACCAGGATGCTGCACGATCCCCCTCAGTCAGCGATGGGGAAGGAGACGAAGCCGATGCTACTGGAGTAAGCCGAAGTAGACTACAGCTCGACCAAGCACGCGGACGGTTCGAGAGCTCTAGAGTAGATGCTTCCGCTGCTGACTTCTCGGACCGTGTAGCAGCAAAGAAGCAGAGTTATATTGTCTCGACGCGTCGCAAGGCGAGGAGCGTCGTAAAAGGGTCTGAAGATGCTAGAGCAGAGAGTGAGAGTGAAGGCGATGACGATGAAGGACTTGGACGACGTATCGCCAGGCTCAATCGTGAGATTGCAGAAGTCAAGGCAGTGCTGAGGTCACGGGAAGAGAAAGAGGAGATCCAGGAAGGTACAAAAGCGAGTAGTGAGGGAGATTCTAAGACTCCCGGTCCAGAAGATATCACGGCTCTCAGTCGAGCACTAGACTCCATCCACGAGTCGCAAAGACAAGCTATTTCTGCGCATGCAAGACTAGCAAAGCAGCTCGCGACACCGCTACCCTCCAGCACCCTGCCAGCATCCCAACCGACCAAGCTAGCATCCTCCGGAGATTCGATAGACGAAGCCACGCTGTCCAAGATCGCCTCCTTTGACGCACGCTTGAATATCCTGGAAACCTCGCTGGGTTTGCACGCCACAGATATGTCCTCCGACTCCTCCATCCTCCCCATCCTCCCCACCCTTTCGCTTCTCGACCAGCAAATCGCTTTGCTTTCCTCGCCGGACAACGTGCCCAACCTTGAAGCCAAACTCAAAACATTGCAGACTCTGCAGTCCGGCACAGCCCAATCTACAACGACCAAGACCGACGACGACGATTCAAATCCCACGTCCTTGTCAGCAGAAGACATCACTCAACTTCGCTCCCTCTATGCCCAAATCCCCACTCTGAACGATCTCGGTCCGTCGGTCCCCGCCATCCTCGCTCGTCTTCGCTCGCTACGGCACCTACACGCAGACGCGGCGCAAGCCAGCCAACTTCTCTCCGAGCTGGAGAAAAGGCAGGACGAGACAGACAAAGAGCTCAAAGCATGGCGGACAGGGATGCAAAAGGTCGAGGAAGCGATCCAGCGCGCAGAGAAAGGATTCAAGACCAACGTCGAAGAAGTGGAGAAATGGGTGCAAGAACTCGAAACCAAAGTCAAAGGTCTCGACACAGGATCGTAGAAATACACATCATGTCTATGGATATATCTATGATACACTTTCCCCTTACCATGCCTTCTCACGCACGCTATGCATCCCATCCTCCTCTTTCTTCTTCTCACGATGTCTTCTCCCCTTCACTCCCTGCTGTCGGCGCCTCCACATCCCCCACACTCTTCCTCCCCTTCCTCGCCCTCCTCTCCTCCTCCTCCCTCTTCCTCTCCGCCTCCTTCTCCCTCTCCGCCTCCAACCCCGTCCTCGCCTCCTGATGCTCCCCACTCAACTCCTTCGTCCCAACCAGCGGGACCACCAACAATCCCACTCCGGCAAGCGTCACGTACAGGATCCACATTGTGGACAGACTATCCGCGAACGCACCCTGCGCCACCCCCTTGCCAGGCTCGGGCAGGGAGTTGACAAGCTGGATGTTCGCGCCTGCACCAGCGCCAGAGAGGGCGTTGCCGTTTTGCGGACCCAGAGCGTCGACGAGGATGGCGCTCCGTTTGCGCATTTCGTTCTGGTAGACGACGCCGCCTATGACGACAGAGATGGAAGTGGAGAGCTGTCTCACAAAGCCAAAGGTTGCGGTGGCAGTGGCGATATCACGGGGTTTGATGCGGGATTGCAATGCGATGAGAGGGGACTGGAAGAGCGGACCGATGCCGAAACCGGCGATGAGTTGGTAGATGACGATTTTGACGAGGGAGGAGTCGGCGGTCAGGTCGATGAAGAGGCCGTGGCCGAGCGTCATGAAGAAGAAGCCGAAGTAGATGCAGTCTAGGTAGCGGCCTGTTTTGCGGATGTAGAAGCCTGTGCCGAGGGAGGTGACGGAGAGGGCGCCGCAGGTGGGAAGGAGGAGGACGCCGGAGCGGAGAGGGGAGGCGCCGAGGGAGGCTTGGAAGTAGAGTGGGAGGTAGTAGGAGGAGGCGATGAAGACCATGGCGTGTGAGAAGACGATGAACAGGCAGGCGCAGGTGGAGCGTTTGGAGAAGATGGAGAGCGGCATGATTGGGTAGCGGGAGACTTTCCACTGGATGACCGCGAAGATGCCGAAGGTGACGATTCCGAAAACGATGAGGCAGATGACGATGGCGGAGTCCCAGGGGTGGATCACACCGCCATATTCAATGCCTGTGCAGGGTTAGCATGCTGAAGGTCTTGAATCTAGCAAAGAATGACCTACCGAAGAGAAACATGAGAGTTGCTCCAATCACTGTAACAGACCCAATCCAGTCGATGGCTTTCAAGCCTTCCAGGAGTGGTGTCTTGGGCGTCTTGACGTCAAGGAAGAAGAACAAAACCCCTAAACAAGCGCCTGTAATAGGCAGGTTGATGTAAAAACTAGGGTGCTGTTAGCTGAGGTTCTCAGACGTCCAATCGCTACTTACCACCAACGCCACGATACCTTCTGTGTGAAGGCACCTCCAATGATTGGTCCAATGGCAGATGCAAATGCCCAGACCATACCGACGATCCCATAATAGGCACCACGATTGCGGAGACTGAACAAGTCGGCGACGGTGATGTTGACTAGGATGACAAGACCACCGGCTCCAACACCCTGGATTGCTCGTGCGGCTATGAGCATGCCGATACTGTTTGCTAGCCCGGCCAAGAGGGATCCGATGAAGAAGACAACATTGGCGACAAGGAGAACAGGCTTTCGTCCGAAGATGTCAGAGACTTTTCCCCACGTTGGTACCGAGGAGGCATTTCCAAGTAGGAAGGCCGAACCAATCCAGGTATATCCAGATGCTGATGGAAACTCGGATGCGATAGTGGGTATTGCAGTTGTGACGATGGTTACGTCGAGAGCAGCGAGGAACACAGCCATACACAGCGCGGACATGACCACAGCACGCTTGCCGATACTACTTTTCTCAAAGTCCTTGGGCTCGTCATGTGGCGGTTTGGCTGGCGTGGCTCCATCGCTCTCCTTGTTGTGGGGCGATGTCGTTGATGAGTCGGATGGCAAAACATCCTCGTTCTTTTGTTCTGCTTGTGATGCATGGTTGCCATTGCTTGGTGTATCTGCTACATTGTCGGAAGCAGCATCTGGAGTATGTGGTTTCGTTGTGTTTGCAGAGGGGACCTCGGTCTCCGCTCTGCTATCCGTCATGCCTAGTTCCTAGTGTGTTTGTTTGTGCCAGTCCACACCATCAATTGCGGTACCAATGATGCGAGCAAATTGTCGAATTCCTTATAGAGAGCGTCTGATCATTAATCCTTTGTAGACGGAGGAACTCTTGTATCAGTGTACAGTGTAGGGGAAAGGAGGATCAAAGTCTAATGAATCATGAACTGATGCCATCAGTCTGGTGCCGGACTGCCGCCGTTTCTGCAGCAGATGGGGAAAAAAAGACGGCGTCAAGACGTTCATCTCCACCACATCATCTCTCTGCAATCGATTGTGGCTTGACATCGTCTCCAAAAATCCTCGGTCGGGCTTCTGGAAAGCCGAGTGCCCGTCTCACCTCCTAATGAGTTCCTCAAGAGGAGGTGGTCCCGATAGTAATCATTCAACTTCATCTCCTCCCTATATTTGTCCGAAGGCTCAATCTTCGTCCGCGGGAATGACTGATCGTATATCTCTCTGTTCGAAATTCGTATTACACGTTCGCGACATGATGCAACTCAGATCGATCGCTGCCAACCCGATCTGGCGATCCGGAGCTGTTCCGCTGCAATGACAGTCTGTGAGTAGTCGATATGCCAGCATGCCTCAAAACATTCAATGTCCATCACAAACGACGGGCATTTTGAGATATGGTCTGGTGTGTCTACGTTCCAGACTCTTCGGACCAAAATGTCTGCTGTCAGTGTCACAGTCCAAGGTGACTTGACACTAAATCGCGTACCTTCATTCGACGCCTGCCGTGACAGAAAACGATCGCTGATAATGCAGACCATGCATCGCCAGCAGATTCGATGGCTCTCGTTGGGCAGACATGGAATTATCCCTGCACGAGTTATATGGCAGGGTGCACTACTGGTCGAGATGCCTGACTTAGTGTTGATGGCTCGAAACAACAGACCATCTTGGCTCTGACTTCGACTGCTTTGATCGAGAGTACAGGTAGGTTGGCACATGTGAAAATGCTTCTCTGCAGGGCTGCTCGCTTCTCATCTCATCTCATCTCGCTTGATACTATCCATTGTTAAAGCTGCTAAGCGAGACTTTAGGTCAGAGTACTGTCAGTACACAACCTCCTCTGGTACGATCCCAAGACCTCTAGCAACGCAGACATCACCATGGCAGCAAGTCCCGACTGTAGCGTCGATGCAATCTCATCGTCAACACCCTTGGCTGTCAAGCCATTAGCCCGACCCTCCGCAATGGAACACAAACATTTTCCAGAGCTCTGCATCAATTGTCACAGTCTTGCAAAGGAACACGCCATATCCAGCATCTCCCAGCACCAGGAGGATCCTAGTTGCCACAGAGTACATCGAGCGAAAAACATATGCTGGAGTTGCAGATCCTGCTACATTGACTGTGAATTCGTTCGTTCAAGCACCCGAACTACCAGGTGAGGGGGAAATATGCTGACTTCGCAAGTACAACACTGACGCTACGCGCTTAATCAACGTCGCCCGCCACTCGAGAGCCTATGTCTACATTCTGCGACGAGATGGCATCGATGAAAACGATCCACAGATGCTACAAGCCAAACAAGAAGTCCGAAAAGCGCATGATGGATTGCGAAGTCACCACGAAACCACGAGCAATCCTAAGCCTGCGAATGACAAGAAAGATGGCCTGGGAAAGAGTGTAGATCAAGACGGAGAGGGCAAAGAAGAGTCTCTCTCGGTGAAGCTTTACCGTCTGGAGAGTGCAATTGAGTGGCTGCGAGAAGAATTGGATGGCATTAAGGACAAACCACCCGAGGAATGATAGCGGACTCCGCAAAGTTGCAGCACCGGGTATGTGGTCTTCCATGACCGACTTCATGCGGTAGTGATTCGAGTAGAGAGAAGAACGGAATTATGAGCTTGGTACAAGCCATTTGCAATCGAAACTATTGATTTCTAGAGTTCATCGCTAGCTGAAGATATGCAGAATATCTTGGAAGTCCCGTGCTACCCAGATACAGGGATAATGAAGCTTATCCAACCGGATCTCTTTGGTGCTTCTCATTTCGATCCCAAGTCTCGTCGCCGCGGACTGCAATTTCTTTGCAGCGCTACTAAGCGGATCATCCTGCATACAAATGCCGATGTCCGCTGCAAGCAGACATTCAAGGTCTGTATCTGAATCTCCTAGGTAGACTACCAAGCTGTCCTCAGGACCTGGGAGTTGTCTTTGCTCCGTATCAATGCTGGACCGGCATCGAGCAGGCATGGTGGCGAGCTTCTCCCCGCTCGTACGAATATCTATGCCATCTGTTCCTTGCAGCTTCCCAGTGCTGCCGCCTGGCTGCCGCAGACCAGCTATGTCGTTGGCTTGCACCACTAGGCCAAGTGCATTGAATGGTATGTCCACACCTTTTGCACGCGCATATTCTGTCCATGCGGCTCTCAGTACAGATTGGATGAACGACTTACCCCAATTGACGCTGAGGATCTGTATATGCCAACGTTGGTTGTGCTTCTCACTTGCGGCATGTTCAAACAAATTCTCCCATCCTGATCTGAGCTCTAAGTCGCCGCTTTCTAGAGCTTGCAGAGCTGTCTCCGCGACATCATCTGAATCTACGCCTTGAAAGAGCTTGGCTTCTTCGGCGACTCTCACTCCGGAGAGCTCGACCTCGCGGAGACTGGCAAGCCAGCGTCTTTCATCTGCTAAGCTCGTACGATCGTGCTCAGCCGGCTGATAGGACTTGACGTGACGGTTGTATGCTTCCATATACACCTTTCCGAAGCCGCTCCATGGCATCAAGGGCGGAGGGTACAAACCCGCGTCGCCATCAAGTGGTAGTAAATGCTTGTCGTAGGCGATCTTAGCAACAAGATGTAAAGTGTCCTTCTTCGTCAATGTGCCGTCCCAGTCGCAGATGAGGTCGACCCTTTTCGGCCGGACCATCCCAATATAGCGACGAATGTGAGGGGATTGCCAATTCTGTTGCAAGTTGTGGAAGAACCGCGGAGGCTTGAGCCACATCAACGTAAATCGGTATCAGTCTCTGGTAATACTGCTGAGCCGGATGATGAGGCTTCGCATGCAAGGCTTGGCTCGCCACGATGCGATTGCCGAGGGACTTTGGGCCAGATCTTGAACTCTAACAAGCATTTGACGAATCAGCAGCCAGCGCGTTCTGATCTCGTAAGGGTTGTCGTTCCGCTCCTTCTTCGTCGAACACTCGACATCATAGACTTATCCCTCTTACCACCAACACTTCACGTCTTCACACATCCACATTATGGCCTCACTCCGACTTGCGACATCGAGACTTGCGCCGCGGGCGCCTTTGGCGTTCCGCAGGACCATGGCCACAGCTTCTGAGCTTCCCACACCAAACCGATCAGTCATTCCGCCATCACAGACAAAGACTGTCCAAGATCCAACAGCAGACGCCGACGCGAAGATCAAGACATTCCAGATCTACCGATGGAACCCAGACGAGCCCACAGCAAAGCCTCGGATGCAGTCGTATACACTCGACTTGAACAAGACGGGTCCTATGATGTTGGACGCTCTGATCAGGATCAAGAATGAGGTGGACCCTACACTTACCTTCCGACGAAGCTGCAGAGAGGGTATCTGTGGCAGCTGCGCCATGAACATTGACGGTGTCAACACACTGGCATGTCTCTGCCGTATCCCGACCGACACAGCAAAGGAGACTCGCATCTACCCTCTACCGCACACCTACGTCGTCAAGGATCTGGTGCCAGATTTGACACAGTTCTACAAGCAATACCGGTCCATCAAGCCATACTTGCAGCGTGACACGCCTGCGCCTGACGTATGTCTACAATGTCGCCCCTTCACATCATGATGACGATGGTGCTAACAAATCTCAGGGAAAGGAATACCGCATGTCCCGTGACGAGCGCAAGAAGCTCGACGGTCTCTACGAGTGCATTCTCTGCGCCTGCTGCAGCACATCATGCCCATCATACTGGTGGAACAGCGAGGAGTACCTCGGTCCAGCCGTGCTCATGCAGGCATACCGCTGGATTGCCGATGCTCGTGACGAGAAGACTGCCTCCCGCAAGGACCAGCTCAACAACAGCATGAGCTTGTACCGTTGCCACACCATTCTCAATTGCTCGAGGACGTGCCCCAAGGGTCTCAACCCGGCGTTGGCCATCTCGGAGATCAAGAAGAGCATGGCCTTCTCTTGAGGGTAGATGACTGGAGATGTGGAACGAAAACAGTAGATGGAAGGAGGATTTGTATTACATTCATTTCCGTGAGTGTACATAGCGCACATTTGTACTCTGAATGAAAAATGCTTGAGGACACACCCGTGAAACACTAGTACCTCTTCTTTTGATCCTGCTGGGTTAATCATCGTACTCTGCCAGCTGTGCGAGAACCCAGCCAAATCGTCATCATAAAGCTCAAGATCAAACAGGGCGTCGTGGACATGGAATTGCTCACTCCCGCCTATTAATATTCACAGAAAGCCCCGCTATGCAAAGCCCAATACTAGACAGCCGCAGCCCAAGCCGTGCCCATCCCCCCTCCTTAAACAGGTACATCCTTACTGCCCCTCCAAACCTCCCTCTCCACTCTCAACATCCTCTCCACATACCACCAACTCAACGCCGCCCACAACATCGCCCAAACAAACGGCACCGACCAACCCTGGGTATAAGCCACCTCTTTATTCTCCAACGCAAACGCCAACACAGTCGTCAACACCGCCATCCCCAACGCACCCCACCCCCAAAACATGGTCATAGTCTGCATCATCGCCCTGAACGTCTCGGACGCCTTGTACCTCGCCAACAACCGCTCGCGATACTCCGTCCCCGCACTCCCATCCACGGCCACGATGTCCTCGACCAATGTAAAGACAGCATTCCGCGGCACCTCCCACCGGGGCTGACTGGATATCGGCACCGGCGAGCGGATCTCGAACCGTGCCATGAGGTCGAACAGCAAGAATTGGATGCCGAAAACGTAGAGGAACGTCGCGGGCACCAGCGCGAGAAGACGCATATACGGCTCGTCCGGCACGCTCCCCACGATCAACTCCACCATGCAGATGAGCCATGTGAAGGAGTATATCCAGTGGAAGAAATCGAACGACCATCGCGTCCATCGCGAGGGCTTGCCGAGTGGGCGACATGTGCTGTTGGACTTCCAGAGGCGCCATGAGCGGATGGCGTACTCGACGATAGAGAGGCCACCTATGGCGCCTGTGACGATGGAGAAGACGGTATTGGGGGAGAGGTCGGTGAGGTAGTGCAGGGTGAAGTAGAGGGTGATGGGGAGGATGCAGGAGTCGATGAGGGTTATGGTCCAGAAAATGCCCATCCACCAAAGGCGGGATCGCGTGCGGACGGTGTAGTTGAGGGAGTGGAGGGTGTTGGGGAGGTCGATGGTGGAAGGGGAGGGTAGGTCATTGTTGATGGTGTTGGTGGGGGGTTCTGGCCGGGATGGGGCGGTGTATGTTGTTGTTGGCGGGTTTGAGGAGGATGTCCCAACGGGATGTTGTGCGAGTGTTTGCAGGTCGTGGGCGTTGTTTGAGGGAGTGTCGCTTGCATTCGTCTCCGCCATTAGTGTTGTGTCACGATGGTAGTAATGCGCATCGGAAGAATAGTTATGGCTGGTGTTTAGAGAGTGATGGTAGCAGTGTGCTTCTCAAGTCACAGACGCTTCGTGTAGATCTAGGTTATGAGGAAGCTCGCAGCGCAGCAGGAAAGCGCAACCTTGTATCAGGATTCAGGAATAGGCAGTGGAAGTGGAAAGGTTCCCTACATTTCAATATGGCAAAGCGTCACGGTCGGCGGGTTGGGCGGATTCGACGCGAGCCCTTCCAGGGCCAACGCAAAGCATAAGATCTCAATACTCCCGCGGTTCCATACATTATGGCGAAGCAAATACGTCAGCTGGGCTGATCGAAGAAAACGTGAAAGAGATCTGGCCCAAACTCTCGAGGGGTGTTGTTTCCGGCACTTCCGAGAACGACGGCAAGCACGGGCCAAGAAATCGTCCACCGAGACCGAGAAAGCTTATTCTGGACATCATAAGGTGACCTTCTTAAGAAATGCACAGTTCTCGCCGTGTGGGCGAGATAGATCATTGATCGTCAATATCATGGACCTGGACTAGAGAACGAAGTCGATTCTTGTCCGACAATCTGAAAAGGGACAACAGCCACATACTGTAGACCCGAGTCGCCACATGTAGAAGCATCGACAAGCATTTCCCGCATCATAGCCGCAGCAGCACGTATCGCCTTGACTGTACCCACTACTCTCTGCCTCACCAAGGCGCCAAGCAGTGGCGATGTTGAGGCAGCTCGATTTACCAGGGTTGCTCCCTGTCTGGCAGCTGCTGCTCATATATCCCGCTGGAATCCTTTCGGAGACGGATCGCACGCATGTTGAAATCATTAGATCGACTGTAATGTCATTGGCGGTGAATTTCGGGATTGGCTAGCTGAACCAACGGGACATGTCACATGCATGATTCACGGACGCCTGAGTGATTTCGAGATTTCGTGTTGTTCAACACATCAGCAGATGAAGGACGGCAGTGCGGATCCTTCATCACGATGGAGTGGGCCTGGCAGGAGTCGAGCATTAGCCCTGATACCACTCCTGTAAAGGCTCATGACCATAGGCGATGGGCTTGATTTTCAAGGTTCCTTCAAGGATCACAGGTGCTCGACTGCTTCAGGACCGCGGACTGTGATGTCCTCTCTGATCGTCGCTTTGGTTTCGAGGAATGGCTTCGACACGATGACCACGAGTGAAAGCGGTCAGGGAAATGGAGGGGAAAGTTGTCCATGGACCGAGCAGCAAGATATCTCTCGCGGAGCTATGGTATCTTGCCGTCCGGACGAGGATCTATGGCTTAAAGACTTACCGGCAATGGAGGAATGGGTCAGCTGGATAACGATAGAGTATGCAGCCAGTGAGCAAGTTTTTGGATAGCAGTACCTGTTCGCAAGGCTTCCACGGAGAAGCCCATCACAGCTTCAACGGAGAAGCCCACCACAAGCGCCCCTGAGTAGCTGTCACATGTACCTTACTACTGTTGAATCTAGAGCCTCTTGTGTAAAATTGATTGTGGTCGTCGCCTCAAATATTGGAGGATGCAACATGTGACCGTTCAAGTACGCATGCGGCTAGCGTCGGGTCCGATCCGAAGTCCATCTTCTCGAACGACCTCGTGCGCATCATACCTTGACACACCTCACTGCTATACTGTCGAGTATGTGAGTGTCGCAACAAACGGGAGCCATGCGCTTCTTCATCACCTTCGCAGCTGTGTCTGCTTGTTTGAGCAGTGCATCACAAATACCACTCGTGGACACTACCTCGACTAACACGACTGTCTCGTCAACCGTCTTTGCCGAGCTCGAGGAGCTCTCACGCATCGTCGACATCTCCTACTGTGTTGGCACGGCCGGCACAGGCATCTCCAAGCCCTTCGCTTGCATTTCGCGCTGCTCTGGTTTTCCGTCCTTCGAGCTCATCACAACATGGAACACGGGTCCGTTGCTCAGCGACTCATGCGGCTACCTAGCTTTATCGCATGCGCTAGCTGAAAAGCGCATCATCGTCGCGTTCAGAGGTACATATAGCTTGGCCAACACTGTTCTGGACCTCGCGACGGTGAAGCAAGAGTACGTACCATACCCGGGTAGCGACGACACAGCCGACCAGAAATGCGACGACTGTACCGCCCACACGGGTTTCATGAGGGCATGGGAGCTAACAAAGGATATCGTCATGCCGCACATAATTGCACTTCGAGCGTCACATCCAGATTATGAGCTAGTACTGGTCGGGCACAGTCTCGGCGGAGCAGTAGCTGCCTTTGCCGGACTCGACTTTGAAAATAGAGGCTGGAAACCGACCGTCACTACCTTTGGAGAGCCAAGAATCGGTAACGACAAGCTGGCAGCATACTTTGGACGACGATTTGGGCTGAACGGCACACAACAAGGAGAATCAGGAAGCAGATACCGACGAGTCACACACATCGATGACCCAGTACCTCTCCTCCCCCTGAGCGAATGGGGATACACCCCTCACGCGGGTGAGATCTTCATCACAAAATCCGACCTCTCGCCTGAAGTTGTAGACCTACGATACTGCGATGGCGGCGCGGACAAAGAATGCATAGCCGGCCAGGACGAGAGTCTTGCATCGGTGCTGGAAAATCCTGTCGACGGCGAGAATGGTATCAGTCTAAGCGAGTCGGTCAAAGCTATGGCACACGAAAGCAGGACAGGCTTTGGCTTTCCGTCGCGGTACAAATTGTGGCAGCTACTATTTGCGCACAGGGATTACTTCTGGAGGTTGGGGTTGTGTGTTCCTGAGTTACACCCTGAGTTGTGAGGGGCCGTGCTGTGTCCCATCAGGTTAAAAGCGATTCTGTATATATGGCCAGTCTCATTTCGCAAGAAAAATCTATTGCAGAGCATGCACACTATCACAAATGGGAAAGGTAGGCAGGGTTTGACTTGCTTTCAATTATTGTTCCAACTATCTTACATTGGCCAAGGAAGATACTAGATGTACATCATGTGCATCCCATGCTATGCGAATATCATGTGCGTCCCATCGTTGCTTAAAAGTACAGCTCTGCCAGAAATCCAGGGGTGCTTATTCAATGTTGATCCTTCTTGCGACCGGAGCCGCTGCCTTGGGCACCAAGATGGACAAGACACCATTCTTCAGACTGGCCTTGACCTTCTCCTGGTCGACTCTGGTAGGGAAGTTGAAGGACCGACTGAACTCGCCAACCGACCGCTCGGAGACCCAGTAGCGATGCGTCGGGGCCTCCTGCTGCTTAGTCTCAGTCGACACCTCAGTGCTCTGCTTCGCGTCTGGGTTGGCGCCCGACATAGTCGTATCATCCTCCTCTACAGACGGCTTGTGGTACTTCTCCGCATCAGTGATACGACCCTGTTCCTGGCCTTCAATCCCCGGCCTGGTTCCAGCTTCGTACGACTTCTCCGTGCGACCTCGAATTTGGAGCGTTTGCGGGTCGGTGAACTCGATTGAGACGTCCTTCTGGTCGATACCTGGGAGCTCGCCCTCGAGTTCGTACGCCTCTTTGCTCTCCTTCACGTCGAAGCGTGGTTGGAAGGAGCGAAGGGTGGAGGAGGCGGTGGTGCCTGGGATGGTGGGGCGGGTGAGCTGGTGGCTGGCGTAGTCGTCCAGGAGGCGGAAGAGGGGGGTGAATTCCCCGGAAGCGAAGCGTGGGAAGAGAGACATTGTGCGTGTGGTTGTGTGGATTGGTACGGCTGTTCTCGCGATGCGGTAGGCTCGTGGTGTTGTTGAGCGTAGGCTTTGCATAAGATGTTTGGCTTTCTTTGTTCTTGATGAGAGGCTTGAGGTGGTGGTTGAGAGGGTATTTATGCCTTTGCGCGAAGGGACAGGCAGACATGACTACGTGGATTGTAGTCGTCGTTGGTCATCTCTGGAGCCTTCGCGAATGCAGGAGTAGGTCACCGCTCCGGCTGGCGGGATCTGGAAGTGTGTAGAAGACCCTGGAAATTTCCGCCAAGCATATCTCCCATATGATCAAGTATCTGCTTACCGACTGCATTGATTATTCTATCACATGATCAAGAATGTTGGAATGTTTGTGCATCCTTGTCATCCATTGAGCTGGACGGAATCGTTGTGTTGAGCAGTCAGCAACGCTGATGCTCTGGCAATTCGACCACGTGACATGAATGCTGAGTCAGCTTTGAGTATGACTGGGAACGGCTTTTGTGGCAAACCCAGTGGCTGCCATGTGTGAACTGGACAAAAGGACAGCCACATGTCATTCAGCGCAACAGGAGCTCGACGGCCACTGCAAACAAAACCAAAACAGAATCCGTTTCTGAAAAGGTCCTCATCGTCCTTTAGCAACCATGCTCGTACAAAGCCATCCACCGCAGAGCCAGTGGCCAAAAAGATCAAGACACAACATGACAGCGACGATGAGCCACTACACCATGGCGGTATCATAACCAGCCTGGCTCGACCAGGGACACCACAAGACGTCGTCTCCCTGATGAACCACATCCGATCGACCATGTTTGATCCCATTGCTGAGCGCGCCTCCGGCATGAACTCCACCCGCATCGCCGAAGTGCTCAACTTCCGCCGAGACCTCGCCCCCATCGTCTCCATCGCACACATTCACGCCCTCAGCTCCTCTCCAACCACCACCGACCGCGAAATCGCCAAACTCACCCACGCCGGCACGATCCGCCGCATCACCATCCCAGGCCGAGGCACAGGCGGGTCCCCCATCGGCGACGGCCTCGTACTCACCTCAGACTGGACCACCCTCGTGCGCTCCAGCCCCCTCCCCTTCTCCCTCCAAGACACCTACCTCACCCTCCTCTCCTCGCACCCCACCTCCCCCACCATCCCCTCCTCCTCCCTCCCCCCCGACTCCGCCCGCCTCCTCATCACCCACAGCTTCCTCACCTCCACCTCCGCCCTCTCCCTCCCCCTCTCCGCACCAATAAGCCACGCAGGCGCCTTCTCCCTCGGCCTCTCCGTCCCAGTCGCAAATGCAGGCACCACGGCCCCGACCGGCTCCCTCGACGCCGTCGGCGGCATCGGCGCAGTGCACCTCCGCGGCGGCGGCAGCGGGGGTCTCCCCATTTCCTCCTCGCCTTCCTCGTCCTCCGCCTCCGCCGCAGCTCACCCCGCGAAAGGCGAAGGGAGCCTCACGTTCTCCCTCCCCAACACCGCATCGTACCTGCGGCTGCTGACGCAGACTCGCGCGCACCTTGTCTCGTTGATCTGTAAATCCAGTCCGCGGCACAAAGAGGCGTTGGCGTCGATGGTGCGGGAGAGGTGGGATGGGAATGTGCCTGGCGAGGACGCGGTGGGGAGGGCGAAGAGGGCGAGGGGGGAGTGGAGCGGGGTACTGCCGGGACGGACAAAGAAGTGGAAGGGGTTTTGTGGGGTGAGGTTTGGGTGGGTACTGGAGGAGGGGGTGGGGAGTGGGGTTGTGGAGGGGTTTAGGACGGGGGGGACGGGGTTGGGGGTTAGGGTTGTGAGGTAGCAGGGGAGGCCAGGGGAGGAAGAGTTTTATAGTCGAGAGGGGCGTTTGGGTTGGTCTTTGGGTAGGGTGGATGGTATGTCCTCCCGGCAGTGCTAAACAGGAGCGCTACGGATGTAGAATAGAGCTGTCAATCATGATGTGATGCGAATCGATTCTTGTAAAATCTGAACTATAATTGACACAACAATTCATCTGTCGTAATTATACATTTCTCATGAAGTAATACCGCATGAACCATTTTCGATCTTCTTGTTGCTTTCTTGCCAGTGGCCGAAAATCCTCTCGTTGTTCGTGTTTCCTACAATTGCTCCTGAAACCTTGTCTCCCTCGCGGGACTCTTGGCTGAGCCATCAATGCTCTGTCTCTTCGTAGATCCACTGTCCTTCGCCTTGCCGAAGCCTGGAAGGATACTCTTTCCCATTCCAATTCCTAGACCAAATGACCTGCGCTTCTCTTTGCCATCCTCGTCCTTGCCATCCTGACCAGTCTTCGATGGCGTTGTGGCACTATCTCCTGAAGGTCTGGCAATAGAAGAAGCAGGCTCGTCGCTCGTCAGACTGCTCAAGCTACTGATCGCATCGTCATCTTGAGGTTTGCCTCTGACGAAGCTGCTCGGCGAAGCAGCGGCCGCGCTGGCATGATTATCGGCGATGTTGCGTGCTTCGACAGCGGAGAGTGCACCCACAGTTGGTTCTGTCGGATCGACCGTGGCGGAAGTGGTAGGAGGTTCGTCTTCGACCGAGGACTTTGGCGCAGATTCGGTGTCATGCTTGGGTGATTTGGACAGCTTGGAGGACTTGAGACCTGGCGACAAAGTGCCTGGCTCAATATCCCGCTCGTGCTTGCTCTTGCGCTTCAAGCGGTCGAACAGGCGAGAGATACGGTGCGGAGACTTGGGTGATTGTGGTGGGGACTCGAGGTCTTTGCTCTCTGTGCCTTCTTTGTTTGCAGTAATGGTCGTGGTGGTACCGATGGGGCCATCCGTTCCGATATGTGCTGCTTGTGGCACCTCAGTAGTATCCGTCGGCTTGGCAACTGGTTTCTTAGACGGTGAAGGGTCGGCGGCTTCGTCCTCGCTGGCAGAGGTAGAGATGGTGGATACGTGTCTCTCGACGCCCGGATGCAGTACGGCGTCACCAGTCGCAGTGCGAGAAATGACTGGCGATTGTGACTCGTGCTGCTCTAGGTCTGGGGAGTCCGAGGATGACTTTGGAGAGTGGTGATCATCGGACTTTTCGGCCGCTTCATGTGCTGCTGCTGAAGCTGTAGCTGCGGCGGCAGCATCACGCTTGACATCCTTGGATCGTCGCTTATCATCCTTTGCGGCCTTCTTCTCTTCTGCTTTGCGAGCCTTTTCGGCCTCTTTTTCGATCTTAGCAGCAGCCTTTTGTTGCTCTTTCTCCTGTTTGTGTGCAGCCTTCTGTTGTTCCTTCTCCTGCCTCGCGGTGGCCTTTTCTGAATCTGGCGGCATGTCAGTCATGAATTCTACCAATCGACGATATACTCACCTCTGGTCTGCTTCTGCAGCATCTTGACTTCCCTCTCACGCTGTCTCTCGCTCATCTCTTGCCTCTTCTTCTCTTCCATATCAAGCCTTATCTCCTCGTCCCTAGCACGGCGCTTCTCGGCATTTTCGTTGATCTCATCCAGGGTAGGCTTGAGTCTTGCAGCAGCAATAGCTTCTATCTCACTCTGCTCCATGAACTTCCCACCACCCAAGTCAGCCTTGCCAAAGTTCTCAGTGCGCTTGGCACTGTCCCGTGAGGCCTTTTCAAGGGATAGTGCTTGCCACTCGTCCAACTTGGCCTGGGAGACCTTGCCCTTCTCGGCATAGAGCTTATCATCCATAGTGCGCATTTGAGCCTGCACCTTCTTCTCAGCAGCCGCTAGGAGGGCAGCCCGGTCTGACTGTCTCTTCTTCTCGTCAAGATTCTCCAAATCTTTGTTGAATTGGTTCATCTGATTTCTGATACGACGCGAGCGGAAGTCGTCATCGTCCGAGTCTGAATCGTCAGCTGGAAGTACTTTCGCATCACTATTGGCGCGACGACGGGAGTATCGATCCTTAATTGACAGCTTCCGCCGGGGTGATCGCAAAGGATAGCCGTAATGCTCGCGATATCTGGCTGCTCCATCAGGATCCATCTTTGCAAGGCGCTCTTCAGCAAGCTTGTGTGCAGCTTCCTGGAGGTGGATGTACTGTAGAGCTTGCCGGCGAATATCTGGTTGTGCTCCTGTGGTATTGCTGCGGCCAATGGCGGTCGAAGCGGCCGTGCTGCCGGGCGAGGTGGGACCTTCCGATTGCTTCTTTTGCTGCAGGTTGTACATACCTTTTGCCATGGAGATGGCAGAAGCGCGCAATGCGTCTTGATGCTTCTTCTCTTGCACCTCAATATCCACTGGAGGATGATCCGTGAACATCTCCCTCGAAATTTTGTCGCTCAAGTGCTTAATCCGCGACTCCTCGAGGGCGGGAGAAGACATTTGGTAGTCTTCTTGACCTCTCGTCGAGGGGGCCCTGTTGGCTTTTGTCGCCGCGTTCAGAGCATTGAAGGCAGAATTGGCCGAATCTGGATAAGCAGGTGGTGCAGGGGTAGGCACTGATCCCGCGCGAGCGCGAGAACTTTTGACCGACTTTGTCGCTGCGAGGAGGGCCTTGCTCCTGCCATCTTCTGTGTATCCATAGTCGATATTTGGGCTGAGAGAGTTGTTCTTGAATGCCTGTGTGGCCGCCGAATTGCCAGCTGCGGTAGCTTCTGGAGACCATAATTGAACTTTCCCACCCTCTTTATGAGCGAGAAGAGCAGCCTTCGAGCCAGCAGCGCTCATACTGGGCTGCCAAAGGGGATCCATCTTGTAATCTTTGGCCAAAAGTGCAGCCTTTCCTGCTGCAGAGGAGGGATCTGGTTTCCAATGCTCGAAGGGCTTCTGATTTGCATTGGCAAGGTTCGCGGCGCCAGACGATGCGCTGAGGGCTACACCACCTGTGCTGGGCCAGCTGGGAAGGTCTTCGGGTTTCGCATGCTTCAGTGACATTGCTGCGCCTGTGCACTTGTCAGTTTCCTGTACCTCTCAAAGTCAATTGCTACTGCTTAGAAACGCACTTCTGGAAGAAAGCCTATTATCCTTGTCGGGGATATCAGATGCATTCGTCTTTTGTCGCGGACTGGCAGCCAGAAGTGCTGCAGTAGATGCCTGTTCCTGGAGCTTTGTGTCTCGATGCGCGGATGGGTCCGGGCATGTTATTGAGGCGGCCATGTTGGTGGTCGGCCTCGGGGTCTGTGGGGTCGATCGAAAGGGCGATGAGCCACTCCGCTCTTTCCGAAAGCGACACGTCAAACAGGACTCGAATGGATTGAGTGGGCTACCAGGCGCTGGTTGATTAATGAATAGCAATATACAAGGCAGTCAGGCCAGAATACAATATGTCAAAAGCCTGGGCCTGGTGGTTTTTTGATCGACAGAGGGTGCATTTGAAGGAGTGCACCTCACAACGTCATCGACGTCACAGCAGCCAAAAGGACCAAAGCTCAGAAACTCTCTTTCGCGCTTTGGGACGCTCCGCATGATGCTTTGTCTCACGGAATGTGTACAAGATATGCCCGATGCACACGTCCGGTGGCTCGAGAGGTCTGGTACACTCAATCTGATCCTTGAATCGCAAAACCCAGTTCTGTCAAAGCAGACCATTGAAGATGCACAGTCTTTACCCTGCAGACCCTCAATCTCGCATGCAGATCACGCCGGGGGCTTGAAGCTTTGGGCGCACATCAAAGTGGATCCTGGGAACCTCGCACGACTCACGCCAGCTTGACTTCACGCGCCCAGCTTCTTGTCCCTCTGATATCCAAATCCACTGATTACCCATGTGCTGACAATGGTTCCACCTCCCGTTCCTGGGAGCATCAAGTTTGACGGCATCCTGAACGTGCGAGATGTAGGCCTCTTCACCAATGCCATTTCCGGCAAACAGTAAGTCTCTACTTTTTACACCTCATCCCTCCTCCCAATAAAGTATCTAACAAGCATCACAGCCGCATGAAACCCGGTCTCCTCTTCCGCTCCGCCCGCCCCGACTTCGCCTCCCCCTCAGACCGGGACACACTCCAATCCACCCTCAAAATCCACACCATCCTCGACCTCCGCTCCAAGTTCGTCCCCCCTTTCCCTCTCCCACCCCACCACTAACCCCTCCCCATAGAACCGAAAAACTCCAACTCGCCACGCACAACACCCCTCCACCCCCCTCTTCCTCCCCATCAGACACCAACCCCCTCCTACCCCCCGCGACCCCCTCCCCCCTTCCTCCCCTCCCAATCACCACCCTTCCCATTCCCCTCAACGGCCCCCTGTTCCAACTCCGCCTCATCTCCCTCCTCCCCTTCCTCTCCATCCTCCGCCTCATAACCCTGTACCTCCTCGGCCAACGCCTCCCTGCGATCCGCATCCTCGCCGCCGCAATGGCGCCCCGCGGCCTCACCGGCCTGGCAACAGACAGCCTCCTCTCCTCCTGGCGCGAGATGAGGTGGATCTTCACCGCCCTGGCGCGGGAGGAGAATTGGCCTATCATGGTGCACTGCACGCAAGGCAAGGATCGGACTGGCCTGGTGGTGTTGTTGTTGGAGATGTTGTGTGGGGTGGAGGAGGGGGCGTGTGAGCGGGATTATCTCGCGAGTGAGAAGGGGTTGGAGGGGGAGAGGGAGGAGAGGATTAGGGAGATTGAGGAGGTGGGCATGCCGAGGGAGTGGGTTGATTGTGAGAGGGGGTGGGTGGGGAGGGTCAAGGGGTTTATTGAGGGGAGGTGGGGTGGGGTGGAGGGGTATTTGGCTTGGTGTGGGGTGAAGGCCGGGGAGGTGGAGAGGGTGAAGGGGATACTGATGGCGGAGGGGTGAGGGAGTGGTGGCAAGGGCTGGATTGGAAGTCAGGGTTGGAACAGGTATCATCGGAATGCTTTGATTCGTGTCTATGAGCTTTTGAATGTACATATGTTATGCGCACATTTTGGGCAAAGTCATTGTCTATATCGCCACCGGATCGGGCATCCCTCCTCAGATCAATCGAGCTTATTGCTTCTCCGCGGTGGCGCTATGTCATGGCCGTTCAGGAAGCGCTGTGTCATGCCTCACTCTTATTGCTTGTCCTAGTTACCACATCCTTTCACGCCTTGTTGGTAGGGAACAACGCCTTCCCAGCCTTCTTTGCATGCTCGAGAGCACCGTGGAGACCAAAGTGATCCGGGATACCTTCGACCCTGTGGGTAGAGTTGATGTTCTTGACGAGA
The DNA here is from genome assembly GCA_013372555.1 of Elsinoe arachidis. NCBI lineage: Eukaryota > Fungi > Ascomycota > Dothideomycetes > Myriangiales > Elsinoaceae > Elsinoe > Elsinoe arachidis. The sequence continues at coordinate 276,175 of JAAPAX010000006.1, read as the reverse complement.
GTGATCTGGTAGCAAGTTGCCGAGCCTTGACGGGAGATGATGGTAGACGAAGCGAGGAAATATTCCCAGATCTATGCAGGTTAGCTTTCATCCCCACCCGGCACTTAGGAGTTAGACTCACTCTGAACCAGCGCTTGCCGTACTTTGCCTCGACCTTGTCCCTGTTGGCCATCCAGTTTCTGTACCACCTCCACAGAGTAGCAGAGTAATGCACACCAATGGTGTCGACGTGCTTGACCTCGAAGCCAGCACCTTCGCACTTGTCGATAAAGTATCCAAGAGGAGTACTAGCGTCGGCGCCAGGGAAGACATATTTGTTCATGAAAAGACCCCAGATCAGATCCTCGTACTGCCAGTACTTCCTCAGACCAGAGTACTGAAGGAGACACACTCCATCATCGTCCAGCATGTTGTAGCATTGAGTGAGGAAATCAGAAAGGCGACGAATGCCGACGTGCTCAACCATCTCGAGCGAGATGATCTTGTTGTACCCACCCTCGGGAACAGGGATATCGCGGTAGTCCATGCACAGAATCTTGCTTTGCTCTTCCGGAACACCGACACGGCGGAGTCCACCATTACCCCAAGCGGTTTGATTGCGGCCGAGAGTGATACCAGTGGCTTTGGCGCCGTAGTTAGCAGAAGCGAATTTGGCAAGGGTACCCCAGCCACAGCCGATATCGAGGAGCTTCTCGCCAGCCTTGAGACCGACCTTCTCGCAGACAACAGCCAGCTTGTTGTCCTGGAGTTGCTCGAGAGACTCGTGCTTGTTGGCGTCGGAAATGATACCAGAGGTGTAGATCATGCGTGGACCAAGGAACCAGCCGTAGAAGTCATCACCGCGGTCGTAGTGGTCGCGCACCTGCTCCTCATCCTGGGAACGGGTGTGCATGATCACTTCGGGCATCATGCCAGTAAGGAAGAACCAGAAGAGAGACAATGTGAAGCGGAATGAGGCCCAGTCATGACGGTACTCAAGGGCCTCGAGCATGTCACCATTGACACTGACGTGGCCATCAAAGTACATCTCATGGAATGTCTCCATGGGAATTTTTGCCTTGCCATGGTACTTCTGCTTGTCCGACTCACGATGGAACGTGAGGTAATGCTCGATTGGAGCACCGGGGAAACGAGCCTTCTCATTCTTGCGGGGAGACATTGAACTGGCGACAGTCCAGAATGCCATCAGGATCGGGATCGTGGTGAAAAGACCGAAGAATATGGTCGTCTTGAGACCTCCACCTATTTTCCACGCGAGCCATCCTGGGATGACAACGAGGAGGAAGATCATGATCTTGTTGTTAAAGGTGTCGCTACCAGCGCCATCGGCAGGGAGAGGCGCATTGCGAATGGTAGGGTACTGTTCGAACGTCAGGGACAATCCCAATTGCTTATCACCAGGTTGCTCACTGAAGTGGTGCGAACGCCATACTCGCTGCTCTCTGGGACTGGACTAGGAGCTGCTGGAGTCTCGACAAACTCAAAAGACTCCTCGGAGATGGTCGACGGGGCAGTCTTGACTTCCGCCATGTTTGCAGTATTCAATGGCAGAAAGGACTGTGTATAGAAAAGAAAGGCGTCTGTTGAGAGCGCGGAGCAGCGATTTTTTAGCTGCAGCTCCCAGCACGCCGGTACAGCCAAGGAGCTTGCAGCTTCGCGGTCTGGCGTGTTCAGGGACCGTTGCGTGAAACTCTCGTGTTGCCCAAAAATCGCAGTGCGCCGTTTGACATTTCAGGGGCTCAACCTGGTGGGGAGACTGCCGAGGCTGGGGTATCCTCGGCCCGTCACAAGGCGCTGCGATATCGGCATGGTTACAGACCTGCGTCACTGAAAATGTTCCTGCTCAACTTCAAACCATACCTCCTCACCACAGACCCGTCCCACCGAACCAACTCGCTTGACCACCGCCCAGCATGACATCCTTTCCGCCCCCACCAACCAGCACGATCGACTGGTCCAATGTCGGCTTCAAGGTCCGCGAAGTGAACGGCCACATCGAATCGACCTACTCAAAGTCGACCGGAAAATGGACCACACCCCGTTTCGTCCGCTCCCCCTTCCTCTCCCTCCACGGCATGGCTCCCGGCCTCAACTACGGCCAACAATGTTACGAAGGTCTGAAAGCCTTCCGAGCACCAGGTGACAAGACAATCAACATCTTCCGCCCTAACAAGAACGCCGAACGAATGCAGCGCTCCGCCGAAAGCATCTCCATCCCCCAAGTACCAGTCGACCACTTCCTCAAGTGCGTCCACCTCGCCGTCGCCCTCAATGCCGAATTTGTCCCGCCCCACGACACCGGCGCGGCAATGTACATCCGCCCTCTCCTCTTCGGCTCCAGCGCACAACTCGGCCTCAACCCACCAGAAGAATACACCTTCCTCGTCTTCGTCCTGCCAACCGGTGTCTACCACGGCGTCAACCCCGTCAAAGCTCTGATCCTCGACAACTTCGACCGCGCCGCCCCTCACGGCACAGGCAGCTACAAAGTCGGCGGCAACTACGCACCGGTGCTGCGGTACAGTGAACAGGCCAGGAACGAAGGCTACGGGATCACGTTACACTTGGACAGCCAGACGAGGACGGTGATTGATGAGTTCAGCACGAGTGCGTTCTTGGGGGTGAAGAAGCAAGGGAACGAGACGGAGATCGTAGTGCCGGATTCGAACAACGTGATTGAGAGCGTGACAGCGGATAGCGTGTGTGATATCGCCAGGGATCTGGGGTGGAAGGTGACGAAGAGGCCGATATCCTTCGAGGAGCTGCCGGAGTTTGAGGAGGTCATGGCTGCAGGCACAGCGGCGGCGTTGGTGCCGATCAAGAGCATCACGAGGGGAAAGGATACGTTCAAGTACAGAGATGCGAGCGACGAGCCGGGTCCCGTCGTCGTGGAGCTGCTCACTAGATTGAAGGGTATTCAGTTGGGGAAGATGGAGGACAAGCACAGCTGGCGGGCGACGGTCTCGGAGGCGGAGAAAGGCACATACGAGTCGGAGGAGAGCGAGACGAATGGTGTGAAGAAGGGGGAAGTGGACAAGCTGCCATGATCGGAGGTTGATGAAGACGATAGTCGGGAGGAAAGTGAGCCAATGTACAGCAAAGCGGCTTCCATTATGCCTGGATAATCCACATACTCCATGCTACCTAAAAGTAGTGCCTCTCTTGTCCGAGTTGAAGTCGCTACTCTGGATGCGTCTATTGCGTAAATCGTCGCTCGTCAATCATGCCTTGGTAATAATGCTTGTAGTCGTTCTCATCGATCAGTTCTCCTCGCCAATCCTGGGAGGGCTCTTCGACTGATCCTTCCCGCTGGTAAAAGGGCTGCGTGACCGGTGTTGCGAGGTCCTGAAATTGTAAGTAAGCATTCACTCCATTCTCATGTTGAGGAGAGTCTCACGATCTCCGCCTTTCGCCTTCCTTCCTGAAACTCTCAATCACTCGCAGCATCTCCTTTCTGCCTCCTGTGGCGTCGACTTCTTTGCCCCGCAGACTCATGTTGACTTTGTCGTTAGCATGTGCTTTCAGAAGTCTGCCCAACAAAAGGTGCTGCATGATGAGGCAAACGAAGACGCCGCAGTCGCTGCCGTTGTCCTGTTGTGGCGAGTCTGGCAGGTTGATGAATCGCAGATTCCGGTCCAATAGTTTGCTAAACTTGGCCGTCAAGATATCTGCCTCACGAGCGTTGGCTGGGTACATGCTGTCGTAGTGAAATGCGACGTTATCGAGGATGCTAACCAACAACAGCGACCAATGTGATCCACCTTCTGCTCGATTGACATCCTGACAGTCGTTCACCGGTAGAAAGATGTGTGTAGTATTGCGAAAGTCTGGTAATGCAGAGCGGAGGGACGTAATGTCTTGTACGCGTGTCTGGAGGAGGAGGAAGGCCATCGATGGTCGAAGTAATACTATCTTTGCCTTTGGGTAGTCCTTGAGCTTCTCGTGTTCCAAGTACTCTTCCCAGAACGCAATGGCCTACGATGTTGGTTAGCAAGGCGCGTGGGCATCTCTTTCTACCAAGGACGCGTACATTGTCGGTCAACCAATCGTTCTTGATACAATCAACATCTTCGCGAGTAAGTCGAACATCGTGGTAGGATAGGATCGCATCGTCTGGCGCAAGCTACCTCTAGTGTCAGTGTACAGATGGGGTACCACGTTGAACAGCACTGACAGATTCTCCAAAGCGTCGGCTCACGCGTCCACCGAACGGATGAAAGCCAGACATGGCAGGCATCGACTGCAAGCAAGTCTATGGGCCTACTGACCAGATCCAAGTTCGCGTTGCCCGGCTCAAGGGCGCTGGAAGGAGTGCGAGAAAGCCTGGTGAGAGCAAGGCGGTACTGGCCGAGCAGTGGGCTCCTCTTGAAGCACAAGGCCAAGTGAGGTGTTAGGAATTGTGGATAGTCAAGCAAGACCAGGGTAGTAGATGCCCTAGGGTGAAAGTGCCCTGCCTTGCCTGGCGCCGCGGGGGATTGCTGATGACGCAACGGGGCTACCGTTTGCCGCGAGCCGAATCTTCGGGTGCCACAATGCATGAGTCTCTAGCGTTTCTTACTCATAATTCTTCATCGTTACGAAGGTCACAGAACTTCGCCACACAGCTCTGACTCACTCCAAAATAGTTGCAAAGAGTCTCGAGGTCCTTCTAGACCGGACAGGTACGCTATTCCGCGAGCAAATTCTCGATACACAGCGACAAAGAATTTATCCTGACCTCAGCGCATTCCACGATTATCAAACCGAAGTTCGCCCCCCGAATATCGATATCCCAGCGCTACCAACGCCGCCACCACCAAGGTGCGATTCCACCAGGAGCAGCACTTCACGAGCAGTCTATCTGCTCTCAACCCACCACCTTACATGTCAGCAGCCGATATTCAACCTCAGCCCACTTCTGCTCCGACTCAACCCCGGAGGGGTAACCATCATCATGGAAGATCACGTCGGCCACGACCTGATAGTACTGCACAGGATGGGCCGCCGCCTCAGGGCGCCGATGGCAGATCAGGGAGGCGTGGTCGAGGAGGACGTAATCCGGCTTTGGCCATGAGACCTGCTAGTTTGCCACCCACACAGACTGGCACAACCACAAACACAAATGACACCCCTGTAAGCCACAGCAACGTTGGAGGTCGTGGCCGAAGAGGTCGAGGAGGAGCTTCTCGTCCACAAAGGACTGTCAATGGACGAGCTTTTGGAGGAGCCCTGACCCTGGACACGCCAGATGGCGGCGTGTCACTTCAAGCTGGTGCTGCCGAGTTTGTGCCTGGACAGCCCCTTGTAACCTCACATCAAGCCCAACGGCCCCCAGTGAATGCGCCGCGAAGGAGGCGCATGTCGAAATCAACAGCACCGGATATCATGACGAGGACCCACGAAGACATCGAACACGCCAATTACGAATGTCCGATTTGTACAAGCGAGGTACAACGGAACTCCAAAGTCTGGTCTTGTCACACATGCTGGACGGTCTTCCATCTGTCATGTATAAAGAAGTGGGCCTCGAATGAAGGATCAGCAGCTGCACGGAGAGCAAGTCTCACGAACGGCGAGACACCGCCAGCCAGACAATGGAGATGCCCGGGTTGCAATCTACCGAAAGATGAACAGCCCAAGACCTACACCTGTTGGTGCGGGAAGGAAACAGATCCTCGACCACCCACAGGTCTTCCCCCTCATTCTTGTGGCAATACTTGCGGCAAAGAGCGGGTGCGAAAGTGCCCACATCCCTGTCAGCTGACTTGCCACGCGGGACCTTGCCTGCCATGTACATACATGGGTCCGACTCAGTCCTGCTTCTGCGGGAAGAATGAAGTCACGAGGCGATGCGTTGAGACGGACTACGAAAACGGCTGGAGCTGTGACGAGGTTTGCGGTGACTTGATGCCCTGCGGTGTTCACACATGTCCCAGACCTTGCCATGAGGGGTTGTGTGGCGCCTGTGAAGAGCCTGTACAAGCTCGCTGCTATTGTGGGCAAGAACAGAAAGACATCCAATGCTGTGAGCAAGGCGAAATCAAGACCAGTCAACGGAAGCAAATCGAAAATAATGTCGAAGAATCACTGACAGGAGAATGGACTGGTAGCTACCAGTGCGCCAATTCATGTAATCGACCATTCGACTGCGGAGTACACAGCTGCGAGAAGCCATGTCATGCACAGGAGGCTAATTCGACACATTGTCCAAGGTCTCCTGATGTCGTTACTCACTGTCCCTGCGGCAAGACGCCCCTATCAGAGTTCGCTGGTGCATCTCGAGATTCTTGCAGCGATCCGATCCCGAATTGCGACAAGACTTGCATGAAGCCTCTGGGCTGCGGCCATGCTTGCGAGCAGAAGTGTCACGCTGGTGAATGCTTACCTTGCATGAAAACCGTGGACATCAGCTGTCAATGTGGCCGGACGACAACCTCAACGATCTGCCACCAAGGCTCAGAATTCCGACCACAATGCTTTCGAGTTTGCCATGCCACTCTTAGTTGTGGTAGGCACGCTTGCGACGAGCGTTGCTGCACTGGTGAGCGCAAAGCTGCTGAGCGTCTATCACAGAAGAAGAAATCACGCCCACTTGGTTCTGCCGCTCCACCGCCCGATCTGATCGAAGCCGAGCACATCTGCACACGGGTCTGTGGCAGACTACTCAAGTGTGGCAACCATACTTGCCAGGAGCTTTGTCACAAGGGGCCCTGTCACTCCTGCCGGGAAGCAATCTTCGACGAGATCACTTGCCACTGCGGACGAACATCGCTGGAGCCGCCGCTACCATGTGGGACCTCGCCACCGCCATGTCGCTTCCAGTGCGAGCGTGCAAAGTCATGTGGTCATCCTCAAGTGCAGCACAATTGTCACCTTGACAATGAGTCCTGCCCAAAATGCCCTTTCCTTGTCTCACGCCGCTGCATGTGTGGAAAGACTACACTCAAGAATCAACCCTGTTTTCTCACTGCTGTATCTTGCGGCCAAGTATGCGGCAACAAGCTGAAATGCGGCTCACACTTCTGTCGCAAGCCATGTCACAAGCCAGGAGAATGCGAAGACGCCGGATCGAACACAGCCTGCACTCAACCATGTGGCAAGCCGAAGAAGGCTTGTGGGCATCCAGACGAAGCACCATGCCACGCCCCATATCCTTGCAAAGAAGACAAACCCTGCGCGAGCAAGATCATCGTTGCCTGCCCCTGCCAAGCTCAAAAGCAAGAGACCCGATGCAATGCCTCTCGCACTTCAGAAGGCAACGCCAACAAAACTCTACAGTGCAACGACGAATGTGCCCGCCAACAGCGCAATGCCCGTCTCGCTGCGGCTCTCCACATAGATCCTTCCAGCCACGTCGAAGGAGGTGACCACATCCCATACTCGGACGAAACTCTGGACCTCTACAGCGCCTCATCATCCTTTGCTCAAAGTCAGGAGCGCGAGTTCCGAGTCTTCGCTCAAGACGAAGGAGAGAAGCGTATGCGATTCAAGCCCATGAAAGCGCAGGAGCGAGCCTTCCTCCACGCTTTGGCAGAAGACTTTGGTCTCGACAGCGAGAGCTTGGATCCTGAACCACATCGCCACGTTGTCTTGCTCAAGACTCCACGCTTCGTCCGCGCGCCAGGAAAGACGGTCGGAGAAGCTGTTCGTATCAGGACTCTCAAGCGCAAGATCGTCGAGCGGCCTCGAGAAGAGAAGCGGGCTGGTGTGGATGAGAACAGACACCCTCTCAACGCTTTTGTGCTGGTGGGAACCCGCTTCGGTCTGACAGAGGAAGAAGTGAAGGGCATCATTGCCTCTGCTGTTCCTGTCGAGGAGACGATTCGTTTCGAAGTCATCTTCCTCCCTAGCGAAGAAGTCGTACTGCGCCCGCTTGTTGGTGGGCTTGGGCTGGAACAAACACTGCGAGACGTCAAACCTGCCCTCGAGGCCGTGGTCAAGGCTAATCAGATTGGAACTCTCTTGTTGTGCTCCGTGGACGCAAGCCAGAACATCGTCCGCAGAGAAACAGATTCTGTCGCTGCCGATGGCTGGTCACGAGTCGCTGCCAAAGGAGCGGCTCCGAGGAGAGCGCCTGGCGTTCCGGCTGTTGGTGCCCAAAATGCCTATGCTGCATTGAGTGGTGGCGGACTTGCGAGTGGCGGGAAGGTGACATTTGCGAAGAAGAAGGAGAAGGTGGTTAAGAAGGTTGTGGAGCCCGTGGTGGATGACTGGGAGGCTGAGATGGAGGCGGAGGAGAAGAGGAGTGGGAGGCAGAGTGGTGGGGTTAGTGACGCTGAGGGAGCGGTCGAACAAGAAGGGAGGAACGATATCGTTGCTCCGGACTCAGAGGCTGTCAAGGAAGCGGCTTTGGGGGAGAATCCAAAGGAGGGAGAGGGAAGCGGACTGCAAGGAGGGACGGTAGATGAAGATGAAGTATTGCAGGAGAAAGCATAGGGAACCCGAGGGGAAAGGAGCGTCGATCAGAGGTGTGAGATAGTCGAAGCAGCTTAGACTGCATGCAACCCAGTTCGCGTGGTACAGAAGAAGATGTCTCCCACCCTCGAGATGCTTACTCGAGCTATCGCGCTAGTATATTTAGCGTGCGGCTGAAATGGATGACAGTAATAAGGCGACCACCTCTTCCTGCAGGTCCTCTCGCAAGTACAAATGAACATACAGAGGATGTCGCAGATATGAAGCCATTAATAACGTCGACCCGGACATTGCAGTAGTTGCCACTGAGCACGTGGGCGGCACTGGGACCGTTTGGGATGGATTTCCGATGGCCCCACTCGCTGCTGACTTCCGCATCGCGTGTCTCTGCGCGCTCCCAGAAGAGCTCAGCGCGCTCTGGGAAGTCTTAGACGAAGAATATGAAGACTTCGAGCACGTCAGTAATGACGATGCCTGCACATTCGTGTTCGGCAGGATCGGCGACCATAATGTGGTGCTGGCGCAACTCGCGCACGCAGGGAAGGTGCAAGCCACTGCCTCCATCAAGGATCTCACTCGGACCTTCCAGCGCATCAAGTTCGGACTCTTAGTCGGCATAGCTGGCGGTATACCATCAGCTGAGCGCGATATACGACTCGGTGACATCGTTGTCAGCCACAATGGCTCAAAGCCTGGCGTCATCGAGTATGACTTTGGCAAAGAGACTTCGGAAGACGTGCTGGTAGTTTTCAGTCATGTCAATAAGTCACCAGCAGAGTTACTCGCGGCCGTCAACAGGCTTGAAGCGAAGAATATGCGAAGCCGTGATGGTCCTGGGTACTATAGAGTCATACAGAAACTAGCGAATGATGACGCCAGCATGGTCAGCGACATGGCGAAGCGGCCAGCCGCCGACAGTGATGTTCTATATGGACCGTCACTGACTGAGGATCTGTCCACCACGTTGGACCGAGTAGGTCAAAGCACATTGGATGTGGATCAACCAGTCCAGCGACCTCCGAGGCTCAAAAAGCCCGACATGCCACGAGTCTGGAGAGGCACAATCGGATCTGGCGATAGAGTCATCAAGAACGTGGGAAGTCGGCTACGTCTCGCGAGGAAGCACGATCTCATCTGTATCGAAATGGAAGCCGCTGGACTTATGAATTGGATTCCCTCGATTGTCATTAAGGGTATATCAGACTATTGCGACACACACAAGAATGACGACTGGCATTCATATGCTTCAGTCGCAGCTGCAGCTTATGCCAAAGATCTAATACAGTCCTTACGCCCCATGAGCGTCAGTGAGATGTCCGACGCTAGCGAGGCAATTCAAGAAATGGAGAGGCAGCTGTCCAAAGTTCAATCAGGTGTCGAGAGCCTTCAGCTTCAGGTTGAGAAGAGTCAGAACGCAGCTGAGAGAGCTCAGGTACGACAGCACATACTGGACTGGCTGGGTAGCGTCTCTTTCCAGACCAAGTTTGCCGAGGAATCCGATCGAGCGGCTCCTGGTAGTGGCAAGTGGTTCTTGACATCTGCCAACTATCAAGATTGGCTCGCCTCGAACGGTGGTCTACTCCTGGCTTCTGGTCATGCAGGCTCCGGAAAGACAGTTCTCACCACCATCACGGCAAAGTCCTTAAGAGAAGAGGGAGACGCTCTCGTGGCTTGTGCTTTCTGTGGTCAAGAGGCGACTTTATCCAGTACTGATCTCTGGAAAGCAATCACAAGAGATCTCCTTGAGCAGGTACCCGAACTACCAGATGATCTTCAAAGGCTCATCCGACCGTACTACAGCGCCAGGCTAATCCCCGATATTGTAAAAGTTCACAATATACTCAACGGTCTTCGTAAACATTCCAAGAAGCTGGTCGTCATCATTGATGCACTGGACGAATACAGGCACAGGGACCAGCTCCTCAAAAACATCGTCAGCTTCAGTGAGGTCGTCAATGTCATGCTGACGACTCGCCCGGACCGAGAATTGAGTGCTCATTTCAGCAGAGCGTACGCCGCCGACGTTGTAGCTAGCGATAACGACTTATTGCTTCATATTCGGGGAGTGATCAAGCAGAGCTATCGCCTTCAAGACTTCATGGAACGAGAATCATGGCTGGAGCAGTCTATCGAGCAGCATGTTGTGGATGCTGCGAAGGGCGTGTATGTGCATCTCATTTCATTGCCTCTTAAATACGTCTGACATCCAGTAGGTTCCTTTTTGCTCGATACCACATGGATTTCATCAAAGAGCAGACTTGCGTCCGGGATATACGTTCAGCTCTGCAAGCACTTCCCAGCACATACGAAAGTTTGTACACTACCACTGTAGAACGATTGAAGCAGGAGCCACCAAAATGGCGAGCGGCATCTAGGATCTTCGCCCTCATAGCAGTGGCCGGAGCTTCAAATCCGCCTTCAATGATTGACATACAGCACGCTTTCGCGGTGCGAGCAGGAGATCGAGAAATTGACTCCGAGGGACTTCCACACCCAGATACTCTGCTCTCACAGTGCACAGGTCTGGTGAACGTTCGTGAGGACAAGACGCTAGAATTTGGTCATTATACGGCATACGAATTCTTCACAGCACATTTCAATTCCGCAAAGGCAATCGAGCTCACAGACTTGGTAGTAACAAGTCTGCGTTACTGCCTCTTGGATATACCCATGGAACTGAATGGGATGTTGAGAGCGAGCACCGAACCCGCAGATTGGTGGACAGAGGCATCTCACAAAGCTCTTCATACTACGCGCCCTTTCCTTCCTCTGGCCGCACAGATCTTGCGATCCTAGGACGAGCAACCAGCCTTGGTTGAGACCACGGAGGAGTTCATATGGTCAATCGTCAACGATCGTGATCGACGCCGAATGATACTGGCGGCGCTCCTGGACAGGTCCTCTGAAAATGCCTGGGATCCACCGGCACTACATTTTGCAGTTGTCATGGGCTTCAAGGATGCTGTGGAACGATTGATTCGATCTGACGATTCAGGATTGAATGCCATTGATGATTCCGGACGATCTCCACTGCATTTGGCCGCGACATACAATCAACCAAGAGTCTTCGAAATCCTCTTGGCACAAGGCAGTGTTGACATCGAGGCCAGAACAAACAAGGACGAAACGACTGCGTACCTGGTCGCATCTGGTGGTGGGCAGGACTTGGCTCGCATTGTCGTGGGAGACGACAGGCTAGCATTAGACAATTGCGATGGCCAAGGGAGATCTGCGCTCGAAGTAGCGATAAGTAACAACCATGTCGACTTTGTCAGAATTCTCCTGGCCTCTGGTAGGGTCAAGGCAGATGAGTGCGATAAATCTGGCTTATCTCCTATTCATCATGCCGTTCAAACAGGAAATCGGGACATGGTCGAGATAATATTACGAGCACCAAACGTCGACCCTGATGCAAAGTCCGCGACCGGTAACACGCCTCTCTCATTCGCCGCTGCTGGAGGCCACGTCGAGATCTGCAAGCTACTTCTCAACATCTACCGAGTAGATCCACAGTCATTGGACAATACCGGGTGGCGACCTCTTCATGTAGCAGCCTTCGCAGGGCAGATCGGTGTCCTTCAAGCTTTTGCCGATTGCAAGAGGGTAGACTTTAAATCGTTGACGTCGGATGGTTGTAATGCGCTGCACTTGGCGCTTAAATCGCCGGCCATGAAGAGTAGTCAGCCAGCATCATTCCTGCTCGCAACAAGACTATGTGATCTGGACGCAACCACTCCCGCCGGCGAGTCAGCACTGCTACTTGCCGCTTACTCGAGATCTGCAGAGACTATGCACGAATTGATAGACCGCGGCGTAACAAATGTCAACGCTAGCCTTCAAGCAGATCTTATCCCTTTGCCTCGACACGAGCTTGCTGAGCAAGGCCTGACGGATTTCCATGACAGGATGCCTCTTCGAGGCTCTGGTCCAAAAGGACAAACAGCTCTGCACTACCAGATCAAATCTGGTGTCGACCCAGGAGGTATAGTTGGGCGATTGATAGCGTTGGGAGCGGACATTAACGCCACAAACGTCCAAGGCATGAGTCCGTTCCTGCAAGCAAGTTTCGAAGGCCGCGTCGAAGCCATGCAATCATGCTTGGCTACGCAGAAAGTAGACGTGAATCTCTGCGACGCCAAGGGTAGGTCAGCGCTCTGCCATGCAGCAGCAAATGGAGATACCAAAATGCTGCCCGCACTTCTCTCACACGGTGTCGACCCTTTCTTGCGAGACTTTGCAGGTCTCACGCCACTGATGACTGCTGGAATGCACGGCTGGACAAAGACTACAGAGCTACTCTGCGAGCATATGCATGCAGCTGCGGCATCGGACTCGGACAAGAGAAGAAGCATGCTGTATGATCCGGACGCTCCACCAGCCCTTGATCTCATCAGCTCTGCACTTAGAACACTTCTACGATGTCGCACATCCGCTGCCAATGACTTAGTTCTTCGAATTCTACGGACTCCATGGCAGATTGCAGCCTCGGCTCTGGATCTAATCAATAGAATGACCGGACTCACCCGCACGACACTCCTCCACGTCGCCGCGGAGTACAGCAGTCTCGAAGTCGTCAAGCTCTGCTTGGAACTGGGTGCCGACGTTAATTTACGAGCCAGAGAAGGCTGGTCGCCCCTGCACTTTGCCTGTCTCGGCGGGGACCCCAGTGTGGTCGGGCTTCTCCTCGAGCGCGGTGCGAATCCATCTGCGAAGCTCATTAGTGATCAGACCCCGGGGGATCTGGCGAAGGGTGGCGGTTTCCTAAGTAGTGCTTTTGGGTGGGTCGCTGCTCGTCGGTACGATGCCGTTATCGAATGCTTGGGGACACACGAGGAGATGAATGTGCGAAAGAGGAAGCTTGAGCAAGATTACGCTCCGAACAAAGTTGCCAGGTTCGAGGAATCGGGATTGCAGGAGGAGAGTTCAGGGTCATGAGATGACACCGAGACGTGGTAGCTCCGGACCGTCCTGCAAGCATTCGTTCTAGACTGTAGCAACAGCGGCATTTGGGCATATAACCCCGGGTTTTTGTGCATATGGATAACAGAACTTGCACTCGGAGTCATTTGCTTTCAATCAAGTACCGATGTAGGCCTGGTGCAGTGAGAGGCGCCGACGCTGAGGTACTCTAGAACCTGGTAACAGTCAGCTGAAAGGCCCGACCGAGGTAATACTTACAGAGCGCACAAGGTCACTCAGAGTAATATGAAGGGACGGACGAGCACAATGACCATGCATGACGATGCGAGAAATGGAATGATTCTGTTAGCACTTCAAACCGTCTCACATGATAGCCATTGTTCCTCCATCTCTGCAAAGCTATCACTGTGAAGTAGACCATGTCCCACAGCTTCTGCTCCATATCAAATCATGCAAAGCCGCCCTTTCGTCGAGCATTACTTGGGATCATCCAACCACTCTGTTGCCCGCTTCTTCCCTCAAGGCCTCAATTCTGCCACTCCAAAATGACACTATCCCACAAGAACCCCCTCCACAACACAAACCTATCAACCTCAAACGTCACCCTATTCCTCCCCTCAACCAACACCCCCTTGCCCACCTCAAACTGCACCAACCTCCACTCCCCACTCACCGTCCCCGACCTATACACCGCCGGATCCGACGTCAACACATCCTTGTTCAACGCCCCCAACGTCCGTCCATTAACCCCCACCACCAACGACGTAGACTGCGAGTACCCCGCCAAACTCACCGTGAGCAACGCAGACCTCCCCAACCCCGTAGCAGGGAGATCAAACACCACCTCCCACGTCCCGATATTGGATTGCGCGAACCACCAGTCCTCCGTCTTGCTCTGGCCTACAGTGAAGGTAAAGTTCGCCGGGCTCTGCTCCGCCAGACCATGCAGGTAAGGCCCGCTATGCTTGAACCCCCTGGCCGTCTTGTCGAACGCGCCAATCTGGAAGATCTGCTCGCGGTCGCTGGGGACAGACCACGTGAGGTCGCCGAGGGAGGTCTCCTTGTCCGCGGAGACGGTGACGGGCGAGGAGGTGAAGTTGGTGTAGACATCGCTCAGTGCGCCGCCGTTGGACCAAGCGTAGAGACCGTACGTGCCTGTGCGTATGGCGGGGATGTGGAACCGGCCCTGGGCGTCGGCAAAGGTGGTGTACCTGTACCCGCTGCCCTGCGCGAGGGGCCGGACGGTGGTGTCTGTTTCGCCGAGGAAGATGGCGGCGGAAGAGGCGGGGCGGCCGTCGGAGAGCTGGAGGGTGCCGGTCAGGGAGCCGCGGGTGTGGTAGGCTGGGGTGGTGAGGAAGGGGTAGGGGAATTTGGATCTTTCGAGCTTGGTCCGCGCCGAGGCGTCGGGTTTGGAGCCGTTGTTGAGGTACCAGAGCCAGGGGCCCCAGGTTTTGCCTGGTGGTTGCGGGGTTTTGACGCCGATTTGGAAGTGGGATGTGTCTTGGACTACGTTGAGTTGGACTGCGTCGCCGGTGGCGGACTCCCGGTGCACGGTCAGGGTTTGGGCGAGGTGGTTCCCGCTGTAGTATTCGTATGATGGGTGGATGTACCAGGAGCCTGTCTGGGTGCCGTAGACGCCATTGAAGTCTCTCGCCCGGGCTGGGGTGGAGAAGTCGTACTTGGTGATGAAGGTACCGTTCGCGAGCTGCCAGGTCTCGTCCTGCACCTTGGTAGCGTTCGCGTAGAGCGACCAGTCTGGTAGGACTTCGTCCTTGAGGTAGGTACGGCCGTGAGTGAATCTTACAGGGTCCAACCGCCAGAGCGAGCGGAGAATACTGATGTCTGGCAGAGCGCGGTTGACAAAATACTGGTAGGCACCCGCTAGATCCTCGTAGATGACCCAGTGGAAGTCGCCTTGTGTCGATGTGAAGGCAACATCAATATAGTCTTGGCCCCGTGAAACGATCGAAGCTGATGTCCAAACGAAGTTGTTCTCTCCATCAACACCTACGTAGTGGCCGCTGGCATCTTTAACGGCGTCCTCGCCTTGGTAATAAAGTTTTGTGCCGTAGACCGGACCCTGGGTCAAGTTCCAGATATCGTTGCCGAGAACCCAGGTGTTGTTACTTATCTGATCAAGAAATGGTCCCCGAAGTGCCTGTACGCCCGAAGCTACGACTCCCAATAGGGCGAGTAATGAGACCGACACCATGGCTGCCGTCGATGGTAAAAGAGACCGATCAGAAACAAACCTACCACGTCTTGATTTACTTATACCTAGCAATATTACACGCAAGCTTCATCTCTCACACGCACACAGGCGATGGCGCAATAATTCACGATTGATAGAGGGTCGGATTGAGAAGGTCAAATTGTGCAGAGGTGGAGTTTTTGTGATGGCGTCAAATTCTCCCATTCGCGGCTTCAAATTTGACGTCTCCGGTGGGGCAAAGACGACATCTCGTCCTTCTTCCCAAACATTGTACCCATCTGCACTCATGTCGAGCAGTCACCATCATTTCGCTACTCGATGGTATTCCCGGACAATATACCTGACCCGTGAATGCAGTCGACACAACGTCCAGCGATGTGCAACGTGTCTTAACGACATAGCGATATTTCGGAGAAGACACCGCTCGGTCTCAAGTTGGAACTGCTTCACGAGCTTCTGCTAAACTTCGGCGAGTCACGGCTCCTCGATATCTTCGTTCTGAGCTGGCATGGCATATCCTGGCATCGTTCAATGCCCAGAGGGGCGACGTTGAATCGCTCAACGTCCACCTCAGGCTCCTCAGTGCGAGCCATCTCCGATCAAACGAACGGACTTCGTTCCTTTCTCGCTCAACGGTAGATATGTATGTCTCGCGTGAAGATATCGTAGCACATATGGTCAGCAGAAATTCAGGCAAGTAGTCTCTAGGACTGGCAGCGCATGACGGTATTACTAGGCGGTCGTTGGTTGACCCCGAGGACCGGCAGATGTTCACCTCGAATCCATCAAAGCTGTGTGACAGAAGTTGTAGCGTCGCAGCTTTGAGTGAGGGTGTGCGGCAACTGTCTGAACCCTGCCCTTGGTATCGTCGAGGGTACCGAAAGACAGCCCTATCTTTCTACCTGGCCGTTCTTGTCTCGCGACCACAACGTTGGAAGCGAACCTCCCAAACACCAGCGGTTATCTCACAAATGGTGCGCGATGCTTTGAGAGCGAGTGTTGTATTCGGTCCTGCCGTGGCAGTGAGCACTCACCAACACTCTTCTACGCGGTCCATTGACCTCGACAACTCAAGCTTTGATGTCTCAAGCCGCCACGAGACCACCCGACGTAGGCTTGAAGGTACCGCTACTGGCGGATCTTGCGATAAGTATTAATGGAGAGTCCTACCAACATTTGAAGCTCCTCATGCCCAGACTAGGAGGCCCACCTCTCCACAACTTTCAGTACTCTTGTGTATCTCTGTCAAGATGGATCCGGCTCAGATCGCTACGTACATTTGCTTGCCGCTGGGCATAGTACTCATCTTCACCCGAATCGCCCTGCGTCTGTTCAGACAACAAGCCATCACATGGGGTGACTACTGGTGTCTAGCTGCTGCTGTCTTCATATTTGTTCGGCTAATCACCAATGTCTTTCTCCTTCGATACGGCTCAACACGAAGTGAGTGATAGTTGATCTTCCTTGTCGTTACCAAACACTGACTGCATCCTCAGCGTTGGACGATGAAGAACGACCGTTCATACTCCTTGGCAGTCAAAAGTACTATGAGATTACTGTGGGCAGCAAGATCACCCTCATCTCTCGAACCATGATGAACTGCCTTCTATGGTCACTTAAAATGGCCATCCTCGACATGGTCTTCAAGCTCATCCGCAAGCTGCGGTTTGAAAAGCTTATCTACTGGGGCTTCATTGTCGTCCTCGGAGCAACATGGGTGGCTGCCATGCTCGGGACGTTCCTAGGATGCAGACCCATCTCCATGTACTGGCAGATCTATCCAAATCCCGGCCAATGGTAAGCTTCACACGGTGCCACCAGCTTATGTTCCCTACTAACCTCGTACAGCGCTGTCGGCGACTCCTGGCTCCTCTCCTACGAAATCGGCAACATGCTCACAGACTTTATGCTCCTTGCCGTCCCAATCCCTCTGCTGCTCTCCGCCAAGATCTCCTTCATGCAGTGAGTATCTCCTCTCGTATGGGCTGAATCTCCACTAAGTTTACATCAGCCGTCTGCGCCTCGTCTTCGTCTTCTCCCTAGGCGCCTTCCTTATCGCCATCTCTGTCGTCCGAATGATGCAAGGCTTCGGCTCCAAAGTCCAAGTCAGCCGCACCATGTGGGCTTCGATCGAGATCTTCTTCGCCGTCTTCGTTGCCGTGTCACCCACGATCTACGCCCTCGTTCACTCCAGGGGCGAATCTAGCACCAACTACCCCAGCAAGACAAATGGGGGAAGCACGTGGGTCAAGGGTACTGTCTTGTCAGCGCTCAAGAGCCGGAATGGGGCTGCAACGGCGGCAGGAACGGTGGCAGGGAAGGAAACACCAGAGGATCTGGAGATGAAAGGGGGAATCACGGTTACTAGGACGATGCAGACGAGACAGGAGGGTGGAAGCGAGGAGAATTTGTATGAGCAAGGGAGCTTTGAGTATGGAGAGAGGGTGTAGACCTGGAGTGGGAACTGTCAGGTGGATTGTACGATGGTTAAGCGTGTCAGATGTTGCATGAAGACAGAGGGATAGACCAGTGGTGCGTCTCTTGAACAGTATCCATGAAACCAGAACTAGAACGCCCTACATCTTCAGAAATGGTTTTCATGTTACAGCTTCAACTCACCCCGAGACTCAACCCAAACCAAGTGGCAATCAACAAGCTACAAGAAACGAATATCCGTCCCCTCCTCACACCCCTGTCCCTTTCCTCACTCATGCCCCAACCTCCTCGTCCTCCCCTCCAACCTCACCCCCACAATCCAAATGCGCCAACTCATCCTCCACCTCCACCTCCTCCTCATCCTCAAAAATTTCCACCGTCTCAGCCGACATGACGCCCGCCTCCTCCTCCCCCATCGCCACCGCAAGATTCACACTCGCCTCCACAACCCTCACCCCCGTGGCCCCCACCGGCGCCGCCCCATCTCCCACCACGGCCCCAGTAACCTGCACCGTAAAATCCAACCCCACATCCGCACCGCTCCCCGCGATCGCATTCGGGTTATACTGAATCAACTGCGCCGGCGCATTCACCACCACCAACATCACCTCATCCGGCGCCGCGACATCCACCGTCGCCTGTCCCCCCTGGACATAAACGTACCTCACCGCCCCATAGTTCCTCGCGCGAACCGCAATCCGCGCCTCAAACGCCGCAGTGGCAGTGACTTTGACGGTCACAGCCCCATTGCCACCGGACAGCGGCACGAACGACGCACCCATGTACCGCGGCGCACGAGCGGGTTTGACGCGCCACGTGTCGGGACCTGTGCTGTCGAGGTTCGCGTAATCCAGGCCGCGTGTGCGTGAGCGTTGGATGCGATTGAATGCTATGGCGGCGGGTTCGTGCCAGAGGTCGGCGTAAGCGACGCGGGCCCAGTAGGAGGCGACGATGGTTTGGACGGAGAGGGAGGGGCCGGCGACGGTTTGGAGGGTGTGGAGGGGGGTTTCGGGGGTCTTCCACTGGCGGAATAGGGAGCGGACCGTGTCCCGGCCTAGTTGGGGGAAGCGGTCTGGGTTGTTGGTGAGGTAGGTGAAGAAGGGCCAGGCTTTGTAGAGGTTGATGTTGGGGTTGGAGGGTTGGGAGTCGACGATTGTGAGGTAGGAGTTGGAGATGAGAGAGGTGAAGTCGATGTTGGTGGTGGTGGAGGAGATGTTGTAGGCGGAGCGGGCGGGTGCGCAGTATTCGCCGTTGAGCGCGTAGTCGGCGACGAAGCTGGCGAGGGATTCCCACCAGGGTCGGCTGTCGGTGCCGGTCCATGTGCGTTCGTGGTAGTGCAAGACGTGGCCGTACTCATGGATGGAGACACGAGCGTCCTCTACCCAGCGTGTGCCAATGCCAACGTATCCCCTTCCATTCGCCGAGTCGGTGTATTGCTGGCCTGCGACTGAGGATTTGGTGAAGTTCTGGACCTGGTAGAAGTTTGTCTTGAAGTAGCCAGGGATGTTGGTGCGGGTGCTGACGCCCGAGGACTTCCAGCCGAGGGTGTTGACGAAACACTCGTAGGCCATCTCCAGGTTATTGAGGGCTTTGTTGAAGTCCTTCCCGCCCGGACCGTAGATGGCGAAGCGGGGACTCTGAGCGACTGGGACAGTGGTACTGCCAGGAGCGTAGGCGAAAGGAGCACCACCTTGATAAAGTGTGTCGACAGGCTTCAAGGTAAACTCTGCTGGTGCTGGTGCAGGATCCTGGGCAGCGGCCAGGCCAGTGAGTAGGGCGACGGCCAGCGCCGAATGAATGGAATGCATCATGATACTGTTAAGGAGTGACTGAGGTAAGAAACAAAAAGGAATGACTGGACGAAACCTCAAGAATGAACAAGAGACCTGCTTGCCTACTTGAAAAGAATGAAAGTGCAGGGATCGGTCTTACATAGCATGTCAACCCGGTACAACTTGGAGTACAGGTACGCAGACCTCTCTCCGTGCTACCGCTCCACGGGTCTCCACCAACGCATGAAGCACTGTATTTCTGCACCTTTTAGGAGATGATGTTTCGAATTGAACGGAGCAGAGTTTCAATGCAGCGCCTGCTGGCGGGAACCCAATCTACGGATCTCAGTCCTGTCGATACCAAGACACGATGGCTTAGCGCCAGATCCCCTCCCCGCGCGAACGATGTTCTTGAGGCCAATCCAGATGCGTTTCAGACGTCGGATGGAGCAGGTGCTTACGTGCCAAGTCAAACAGGCCGAGGTGCAGCGGCGGAAATTGTGCAGGGAGCGGAGGCTTGAAGGGGACATTGAAATTTGAGGATCTTCAGGCGGAAAAGTGCACCATTTCTATGTGGTAATGTAGACAGAATGACGACTTTGATGCGCGAATCTAGGATAGTATAGTCATTTTGATGAAGAGGATGAAGTTGGTGGACGGGTTCAAGAAGGTTTGGGTTGCCTCAGCAGTCAGCAGCAGAGCCTCAACCGGGCTGTCCCCACTTTCGATCACCCCATTGGATCCACCACCGAGTAATATTGGCGTAATCTGCAGCAAGCTGGAACGATACGTTTTGCAATTCGATTATGGTCTGCAGGAGAGGGTCAAAAATCATTGGTATTGATATCGTGAGCGTATATCGTAAGTCATATCTGAGTATATATCGTGAGGATCGTAACGAGCATTCTCTCTCGTAGCCCTCACACCTCTTCCCTCCCATTGTACGGCGGTCGACCATGCAGTTCTATCTCGTTTGCCGCTCTCGCCGCGGCCTCCCGTTTAGCTGATCGAGGATGAAGCATAGCCTTTAGCTTGATGAGCCAGGGTACCACGTCGCTGGGTGTCGGATGTCTGAGGCGAGAGTAATTCTGCCAGATGGACCATATCAAAACCGTAAAGGCCGTTAGAGGAAGGGCAAACGCCCAGTATATCCAGAAGCGTTCTGACATCATCCAGTAGGTGGGGATCTTGTCGGGTCCGAGATTGTTGGCAGGACCTTGCGTGCCATTGATGTCGATGGCTGGCTGTAAAGTGAAGAAAGATGTGCTAAAAAGGGACTAGCACAATGTCAGCTATGAGATGACGTTCTCCTGATAGTTGACTTACGCAGATGAAAGTGCTGGGTAGAAAGATCAAGCCAAGAAACTGGATGGTCTTGGTTGAGGCGCTGTCCGATTGGGCTGCTTCTGCAATTTGGACAGACACTTTGCTGTCATGCTGCGAGACAATGGCGAAAGCCTAGGAAGTCAGCTCCATCTCCATCTTGTCTCTACGGCAGACAACCCACCAAGTTGACTTCGTTCTTGAGCCGTTCCTCAAGGGCCTTTGATCTCAGGTGGAAGCCTTCGAGGAAGGACTTGCGCATGCGGAGATCTTTGGAAACATTCCTCGATTCCCACTTCGCATCGTTCATGAGGTCTGCGTTGTCTTCGAGGAAGATATTATGCTCCTCGATGACACTCTTGACAACATTGATTGCGGTTGCCAACATTTCGGTGCAGTGAATGATATGCCTGGCGACTTCGTGCATACGCTCGTAGTCGGGGTCTGGTGACCTCGCCACCGCAGTCGCAGATTCTTTGTCCTTGGTCGTATTTCCATCGTTGTCATCAGATGCGAGGTTCTTGATGCCTAGCTTCCGGCCTTTCTCAAACTCACGAACCCACTTTCTCCAAGACCAAACCGAGTCATCGAACTCCTTTACAAGCTGGTCTAGGATCAGAGCATGTATAGCATAAGGATCCTTCTGGCATTGAGCCAAGAATGTGTCCAGGTGCAGCTGCTTGATAGCATCGATGATCTCCGGGCGATCATCACACTGCACAAGCACGGTGACACGGCCATCGGGCTGCCATCGAGTGAAGACGCCAATCTCGGACCATCCGTAAGGCACACCCTTGTGCTCGTCCTTCAGCTCAGAGGCGTCCATGGTGCCAGCCATCTTGATGAGAAGGCGTAGGGTGGTAGTGTGGTACTGAAGCTCCTTACGTGATGGATCTGGGTGATCGCGAGTGCCGAAGAAGCCACTTGCTTCTTGTGGCATCTTCTGCCAAAACCATGGTGCTAAGCCATGCACCTTGTACAACCTGTGCTGTTCTTCCTCGTTTGGGTGCTCGTTCGGATGCTTTTCCGTCTCTCCGGGTTTGCAGTGTATAAATCTGGCGGATGTCAGACGAGTCTACCACCACATGCTCGCCGAAGTCCTTACGCAAGCCTCAGGGGTTCATCCTGCTCCAGCGGTCGACAGAAATGTTCAATGGTCTGGGTCGTTCGTCGTACCTGAACACTTGCCGCTGCAGACGTCAGCGAAATGATGAAGTTGTCATGAATGCTACCACGAACCGCTTGTGGCAAAGCTTTTTGCTGAGGATGCTGCCATTTCGCTACCGACTCAGCTTCAACGACGAGGCAATGCTCTGACCCAATCACGATAGTCTACCAAGGGCTGAGGAATCTCAATTGTGGTAGACAAGGAAACGGCAGGGACTGTGGACCATAGAAATAGAAAGGCGTCCCAAGGCGCAGCGTTGCCTTCGTGCTACTTGCCTGCATACCACCGCATGCGGTGCGTGACCCTGCCTTTTTGTTTCATGCACGCTTGAATGGCCTAATCTCGACAGTGGTCGCTGATTGGAGGTCGAAAGTGGTGAAAGTGGGGAAAGAGGCACAGTTCGATGTGCTGGCATGCGGCTCTTGTTCGGGAACCTGTCGGCGTTTGACCGGAGCATCATTGAAGGAGAGTTGAGCCGAAATCTAATGAACCACACCTCATATGAACCATATTCACTTCCCAAGGTACAGACTACAACCGAAGCTCGAGAAATTTTTGGTTGCTGAAGTATTCGGCCGCCTTCCAATAAGGTCATGGCAGATACGAATGGGACATCGCATGGGGTCAAGCGCCCGCGCGAGGAGGCAGAAGAGGCCTCAGCGACTCACCGAAATGGCGGCGCGAATGAGTCTGATGGTGAGCAATTCTCTCCCTTCATGTTGACCACACTGACCTCGATAGATACCTCGTCCGATGACGACGACGATGTCGGCCCAGCGCTACCATCGGAGGCGCCCAAGAAGAAGCGACGGAAGCTGCCATACGAGAAACTCTACGTTGCAGCCCTTCCCAAGTCTCAGCGGTATTCCAAATCGATGATGCACAAGGATCAGCTCTGCTTCAATACATTCACTCCATATACCGATTTCCTGATCACCTCTTCGATAGACGGGTTCGTCAAGTTCTGGAAGAAGACTTCAGGAGGCATCGATTTCGTGAAAGAGTTCAAGGCGCATGACGGAGAGATACTGAGCGTGACTGTAAGCGCGGATGGGCGAAGCTTTGCAACTGCTGGAGAGGACGGGACTGTCAAGATCTTCGATGTAGTGACATTTGATCTACTAGCCCAACTCACACCGGAGAAGGCACCAAAGTGTGTCTGCTACGTGCATGGGAGAGGTGCTTCATTTCCTCTCTTGGCCGTGTCGCATGAGGGAGCTCCAACGATTGATATCTACGATGGTCGGGGTGAGCAGACAAAGCCAATGCACTCCATTAGCAAGCTCCACAGGTCACCTGTCCAAGCCATGGCGTACAACACACACTACGATTGTGTAGTATCGGCAGACGAATCAGGGATGGTGGAGTATTGGCAACCAACTGGAAGCTATGAAAAACCAGAAACGGTCTACAAGATGAAGAGCTCGACAAATTTGTTCGAATTTAAAAAGGCAAAATCTTCTCCATCCAGCATTACGATATCACCTTCCGGCGAGTACTTTGCCACATTTTCCTTTCCTGACCGCAAAATACGGCTCTTCGAATTCGCATCTGGAAAGTTATATCGGACGTATGACGAGTCAATATCGACCATCACAGAGATGCAACAAGCGGGGACCGCACTTGAGAAATTAGACGATGTTGAATTTGGGCGCAGGCTAGGCGTGGAACGAGATCTGGACCATCCATTAGTGAAACGACGGATCAACATCATCTTCGACGAGACATCCAACTTCATCCTCTACGGCTCTCTCTTCGGCGTCAAAGTCCTCAACACCCTGACCAATCGGGTCGTCAAAGTCTTTGGCCGCGAAGAACCATTCCGACCCATCAACCTCACCCTTTATCAAGGCCAACCCGAGAAGAAAGGTGTTGTAACTGTCCAGATGGCCGCTTCCGACAACCCTCTCCTCCAAGAAGCCGAAGCTCGCGATGCTATGCTTGTCAGCACTGGGCTAGGGAAGATCCGATTCTACATGTTCACCAATGACACGGACATTGTCAAGTCTGACAGAGACATTCACAACGAGAAGCCTCGATCACTTAACGCCAAATCCGCTGCGGCTGAGGCTCAGAAGAAAGCCCAGCTCGGCAACATGGCCACGCTGCACACCACCCTCGGGGACATCACCTTCCGCCTGTTTCCACAACACGCCTCAAAAGCCGTCGAGAACTTCACTGTCCACTCGCGCAATGGCTACTTCAACAACCTCACCTTCCACCGTGTCATCCGCAAGTTCATGATCCAGACCGGCGATCCGTTGGGCGACGGTACCGGTGGCGAGAGCATCTGGGGCAAAGAATTCGAAGATGAATTCACGCCCGAACTACGACACGACAAGCCGTACACCGTCAGCATGGCCAACGCCGGACCAGGGACCAACGGCAGCCAGTTCTTCATCACCACAGAAAAGACACCATGGCTGGACAACAAACACACCGTCTTCGGCCGCGTAGTCAAGGGCATGGACGTCGTCCACATGATCGAAAACGTCAAAGTCTTCAAAGAAAAGCCCGTCGACGAGGTGAAGATCGTAAGCGTAGACGTAGAATAGACCACAATTTTCAAAACCCATCACATTTTACCCCTCCTATCTACACCACCTAAATTCCCCCATCAAGGTAATAACTAACACTATAATTCAAAAACCTACACTGCTCCAAATCCTTAAACTCCAGTGTCCGACTCACCACATCCAAAGCCTTGATCGGCCCCGTCGCCCCCTGCACATTCTCCCACTCCCCACTCTTCTCCACGCCCTCAATCACAGTCTGATAATCCCTCGCCTCCAGAAACCCCGCGTCCGGGTTCGGGTTCAGCCCCCTCACGAACGCCCCGAAATACGCCACCGTCAGCTGCGTGGAGTAGAGATCATTCGCGTCCCGCAACGGGAACAAGTTGCCGAACGCCCACGGGCCATCGCTCCCGTGCAGGCGGAAGTAGGGCTTGTTGGGGTTGCCGTAGGGGAAGCCGGGTTCCACTGGCCCTGACCCGTCGACGTTGTTGGGGTTGTACCCGCCCTTTGAGCGCTCGAGTTCGTAGAACCAGCTGTCCTTGAAGGCGCCGGATGTCACGCCTGCGTAGACGGTGGCTTGGTCGATGCACCGGAATTGTTTGTCGGTGGCGACGCGGGCGGTGACGTTGAAGCTGTCGAGGGTGATGTTGCCCGTGTCGTAGTAGGGGAAGAGGCCGGAGTCGATGATGGATTGGGCGTAGGACGTGGAGATGCCGAGGCCGATGGATAGGCCGGTGAGTTCGGAGGTTACGGGCGTGGTGGGGTAGGTGGAGAAGGAGGCGCCGTCGTCGGCCACGATGCCCCAGATGGTGGGGACGTGGGCGGTGCCGTTGACGCTGTTGGTTACGTCGAGGCGGGGCGTGTTGACGATGGTGCCGTCTTGGACCACGTAGCGGGCGACGGTGGCGAGGTTGACGATTGTTTGGGCCGGGATGGTTTTGAGGCAGGCGATTTGGTCGGCGATGGCGGACTGGTTGCATCCGACGGCTTGGAAGATTTGTTGGCCTGCTCGCGCGTAGGATTGGTCGATGGTGAGGTATTGGCTGTAGGTGGTGGAGTAGTCGCCGCTGAGACCGAGGGTTTGGCCGCCACCGAGGTTGGACATGGCGATGGAGCCGCGGAAGAGGCCGCGAGCTGGAGGACTGCCGAGGAGGGTGCGGACGGAGCCAGCGCCGGCGGAACCACCGTTGATGACGATCTTGGTGGGATCTCCGCCAAATGCGGCGATGTTGGCGTTGACCCACTTCAGGGCATTGATCTGATCACCAATGCCGTAGTTGCCCTTGATGTCTGTGCCTGGAATAGCCAAGAAACCGAGTGTAGTCAGACGGTAGTTGATGGTGACTACCACGATATCTTCACGTGATGCCAGTTGACCTCCATCAGAACCGGCGTCCGAGCCAGTACCGCCAGTGAAGCCACCACCGTGGATCCAGAAGTGAACAGGTCGAAGTCGAGAGTTGGGTGCCTTAGGGCCACCTGCAGACTTGGGAATGTAGGGTGTCTGAATGTTGAGAAACAAACAATCTTCAACGGATCCGGTATTGTATGGCTGAGCACATTGCCCGCCGTACTTGGTAGCATCATACGCTTGCCCCGAAGCAGTGGACAAGGCGGAGTACTCAAATCGACCGACAGGATTTGCGTATGGGATACCGAGGAAACGGAAAGACTTCTGGTTACGGAATCCAGTGAAGGTATTGGAGCCACTCGCGACCGTCACTCGATTCGTGGTGGTGGCCTGGGCATTTGACGGCATGTTCTGGTTGCTGGACTGCGTGCAAAGAATCGGTAGAGGAGCAGGCCCGTTCGCGGTCGGACCGAAGTCCAACGAGCTTGCGCCACGTCTTTCTCTGACCCGGACTGTGCCATCCGCAATCCGGTATGATTGTCCAGAGAGTGCTCGACCAGCAAAGACTTGATACGAGAGTAGAGAGACAAAGTCGTCCGCGTGTGCCTGAATTGCAGCTCGTGTCAGGAGGGTCTCGCTGACGACGGCACAGGCTGATGATGCTGATGGCGGCGGAAGAGGGTCCAGCAGGATAGCTCCGATGTGGTTCGCATCGTCCGTGAAGTTGAGATTGTTGTTGTACAAGAACGTCAAGGATGTTTGACTGGTAGTCAAGTTGCTGGCTGGTGGTCCTGGGGCCGGGGGTGGTGGCGGTGGCTTGACAGGGGGTGGATGAGCAGAGATGCCAACCGCACAGACGGCGGCTATCGCGAGACCTGCAACGAGACCCATCTTGAGCTGCTGTGAATGCTTCTCCTGAGGATGAGATCTTGACATGCCCCCATTGTGCCGACACCGCAGCCCTTATAGGAACCACTGTGAGGGGTTGTCGTGTGGTCGTACATCACCCGGCACCTTCTAGATTGGTTACCATGTGGAAACATCCAGATCGGCAAGCAAATTAATTCGCCTCTAAGAATCCAGGTACAGGGTGTGTGGATAGTGGTACACTTTTGCCGCGTGGCTGCAGCATTTAACCGGAATATCAAGCTTGAGCCTGAATTTTCCCCACGGGACTCCCCCCATCTTCGCGTGGTTGGACTGGGGAACCGCTAGATTGACAGGCAGATCGGTAGTGGCGGCACTTAGTCTTTTAGAACCTGTAAAGTCCTTGATTGCTTCCAGTAGCGACATAGCCAGGTCACGGGTGTATAAAGACATTCATCCAAGGTGGAGATTTGTGGTCAGGACCTCCGCAAGTCCGAAAGCTTGACAAACGCTTGGGAATGCGGCTCTGCATCAATCCTAGTTTTACAGAACGGTCACGATCGAAGGGTCCTGGAGTGGTAAGAGTCTTCATTATTGGTTCGTCTTTGAGAGAGATGCTTTTGCCAGTTGCAACCCAAACTCCGTTATTCCAGCACGTGATTTACGCATGGCCATTCGAGCTCGAAGTCTTTCTCCGTTTTGCCACAGCTTGTGCCAGCTCTTCAAGAACCACTTCCGTCGTCTCCCAGTTGATGCACGCATCTGTGATAGACACACCGTATTTGAGACCCGCCTTGCCTTCCTTTGGTACCTTTTGTGCGCCTGGCTATGTTAGCGATGTATGCCTCGCCGGATCTGTGCCTAGCAACATACCCTCATGGATATGACTTTCAATCATGACACCCATGATCGCCTGCTCTCCATTCTCAATCTGACCAGCCAGATCCTTGACGACCTTGGGCTGGTTCCTATGATCCTTCAAGCTGTTTCCGTGACTGCAATCCACCATCAACCTTGTCCTCAGACCAGCCTTTGTCAACTTCTCTTTCGCCTCGGCAATGCTCTTCGCATCATAGTTGGTTCCCTTCTTGCCTCCTCTCAGAATGACGAAGCAGTCCTCGTTCCCTACCGTTCCCACGATTGCTACGTTACCGGGCTTCGTGACAGAGAGGAAATGATGCGGGTGCTTGACCGCACCGATCGCGTCGACCGCAACGTCTAGACTTCCGTCCGTTCCATTCTTGAATCCAACTGGGAAAGACAGGCCACTCGCCAACTCCCTGTGGAGCTGGCTCTCCGTCGTCCGCGCTCCGATCGCACCCACAGACAACAGATCAGCCAAGAACTGTGGGCTAATGGTGTCCAACATCTCGCTGGCAAGTGGCATGCCCTTCTCCGTCAGATCCACGAACAATTGCCTTGACACCTTTAGGCCTTTGTTGATGTTGAAAGTATTGTCGATATCCGGATCATTGATCAACCCCTTCCAACCGACCGTGGTCCGCGGCTTCTCGAGGTAGCTCCGCATGACGATGAGCAAGTCATCCTTGTACTTCTCTTTCAGCTTGACGAGACGGTCGCAGTATTCCAGCGCAGCGTCGGGATCGTGAATGCTGCATGGCCCGATGACGACGAGCAGCCGATTCTGTGGATCGGTGCCTTGCACTACGGCAGCAGATTCGTCGCGACCTGCGAGGACGGTGGCTTTCGAGCCGGCGGTCTGGCGGATTTCATGTTGGAGGAGATCAGGAGCGACGAGTGGATTATACCCTCGGATGCGCCAATCTTCGGCGGAGTCTTTGTTGCCAACGGCGGCGTTGGTGATGAAGTACTAGGGATCATTAGCATTGGAGGTGGAGTGGAAGACGGATAGGCGCTCACTTCTGGCATTGTCGTGGTGGTAGGGAAGGCAGTGAGGTTACTTGGACGAGCAACAAAATTGTTTGAGCCCTGATTCGCGGTGTGAGTCGAGAGACGAAATTCGCCGATCTCGGGAGGCAATTCAGGGCATGTGAAGACCAGACTTGGTGAGGGAGCTAGACCTTTTGCACCGTATGAGCAGTTATAAAGCCTGTAGTAAGGGGTCCTGGTACGGTATCAATTGATGATGTTCTGATACTACCAGGACCAAAATCGTGGTCATTCGCACAAAGAAATATTGTCCTTGACCTTCAAGAGCGACGTCATGGTGGCCCCGCTGTGTCGGAGCTTTGACGTGGAACTGGACCCCTCATTCTATCCTACTCTAAGGATATCGACACATGTGAAAGAGCAACTGCTCTACGTCTTCTTGCTCGGACTCCATCCCCAGAAGATCAACACTAGGTGCTCTCCGGTTGGTCGCCTTTCCCTTTCATCAATCCAAAGCTCCTCCATCTCCCACTTCCTCTCTTCTTTGACCAGCGAGCAAAGGTGTTTGTATCTCCGCACCTCCCAATCTTCTCCCTCAGGCTTTTTATTATCGACCAACGTGTTCGCCAGCCTCTTCCTTGCTACTAAATCAACGTACAGCCTGGCAAAACCCTCTGCCTCCTTCAAGCCCTGCACCTTCTGAAGCTCCTTCTTCACTCCAAAGTCTCCGTCATCAAAACGCTCCAGGTAGGTCTTGACCTTGGGCTTGCTGAGCAGAGGAAATTGCCGCAGCTCTGCTTTCCGACCTTTGTACCCATCGACCCATTCTTGGAATATCTTGATCGCTTCTTCAATGCCAGATGTCTTGTGTGCGTGACCACGGGCGCGGTAGAGCATGGTGTTGATCGTTTGGAACTGATAGGTCAACGATCGCTGCGAGACGAGCTCGATTGTGTGCAGGGCCGTTGCCTTGTCTTTGAAGCCTGTGCCATGAAGAGTGGTTTCGGGATTGTCATCTGTGTAGAGATGGGAGGCCTTCGGATCTTTGGTGCGAGGGCGTTTCGCTTCTGGTGCTGGTACGTTGTCGGTAGACTTTCGCTTGTTGCTGGTCGAAGCAGCTTTTTTGGGAGGCATTGTGGTTGAACGGAGAATGCTCAGAGGACGACTTGAGGTCGTCCACGATATTCGCTTGCTAGAATGAAGCAGTGAGAGGCAGATTACTACCTCGATATTATATGAAAGTAAAAACATTCGAAATCAAGAACACATGTTTGCTGATGACGTCGACGCAGATCGTCTCTCACCTCGAAATCAAGGACGTGATCAACAGATGGACGCAGAACCTTTATCAGCGCCCGTCCATGGTCTTGCAACAGTGCCTTCATCACAATCATTGGCGGACAATTGGGATGAAAAAATCTTGTCGAAAAGGAGATGTCAAAGTCGGGGTTGGAGCTCTCTGGGAGCTCCCCCAAACAAAGAGACGTCATCGTGCATCCTTGTAGCTCGAGGTCACATTGACTTCACCTCTACACGACATTCTGACGGCTCACCACGACAAGCCTCTAGATATCTTTGATAGACCAGTAAGTCGCTATGTAAGTCTACCACCACCCGTCTATCCTACTATATCCTACCACAACCATCACACCTCGACTTGCACACATCCATCCCACCACATCACCATGGCCACCACCCTCACCTCCCTCCAAAAGATCCCCACCTCCTTCGCCTCCTGCTCCCTGCACCCCTCCCCCTCACACCCCCTCCCCAGCATCCTCTCCGCCATCGCCTCCGCCTCCTTCACCGGCATCGAGCTCTCCTTCCCCAATCTCCTCTCCCACGCCTCCCACCTCGCCTCCAAACCCGTCTCCGAATCCGACTTCCCCGCCCTCTGCACCGCCGCCGCAGACATCAAAAAGCGCTGCACCTCCCTCAACCTCGAGATCATGCTGCTCCAACCATTCGCCAACTTCGAAGGCTGGCCACGCGGCAGCAAAGAGCGCGACGAAGCCTTCGCCCGCGCCAAAGGGTGGATCAGCATCATGCTCGCGGCGGGGTGCAAGACGCTGCAGGTTGGATCGACGGACTCGCCTGCTGAGAAAATCAGCACCGACAAGGCGGATATCGTCCAGGACTTGCGCGAGCTGGCGGATTTGTTGGCCGAGCATGGCCTGCGCATGGCGTATGAGAACTGGTGCTGGAGCACGCACGCGCCGGGGTGGAGGGAGGTGTGGGATATTGTCAAGGAGGTGGACAGGGAGAATGTGGGGTTGTGTCTGGATACGTTCCAGTCTGCGGGCGGGGAGTGGGGGGATCCGACTACTGCGTCGGGGATGGTGGAGGGGGAGGGGGTGAAGGAGAAGTGGGAGGGGAGTTTGAGGGATTTGGCGGCGACGGTGCCGAAGGAGAAGATTTATTTGTTGCAGATTAGTGATGCGTATAGGATGGAGAAGCCGATTGAGGATAAGGAGGTGGAGGGGTTGAGGCCGAGGGGGAGGTGGAGTCATGATTATAGGCCGTTGGTGGGGGAGGGGAGGGGGTATTTGCCTTGTGCAGAGTTTGCGAGGGCGGTGGTGAAGACGGGGTTCATGGGGTGGTGGAGTTATGAGGTGTTTGATTGGCCTGAGTGGGAGGCGAAGGAATATAACGAGGGGAGGGATGTTGAGGAGTATGCGAAGAGGGCGAGGAGGGCGCATGAGAACTTTCTGAAGGAGGTGGCGGAGGAGTGATCATTGTAGGACTATGTATGTCAGGAGAAGCAGGCGAGGCTCCTTCACAAGATTCCACGCCTTATCACAGGACGGGTAAATCGAGTAGAAAAGCAGAAAGCTCAATTGAGCTGTGTATATTACGTTATACATACTACCACATCGAACACATTACTGCCTCGTCGTCGCTCTACGGTCATCATGCATTGCCTCAACATCCTGGAGCACCTGGGATAGGGTAGATGCAGACCGGTGCATCCGACTTCTCGGGCTCCTTTGCCTCGGTCTTTGTTGAGGTCTCCTCGCTGTGAGAAGGGATCAACAGATCCCAAGGGTTGGCCAATGACGGCGCAGAAGTGGTGGTGGACTCGACGGAAGAGGTGGTTGGAGCAGTCGAAGAAGATCTCTCAGGCACAGTGGTTGTGCTCTTGATAGTGCTGGTCTGCTTGACAGTGCTGGTGGTCTCGGAGATCTCGCTGAGTGTTGCCGGCTCGCGGCTCGTATATGGCAGAGAAGATTCGGTGACAATCGGCTGGGTGATATTGCGGAAGATAGCACTCAAGGTTGGTTTGACGGCAACAGAGCTCTCGGTGATGTACGGGTTGTCTCCAAAAGCCTTGAGTGTCGTGGTGGATGGTCCGGAGGGCAGAGGCTTGAGTGTCGTGGGCGGGACGACCACAGTCTTGGTGGCAGTCACGTAGACAGTCTCGACACATTCCTCGTCCATCTCGGGGTCCGCGGCACGCTTGCGATCCGGAACATACTCGAGTCCAGGCATGAAAGTCTTCTTGGTCTCTTTTGGCTTTGAGAAGGCATCGTTGAGACCGATAGCACCTAAGATGTTCTTGGTTCCGGATGGTGCTGGCGGTGGTACTGGTGGAGCCTGGGCAGGAGGGGCGTGAGGACCCTTGGGGATCTTGAGCTTTGGTGTTGGAACACCCTGTAGCGCGCCCATGACAGCCTTGCTGGTCTTGACGCCACCCAAAGCGCCCATGATATTACCAATGCCGTGGTTCTTCGATTTGACTCCTCCAAATGCACCCACTATGTTATTGACACCCTGATTCTTCGATTTCACCCCGTTGAGGGCTCCAACGACAGCACCAATACCGCCATTGTTGGGCTTGGGAGCAGCTGGAGGGGCCGGTGGAGTGGGCTGAGGAGCTGGAGCTGCAGGCTTACCTGTGTAAGGTACTACGACTGTGTTGGTGTGGACTTCAGTAACTGTAACTACGTACCGTGGAAGGATTGCAGCGGCGGCTTGACCAGCAAGCAGGCCGGCGAGTAAAGCGTGATTGTACATGGGGAGGTGAAGATGTGCGGGTGGAAAGGTGATGATCGTCTGAGAAGGTATTTCAATAAGATGTAAGAGCAGAAAGGAAAGAAAGGATTGACAGTGTCATGCGTGGCTGGACTGATATTCCTGAGTCAGCCTCGGTCCATTGTGGCACGGCTGTTCTTTGTGTATTGGAGTTGAAAGGAAGAACAATGCTTGTCGGCAATGGCCTGTCAGGCGAGGTTGTCCTTGAACAAAGGTCGGACAGAACCTTGTCTTTGTACAAATACATGTGTTCACGTGACGTAAGATGGAGAGACAAGGGATAACATTCTGTGTGCCGAGAATTCATGTCTTTCAAGGTCTATTTCGGAAGGGCGGA
The DNA here is from genome assembly GCA_013372555.1 of Elsinoe arachidis. NCBI lineage: Eukaryota > Fungi > Ascomycota > Dothideomycetes > Myriangiales > Elsinoaceae > Elsinoe > Elsinoe arachidis. The sequence goes on along the minus strand of JAAPAX010000006.1, from coordinate 242,996 downwards.
AGCTTTCTCGTTGAGCGATCGCTGACTCGATGAGCGCTTTTCGAGCGGCGGTGCCAGGCTCGTCAGATCTTCGTTGTCGGTCAAAGATCGTTCTCCGTCTCCGAATATGGGCTTGAAAAGGTCGTCGTAGGATATCCACACTGCTCTGAACAAAGCCGCAAACAACCATGCTATCCATCCGGGCGCCTTGCCGTCCTTTCCAGCAAACATCTTTGAGAGTCCGAAGAGCAGCAGGATGAATGGCGACCAAATAGTCATCAGTACAAACATACCGATTCGTTGGCTTGGCTCGGTGATTGTGTACGGTCTGATCTGATCAAGGAATCGCTGGTATTCGTACGGTAACTTTCGTTGTTTCGCGCCGTCTGTGATAAGTTTCAAGTAGCGAGCAGAGGCTTGAGCGTACGAGGGGTCCGGTCTGCGCAGAGGTGCATCGAGGGTAGTGGTCGGGCGCGTAGTAGGATCTGCAGGAGCGAACAGTGTGTGTGCTTTGAAAGCTGTCGAGGTGGGAACCTCCGGTACGAGGTCATTCTGATCGTCAGAAAGAGGATAGCAGTCGATGAGTATGTCGTTGTAAGACGCACCACCGCCTTCTGTTGCGATGATAGTACTGTAGTCCGTCTTGGTGACCTCATACACAACGCCCACCAAACCTTTCGTCCAGCGATTCTTGTGGTAGTCTCGAGTCTTGGTGCTTAATGATAAAGGCGTCTCGGCCGAGTCTTTGTGAGATCGCCGTGCTGAATTAGCAAAGCAAGGTTCCGAGTAAGGAATTCCCGGAAGATCGAATGTGAGCTTCAGATCTGGTACCACGACATTGGTGGCAGACAAAGGTCGAATTCCTCGTTTGCCCAAGAAAGTCTCATCGCAAAGATTTGATCCATAGGCGAGGTAAAGAACGGTATTTGACTTTGCCAGGTCCACATCGACGGGTTCTGACAGGGACTCTTTCCGTCGCAGTTCTGGTAGTGTAGGATACTGGTCATCATATCTGGTGGTATCGTGACCGAAGATATCGTCCTGCAGCCGCGTTTCTAGCTGAGCTCCGGCCAGAGACGCCTGCGATGTTGATTTTGTCATTGTAGAGGTGTGGCGACGGATTGATAGTATGGAAAGGGAGATCACGGCTGTATTTAATGAATGACCAAGGTTGCCGCTTAGCTTAGATATATATCGATCGATCGATAGATGCGGGAATCGTTCTTCAGGCGGTAGATATTAGTCAGATTACATGGAGAAGAGACCGTTTCAATGTCCGATACAAACGAGGTGCCTGGTTCAGGTCGACAGCGGATCTTCAATCTCGCCGCGTCCGATCCGGCGTTTGTGGGGTCCGATCTACGTCATGTGACATGACTCGCGGACCATGCACCTCAACTTTGGATTCTCTGAGCTTCATCTCCTTTTCTTCACTGTCATGCATTTGCGGCAGACGCGATAAAGGACCTATCCGCTCATCGTATTGTCGCATTTTGACGAGTATATTCTGCATGACATAAACGATATTGACGTTCCGATTGTGCAGAGCTCTGCCAAATTGACACAAGCGTGCCTGCTTCGTGAATGAACCTCGAGGCCAGTTTTTGGCAGATTCAGTCGCCGCCTCATCTTCGGCTGACTTCTTCGCCGTCTCCTCTCCCATCCCACTTCAAGTAAGCGCATCCACTAATAGCAGCATCGATGCACCAAGCCTCGTCGACACAGAAGTTATGAGCTCTGTATCCGTGGCTTCGCTTCTGTCGTCGTTCACCAGTTACAAATCACAGCCGTTTCAGGTGGGCCCAATTTACACAACACCACCAACCTCAGATCATTCTGATACCGTCAACAAGGATCCAAGCCTTGCCAGTGGTACCCTCCTCTTCCACCTCACATATCCAAGCGTCGAAGCTTATGCATCGCAGGTCGCAGGCTTGACCGTGTATCGGAGACACCTCCAAGCAAATTATTTCCGATGCCTACCAAGCGCGGTCATCCAAGCCTGGCAAAGAAGTCGGAGTCGCCGATCTCACAACGACGAGCAGGACAGTTGCCAGTCGTCTCGACCAGGCAGAGACTAGTCCTTGCCCCTAAGCCACTTGATATCTACGACACTCCGACTAGCCCAAAAAAACCCTCGTCCAAAGTGTCGAAGAAAAGCACCCCGAAAAAGAAAACCAGAACGACAATATCAACCAAGACGTCCCAGCAGAAGGTCAAAGCTGAGCCTATCAGTCAGCGTCATGCAAATTCGGCACCCGACAACAACAAGAACACGCGCAATGTGTTAGACGCATCTTCTGCTCATGGTACCCGCAGGAGCGGCCGCATCAAAGATCAAAGCATAGCGTTGCAAGAAGTGGAAGGAGACTCTCAGCAGAAACCAGTCGTTATCCCCGATGGGGAAACAGAGAACGACGAATTGAGTGATGTTGACGGCGACGATGAGGATGAAAGCAGCCGGCCAGTTGAGACATCCCATCATAGACGTACCGACCCCGACCACGAGCTCCCCGCCAGTCGTGCACAGCAAACGATTGGCACAATAAGTGGTAGTCCTTCATATCAAGATGACTTCGACAGTCTGGCCGCACGCGGAGTACAGAGCCTTCTGGGATCAATGCTTCCTGCGTCTGCCAAGGTCAAATCGCAGGCTCCGTCGCCAACCCCCGCCACAACTATTTCATCAAGCAAGTTCAAACAGAATCACGCACAAGGAGACTCTCAGCAAGTCCCGGGCATTCCTGCAGGTGACGAAAAATCCTTCGTACCCAGCAAGCCTTCCCGCTCGTCTGACAAAATTCAACATGCAAGTACCGCAACTGCGCCAGCTAAAGCAGATCTGGTTGAGATGCTGGAAGGGGAGACCACATCTGATCTATTGCTGGCTGCATATCAGAACAGTCCATACCAAGATGACGAAGGGACAGATCAGATTCTAGTAAAGGACTCTGTGCCTCTTCAAGCGTCTCTTCTTGAAGGGCCTGTCGATGACAGTCACGCTGCCGTCCAAACGGCCGCCCTTTCTGGGGTCGGTGTGGCCGTTCAGGCATCACCGAGCAGCGCACTTTCACACCACTCAACGAGATCCATCGTACCAGACTCGTACGACTTATTCAAGGACGAACAAGTCCAAGTCCAGGCAGCAGAGTTTGAACAAGATCCTAACGAAGACCGCCCAGCGTCTCCTCGATCAAGTACAGACCATCATGAGACCTTGACGTCAAACGACCACATCGAGGGGTTGGAGCTTGAAGAAGATCTCGAATCAGGCCCGACACTAGCAGCCCAAGATAACGCGCATCCCGCACCCTCGAACCACAACGAAGATGCAGAGGCTCAATCAAAGACATCCAAACTCCCTTTTGCTGCTCTTCGATCCAGCTCCGAACCAACCAAGGCCATCTTATCGGAGGATCCGCCTTCGTCGAGCAAGGTTGCCAGCCACAAGCGTCGTGGAAATGCAGATGACGAACTCTCTCCCGCTAAACGCATTCGTCTCGAGAAGGTGCTACTGACCAATCCGAATGTACAAGTTTCAGGTGCGCAAGCTTCGCAGTGCCAGGAGTCGCCGCAGAGATCCGTTCACTTCATGGACGATCTCACCAGCCCTCAAGGTCATAAAGCAGCACTAGTAGCTCAGCTAGAAAACGCCAGTGGTACGTTGCTACAAGGCGAGGAAACCAAATTCAGCCCTCAGATGCTCATGGCAAGGTCTGATGGCGCAGCCTTGCCAGACCATCCCTCGACGCACGATTATTCCTCGGGGACCAGCATAGGACATCAAGATGCATTCGCCGACAAGCTTAGCAAAATAATCAATGAATGTTTTGCGAAGCAGATCATGCCCAGGATTGAAGCTATCGAATCAGACATGAAGTCTCAGCGCACCACTAAGCCGCCTCCACTGGCCGCACCAGATCCGATCCAGTACACTATCCCTGACAGCAGACGTGGCCACACTTCCGATCTTAATGGTGGAGGCTGTCATCGTGGGTCGCCTCTGAAAGATCCTTCCCAAAGACAACCGGCCGTCAACAATACCAAACCCAACTCGAACAGTCCTATAAAGGGCCGGCAGATCATTCACCCACGAGCAGAGTCAGATGATTCCGACTCGTCAGATTCCAGCGACGAAGGATCGTCCTTGGATGGGTCCACCCTCATCGAAGACGAGCATATGAGACGTCTTCAATGGATCAACTCTCTCCATCAACATCAAAAGAGCGTTTTCGAGGAGCTACAAGACATCTCGGAAGCACTGACGATTAATCTGGTTGATAAGGAGCAGGCAATTGAGCGAATTTGCACAAAGTTTAAGAGAGAAGGAAATGTGCTGATCAGCGCTGCACACTCGGAGCGTGCCAAAGCTGTCCAGCAGTATGAGAAGAGGCTGCGCAGCACGACCACACGTGTCAACAAGAGCCTCTCGTCGGCCTTGAAAGAGCTATCATCGAACACTCGAACGGTCGCTGCCTTGGGCAATGTCAAAGAGCCAGCGAACACAAATGCAGCACAGACCAAGCTCGCCACGATCATTTCCACCTGGTGATGGAAATGAAGCAATCATCAGTGGTAGCCATCACATCTTTGCTGGGGACATGCTGAAAGAAAATTAAAGGAGCAGCTACAAAGCCTAGCATGATTAACAATGCATTCTAGTACCGCATATCTTTCAAGCTGTCTCTACAAAGTGAACATCGTCTTTGTCGGATTACAGGCGTCAAAGACAGTTGCACCCAAGTCCTTGTTCTTAGCACAATGCCACTGTTTGACATCTCGAATCTCTCGACCCAGACGCACCATATAGCACTCCCTCCTGATCCTGCCCTCATGCCCCTTCTCAAGTTCCTTTCCATCTCTCGCTGTCCCTACAAGCACTCTCCCACGATCATTCTCCCAAAGTCCATCATCTTTTCTCTCTACCAAACCCCTTTCTAACACGATGTCACCTCCCTCAGTCCCCCCCGAGAACCCCAACCCCACGGCAGAAGACTACGCCGACCTCCGCCGCCGCCTCATCGCCTCCAACAACGCCCTCAACCTCACCGGCGCCGCCCTCAACCGCACCCGCAACCAAGTCGCCCAACTCGAGCACCGCACCAACTCCCTCGCCACCCAAGCCGGCCGCGCCGAGACCAACCTGGTCCGCGCCGCCGCCGACCGCGACCGCGCCCAGAACGAGCTCAACGACGCCCGCGCCGCACTCGAGACCCCGGAGGGCGAAGTGCGCGCCGGCCTGGCACGTCTTGAGCAGGAACTCCGCGACATCCAGGCACATGGGCGCACGCTGCATGTCGCGTACAGGGAGGCGATGCAGAACCTGAACCACAGGATCGATTACTACGTGCGGAGACTGGGGCAGGCGCAGGCTGAGAATGGGCAGTTGGATCAGACGATTGACGAGTTGCAGCTGTATATCTATTTGTTGAAGAAGAAGGTGAGGAAGTTGGAGGGGGAGGATGTGGAGGATGCGATTCTGACCAAGGTGAGGAGGATGGAGGAGGGGGATGATGAGGAGGATGAGGGTGATGCTGGGCCTGGGGCCGGGCATAGTGGTGCGCCGTTTGATAGGATTTTCTTGACTCTTAATTAGATCGAGCCTGGTATGGTGAGAGGGAGTGAGAGTACAGCCTGGCACGGGCGGGACCTGTGTTGGACGGCAGATACACTCCTTAGAGACAATGAAATCACAACCTGAATGGCATTTACTTACTGATGGTGACATGGTGAATATAAAGCGTGTATCTTGACTACCACGACGAGCTCCAGCGGTGATGCAGTCTGTGTGATTCTCAGGAGGAGGCGAGTGTACGCCCATAGGCTTCATGTCGACGGCGTGAATGACGATGCTCCTTCGAATCGACCTACCTTTGTTCGTGGAGGTCTGCCAATCCTTTGTCCGTGCGAAGTGAATGCAAAGCTCTGTTCCAATTTCATCTCAGTCCTGTTCCTGTTACAACAAACTTACCTGCTCGAGAGTACCCTGATCTTCGATACCGTAGACGACCCAAGATGTCTACCCGTCGCACTCCTGGCGGGACTAGCGATACCAATCAATTCGCACGTGACCGTGCCAGGGCTTCTCGTCGCACTATAGCCAGCCTTACGGCTCAAATTAGGAGAACGGAATTCGATCTCCACGGCAAACAAGCAGAGATCGCCATAACACAAGCCGAACTCACCACCGCACGAAGCGAGTTGACCACAGCTCGTGCAACCCACGCACAGACTCAGCAGGAGCTTGACGACACAAAAGCTCGACTAGCTGCGGCTAACATGCTTCTGGAAGAGCAGAGCCGGATTCTCGCCGAGCTCGGTGTCCAAAATCGCGAGGATGCCAGTCGACTTGCTGGGGTACACCATGTGGTAGTTCCTATGCACACTGTCATGACCATGTCTGACAATGGCTCGCCTATCCATGAAAGACGACCGGCTTTCGACAGGGAGCAGAGGATCGAGGACCTAGTCGATAGGCCAATGATTGAGGAGCAATTGATGCACGAGTATGGCATCACTCGTGAGGAAGTTGGACGGATGTATGACTCCCTGGACGCTGAGAGAAGGTTGAGGCTGTTGAATGGCGCGCGGCTCAGGGAGCTGGATACGACGACGGGCATGCGCTACGTGCGTCCCCGACGCCGTCGATGAGCTCGGACGACCTTTCGATAGTCTCTTTCAGATAGTATGCATGCGTATCTCCATGGCGTTCAACCTGCAGACAAACCAAATTGCGAAATGTCCAAATGGGCTTTGTGGTAGTTTAGAGCTGCGATGGTTGCGGAATTTGACCAGGAATGTAGCGACTTTGTTGCGCGGCGACGCTTCCGGAATTCTTTGTCCTAGTGAACGGATGCGAGCTGTACCAGCGGAATAATATATAGAATGCGCAGATGTCGCTCGCCTTGGGAGTGAATACCACAGAGACACACTAGACTCCCTGTAACTTCAGAAGCATTGCCGCCACTCCACAACGAAACGTTCAGCATTCGACCAACAGATTACGTCATGAGGCACATTTCTGGTGGCGGATCCTGCGTTGTCGATAGCTATAAGCCAGTTCCGGAGAAAGATTACCGTCCTGATCCCGAGGAACTCCTTGTCTCGTCCGACGACGACGAGCCAGCCAAGCCGAAGATTAAGAGTCCCAAAGCAAAGTCACCAAGCAAGCGCACTTATAACAAGCCAAAGAAGGAGAAGGTTCCCACCAAGACCAAGAAGCCGGCCAGAGTCAGCAAGGTCAAGAAGCCAACAACCGCCAACAAGGTCAAGAAGCCTGCCAGCAAGGTGACCAAGAAGAAGTCAACCAAGACAGCCGCCACTCCAACCAAAGCGAAGGACTCCAAGACGCAGGCTGCCGAGAGGGCTGAGCGTAGACTGCGTAGGGAGAAAGCGAAGGAGGCGGCCGCGAAGAAATAGGGTGCCTCGAAGTGATGGTCAACCCAGCACATCCTGACATGGATGCCATGTAGATATTGGTGTGAGCTATTGATGTTGCCAGTGTTTTGTCCGGAATCAATTCGTTCTTTCCATGCACTGTCTTACAAAAGCGTGGTGAATGTGTTTCCGGCGAGAAGCGCCTGATCCGGCGATTACACCCTTTGAGCCTATGTTCCTTTGTTTCCACATCCCCAGCAGCAGCTTCTTTGTCCGACAGCCTGATCGTTTGCAGCATGATCGGCAGGTCTATAAGACTTGACCCCGGTGATCTGAGACAGAGAACGAGCTCAGCATTTGGTGCCACATGAAGTACCAGAGACCAAAAGTCGAGGACAGCGCAAGTCGTAAAGCCAGCCCCGTCAAACCAAACATGCCTTCCAGACCTGCCCGTTCTCCTTCCACACCTCGAAGCAGTCGAACCCAGATCAGTCCTGGCTGGAGTACCAAGACGCAGAACGGCTATGAGGACTACGAAGACTGGCCGACAGCAGACGTCAAATCTCCGGTCTACTCCCCGCTTGAAGATGGACCTAGTCGCCTGTCCGTACCACCACCGCCCAAGCCATACTTAGGACCATCTGTTTCGGACATCGACTTTATCAATGCGTTGCAACCAGCCCCGGAGACCGCGGCCCTAACACGCGACGATCTGGACCTGCTGTACACCTTTCGTTGGACGTCGCTCGTCAAGAAGACAGCAGTTGAACATGGCAGGGCTTTAAAGGAAAAGAAGGCTGCCGAGCAACGCCATCAGAAACTCTGGCGCGATTACCAGGATATCTATCGCGAGCTCAACACCTCGGCCACCCGAGTGAAGCAAAGCAGATTGGATTTTTCCCTTGCTGAGGTCGGCTCGATCAAGGTCGCTCGCGCCCTGCGGAAGACGATACCACTCAAAATGACAGCAGCCGAGGCCAGTGCGAAGCTGAAGTCTATGTCTGCACCTACGCATAACACGTCCGAGGCGACCGCTAATGTTGCCACCAAAGGCAAAGCTATTCTGAAGCCAGCTGTCCTCCAGGAGACGGATTCTGACACCGACGACAATGGTGCGGTTGCTCCTCCCCAGCAGGATATCAAGAAGGAACCATCTGCCGCCTTGCCCTCGCCGAAGGTGGGCCCCAAGTCTGTGCGTTCTGGAAAGGGAGTGGCTGCCCGTGGAGGCGTCCAGAGGAGGTACAATGGGAAGGCCACCTCGAAGAAGACTGCGGGAGGGGTGGTCAAGCAGACTACTCCCGTCAGGAGATCGGGTCGCGTCAAGCCAACGTCCAAGTGAGGGGGTTGCAGGTCTGGAAGTGCCGGGTGATTGATTCTGATAGTTATCGTTCTTCTTTCGTAGTAATCAATTGTACTTTGTCTGACCTCCAGTCGCATTTCTGATCATCTCCGTGTCACGAATTTCTGGTCCTCTCCTTGTCGTCATTGGGCTCGACACTGTCGTACCCATGACCTTGGGTGAAGCTGGAGGCATGCAGGGCATGCTTGGTCGTGGTGGCTCTGACTCAGGTCTTGACTGAAGGTCGGCAGCGTCCAGGAACGCTACATGTGTTCAGAATGCCAGGAGCTGATATGAAGTCGGACCATTCCTTCGTAGGAACGCAGCCTAAACCAGCGCTATTGTGAAAATGGTTGAATGATACCGGGTCACTCAAAGCAATGTTCGGTCAGTCCAGCAGGCATGGTGCTGTGTCCAATCATCGATCGCCCTTGGGTGTCCTCGCTTGCAGTATGCGGTATAGTGATTAGGGTGGTCCCTGCATGGCGGGTTGTCAAGACTGATGGACAGATTGACCTCGATCAATCAATCATGGTTTTCTGACGGACATGACAGGGTTCATTATCTTTTGTTGCCCGCAGTGTCCGCAGAGCCCGCCCCGCTCGTGCCACCGCCGGGTTGATGCCAAGGCCGGACTGCTTGCCTCTTTCAGTCATGGCCGAGCTTGGTACTTTGCTTACCTTCCTTTTTGTTTAGATTTTGCACAAGAGAGATCTTCAACAGCATGCGCGGCTCCATGTTGGGTTCGTTGTAGCAATGGTATGTCGCTGTGGTACCGAGCGGGATGACGGACGAGTGGATAGTCTTTGCCGTCTATTCCCGCCTCTTGGACAGCAGGTAGGTTGATAAAGGTAGCTTCTACTATCCCCATCTGTGGGTGACAGTCCCTGCGTTTTGTCCTTCTTGGCCATCATGAGGTCCTTTCAGAACGTCGCCGTTCTGCTCGGCGGCGTAGCATCGCTGGTCGAAGCACAGTTTCCCAAGACACCAGAAGGAGTCACAGTGTTGGACTCGAAGCTGCAAGAGGGTGTCAAGATCAGCTTCAAAGAGGTCAGTCACAAGGACAATCACTACTGCCATCAATTTTAAGCAAGCGTAGAACACCATATGTGAAGGATCAAAATCATACGCCGGATATGTGCAGCTTCCACCAGGACTGCTGGACCAGTATGGCACACCCCAAGACTACTTCGTCAATACCTTCTTCTGGTACTTTGAGGCGCAAGAGAGCCCAGAGACTGCGCAGACTACTATCTGGATGAATGGAGGCCCAGGAAGTTCCTCCATGTTCGGCCTCCTCGACGAACACGGTCCTTGCTTCGTGAATTCCGATTCCAACTCCACCTATCCAAACCCGTGGTCATGGAACCGGGAAGGTAAGAACAACTGTGACTGAAGGAAGTTGTTTTCGCTGATCCTCCCCCGCAGTGAACATGATATATCTTGATCAGCCGGTTCAGGTTGGTCACTCGTACGATTCGCTTCGTAATGTCACCAAGAACATCATAACCGGCTCTATTACCACACTCCCTGCCAACGCGACCGTTCCAACACAGAACACCACTTTCCAAGTCGGTACATACCCTAGTGGTAACAGCAATTATACGGCTCGCGGGAGTCGCAATGGAGCATACGCCTTGTGGCACTTTGCGCAAACATGGTTCGACGAGTTCCCCTACCTCAAGCCCGAAGAGGGTAAGATTTCTGTGGCTACACAGTCATACGGTGGTCGATACGGTCCAGCCATGGTATCATTCTTCGAGGAGCAGAACCAGCGCATCGAGAAGGGTGAATTGGAGGCCGAGATCCTTCGCATGGATACTTTGATGCTCGTCAACGCATGTATTGACCGTGCTGTCCAATGGCCCAGCTACCCAGAGATGGCTGTCAACAACACATACGGGATCCAGACTGTGAACGATACCGTCTATGCAGGAATGCGCGACTCGGTCCCGGAGTGCATCCAACGGATTGAGGAGTGTCAGGCGGTAGCAGATGTCTATGACCCTGAGCATATCGGCATCAACGCTACTGTCAACCGTCTCTGCCAAAGCGCCGAGTCCTGGTGCACACGCTATGTTCGTGACCCCTACACGTCGCTGTCCGGACGTGCCTACTACGACGTCGCAGTGCTTGAACCCAATCTCTTCCCACCACCATTCTACCAGGGTTTCCTGAACCAACCTTGGGTGCAGGACCAGCTCGGCGTTCCTCTCAACTGGACTGGTAGTTCCAGCGCATCCTCAAATGCGTTCCGAGGCATGGGTGACTACCTCGGCTCCGGCTGGCTCGACTATCTGGCCTTCTTGCTAGAGAATGATATCAAGGTCAATCTCTTCTACGGTGACCGTGACTTTGCCTGCAACTGGATCGGCGGTGAAGCTGCTTCCCTCGCAATTGACTACTCTGGATCTGAAGAGTTCCGCGCCGCCGGCTACCAGCCCATCATCACCAACGAGACATACATCGGAGGTCAAGTGCGTCAACACGGCAATCTTTCATTCGTTCGCCTCTACGAAGCCGGCCACGAAGCTCCTGCTTACCAGCCTGAGACTGCCTACAAGATCCTGATGCGTCTCTTGAACAACAAAGACGTCGCCACAGGCCAAGTCGACATCATCGGCAACCCAGGCTACAGCACTCAAGGCCCACAGAGCGTGAGAAATATTTCCACACCTGGGCCCACGCAGCCAGCGCAGTTCTGCTACATCCTAGACCCAGGTAGCTGCTTCGACGAGCAGTACGAGAGTGTTATCAACGGAACTGCATTGATCGTAGACTACATCGTCGTCGATGCCAACAGTACCAAGATCTGGCCTGATCTTGCCAACAGAACCAGTATCAGTGCAGAAATGCTGCAGAAGAGAAGCGAGAGCGAGGAGAGGAGCTACAACAGGATCCGCTCATACGAGCACGATGTGTAGAGGTAGAAAAGTCACGTCAGAATGTAAGCACCATACTGTCAATCACAAATCAAATTCTATCGAAGACATACATCGCTAAATCCACTCCACTCTCTCCATCCATCTCGCTGCCTATCCCCCTCTACCCCTTTCCAAATCACCCCTCCCCACCCCCGCCCTCTCCATCATCTCTCCAAACGTCGTCCCCCTATCCCCCGCCCCTTGCCCACCCCTATGCTTACTAGGCGTATACGGACTCCCCAACCCACCCTGCACCTGCCCAGGCACCTGCGGCGGCGTCCGCAGATTATACCCCTGTGGCTGCCCCCCCCCTAATCCCTGTCCCTGACCACCTCCCGACCCCTGCCTCTTCTCCCCCATATTCGCCACTACAATCCTCTCCGGGTACGGCAGATCGTTATGCGCGTACGCCATGCCCTCGGGTAAAATAGGATGCATCTCCCTCTCCCTCTCCCTCTCCCCTCCTCCCCCCCTTGCCTAGTCTCCACCCCTCCCCCACCTCCTGTCCCTGCTCCTGCCCCTCCAGCCCAGCTAGGAGGCGGCATATTCGCCCTCAACACCGGCCCGAAACCCATAGGCAATGGCCCCTGTCGCGGCGGGGACATGACCACTCTAATCGTGCCGCGGCTCTCCCTTCCGTTCCCGTTGCGCTCGTCGCCGGACAGGGAGCGGTCGTCGCCTGAAGACCAGGAGCCGACGCGGCGGCGCTTGGAGGAGGTGCGGGAGAGATGGGTCAGGCTGGGCGAGGGGGCGGAGGTTTTGCGGAAGCGGGAGAGTTGGCGGCGGAGGGAGCGTTGGGAGGATTTCTGGCGGAGGGGAAATGGGGGGGTTGTGCTGCCTTTTGGGGTTGGGGGGGCGGGAGGGAAGGGGAGTGGGGTTGTGGTTGGGTTGGGGGTTTGGTGGAAGAGGGAGGGGACGGCGAAGTTGGAGGGGGTGTGGCTGAAGGGCGTGGAGGGGAAGCCGGAGGTGTTGGTGTCGTAGGTGGAGGAGGAGCGCTTGCGGGTGTGAGGGACGGGGAGGGCTTTCTCCACAGTGGAAGGGTCTGGTGGGGAGGGTGCGGTAGAGGTGGTGATGTCGGAGCCGAGTTTGCTCGGTGAGCTGTTGTGGTAGAAGGCTGTACGGGTGCTGAATTCTGGTTGGACGATGGGATCCGATATTTGTCGGCGAGTCTTGCGTCGAGCGAAGGCAGCCTTTGCTGATGAGAAGCCGTCAGAGCTGGTGGGTGGCGTGGTCATTTCAGTAACTTCTTCTCGCTTGCGTCGCCTGCGGGCAAGGAGGAAGAAGATACCGAAGAGCAGTGCGACGCCAATGGCTATGCCAGGAATGAAGCCAGCTGCGAATGATTTGCCGTTAAAGGAAGAGGAGCCTCCAGGTACAAGCGTCTCTATCGGCATGGCTGGACTCGCTGTCGAGGATGTCGTGGATTTTGCTGATGTCGTACTACCCGTTCCCGTGCTGTTGGCTGGTCGGCTGGTCGCTGGTGTTGACGAGCTTGCGGGTGCTCTTGAGCTACTTGAAGACTGCTGACGATCATTTATAGCCGCGCATTCGTTGTTGTCACATCGAAAACCTGCTGGGCAGCATGCATCCTTGCATTTTGGTAGCTCTTGGGTCAGGTTGAGTGTATGTATCGAGCTTTGCGGAAATAGCTGAGCATTCTGGAAGGTGATGTTACAGGCTATCGGCTGTATCCTGGAGCAGTCGCTGCCGTTCGGACAACAGATTGTGGTAGTAATGCGTGTGTTATTGAGTGGTACGCATCTTGTCTCTGGGCCGCAGCAGAAGTTGGCCGGAAAACCATTCCCACAAGGCGTCAGCGACGAGTCTCCACCACACCTAGTGTTCTGTCGTGCGAAGATGTCATGCTCCGAAGGAAGAGCAGCCGCCAGCGGTAATATCAGAAGCGCTAGTCGAGCAAGCATGCGAGCCATATGTACAGTTTGTTTGTGTGCCCGTGCATGTAAGGATAGAGATTGAAGGGGAAGAAAGATCAGGATGACATCGCGACCAACACCTACATCATGCATTCATTGTTCCATAAGAGCAAAAAGGGCCTGGAATCATGACCTCGAGCGGTAATCTGCGTCCTTTGTCCATCCACGCGAGCACGCGACAATGGGGGGACAAGGAGGTGTTTCCGTTTCTGAGCATGCAGCGTCTGTGAGATGCAGCCATCTCGACTGGAATGTCATGTGTCATGCCGGAAGAGCCAGTCGTTCACCGCCAACCTGTCAGCCGCCTCAGCTGCGAGAAAAGTAGATGTGTTTGAGATGAAGGTGAAACGAGCGCGTCGAAGTCGAGTTTGACGAATGAAATGATTGATTGGCTGAGAGCGAATCTCACTCCATCTCCGCAACCTCGATTCTTGGCGTCGACATTTTTGAGCTTCAAGCTGCCAGACATCACTCCCCCAATCCCAGCACATCACATCACAATGTCGCGACGAATACCACGGGCAGCGCGGGTGCTCTTCAGCCTCGACGCCCAAAATCCACGAGTAAGCTACCAGCCCACATTGTCCTTCCTTCACTGACATTGTCCAGCTCCTTTCCCCTCTCCAATCCCAACGCCGCACTCTCTTCCAAGTCCCCACCCTCACACACTTCGACACCTTCCGCGACAAGGGCATCACCTCCTCCTCCCTCCCCTCCCCCGCCGGCTCCTTCCCCACCGACTCCGCCCCACCTCTCAGCCGCCTCTTCTCCCCGGACGGCTTCTACATCGCCTGGACAGACTACCAACGCTTCCTCGTGAACCAACTCAACTACATCTCAGGCGACGACCCGGAGATCCAATCCATGTGGCCCATCGACATCGCGAAACGCTTCCAACGCGACCCCGCCCACGCCACGCTCTTCAACTACGGCTCCCAAGCACACAACAACCACTTCTTCTTCAAAGGCATCTCGCACCTCCCGCGGCCCGTCGACGACTTCCCCTCGCTCAAAGACGCACTGGACCGCGACTTCGGCTCCATCAAAAACCTCCGCGATCAAATAGTCTTCACGGCAGCGGGCATGTTCGGCTCCGGCTACGTCTGGCTGGTGTGGGTGCGCAATCGCCCCGAAGGAGCAGGGCAGTGGCGTGTGTTGGCGACGTATAACGCTGGGACACCATACCTTCATCACCAATATACCGATGATGGCGCGGTGGGGCGCGGCAGGTTGCAGGGCAAGGATATGGCGAATATCAGCCCCGATGCGGCGGCGGCGTTGCAGAGGGGCAGGCAGGGGTTGACGGCGGGTGCGTTTGGGGCGCATTCGGCGCAGGGGAGGGTGGAGGCCAAGAGGAGGTTGGGGGCGCCGCAGGAGATATTTCCCGTGTTGTGCGTGAGTGTGTGGCAGCATGTCTATCTGAGGGATCATGGAGTGGGGGGCAAGAAGGGGTTCTTGGATGCGTGGTGGCGTTTTGTGGATTGGGAGGAGGTGGATAGGTTAGCGCCTGGGGCGTCGAAGGGGAGAGGAGTGGATACTTCGGGATATATGAGGACGTAAAGTAGCATGCTATGCAGGGAAGAAGGGCATAGCCGCTGTGGGCAGCGGGTGTAATATTCACAGTCTAGATATGTATGGCTATACTACAGGTCCCTCTTGCCCTTGTCTTGCTTCGTCTATCCACCTGCTCTATCTATCGATCACAATATCCCGGCGCCTTTCCGCCTCCACTACCGCTCGTCCAGCTGATAATCGTCAAAGTGGTAGTGTAAGCCATGACTACAAACCCAAAGATGACCAGTGAAACATCCGCAATGCGTTGCCACAACTTGGTACTCACGACGCGATAATGCATCATTGGCTGCGAGTGTCAGTCGACACATGCTTGTAAGTATAAGAAGGGGACTTACCGGATAGATATACACCAACGGCACACAAGCAAAACTGCCCACGAGCGCCACAAACTTGTCCAAGTCCCCAGCACCGGCGTACGCAATCGCCGCGCATATGGCCACCATAAAGAACCTGAACACGTTCTTCTTCCACTTGATCCAAGGATTATACTTGCCCGTCCTGCTGAACAACTGCTGGCTCGTAATCTCAATCGCCGGATAAATCTGCAACGGGGTCGACAGCAAAATCGCCAGACTGTAGATGAACTGCACCGCATTGACGAACTTGTCATCCTGCGGCAAGTTGAGGATGATGACCGTCTTGGTCTTGCTGCCAAATGCCGCGTAGGCCAACGCTCCCATACTTACGAACACGACGGTGATGGCGATCATGACGTTGCCCAGCACTTTGGGGAAGCGAGCGGGTTCGGCCATGCCGGATTGGATGGGGATGATGAGACCGATACCCTCGAAGGTGAAGATTGCGGTGCCGATGAAGAGGGTCCAGGATTTGGCGTTGAAGGGGACAATGTCGGCGACGCCTTGCTCGGAGATGGTGCGGATGCCGTAGTAGTAGAGGTAGATGAGGCCGAGGGCGATGAAGAGATCGGCGATGAGGGCGAGTTTTTGGATGTTGTTGATGTTCCGGTAGAGGGAGAGGGGAAGGAAGACGATCATTTGCATGAGGATCATGTATTTGATGTCGATGTAGGTCTTGCAGTTGCTGACGGCGAGGATGAATGCTTGCAGGTTTTCGGAGACGAAGACGATGTAGGCTGATGCGAAGCCGATTTGGGAGAGGACGAGGGAGAAGTTGATGAGGCTTTTGAAGTAAGGTCCGTAGATGCGGCCACCCATGTCGCCGAACGAAGCGTGCACTTTTAACCTTGTCTTGACCAGGAGGATAAAGCACCAGAAGCTGAGACCAGAGATGAAGAGCAGGACCAGAGTACTGAACAGCATGCCACCGTTGAGGAAGGCTCGTGGCAGGAACAGCACACCGGTGCCCACGAAAGACTTCAGCAGTAGAAGAGCAGCACCACCTGGGCTACCTTTACCCTTGTGGGCTTCCTTTCTTCTGCGCTTTCGTTTGCCAGGCGTGAGCAACGCGCTATCCTCGCCGTATTCTCGCTCTCTCTGATCGTCATCGTCCGCACCGACGTCAGTGGCATCTGAGCTGAAGTACTCGTCTGGCTCCAGAACTTCGTCATCTTCATCCAGAGTCTCACCGGCGAAGTGACCGTAGAGTGTCAAGAATTCGATGAAGTTGCTGGTAGCAAATTGAGGTTGTGGTCGAGCTTGACCAGACAGAAGTCCAACTTCAGGGTCGTGATCCCTCGCGGACGGAGCAGGCGACTCTGCGTTTCTGCGAATAAAGTCTCTTCTGAGTCCACCAGGTTTCCGGATGTTGGTGATGTCGCTGTCTTCCACTTCCGAAGCTGGTACATTCATGCTCAGACTTCTCTTGAGTCTGCCCTGCCTTCTATCCTCATCTTCCCGCATTTCTCTCTCCCTATCTTCCGTATACTTGTAGATATGTCTGGTGATGTCTCCACCCTGTAATTGCAGGCTCGAAAATTCGTCCTCATCAATACCAGGCGCGGGCGATGCACCCCTGACGGGTGGAGCAGTAGACTGATCCTCTGCTGGCAGATTGGTGTTCGATCCTCCTGCTTGCGATGGGCCTATCAAATGTCTCCGTACGGTCTCAATGTCCTCAATCGGCTCATTCTTGGCTGGACTCCTGCCCAAATCCCCTGATCTTCCGTCAAAGGAACCATAATTGCTTGCTGGGCCCTTTCGGATAGAGATCGACTCGGATCTGTTCGGCGCTGGACTCGCGTTGCGTATCGGCGGTGTTCCGAATCGCGGTGGGCTGTTTCCTCCCGCTTGTCGAAGTGCTTGAGATAAGGACGATGCCCGGGGACCAGGTAGAGAAGACTGAGACGACGGGACACCAGCAAGTGGTGTTTGCGTGTCGGATGGCTGTTGGCTCTGCTGCTGGCTTGTCGGTATTGGGATCTGTCGCACGGGTGGAGTTGTGCCTGGCAGGGGAGATGCTAGCCTTGCTGTTGATACGCTTCGAGACGGGGAGTTGCTCAGAACCTGCTCAATTCTATTCGAGTGCGCCGGAGACGAGTCTCTGAAGCGCCTCTGTTGAGAGACGCTCGATTCGCGGCGCGACATGGTGTTGGTCTGCTTTCTTTAGCGGCTGTTTCCTGCTAATGAATTCGGTTTTCGAGGTCGTGAAGCTTTTCGGGGACTCGATCATCTGACGGGCTCCAGCAGACCAAGATAGTGATCACGGGAGCTCAAAAAAGGACTTTCATCATGATTGTTCGCGCCTTTGCATTGATCAAAGGCAGTCTCTAATACGGATGTCGAAACGACTTCGGTGAAAGACTGGTACGGCGCTCGTTCCTGGACAACGTCAAAAAGTCAATGCTCCTCGGGCCTTTGCCCGTGCGGAAACATTTCCCTTCGGAGCCCCACAATGAGATAGCTACCTAGATGCATATATGCACACGCAGACCTTGTGATTCTACAAGCTTGAGTCCGTTCGCTACACGCTGCTTATAGATTTGAAAATCATGCAGAGCTTAATGAAATCATCTCTGTACAAAATGGCTTCAATGTCAGATCATTGTACTCCGACACAAAGTCCACCTCACCGGAGTATCGCTCGAGTGCGAAGAATTGCTTGCTGGTCACGTGCTTTTTCCGGGGGGCTGAACATATGAGGCGATGACCATAACATCATCATTGGTCTACAATCCTTTTCTCAAGTTCTTCTCCTGGATATAGCAGGATATGCTACTTTGACAAGTGATAATTGCTGGAGCGGTACCACATCTCGTGTCCGAACTCCGTCATTTCCACCAAACACTTCAGCCGGTCTTAGCCGACCATGATTTCAATCAAGTGCCAACACCAATCTTGGATAATCACGTGAGTTATTGAATTCCGTAATTGTGGTGCATTGTCACTCGTGGGTTACAGTGCTCTTTGGCCAGAGCTTCACAGTGGAAATGAAATCATCATGGGATAGAGGATCGAGTGGAATAGCGATATTCATCATTTCTCAACTACAAACGAATACGAACAACATCACTCTAGTTCTTCTCGGTGTGACGCTCCTCAACGTAGTCGACACTGCCGTGGTTGCTGATACCCTTTGGACCAATGTCGATGTCGGCAACCTCTGCGTTGTCGCCATCGAAGATGCGGGCGATCTCCTCGAGGGTAGGGCCACTGGGATACATGTTAGCTTGATCATCATTTGTGAACAGTTGAAGGTGACATACCGAGTCTCAACGTAGAAGTAGTAGACCCAGATGAGTTCGAGAAGAACCCAACCGGCGTAGCAGGCAAAGAGCTTCCAGTTCTGGCCGTACCAGCCACCACCCTCGGAGATAGGGATGGGGTTGACGTAGTTGTTGATGGTGAGGGCGACCTGCACGGACAAGTTCATGACGAACACACCCTTGGCACGGAGCTTGTAGGGAAGAATTTCGACGGTGTAGGCGACGAGCAGACCGGACCATGCGAAAGCGTAAGCCACACCGTGAACCCAGACAAAGAAGATGTTTGCGTAGCCAATCCCGAGTACCTGCTTGGCGGCGTACTGCTGGCCGGTGATGGTGGCGCAAATCAAAGCGATGAGCATACCACCAGTGGCGGCAAGGAAGAGGGGGCGTCTACCAATGCGGTCGACGAGCAGGGCGCATGAGATGGAGACGATGAGGGAGAGAACCTTGTTGCCAGCGTCGAGACCAAGCTTTTGAGTCTGTCCGGTGATACCAGCACCCTCGTAGATGATACCGGCGTAGTAGGATACGAGGGCGTTACCAGACCACTGCGAGAAGAGACCGAGGGAGAGGATGATCATCAATCGCATGCGGTTACCCTTGGTCTTGATGAAGTCCATGTACGAGGACGACTTCTGGTGGAGGAATTCCATGCGGAGTGTCTCCTTCATCTCGGCGTACTCGAACATGACGGTAGCGTCGCTCTCGTTGCCATCGGCGTGGTAGTGGGCGAGCATGCGGAGGGCCTCGTCGTTCCTGTCCTTGGAGAGCAACCAACGTGGGGATCTGTCGCATGTGTTAGCTATCATCAACACCATTCATATACGCCAAACTTACTCAGGGATCCACCAGATGAAGGTGAGCTGAATAATAGAGAAGACACCCTGGAGAAGGGTGGGAATTCTCCATGACCAGGTGTTGGGAATGTTCTGTGTGCCGAATGCCAACCAAGCGCAGATCAGGGCACCCAAGTTCCACAAGCAGTTGTAGACGGTGGTGATCCTAGCACGATGCTGGGGGTGAGCGATTTCGGTGATGAGCATAGGGCATGCGAGTTGGGCCAAAGAGTTGCCGAAACCCATGAAGAAACGGGCACCCTCGTATTGTGGGCGGCTCATGGAGGCGGCCTGAACTGCAGCGGCGATGATCATGATAACGCATCCGACAGTGATGGGAGTCTTGCGGCCGAATCGATCACTGAGGAAGGGAACGACTGGGAGAGAAGCGATGGAACCGATCGAGTACATGGCGCTGAGACGACCGAGAGTGTCCTCGGATGGCTTGCCCATGGTGTCTTGCCATGAGTCCAAAAGCTGGGAAGTGTTCATGAGGGATCTGGAAAGAATCAGTCGCCAGATCTCATCTGCGAACCACGCAGGACTCACCCGTCATAACCAGTGGTGGCCGAGCAGACACAGAGAATGATGCAGTAGAAGTAAAGCTTTCGCATGTTAGGCGAGGCGGACCACTTGACCCTGGGAAGGGTGGGAGCAGCCTCCTGGGCCTCAACCACAGCGGCATGGTTAGGACGAGAGATGTGAGGAGCCATGGCGAAGAATTTTGACCGACTATACCAGCGATCGACGGTGTAAAAGGCGGAGGTGGAGCAGATACTGGGGAAGAAACAGACATGGGGCGGGTGTGCGTGGCCATATATGCGATGCAGCGGCTCACCCTCTCGTCGAGCCGCATACCAAGTGATTTGCAGGGAATCAGGCTAAGTTCATCTTCCATTCGACCCAAGGGAAGCTTGAGTGTACCAAAGTAAACCAAAAACGGCCGTGGCGTCCAGACTACCAGGATTTGGGGCAATCTGGGGTCGAGGGCGGGGAGCAACGAGGGAGCGGCAAACCTGCATGGAGCTCTCGTACCGTTTGCCAAGCTCTGTCAATTCAGCTGATCCTCCGTGCCTCGGACGCGCCATTGGATGGAAGATTGCTGGCTCCGCTGTTAATCTGTTGCATATCAGGCCCTGAGTCGAAAAATGTGTCTTTCTTCCTGCCACCTTCCGGGACTAGAAAAGCTTTTGCTGGCGGGGCATCTTCAGCCCTGATTGTCGTCCGACCGTGGTGAAAGTCGACATGATACTTTGTGCATCATTCCCGTGCAGCTGGAACAGCGTGTCTTGTCTGGTCAAGCATCGGTCTCGGCAATGTGGACGATCTGCTAATTACTGTGACACGATGCGGCCTAGTGTCGCGTTTGTACCGTGCGTACCACATCTGGACCGTGGAGTGCGAGGTCCGAAGCCACTCGCTGATTTAAGCCTGAAGTTCGTGACCGTTCATGCCGGCCAATTTAGCCGCCCCATTTATCCCCTCGGCAGGACCACTTCAACCCACCACCGCAAACACACCAAAGACGCACAAAAGCTCGCCTAAGATTCAATAGATGACGCAGAAACAACTCCAGATGAGTTCGATCTGGTCGCGTTGGATCCTGGCGTTTGAAGCAGGATGAGAAAAGCACATGCCATTACCGCAAATGCATTCGGAAGCACTTTCCGTAGGCTGATAATTGGTATGGACGCCGTAATGATACCAATGTTATGAGCGAGTGTGATCGAGATCTGAGTGGTAAGTGTCGTTGAGAAGGAACACTCTATTCATGGTGTTACTGCTCATCTACGAGGCGCATGGTCCCATCAGCTCATTCACGAATCCCTGCATGCCACGAACAAGAGTGATACCGAACCGAAATCTCATGACCCTGGTCGCACGCCGTGCCACACTAGAAGAGTTTGCAGATTCTAGCACCGCGTGATCAGCGACTAACGGCTCGTGCTTTGCATGGCGGGATCCACAAAGGCCCCTCTCGCCATGAGGCGTGGGATCTTTGATCTTGGGGACTTCTCCAAATTGGTGCCCCGGAGATCGGCACTCTGCGGCTGATATGGTCACACAGAGTCCCTGAATGAGAGGTGAAGAGGTTGTCGCGGACGTGGGGTCACGAGACACAGGCGTTGCGAACGGCGGCTGATGTGATCAATGATGCGTACAGACGCGTTGAGATGCATTCAGCCGCCGCGTACGGCTCGCAAGCGGACCTGATGGTGTGGGTGGGTTTGAAATTCACGATATGATCCAAACATGAGTGCGGAAAGGTCTCATTTCGGTCGTTCGATCAAGCTTTGCAGTCCGGAAATACATGTATGAGGATCTGACCAGAGGCCTGACGCGGTAGATCAGGCTAGATGGAGGCATGCCGAAGCGAGGACTGCGCGATAGCGTCGTGCGACATGATCCTCTTGCGATGCACAGAGGTCGGGTTCGCCGTCGCTAGGCCATACGATCGTGGCCCTACATATTCGACACGTTCAACGAACGTGAGAAGATAGCGCCACCATGCAAGCACCTCAGCGCCCAGGGTCAACGCCCTGGGCGCACATGCATCACCTCTCTCATCGCCATCCTGCTCTTGCAGTCCAGCTACCTGAACGACAATCAGCCTGGCCATCGAGGTCTATCCACACATCCCTGTCACGTGGCTATCAGCTGGCATACGTCGTCTACTGGGCACGCATTCAAGAATGCTTCTTGCAGCATTGAGTGATCCAACGAGGTCGAGATATGGCGTAGCTGACATAAAGATGCACCTTTTAAATCGAGGCTTCTTCCCTAGGCACTTCTCGCACAGCAAAGTCGAGCATTTTCCTGCCTCATCATTGCCCTGTACTCTATCTGGCGAAATAAGCTGCCTATCACCGTCATCTCGTCTCCATCTCTTCACCAGAATGTGCATCGTAGGTTCGTTATGTATTCTTTGCTAACCCATCCATGTAATATTTCATTGGCACACCTTCAACACTCACACCGCCAACTTCATCTTCAACAAATCCCCCTCCACCACCCTCTCCTTCTCCCTCTCCAACTCCTCCATATCCCAATTCACACTCAAATACCTCCCGGCCAACCACTCCATCCTCTCCTTCGACAACCACGCCACCGTATCCCCCGCCAACTCGACCTTATCCTGCAACAAATGATGCGTCTCCGGGGGCATAACCTTGGCCAAATCCGTCATCACCCCGCCCGGATGAAACGCCAAACACAGCACCCCTTGGTCCGCATACTCCACATCCAAAAACTCACTCAACCGCAACAACGCAAACTTACTCGTCTGATACGCCGACGCCCCAGGCCTCTTGATCAACGCCCCCACAGACGACGTGTTGAAGATCGTCTTCCTCCCCCGCCCCCCATCCGTCTTGAGCAACAACGGCAGAAAAGTCCGTGCCAGCAGGTACGGCCCCTGCAGATTCACCCCCATCGTCTTCCACCATTCCTCGGGGTCTGAATCCGCCACACGCACGAAATTCTCCAGGTACCCCGCGTTGTTGACCAGGATATCGAGCCGGCCGAACTTGGACTCGACTTGCTGTGCTGCGTCGGCGATGGAGGAGGAGGAGGTGACGTCGATGGCTAAGGTGAGGACGTCAGGGGCAGGACGGGACGCGGCTTTGGCTGCTGCGAGGACTTGGGAGGCAATGTCATTGGGCGCAGAGCGGGCCGAGATGGCGATTTGGCTGGCGCCGGCGCGGGCGTAGGAGAGGGCGATGGCGGCGCCGATGCCCCGGGAGGCGCCGGTGATGAGGACTGAGAGGCCGCGGAGGTTGAGCGAGGTGGGGGAGATGAAGGGGTAGGTGTCGTTGTGGGAGGTCGGGGTGAATTGCATTTGGTTGGGGGTGAAGGAGGGGGTGGTCATGATGAAGGTTGTCGTTAGGTATGGGAAGTGAAGGCTACTCTGGATTGAGGACTTGGTAGGGCTGTGATGGTAGAGAGATGTAGTGGGATGGTATATAAAAATTCTAGGACGGACTGCTGGATACTCTATCTCCGGTCCCTGATGAGGGGCCAGTGACGTGCCTCGGTGGAAGATCGGCACCCATCTCCATAATTCGGCGTTACTCAATCAATGTGGGGTCTGCAGTCTATCAATCGTGCATTTTTGTGGTGAAATATAGTACTTTTGTGGCGTGTTCCGTACGACGAGCAGATACGGTGCAGATATGGTGGAGCGATGGTACTAGGTGGGGAAAAGCCAGGAGCATTCTCACAGAGCCGCAACCTGCCACGCACCATTTGGTCATGTCCTTGTGAAAGAAGCGTGAGCACAACCTTGGCAAGTACACTATCGTTCTTCAGACGTCTCTGGCTCATTGCTCTTCACAACTCAACCTGCGAATCCTCACCAGCCCCCCTTCCCTCCAAAACCCCCTCCATCCTCCGTCACAGCCGGCTTCCTCCCCCTCTCCCTCTTCTGCTGCGCCGCCTCATGCTTCCTCAACTCCTCCGGCACCTTTGAGATACTACTCGACTGGATCATCTTCCGCAGATCAAACATGACATCCTGATCTTCCTGCCCCAAGAAGGTGATAGCAACACCACTCTTGCCAGCACGACCTGTACGACCAATACGATGCGTGTATGCCTCGATACTCGGCGCCATGTTGAAGTTGACCACCAAACTGACATCTTGTACATCGATACCACGACCCGCCAAGTCTGTGGCCACCAGCACTTCGTATTTGCCTTCCTTGAGACCTTGAAGGGCGGCTTCACGCTGGTCCTGTGTCTTGGAACCGTGTAGAGTGACCGAGCTGAAGCCCATCCGTTGAATCTCTCGCGCAATGGCGTCGCAGTTTCGTTTGATATTGACAAATACAATGATCGGGGCGGCGAATTGTCGAGATTGTAGGATCTCAGCCAGACGTTTCTTGCGCTTGTCTTCACCCTGGACCATTTCCACACGTTGTTCGACCGTATCAACAGCTTCGCCAAGATTACCGATGGTGACGATGGCGGGACGGCGAAGGTAGTTACGGGCAATTCGTTCCACGGCGACAGGCATAGTTGCTGTGTACATCATGGTCTGGCGGTAGCGGTCTCTACCTGACAAGAAGCTAGACATCGCTCGGGAGTCTTCGGCAGCGTCTGTATCGGGCTTCTCGTTGGAGACAGGGAGAGCGGAGAGAATCTTGTTAACTGGCTCCTCGAAACCCATATCGATCATACGATCGGCTTCGTCCATGATGATGTAGCAACACTGTGAAAGAACCAGTACACGTCGCTCGATACAGTCCACCAGACGACCTGGAGTAGCGATGATAATCTCCGCGCCATCTCGCATGTTGTATGCTTGCTCTTCGATTGAGTGACCACCAACGAGGGATACACAGGTAAATCCGAGTGGTGTTGCAAATTTCTTGGCCTCAAGCTCAATTTGCTGTGCCAATTCACGAGTCGGTGCAAGAATGATCGCGTACGGCCCATCCATCTTGTTAACCTCATCCAGTGGCGGCAGCTCCGATATGTAGACCAGCAGTGGCAGGATGAATGCCGCCGTTTTACCAGAACCAGTGACAGCAACACCGATCAAGTCTCGAGACTGCATGGCGATTGGAATAGCAGCTCGCTGAATGGGCGAGGGATCCTTGTAGCCAGCCATATCCACAATATCGAGCAGTCTCTGAGGCAGGCTGGACTCCTTCCAAGACCGCATCGGGTTTGGTATCGAGCCACCACGAGTACTGATCTGAAAGTCCTCCTTGAAGATGCGCCAATCTCGTTCTCGCATCTGATTGAGCTCTTTCTCGGACCAGTGACGATCGATTCCGAGGCGTGAGTTGCGTTCCAAACTTGCCTTGTGCATCTCCAAGAATTGCTGTGCTCTCGCTTTGCCATTCTCCGGATCTCGCTCCTCGATAGCCTTTGCGTATGCAATGGCTTGTGACATATCTCCCGCGTCGCCTCCGCCCAACTTGCCTCGGCCGAAGAAGTTTGCTTCCTGTCGAGTCTGATATAATGGATTTGCATTCTTGGTGGTGTCTTCTTCTGCGTCCCATTCAAAGTTGAATTTCTTCTCGGTTGTTCGCTTGCGCTTCTTCAAGGCCGAGAATTTCGACGCTTGCGCTTCCGGACCCATGTACCGCTGCCGTATCAGAGCTTGTTCATTCTCTTCTGGGTTCTCTGCAGGTCGCTTTGTAGTCCCGTTGGCTTTCGGTGGAGGCGGCCCCCGCTCATGCTGCTGATGTCTCATGGCTGCTGGCCCTGTCGGGACGTGACCTTGACCACGTGGGCCTCGTGGAGGATCCGAGTGCCTGCCGTTCGTACTCGCGTGGCCGTTGACTCCATTCGTGCCATTCGGTCGTGCAGGAGCAACGCTGCCGAATTTCGAGACGGTGGTTGATTGCTTGGTCGCTGCAACCTCTCGCTCCCTTCGTTCTAGCGCAAGTCGCTCGCGTTCCTTCTTCGATATAAACTTCGGCTACGATATAAGTTAGTGAATGCAATGAACATAGTTACCAGGACTGACCCGTGGACTGTACTAGCAGCTACACCTGCAAAGTACAGTATTTAGCAAGGTGTGCTGCAGGGATCGATCAAGTCCTGGAGGGGAATACACACTTTGGCTGCTGCTTCATCTGCCGCCCGTTTCCTTGCCAGCACTTCTTCTATGTTCAGAGGGTTCGACTTCTTCGGCGCAGCGACTGAGCCATTCGTGGGTGGTGGGGGAGCCACATCTTCTGGGGGAGGCGGAGGTGCCGCCATGGCGACTTGGTGAGATTTGTGTTCAGGTCAGCAGATTCGTAGTATCGAAGCTTTGTAGATGCGACGAGACCGTGAATATTGTGATCAGCTGTAGGGTTTATGGACAGGCGTTTGACTGCTGCACTGCAGTGAATCCTTTCCTGGTCGACCTCAAATGTCGGAGCTCGGATTCTTGGCACTCCGATGGCCGATATACAATCAAGTTCGTGGTGAGCTCGCTGCTTACCATCACTGTTCAGCTTCACATGTTTTCCACGTGTTTCATCAGACGCTGCTGTATTCCCTATTTCGGCTGTCTAATCTCCAGAAACCGGTTTCATGGCTTTCCACCCGCTTCCATTCAGGCCCCCTGCGGGTATATAAATCTCGAGGGTCGCGCCAACCTTCATCCTTTCTTTTCTCAGCAGTTAACGACACTGTGCTCTGGAGCTCATGAATCCCAGGGTGCTGCCTTGGAATCTGCATTGCACAGCGCAGTGACCTTGGTATTGATCGGCTTCGGCCCTCAGAGTGTGTAATTTTTGATTTACCCCTTCACAGTCTTCACTGTTCAGTGTGATTACTGGGATGGTCGCTGCTATTGCTGCTCCTTCTGTCCTTTGAGAAATCCAATGTGGATCTTTTTCATCGGTTATCCTGGCTGTTTGCTGGGTGCTGGAGAAGATTGTCTATTGCTTCCTATGACTGTCTGCACAATGTACTGATGTCTCTTCCGTGTTACTATCTTGGTAGGTCCACCTGTATTGTTCAATTGAGTATGATGCTACGTAGCTTTGAGGGGGGTTGGCCGACGACATTCGAGTCACACCCCGGTCGCACGCAGAGATTGCATTCGTAGCTCGCAATCATGCATACACTAGCACGCAGAGGCTGCTATCAACCATGGTAGCGCCTTCTGCGCAAGGACGCTCTACACGCTCCGCTACGAATGCAACCCTCGTAGTCGAGCTATCTTCGATATATTGGCAGGTGAATTTGGTCATCGCAAATTTCTCGAATATAACGCAGCCCACCCAAGCCTCGTCGCAAGTCCAAGGCCATGCGACAGAATCATCTCGAAGACGACCTCACAACCTGGTATGAGCTAGCAGCTTCCTACATACTCCTCGCTTCCTAATCTCTCCCTCCCACGGGACTCTCGCAATCGACTGTCTCTTGAGATCCAATCCCATCATCGCACCGTATCAGCTCGTACCTCACCAAAACCATCGATCATGTGGAAAGCATACTCCTACGACCATACTCAGCGCGACCTTTGGCCAGCAAACGTACATTGGGATTAGGAGCAGAAGAGACGGAGGACGTGGAGCAGCTCATCCAAGCGCTGAAAGAGCTAGAAGCAGCGATTGATAGACTGTACCTGCATTCCACCACTTCGAAGGGAATGTCCTTGCCAGCGCCGAAGACGCACATGCTAAAGACATCACGTCCGCCTAAGTCAAAGCCTAGGAGCATCATCCAGCAGAGCTGGTCCTGCGTGCTATGTGTAAAAGAGAGACACCAAGGGCATGACAGCAGAAAGGGACAGGTATCTGCCAGGTCCAAGATGGATTTCCACGATCTGCAATCACACGATTGAATGTTCATTCAGTGATCAGACATGCTTGAACAAATGAGGACACGATCTATTCCTTTCACTCCTCTGCAATGTACGTACTCTACACCCTCTGCGAAAATGCAAATCGACCGTGACGATTTCCTTCTCTCTTATACAATACAGGTGTCATTACCATCTCAATAGTTCTGGGGTATGAATGCTTCCTCTGTTCCCTCCCTCCTCTCTCCTCTCTCGTCTTGTTTTCTCTCCGTCCTCCCCGCCAGATGCAAACTCCATGCACCCTCCATCTTGTATCACTTTTCGTCTTGCGACGTCCCATCTTCATCTTCGCCTTCAAGCAGCCCTCACATTCTCCTCCATAATCACCGCCTGATCCCCAATCGCCATCCTGCCAATCGCGACCGGGCTCCTCCTCCACCTCCCCGTCTCCTCGGCCGTCTGGAACGGGCTGAGACGCCTCTAGCTCTCCTCTGCGCGCTGGCTGCAGTACTCCAGTATCAACCTCTGCAGATCCAAGAGCTTGAATGGCTTGGTCATGAAGCCCTTCATGCCCACTTTCGCTGCCTTTTCCAATGCGCCGTCCGTCACGTCCGCTGTGACTGCCAGTACTGTCGGCTCTCGGCCCCTGTTTCGGCCATGTGCTCCATTTGTTCCTATCGGACCGTAGTTCATGCTGAGGATTTTTTGCGTGGCTTCGTAACCGTCCATGAAGGGCATCCAGAGATCCATTAGCACGACATCGATGGGGGCATGCTGTTCCATTTGTCGTACCGCTTCGGCGCCATCGTAGGCCTCGTGGATGGTCTTGTAGCCGAATTTGGTGAGCATGCTGACGAGCAGCTTGCGGTTGATTTTGTTGTCTTCGGCGACGAGGAAGGTGAGGGGGTATTTAGCGGCGAGCTCACGGTCAACGGCAGACATGCTGGCTGACGATTTGCGAGGAAGCATGGGCGGCCGCTTTTGTGGTTCGGAGCGGGGTGGTTTAGGACTTGGTGAGGTGGGCGCTGCGGGCAGTTGGAAACCAAGCTTGTCGATCTTCTCGAGACGTGGTGTTTGGGGGAGGGAGGGTTTGCGCATGATGCCCAACGAAGGGCGAGGTTTGATTTCGATCGATGTTGGTGGGCCGGCGAGCTTGTCTTCACTCTCGGTAGGTGTAGGGAAGGGGTTCTTGATTTCTATCACAGTAGTCACCTCCTCACTGCGAGAGCCGAACTTGCCAGTCCGTGATGATGGTGAGTCGAATGGCGATGGTGGGCGTGATATGTGATCGGCAGGTGAGACGGGGATGCGGATTTCGAAGTCTGTGCCGTGCTTAGGTCCTTCCGTTTCTGCGCGGGTGCAGTTCAGGTCGCCACCGAGTTTGCGAGCCAAGCCTTTGGCAACGAGAAGGCCGAGACCGAGTCCTTCACTTTGACGTGTAAGAGAGGGATCCTCTTGTGAGAAGGGTTTGAAAAGCTTTGGTAAGAATGCTTTGGGAATGCCAGGACCCGAGTCGGAAACGCTGATCACAATATGTCGCGACCGTGAGCTCATCCGCGCAGCAACCACGATCTTGCCTTGTTCGGTGAACTTGATAGCGTTTAAAAAGACGCAAGATATGAGCTTGCCGAGGTCTTTCTCATCGACTGGGAATGTTCAGCATCAGGTTTCAACAGTAAGGCTGCCACGCTTACCAAACATGGTCGTGGGTACACCAGGATCCACGCTCCATTCCACAATCTTCGTCTTAAGTTCGCCTGTGGACTTTGAGGTCCGCACTTCTATCGTTTCTCCGAGCTCCGTCTCACGAGCGTTTGCATATTCAGGACGACCGCCTACCTTCAAACCCTCGTTGACAACATACTGTAATACGTTGCGTAGTTGTGTGTGTCGCAAGCCGGGTGCCACACTTCTTTCACTTCCTTTCGGAGGTGAAGGTACACGGATCATGTCGTATGGAGTATCATGTTGGGCCGATCGTGATGAGTCCTTGATGTCCTCTGCTTCGTGCACGCCGCGCACCAACTCGTCGCTCGGTTCAGATCTCTTGGTCCATTCGGCTATCGTGGCAGGGATCTTATTGGGGCTGGCATGGTTGCTTGATTCGTCTGGTCTTCGTCGCTTGTTTGGTCGCTCTATGGGTAAATTGCTGCCAGCGACCAAGATACTAGGGCGATCCTGCATCGCTTGTGGAGGATTGATAGGGGTGAGAATGTCGGTGAAGTTGCTGTGTGCAGGTTCGGGGATTGACATGTCCATGTCGTAGGCGTGGACTACATTATCTGCCGCCTCTACCGCTCGTCGTGAGCTGTCTGTGGAACGGTTAGAAGTGCACTCACATGCTTAATATTGTGTCTCACCTTGGACGATCTCGATGTTCTCTCGCAGGGTCTCAAAGACCTTGCGTACCTCCGGATTGGACTGGTTCTCGGAAGCTTCGAGGACAGTCGCATACATGACATCCAGCATGCCGACCACTCCTTGCATCGGTGTTCGAAGTTCGTGAGAAAGACTGCGGGCGTAGGGTTTGAGTGACTGCGCGGCCGTCACGGCCGCATGCGGTATTATCCTGTTGCGTTCCCTATTCTGTGTCTCGCTGTCTCGAAAGTTTGAGCCTTCCAACAGCCTTTCCAAGATAACATCCTCCAGAGAATGAAGGAATAGCTCGGTATTGGCCCATGACAGCTTGCGTTGTTTTGCACCTTCCTCTGACCACATGACACCGAAATGTGCGAAGCACTTTCCCTCAGCGAACAACGGAACACCGATGTACGACTCGCCGTCGAAAGGCAATTCGTTAGGATTATCGGTGATGAAGGCATTCAGCTTCTCTGGAATAATGAAGACCTTGTCGTGTCGCATGTACCCGCAAGGACAGCCGTAAGCGTGGTATTTGAATGCCTTGAGTGTGTCCGAGCTCCCCCGTCCATCGTTGTAGTAGAGAGCCGACGCCATGAGACATGCACCAGGTTCGCCTATCGGGGGCATTTCGACGGCGCGGTCCTGCTCATCCACCAGCATGCGCTTCGATATGAAGGACATTTGGGCACCCAAGAGCTCGGCCAATCGTTCGGAAAGGTATGACCAGAATTCATGTTCGGGGAGCTTCTTGAGTGCTTCCTTCAATTCCACCAGACCTTCCAAAGCTCTGGACTCATCTTCCGAATATAGCTTTCCAAGCTCGTTCGAGAACTGGGAATCTCCATCGTGTATGACCAGGTCTGGCTGTGGTTGTGAAAGACAGATTGTTTTTCTGGTAGTTTGTTCGAGGACAGCCGGCCCTCCTGCCATCTCGGCAGACTTATGTAATTGTGGAATCCAGTCTGGCAATTTGAAAGAGGTCGTCTGGTTTCCAGCGCTGTCAACGACTGTCACGACGGATTGTGAGGCTTCCAGGATGGGCGACAGGACTGCGGTGGGTTTGGTGAGAGGACCTGGGAATGATAGGTAGGACGAGGAGATGTAGTGGTCAGCGAATCTTGGATTGCGGCAGGGTGTTGTTCGATGGATTTGCGGAGCAGCTCTGTTCGGCACGCGGCGTGGGAGAGATGAACCGCGAACCAGTCAGGGATCGCTGGAAGGGAGGCCTCAAAGCAAAGGCGCCAGAAGGACGTGGAAGTGATCGCCGCCCCGCGGGTTGCGTTTAGTGGGCTTGGTGTTGCGCCTGCGAGAAGTCTGTACTGTGGAACCGGTTTACGTAGCAGATTATCGCGAGTGTGACGGTAAGAGTTGCTTCGAGTTGTGGAAGAATGTCGTGTTTCTCATGTTGCGGTATAGGTTTGGCAGGAGATGTCCTCTTGTCGTTAAAGGTCTAGAGTCGTACCGAATTTACAGTCCAGAATCGCAAGTCCGAAGCACACCTCGGTCGGGGATAATGGTCGACTTGTGTGGTCCGGAGGGGAGGGGACTAGGTTCACGCGATGAAAAGACCAGTTAAACGTCTTTGACGGCGTGGACAAAATGTGTTGTCTTTCAGCTGTGCCGCTGTTGCACTAATGCTAATAAGTTCCACCACACTTCAGGAAGGCACTCGGATAAAGGCACGCTTGGATGAGCAACATAATGTTGCATTTACAGCGACTGTATGAGGAATCACTTATGCTCCAATATGACGGCATCCAATATTCATCAGCGTCTACTCGAACGTCAAGCAATATTGCAAGAGTATGGCCGAGGTCTAGACCGGCCTTGCTTTCTCAGCTTTCTCAGCACTCGTCACACAGTCCCACTCCAATCAGGGCTCGGTGCAATGCCCTGGCCGAGCATATCCTGATGAAAGACAGGTCAAGCGCTACATCTGGCCTCCGCAGCGGGTGTGAACGTGACGAACGCCTCTGTCGACTAGATCCTCGCTTTGTCAATATTGGGCCAAGTCCCTCACAAACGGTTCATATTCGAAGGGACCCTGCATAATGGGAAAATAGGAGGAACGGATGCACAACCAGTACAAAGACATTCCAGGCAGCCACTCTGTACGACAAGCGGTGGTGGGATTGCATTTCGACGTGCCATGCATCCGCGGACACCTTCGTGCTTCTTATCGCGCCTTTCTTTTGCTCTCAACAGCAGAAAGTATCCTGTGACCAGTTGTGTGGGCGACAACGACACCGAGATCTCTAGCGCACGGGGCGGCTCTGGGTGGACCGGTACATCGTCTTGCAGATCCCTTTCTTGATCTTTCCCGTCAGGCGATCTGCCGCATTCCGCGAAAATACCATGTTCAAGCGACTGCAGGATGTGACGGTGGCACATGTCACATGTGGTTGGATCAGCTGTCATTGTAGTAGCGACTTGCCAGGTCTACTGAGCACCACGGTCGTTTCGGAATCTGGCGGTCTGAACAGAGTGTCAGAGTTCAGTACCAAGAAGTCCGATGCGTTCTAGACCACAAGGATCTACATTCGTCAACCTGGATCTGCCCGACTAGGCAGACCTTGAAACATGGAGCGGATCTCTGCTTCCAGAAATGCGTCGAAAACAGGTCGATCATCCCAATATCTGGCACCACAACCCGTCACGCGAAGCAGACACAAATTGTTTACCGACTTGATGCCGACATGCATTTTATTGCTCCTTCCTCTTACAAAGCATCCGTGCTGAATCGCAATTGATCATGGCTGACCGTTGTCTTGTCCGGCACTCTCATCCGCGCTGGCGGAACCAGTGTGACGGATACCATCATCCTGTTCATCCAGCCTGCGACCCGTTATGGACAGGCATAAAATTATCACTTGTCCCGTTACAAAGCCCAACTAGACTCGAATGCCCCTGTCGACATGGGATATCTGCTCCCACGTCATGCCACCATTTGCCGATGAACTCTTGCGAGACCCAGTCGTACCACTGACTCGTGCTCCTCGCAGATATACGACCATGTCCACAAGCAAATAATACACACACTCAAGCATCGGGCTACATTTCCAGCATATCTTCAACATTTCACAGATACACATGACCCAGACTACCCACGCACCTGAATTCATCGCTGACAATTCTCACCTATCCCCACCGCCGCACGACCATCCTGCCATACGATCCGTGCATGTACCTCGCCCCATCACTTCCCCGATGAACCTTACCTCGGCGCACCGCTAAAGATAACCATGCCCACAGAACATGCATTTCTTAGACTTTGATCGTCCGTTCTTGTCGCCCAGAGAAGCCCATTTGGGAAGAAACTCTCCTTGAGCCTCCTTGAGCCTCCTTGACCCAGCAGGTCAGACACGCGGTGGCCAAAAGCCTGATAATTGAGGGCGGTATGTGGAACCGACCAATGGGTTCTTGTCGGAGGTGTCTCCGGTTCCGACGTCAATAATGCAGATGTACTCTTTCTCTTTTAGCTGTACATTTGCACTGCGGGGCGATTGGTCCATTCGGTGCTCATTGCCTTTCGAGTGACACAGTGCTTGGATGCCATCTCTGCCAAAATGCACGGCGAGCAAATTGTTGTCGAAGAGCCCGGCCAGGCACTCTATCACAGGCCCAAGGTCTCGCTGCTGTGGATGTCTGGATCCGAGATCTTCAGCGGCATTAGAAGATTCTTCATCAAGGGTGTCCTGCGATAAGCAAGGGAGGGGAGCACAAGGCGCGTTCAAATAGAGTCGTCATTGTCACAATAGTGGTGCTTTCGACACAGCACGCCAGTGATGAGCACTTGCAATGATTGGTGTGAACAGCTGATCAGAGTGATCGGGCGTATGTGAGCTGATTGAATATTGCCATTGACCAAGAAATAGCGCTATGTGCCGTGCCAAATACTATACACTCGCCATCAGTTCGTCTCTCCCTGTCCTTCGTCCTTCTCAGCCTTCTCTCCTACTACTTACTGCGCCTTCTTCTGCGCCGGGTTCATCTCCTTGCTGAATGCCATGTACGACACCTCCAGACCAGATACGGCACTAAGGCCGACGTAGAGAATGATCAGCAATAGCAGTGAGACCGTCACACCCATGAAAATTCCTGTAAACTGTTAGTCTACGGCTTCCTCATCCAAAGGAGAAAATGGTACACTCACCATCGCTGAAGAACGAGTATCTCTCGAACAGCCCGCCCTCCTGCGACGACGCATTCGCCGCCCTCGGATAAGCCTGCATATCCCTCTTCCAATGATCCCCAGCTGTGCCTTCGAATGAAGTATCCATCTCATACAGTCTGCCCTCCTGATTGACCAGCCCTGTCTTTCCCTTGTCCGCGGTCTGCTTCTCGCCAGATTCAAGCGACCGTGGCGTCGTCCGCAGCACAAGTGTCCAATCCCCATTCAACCCCTCGAGCACGGTAGATAGGTACGCATCACTTCGTTGGATAAGTTGGAGTCGTGATGAGCCCTCGCCTCCCACGGGCCCGATATCGATGGCGATGATCTGCTTGCCCTGCTTGCCTTTCGTGGACGGAAGTGCGCCATTCGCTACTCTGGTGATAGTGTAGCCTTGGCAGGCAGAGTGGACGAGATCTTCGATGTCTGCGCTGCTGAGAGTACCGACCACATCGTTGACAGCTTGGCCGCTGACGCCTCTGGTGTCGGAGAGGAGGGAGGCGAGTCTGGGTGTGCTGTCTTTTGTGAAGTCTGAGGCGTCGACGGAGGAGAGGGAGGCGATGACGATATTGGTGCTCGGGCAGGATGAGAACGAGCCTTGGAGATGCGATCTAATCTGGGACGATGTAGCGATGTGGGCTTTGGGTGAGAGGTGGGATGTTGAGGGAAGTCTTAAGGAGGTTAGCTATCTGCTTAGAGGTGGGAGGAAGCTAGGCTGATAGATGGACTGGAGAGGAAGACTCGCGCGAGAGGGACTTACGAGGACGTCGAAAGCAGGATGAATGGCGAGGTGTCTCTGAAAGCTGCCGCGACCGAGGCGAACGCGCTCAGCGCCGAGATAGAGGACAAACGCATGATTGTGTTGTGGATGAGGCTATGATCTTCCAAGTCGAAGTTGTGATGAGGTTGTGTCGGCGTCGGCGACAAATAATGCCGGGCGGTGAAAGCTGGAGGTCGACACTTTTTGCTGCACGTCGAGGACCACTTGCGATCAAGACGAGACTGGTGGAACAACAAACCAAATATCAAATAACAGAAACCAGTGATCGCTTAGGAGAAACATATGAAGAACTCGGCGCCACCACCGAAACGGCGCAAGGTCGAACCCGTTGAGCAAGTCACATTTGACCCAGATGCCAGGCAGGAATACCTCACAGGATACCACAAGCGGAAAGTACAGCGGGCAAACCATGCCCGAGAGATAGCGCAGAAGAAAGAACGCGAGGAAAAGATTGTCAATCGGCGAGAGGTATGCACAGAAGACCGGCATAGAGCATGCTTCAGGAGAGGTCTAACATGTACAGCTTCGAGAACAGCGCAAGAAGGAGGCCGAAGAGCGCGTCGAGCAAGTCAATGCTTTTTTGAGAGCGCAAGCAGATTCAGACGATCAATTAGGAGCAGACGCGGAGCAGGACGGGGAGCAAGACGAGGAGGCAGAGGTGTTTGAGGGATTCGGGGAAGCACCAGCTGTAAGCGGGCAGGATGAATATGTGGACGAGGACAAATACACCACCGTAGTGGTCAAGGAGCTGGACGACATACGAGACTATGAAAGCGGCGAGGAGGAGGCTGGAGCAGATGAGAAGCCAGAGGACGAGGAGGGCACCGTAGATCAAAAATCTACCAAGAAGTCCTGGACCAAGAAGAGACCTCTCAACGACAAGTCGAAGAAGAAAAAGAAGCGTGACTTCAGGTACGAATCAAAGGTGGAGCGAAGGACAGAGCGGAAGAAACAGAAGCTGAAGAACAGCGCGGCTGCAAAGGCCAGGAAAGGCAAATGATACCCCTGTACGCAATGTGAATGACTATATTTTATTCGTTGATTGATTGGTGGTATCGTGATGTGGGTACTTGAAGGGGTGAAAGTCGACAGAGATCTAGATGGTGACTGCGGCTGGGATACAAGTCGTGTGTCTTGTTGAGGTGTTGTGTATGCTCGTGTGACTGATGCGAGGGAGGTAATCATCTCGCATCAGAATGCTTAGATGTTACCAATCTCAGCAACAAAGTCGTCGAGCTCCTTCTTCGTCTCGGTGTACTTCTTCGCCATCTCCTCATACTTGGTCTCCCACGAGTTGCGGTCCTCCTCCAGAGCTTGAACCTTGCGCTCAAAGTGGCCTGCCTTGACATCCGTTTGTCTGTGGCTAGTAAAACGTCAGCATCCTGATGCCGTACTCACGACACCCGCTATACTAACTTCTCGGTCATCTCTCTGAGCTTCCTATCCGCTTCCTCTGCTTCCTCCTCGAGCACTTGCAATTTCCTCTGCAGCGACTCCGCTTGAGTACCGTGCTGAGCGCTCTCGTCCGCAGCAGCCTTTGCATCCTTCAGGCCTCCCTCAAGCTTCTCGAGCTCCTGCTCTAGAACCTGATTCTTGTGCGACAACGATGTGATCTCCTGCTCTTTGGCCAGATTCTCCTGCTCGAGCTGCTTCACCTTGGCGGACAACTCCTCTGCTTTGGCAGAAGACTCATCGGCTTCCAGGCGGAGAGCCTCCATGCGCTGTATTGCAGTCAGCTTCTGTCAAGTCGACGTGACCTATTTCGTGGCCGCCCACGCCCAGTCGGTGAGGGGCACTGTTTCGTTTCACCGTACCTTTTTGATTTGATCCATGGCTACCGCAGTGTTTGAATTTGCTTTTGATGATCAGAGGTCGGTAGTTTGAGGCTATGTACAGGTAGTCGAGATGGATTCGAATGCGATTGATCGGTATGGTGAGAGTGATTGTGCAAGGCAGTAGAATAACTCCAGCCTGTCAACGTGGTGCTTGGAGCGGAGCCGCAACTGCCTCTTCAGGGTTCAACTTTGCACAAGTCACGCGTGGTTGCTTCCGCGACGAGGCGTCAACAAACCCACTACCTCTTCTCTGCATTATCGACACGACGAGGAAAAGCATCAATGTAACGCCATCCATCTGATTCATCTCTCACAAAGGCAACAATGTTATCATCGCGACACAACCAAGAAAATCTTACCCACACCCACCTCACCGCCGCCGCTGCAAAACCTCTCAACGCCCATCCCAAAACCCCCTTCCGGGCTCGCCATGATGAGAATGCAGCACTTCCCACGAAAGCTACCCTAGGCAAGCCAACCGCCCTCTTCACGACGCCGGCAACAACCAAGGCACGTCCAATCCTCGGTGCAAAGACCACAAACGCCAAAGCTCTTCAGACGCCTGCCCCTGCTGGAGGAAAGGCCAAGCCCATCCCAGCGTCAACGCAGAAGATCTCACCACGCCTGAAGCGCACAAAAGTACGCATTCACGCGCCGAGTCCTGAAGCAAAGGAGGTCGACCCTGATGCTGATGTCCCGGACGTGGAGTTCTGTCCTCACCCAAGGAATGTGACACCACCTTTGGAGGATGGTCCAGATGATTTCGAAGAGTTGATTCAGAGTGGCATGTTCACGCAGGAGAATATCATCAAGAGCACATTAGCACGGCCGGGATGGGGAGACATGGAGTACCGACAGGATGCGGAGAGACGTCGGGCAATGATGCAAAGCGTCGAGGAGAGGGTCAACGAAGCCATTGAGAGCGACATAGGACTTGGGCTACTCGAGCTGGAGGATCTGGAGCAAGCAGAATTGAGAGATCTGATGCTGGCCAAAAAGGAAAGAGAACGAAAGGTTGTGAGCACTGTGAACGCCAGATCTGCAGCGAGCGTGCTCGGCGGCGTGCAAGACAGAAAGGTCCCAAGCTTCGCAGCTCCGACTAAGAGCACGAGGATGCGTGCTGAGGCTACCGGCCAGGGCAAGGAGAACGTCAACGACCGCTTCATGACCGCCAAGGCAGCGAGCAAAACCACCATGGGCTACTCGCGAGGTAGACAAGTGAGCGCTACGAAGCGAGCTCCTCTGAGCAATGCTCACAGAGCGCCAGTGTTGAAGGCTGCACCCAAAAAGGAAGAAGCCAAGGGCAGGAAGCTAGAAGATGTGGTCAAGCCTGTCTCAGCCGCTCTTGAAGCCGAAGATAGGGAGAGGAACTGGATCGACGAAGAGCTGGAGAAGTTGGCTTGTGAGGACTTTGTGTTGGACTATTGAAAGGGCAGAGAAGGGGGAAGGGGAAAGCACTGGAAAGGCTTTGTAATGACTTTACGATCGACACTCGTGTCTAGATACCACTCACTATGCTAGCGATTCCTCGCTGATAGCAGAATACATTCCGTCACCACATCTGTCGTCGGTCATCCCGTTGACACGCCTCCCCGCTCGTCCCCTTGAGCCCCATCGGCAATCCATCAGATCATCCCCTGCGCCTTCCCAGGCCCAATGTACATAACCGAATCATCCCCCCTCACCCCCTCACTGACCACCGTCTCCCTAACCAACTCAATCTCCTCCTCCCCTCTGACCCCTCTCCCCCTCCCCCTCTCATCCCTCTCCACTTCCCCCGCCCCCTCCGACCGCCCCAACCACGTCCCAAACGTACTCAACCTCGAGTCCCCCATCCCCAACCCCTTCTTCTTGCGCATCGGCTTCGGCGGCCGCCATCCTCCCTCGCAGTGAGCTAGGTTCTCCTTTGAGATGGCGTACGTGCCGTCTGAGGAAGGGCTGCTGGGGCGGGGGGAGACGATGGAGGAGAGGCTGGAGGAGAGGGAAGTGGCGAGATGGGAGAAGAGGGGTTTGAGGGCTGGGGCGCAGGCGCAGATCTATATCATCATCAGTCCCTTCAATGCGCAGGGTGGGTAAGGGAAAGGGGGGGACTCACCACTGCCAAATCCACCTCCACACAAGCCGCGATCCACAGGTAGAATGCATACCACGTGATATCCCAGCTGGCGATGAGGGATTTGTAGATGTAGTATGTGCGCACCACGCCGGCTGCTGTGACCACGATACCGAGGCAGAGAAGCACGAGGACGCCAAGACGTTGGCGCACGGGGAGCTTGAGACGCATGATGAGTGGGACGGGGAGGAGGGTGATGAAGAGGTCGGTGAGGGAGTTGATGATGCCCGCGATGAGGGTGACGAGGCCTTCGTCGAGGCACTGTTGGGAGGGGAGAGGGGGGAAGGTCCAGTAGGCTTTGATGGGGCTGGAGGGGGTTAGGATGGGGTCCAAGATCGAAGGGGAAAAGGAGAGGAGGGGACGTACATGCAGATAAAGATTGAAAGGAAGACAAAGGTGATGCCCACTGCGATAGTCCAGGCTTGGCTCGCGTGGAGTACCCAGCGGAACCACTTGAGGTGTGCGTCGTGGATGAGGCGGTAGTAGAAGAAGATCAGGCTCATACGGGTGAAAGTCGCGGCGAGTGAGAAGAGGATCTTGCCTGTCATGGCGGTGATGAGGGAGGGTGGGTACATGCTGAATGGCAGGTCCCAGATGTGGCGATCCCAGCCGTAGAATTGGTTGGCGATTATCGAATTGATGCCGAGGGCGATGGCGAAGAACTGGATGTGTCAGTGGACTGTTGCAGGGGCTGATGGGAAGGCCGTATACCAGTGCAATGACTATGAAGTTGTCGTCCTTGCCGAACTGGCGTTTCATGGTCGCGCGCACGTAGACCCTCAAAGCGACCGCTATAGTAGTGAGTGCCATGAAGATAGCATTGACTATGACAAGAGCCGGTCCCATGAGTCGAGGATTCTCAAAGTCGCCTTTGGGAAAGGTGACTAGCACCTCGGGCGGTGGTAGACGCATGGTGATTGTCGAGGTGGAGGGTGGATCAGTAGTCCGAGATGTGCGGTGAGGAAGCAAGACTTTTCAGCTTCGTCTCGAAAGCATGAGGCAGGTGAAGGAAATCAACGCGAGTCGTGTCTTTGACATGTGAGAAAGTGAAGAAGTCAAACCTCGACAGCAATGCCGACTTCTCCTCGTACCTTGCTGCGCCGGTAGCATGTGTTCACCGCAGAACGACCCAGGGTCGAACAAGACAGTCGATAGCCGAACAAGATCGACACTGACATGCAGGTCGATGCTGTCTTTTCCTGCAATTCGGGCATTGGTCACTTGTGATACGCTGAGGTGGAGACAAAAAGGGAAGCAAGGGGATCCATGTCGTCGGGCGCGTATCCTTACAACCGCACTAGACATGCGTCTACATGATGCAAGGCACACGCATTGGGACGAGGAGGATGACGGAAAAGGTCCAGATACGGCACATGGGAAGGACAAGAGTGATCTTGTGACAGGGTTGATGCGGGAAGTGACAAGGTGAAGAAGGGAAGGATTTGTTCGGGGAGGCGAAAGTCGGTGTCGTACAGAACAATGTCCAACCAGGAGCCTCGAGATTGTCCGGCATTTGCACTCAGAAGTGCATTTCAAATTGTATTGGAGTTTCATTGGGGTATCTCATGATTTATAAATGCTACAGATATGTGCACATGACATTTCACAGCCCGTTCACAGCACTCGTCTCATCCATCATCTGCAAGGTCCACATCAAGACATATCGCTCTTCAGCCATCTTCTCTAGCCTTGCATAGTGCTTGTCAGTGTAAGCCTTTAGTCCGTCAAGGACATCCTTGATACTCTCGCTCTTTCCCGCTGGCTTCGTGTCACCATCTAGCGACAAGTCGGCCAGATTCCCGGCCAGGTCGGATCTGGGCTGCCGTTTCTTGCGTAGCTGCACAAACTTGTCTTTTGGGTAAAGTCGGAAGAGCGCATGCATGATGCGTTGGGCCACTCGCGCTGTTCTCGAATTGGCGTTCCAGTCCCGTATCCGCAGCAGAAGCCGCCATAATTGCTCGTCGCTAAGAGATCCCAGCACCTCGTCGACGCCCTTGCTTCCCGTCAAACTCTCAGCATCTCTGGTCGTTGAGTCGTTTACTGTAGTGAAGAGCTGCAACAGTCGCTTAGGATGATTCAACTGTAGAGCAAGCACTATTGCCTCCCTGTAATTCTGATCGTGGATGTAGTTCTGAAGCTCTTGATCCTGCTCAATCCGTGCTGTCGCCCGAGTCGCTGATACCTTTGCTGTCTCTGCTGTTGTATCCTTCCAGAAGGTGATTGTCGAATCTGCAGATCCAGAAACTATTTCCACAGCCGAGTCATCTCCGTCGTCGTTCTTTTCATCGGCATCGCCGTTCGCTCTTCTGCCGTCCTTCGGCTCGCGATCGGTTGGCTTGACAGCTAGCGCCCACACTCGATCGATATGATTGTCGAGCGTGGCATCGCACTCGCCTCCTTGCGCATCCCACACCTTGACAAGCCCGTCACCCGCGGCACTTGCCACTTGGGGTCCTCGGTTGTGCCGCTTCTTGGTGGTGTCCTTGTCGTGTGGTAGCCAGACAACCTTCAGAACGCTATTCGTGTGACCTTCGAATGTTCGCAGACAGCTGAAGTCGTTCAAGCTCCAGATCCTGACAGTCTTGTCACCACTGCCAGTGACTACCATACCACGGTTACCGCTGCTGGTACCGCTTTCTCCGGAAATAGTGGGTATTGTTGGAGGCGCAAATGCGATCGTCCACACACCTCTCTTGTGGCCTCGTAGTACACCTATTGATTCCCCTGACTCGACATCCCAGATTTTGACTGTTCGATCCTGGGAAGCAGACGCAAACATGGTAGAGGAGTGGGAAACATCAATGGCGTTCATCTCCTTGTCGTGTGCTTTTCGAGTGTATGCAGCCTTGGTCGTCTTGCTACCCTTCCGCTGTCCTGTGGCAATATCCCATTTCTTCACTGTCTTATCCTGACTTCCAGTGACCAGGAAACTTGGTGGGTAGCTCAAAGGACTTGTCCGGGCAGGGGATCCTTGAGCAGGAATGGCGTTTGGCAGTGCAACAGCACTGATCGACTCCGCATGTCCGGTGAAGATCTCGTAGCATTCAAAATTGTCATTGTCGGAATCCAGTCTCCATAATCGAGCTGTATTATCCTTGGCTCCTGTTGCAAGCCAGTGCCCTGACCAGTCTGTGTCGATGGTGATAATGATATCCTCATGTCCCTTCAGTAGGGCTGCGTCTGCACCGAAGGGTTGTGTTTCAATATCAGTCCTCATGTTGATCAATCGCAGGTCTTCAGAATTCGTTGCCAGTGCCATCATTGAGTTATCCAGACCGATCCAAGCAAGATCGATCACCTCGTCGTGAGTGCCAGATATACGGCGAATAATCGGAAGAGGCTCCAGTGTGCCCGCAGCTCTTGGCTTTGATAGTGGTTGTGTCGATCGGATTAGTAGAGTCTGATCCGCATGTACAGACAGGAGGAAAGGTAGTCCGGGGTGATGCAAGACATCCAGGATTGCTTCTGTCTCGACACCAGCTTCCTGCTCGATTGTGACTTCTTCGCCATTCGAATTCCAGATTCGCAGCCGAGCACTCTCGCCGGCAGTGAAGAAATAGTCACCATCATCAATGAACGCTGCAACTTCGACAGTCTCCAGAACAGGAATAGTAGCAGCTTGCTGCCAAGTTGCTGCATCCCATGCAATGACCGTCTGATCTCTGCTCGCCGACAGGAGCAGTCGCTTTGGTTCACTGTAGTTGAGTGACCTGACAACAGAGACGTGCGAGTCGAGGATGGCGATACTCTTGCGTTTGTGTAAGTCCCAGATCCTGACTTTGCCATCCTCGCCTCCGGAGGCAAGTCTGAACCCAGCAGTAGCAACAGAAGACTCGTCCAGCATTTCTACGTCCTCATCCTTGCGCGATTTTCGCTTGCGGCTCTTTGAACGTGCCGCAGTCTCATCCACAGCAACTTGAAAGAAGTGCAGAGCAGACACAACACCACTATGTCCATGGAGCGTATGTGTAGTGAATCCTCTCCGAATGTCCCAGACTTTGACCACACCATCTGCACCACCAGTGGCGAGGAGAGTACCAGTAGCATCAACGGCAGACACCACGACGGGTGCAGTGTGTGGCTTGAGACTTCTCACGAGCTGAACATCCAATTTGCCATCTTCTGTGTCGGAAGGCGAGAGAGAGAAGATTCTCATGAGCAGAGTCCGAGAGCATACAGCCAGGTATGATGCATCTGGAGCCAGAGCCAGAGTTGTGACGATATCTCCATCGCCATCTATGCGGGCAAGATGCTCACCGGTGTTCAGGTCGCTGAGCAAGACTTCTTCCCCCAGGCAGGTCGCCAACACTCTACCATCCTGGCTGAGCGCCACGCTCCCTCCAGTGTATATAGGTGATATGACATGGCGAGGTTCGAAAGTCGTCTTTACATCTGCCTTGAACGCCATCTTCGAAATATGTGAACCACTTATGTTACCG
Organism: Elsinoe arachidis; assembly: GCA_013372555.1. Lineage (NCBI taxonomy): Eukaryota > Fungi > Ascomycota > Dothideomycetes > Myriangiales > Elsinoaceae > Elsinoe > Elsinoe arachidis. The sequence continues at coordinate 199,456 of JAAPAX010000006.1, read as the reverse complement.
AGCCATATTCTGTTCCGATACAAGTATTCACATGCTCGAAAAAACCGACCATAAAATTTCCAAGGGACGCATCTAACCTAGGGTTAGGGTTGAGCTTTCACCTCCAGGCATCCGAAGCTCACGTCTCCCATCCGAGCTTCATCATCACTTCAAACCACCACAACCCTCACCACCTCCCACCACCCATCTCCCCCATCAACTGTCAAAATGTCCGCCCCCCTCCCCATCCTTTCCTTTTCTCCATACTAACACCCTCCCAGGGAAGTCCTCCTCGGCATCACCGGCAAAGACTTCACCCTCCTCGCCTCGTCCAAAGCCGCCATGCGCGGCGCCACGATCCTCAAATCAAGCGACGACAAGACCCGCGAACTTAACACACACAACCTCATCGCCTTCTCAGGCGAAGCAGGCGACACCGTGCAATTCGCCGAGTTCATCCAAGCCAACATCCGGCTATACAGCACACGCAACTCCACCTCGCTCTCCCCTTCCGCGACTTCTTCCTTCATCCGCACCGAACTCGCGTCGTCCCTGAGGAGTCGCTCGCCGTACACGGTGAACCTGTTACTCGCGGGATATGATGAGAGCACGCACAAGCCGGAGTTGTACTGGATTGATTACCTGGCGTCGTGTGCGAAGGTGCCGTACGCGGCGCATGGGTATGCGCAGTATTATTGTTTGAGCACGTTGGATAAGCATCATCATCCGGATATTAGTCTGGAGGAGGGACTGAGGATTTTGGCGATGTGTAGTGAGGAGTTGAGGAGGAGGTTGCCGGTGGATTTTAAGGGGTTGTTGGTTAAGGTGGTGGATAAGGAGGGGATTAGGGAGGTGGAGTATAAGGAGAAGGAGAAGGTGAGTGCGCCGTAGGGAGGGATGGTGGAGGTGAGGGAGAGGTAGTGGAAGATGGGCATAGTGGGAAGATGATGGGGATGGAATGGATGGATATGAAGGTCATGAGCTGGCGCCGAGACGGGCGACAGCGTCTCGACAGCCAGCTGACCTCTCCACGATACCAGCTGTCACATAGACACACTCCAAGCATCACGGCGTCAATCAGTGTCAACAATAAAAATATACATTCTGAAGCCCACATAACCAAGCTCATGCATCATGCAATCATCAAATTTTGCCAGATCTACTCCTTCTTCTCCCTCTCCTCCTCCTCCCTCTCCACCCTCTTCTCCTCCACCACCTCCTCTTCAATCTCCTTCACATCCTTCCTAAACTCCCCCTCCCCAATCCCACTCCTCTGACACATCCCCCAAAACACACCCCTCGCCTTGTACAATTCCCACGGACTCGCACACTCCGCAATCCCCCCTTGATCCATCACCACAATCCGATCATACCCAATAATCGTCTTCAGCCTATGAGCAATACACAACAACGTCCTCCCCCTAAACCCCTCCTGAATCGTCTTCTGGATCTTCGCATCCGTCTCAAAATCCACGCTCGACGTCGCCTCGTCGCACACGATGATGCGGCTGTTGCGCACCAGCGCGCGCGCCAGGGCCATGAGTTGGCGCTGGCCGAGGGAGAAGTTGAGGCCTTCTTCTTCGACGGGGGCGTCGAGGTGGATGCGAGCGGACGAGGAGCGGTCGGTGAGTTCTTGGTTGGCGCCGACGAGGTCGGCTTGGCGCAGTGCGGACCAGAGTTCGAGGTCCGAGTGTTGGTTGAAGGGGTCGAGGTTGCTGCGGATGGTGCCGCGGAAGAGAGTTGGGTCTTGGGGGATGATGGAGAGGCGGCTGCGGAGGTCGGCGAGGCCGATTTTGGAAATATCGAGGCCGTCGATGGTGATGCTGCCGCTGGCGAGTTCGGTGAGGCGGAAGAGGGTCGACATGATGGTGGATTTGCCGGCGCCGGTGCGGCCGACGACGCCGATGCGTTCGCCAGGTTGGACGTGGAGGGTGAGGTCTTTGAGGACGAGGGGGAGCTCGGGGCGGTAACGCATGGAGACGTTTTGAAAGACGATCTCGCCCTTCTCGGGCCATGATGGGCGGACATCGACGGTGTGAAGAGGCGCTTCTTCTTCGAGCTCGGTGCCGTAGTAGTGAATGCGTTCGGCAGAGTTCATGTTGTTTTCCACTTCGGCGAGTTGGCGAACGACGAATTGAATCATTTGAACGATGGTGAGGATGTAGGACAGGACGAGACCGCCAATGGATGGGTCGACATTGAAACGAGATGTGACGACCAGGATACCAGTCGTGAAGACGAGCAGATTGCCGATCACGTCGAGACGCATTGACAGCCATCGCTGGTTCGAAAAGGTGAGGAAGTAGGCTCCGTCCATAATGTCGGTCGCCTCTCGGACTGAGTTGGAGAATTGCGTCTGCAAGCCGTATGCCCTGATAGTTGCAACGCCAGAGACTGCCTCGGAAAAGCGAGAGAAGACGACTGAGCGCATGACGGACTCGTGTCGCTTGATCTCACGGGCTGAAGCTCTGTAGTATGACGAGGAGAACAAGAATAGTATGAAGAGTGGACCAAGCGCAATGGCGAAGTAGTAGAAGTACGCAATGATCAGGATGAAGACCGAGATGATGGCCGCTGCCGTGAGGAAGAACATGCGGAAAGCATCCGTCAGAGTATTGTCCATGGTGTCGACATCTTTGCTGAAGCGATTGGTGATACGTCCAAGTGGAGTAGTGTCGAAGAATGACATTGGTGCTCTCAAGACACGAGTGACTGCGCGGTGAAGCATGACCTTGCTAGAATTTGTACCGAAAACAGTCAAAGTGACTGAAAAGGCGAACAATAGGAGTGCCTGCAAAACACCGAAGCCTGCGTAGACACCAATCTGTGAATTATCAGTAGAGCCTGTATGGATTCTTCAAATTGACTCACGTATTGACCATTGCTCAAGCCCCACTTGTTGGACGTCCACCATGAAAGCCACAGACTGGTGACAATGTTTGAACCTTGCGCAATGACCAGTAGGGAGAGCACGATAGGCGCCGACAACCAAGTACCGGATGACTTGATGTAAGCACCGTATATGCTCCACTGCACACTGTCGACAGCCCTGTCTTCGACCTGCATGAGACTCTTTCCCTTCTTGTGCTTAGTCTTTTGCTTCGGCTTCTTCGCATCGACTTCCTCATCTTCACCATCCTTCTTCTTCTCCTCGTTTGCCGTGGTAGCCATGAGATGCTGGAACTCTTCATCGCCGGCCATCAAGTTGTCAAAGGTATCAATCTTGCTTATGCGACCCTCGCTCATCATGATGATCCTGTCACAGCGATGTAGCACGTGAAGCTGATGGGTAGCGAGCACTCTGCACTTATCCTTGAGCAGGCCGCAGATGGCATTATCCATGATGTGTCGTCCAACGTGGGCATCAACCGCTGACAATGGATCATCCATCAGGATGATATCGGCGTCAAAGTAGATGGCTCGTGCAATATTGAGACGTTGCTTTTGACCTCCAGAAACAGTGATACCTCGCTCCCCAATTTCGGTCATGTCGCCGGCAGGCAGCATCTCCAGATCAGGTCGGAGGGCACAGGCATCGACAACTTCGTTGTACCATCGTCGCTTGTACTCCTTTCCGAAGATAATGTTCTCCTTGACTGTGGTATTTTGGATCCAAGCATATTGCGGGCAGAATGCACGAGTGGCGCCGAGCGTGACATGGCCTTGTGATCGACGCATATCACCAGCGAGAGCGCCGAGGAGAGAGCTCTTACCGGATCCAACAGGTCCAATGATTGCAATGAGCTCGTTTCGGCCAACAGTGAGATCGATGTCTCTGATCTCGAATGGCTTCTCCTCTTCTTTGCTGAGTTCACTTGTCGTGTCAGATTCGGATGAAGAGGTCTGGTCTGAGAGGTCCTTCTCGGCCGCCTTGAGCTTCTCAGACTTCTTCCGTGCTTTCTCTTCTGCTTTTGGTTCGCCCTTGTGCTTTGCGTCGTCTTTCTTGTCGCCATCCTCACTCTCACGGGTCTGAGTCCGCTCCCACGTGAAGCTAGCGTCTTTGATAGCAATGGCATCCTTGGCATCGTGGTCCCATTCTGCAGAGTCTTCTGCCTCTTCTGCGTTCAAGAACTCTTCAATGCGCTGGATGGAGGCCGAAGCATCGACCACCTGACCAATGACGAGTGGCAAGAAGTTTAGCGGTAGTCGGAGAGAGTTGAACAGAGCGAGAGACGAAAAGATCCTGGCAGGGACGAGACCATTGGTGGCGCTGGTCAAGGAGTAGGTGATGAAAGCCAACATGGCAGCAAAAATAGGCATAGACATGCCAACAGCCATGATTGCGTTTCTGATAGACAGGACTACCTGGACCTTTGTGATCTCACTCTTTCTGATTTGAGCCAGACGATCCAAAAAGCTGGTTTCCCAACCAAAGAACTTGACGAATCTTACGCCAGACAGGATTTCTTGAGTAAGACCGACTCGCTGATCGGTGATCTTGTTGATTTTCTTCCTCCGTGCAAAGAGTGACTTGACAGAGCGACCCAGAAGTGGCATAGCGATGACAATGAGCGCGAAACCAGCAAGGGCACTATAGCTCAAGTTGACGAGCAGCAAGATGAGGGTGAGGATAATACCAAGTGGCGCAGACCAAATCATGTGGAACCATCCTGATGCCTGATCGACTCGATATGTGTCTGTCGACATCAAATTGACGATACGACCGTTCGACCAGCCTTGACCGTCTCCAGAAACACCAGCTTTGTCCTTTGGCGTGTCCTTCTTTTTCGATTTTGGCAGATGCTTCTTGAACCAGCTCTTTTCGTCTTCTGATCCAGGCTTGACAGTCTCTGGCGGTTTGTCGAATGATTTGCCGCCGGCTCTCGCTCGTCCTGATATCCGCATTGACTTGTCGAAAATTACTACGATCAGAGCTGCTCGAAGTTGGCCGCCAACCGTCATACCACGGTAAAGAAAGTGATTCGTCGACAAACTCTGGACTGCTTGCATGAGCGTAATACCGACCACCAGACCGATACCGTGACCGATGTCCGGAGCTGGGAGACCTCGTTGTTGGGCAACATAGGCCTCTGTAGCGAAAGCGATGAGGAAGCGCAGGGTGAATGGACCGAGAATCTGCAGTGTCGAAGCAACTAGCTGGCATGCACCACCGACCAGGAATTCCTTCTTGACCGTGTCATAAAGTGCCATTCGCAGAGGATTCTTGTCTCCGCGCTCTTTTCTCATGTTAAAGCTCGTCATAAGCCTGTCGGCCAGTACATCTGCACTTCTTTCTGGATTGACCATCCAGATATCCTTGTCTTCTAGAGGGCGTTGGTAGCCCGTATCCATGATCGGGGTCATCCATTGGAAGATAAGTCTGTTCCAGAAACCGGCCTGGTACTCGTGTGATATCTCCTTCTCTTTCGGTATGGGTGGGGTGTATTTGCTCTTGAAAGGGTTTATTCGATGCGTCCATGATCGTTTCTTTGGGTCGAGCTCTTTAGGGTCTGGGGTTTCTGCAATACTGCTTGCAGATGTGCCTGTCCATGTGCTTGCTGTCCGTGAGAGCGGGTCTCTTCTCGTCGAGCGGGCTTCCTCCAAATCCAAGTCGACTTCCTCGGCTGGTTCTCGTCTGGGCTTCTCATATTCGCTGCCTGTTGCGACGCGTTCTAAAGCTTCTGCAGGTCTGCCCTCAGTTCCAGCTTCTGGTGGAGGGTTTCGATCGTCACTGGCCCAAACTTTTTCTGGTATGGGAGCACCTGGGGCTGCCATGATCCCTTCGGGCCAAGGCGTGTTTCCACGCTGGGACAATACTTTTGTTTAGGGTTGGGGGCGGGGAATGCAGCTCCGTTTAATTATGATGCTTGCACAAACATTATTGCTCGAGGAACGAAACAGCAGTACAGGGAAAGACGGTGTATGTAAGAGAAAATCGGAGTGCCAGCATGTTTCCGTCGTCGACAAACCCCGAGATGGAGGATCGTAAGGTATCCGATGGAGGGATTACTCAGAGACTGCGTTGCAGTGTTGCACGCATCATTATTGGGGAAACATTCGACTCCACACTCGTTCTTGACTGGTCCTCGGCCTGCAGGGACCGGCCAATCTCGTCCGATGGCCCCGATGCCGTACGCAGAGCCGCACTAACGATGGAAACGGCAGGCAAAATACGAATCTTCTCATCCGTAATTGGTCATGCTTGCTGATTCCAGCCGGCCATGCGGCGCTCTTCATGCCCGACTTCAACGATTGACACACCAGATCTCATCCGTGTGCCGTCTTTGCCGGAAAGACGGTGCTGGACATGCTTCCTTTTTCAGGCACCCTCTTTATCGACGCGTTTCCTCTGTCTGACATGCATTTGTTGAATGCTTCGTCGGTCAAAAGAAGCCACTTGACTAGCAGCATGCTCACCAAGCTCACGGTGGAGGGAAAGCGGGTTGGGCTTGACCACTGTCTGTACAATATGTTCAATTGCTACGGCTAAGTATATGATTACACATTATCATCTTCATCAGGGGCATTTCGGTCGTCAGAAAACTCGTCAGCCGGTCATGTCGGATATCCTCTATCTGCTTGGTCATCGAGGTCTGGGTTGAAACTGAGTAATCGGGAACATGACCGCCCGTTGGGCTGCCTCGACCGCTCTCAACGACGCTTCCATCAGGTTCTCTGGCCATGGTGTATAGGCCGGTGGAGGATTGTCCTCCATTTCAGTATATGCAGGAGTCTCTTCATCCGGACTTCCATCTGCGTCATATGTTGGAAGGGATTCGAGTCTGTATTCGGCGACATTGACAGTGCTGGAAGAAGGTAATCGCTGGAGCCCACTCTGCCTGTTCCGATGCAGCGACATACGTTCTCGCGTTCGTGTTGATCGGAATGACCTGGTTGACTGTCGATTCCGATCGTGAGTCGCACCTCTCGCTGCTCTGGGTGGCGGCGATGGACCGGCTTCTCCAGCCAGAGGTGGTGGTATCATGTCTGTACGACCTTCATTCATTTGACCGGATCGTTCACGACCTGGAGACAGCGTTGCTGGTGGCAAAGGTACAGCACTTGGTTTGGCGGCTTCGTTGAGTCGATAGTGCTCTTGGATGACATGGATCGCCTGTCTCGGTCTCACTTGTCTTCGATCTGTGCAAGTCAGTAAATATGATAAGGCCAGGAGAGGCGAGATGGACTTCTCGGCAGAATGTAGGTCCTGATTATGCAGAAAATGAGTAAGAGGTTGACGACACCCCTACAAGCACATCAGCGTGTACACAAGATTCTCTGGACACTTTGGTGCATACATGTTCGCACCTCCGATGGTATCCTGAGCCACCCATCGTTTGAGGTAGCCGATCACGAACGTGGTAGTCCAGTATATGCTCAAGAAGACATTGTAGATGATCCATGTCGTTCCCTCCAACCTCTGCTTGATGATGCCGTGAATGCTCGCAGAAATGAACACCAGGAACAAGAAATCAATGCCCGCCATTGGTATGAATGTTCTGAGTACGCGTCAGATCCTTCGCAATCGCCACGCGATGACAATGTACTAACGATCGTTTGGGTCCATAAGTGTTACGCTGTTCTTCATTATCCAACCTCAATCCCCAGAGACCACCGTCCAGGACCATGATGACCACCAGGACAAATACCATCCATCCTCTCTGAGGCGGACTAAGCCAGTATGCCTCCATGGCAGGCTCGGCGATTCAGATGTGTGCGGTATAGAAATACAACAAAGATCCATGGCGAGTTTCCCTTGTTTCTCGTTGCCTGATCCGCCGTCAAGCATGCTTTCGGTGACCTCAGGGCTGTGTTTGAGCACGGGCTGCTGGGGGGTTCAGCCCTGAACGCTCCCATCCTTTCATCGGACACCTCTCGGTTCACAACTTGTTTCCGAATACACGTATCGCAAACGCCGGATACGGTTCCTTGTACGCGGGATCACAACAGTCGACGTCCCACACTTAAGCAGTGACATTTCCTTTCGGCCATGCAGCTCAGATTGACTCTCAATTACGATCAACAATAACAGTGGAGAGTAAGACCACCATGAAAATTCCAGCTGGGTTTCATTCGCTCTCTACTATCATCAGGGATGGTCCTTGACCCGGACCCATGACTCCATCAAATGCTGCTCTGGACTGTCTAGGAGCGTCACCCCGTCCGCCTCCGCTCTCGCGATCATGACCGCAGCCGACATGCCCAAGAAGCCGTGTTCAGTACACCTTGCCATTATGCACGACTGCGACTGATGGTCTCTCCACTAACGGCTGATGATCATCATGCCAACCAGGCGTCACCCCATCCCACCCGACATCTCCCTCTCTCGCCGACATGACACCTGCTTTCATCAGTCCACGATCAACAACCACGAGTATGCAACCCACGCTTGATCCCAACCGCCTGGTGCACACTCGCCAACCCCAGCAACCCAAACGTCCCCAACCTGCATGACAGTCAACTCAATCCCTCCCCAGTCACCACCATGTATGTTCAACTTACTGCAACCCCACAAACACCACCAACAACTTCGGACTCTCATACCACTCCTCCAAGTAATCCGCCAGCCTGCACCCAAAGGCAAACATCCCTAGAAAGGACACGCAGATCGGCACAGCAGTCACCGAATCCAACTTGAGCGTCATGACACCCGCACCCGCTCTCACAATCTGCGTCAGTAGATACACCAGGAATATCATATCAACCGGGCACGTGAAAGCGAGGTAGTGCTCGTTGGGACGGCCGCGCTCTTTGATCTCCTGCAAGCAGACGAGGTCGTAGGTGCGACGGCATTGGGCTTCGAGATCTTGCCGGGCGCGGTAGAGGGAGAGGACGGTTTGGAAGCGGAGGATGTTGAAGGTGATTAGAGTGGCTGTCAAGACGAGGAAAGTGAGGGTTTGGAGGACGCGTTCGAGGGGGGTGGCCCATTGCTTTGAGGGGAGGAGCTTTTCTTGGTTGGTGAGGAGAAATTCGGGATGGGCGAAGGGGAACTTGGCTTGGGAGCCTGCTTCCTCTGTTGGGCGGTCTGTTGTCATGCTAACGTGTGCTGTCAGTGATTCTTCTGGATCCGTTGATGCTTCGTCAGGGCAGGCTGTCCTTTGTATGAGTGCTAGGACAATGTACTGCCCAGCGCCCCTTGCTTCACTGGAGGATTCTGGGATTCAGGCAAAGTTCCTGCGAGGACACTGTTCATTCCGACATCATATTACTTCGGTCAGTCCGGTACCTGTGGTTCCCTGACATTGGGGGTGTTGCAACGTAGGTTAAGCCTGTCCGTGTGATTGGCACAAATTATACCTGAGGAAAAGCGAGGCAAGTGACGACTGCAATTTGTTCCTCCTTGGTCCGCAGGCGTATCCCATTGGTAGCTATATCCGCAGCGCCCTAGCTATGCTCGACCTTCCTTACGTGGTCAGTTTCTGCTCACCCTTCGCCGCCTCATCTCATTCATCTCTTGGATATTAGCCAACCTCAGTCTACTTTCTCAGGAACAGACTGCACGGCAGCTCAAAGTCGCCATCGGCAGTCCCTTTGTCATCGTTCACCAACCCCGCAGCCTCCCTCCTACGAATCTTCAAAAGCTCTGGGACGCCGTCAGATCGTCCCTCTAAGTCTCACTGTAAATAAAACTCACTCGTCTCTCTCATATCCAACGTCTTCATGACATACCAAAGAACGGCAAGATGCAAGAACCTGTTGACCAAGTCAGCCATATAAAGCCCGCCACTAAGCCATCGGAACTTACGCCAAGCAGCCTAGAGATATGCACAGTCCACCATCATCTCTATCTTCGAAACGGTTCGGGAGAGGCAGAGAGAAAACACAAACACTCCACAAGAAGACATGACTAAACGCGAACCAGCGCAAGGGAATCGGTTTGCTGTACACCCAGATTGCCATGAAGACGAGACCAGAAAGGCGTAATCCGCCAAAGACCTTGTAGCACGCCTGCATCGCCGCTACGGCATACGTGATCCATATACGCTCGTGTTTCTGGCTCGGTGGCGGTGGTCGGGGGGAAATCTTGGCAGTGTCGCTATTCAAACCCGGGTGGAATGTTATGAACGTAAGGATCAGTATGACAATGTGGCCGATAGCGAGAGTGACGCGCTCTGCAAGTGGCGCCATGTTCGTGTCGGCGATGGCTGAATCCTCCGGAGAAAGATGCTGTGGCTGTGAGCAGTGGGTCGGGCAGTGGGTCGGGCAGTGGCCACAGGAGGATTTGGGGATCTCGTCAAGAGGCTCCTTCTTGTCGACTGGTCCAGACATGATGAGGAAAGATATCTCGGTAATCATTCCTGGCAATGGAAGGAAAGCAGTAAGTCTGTTGAATCGTCTTCGAAAAAGGTGGCAGACCGCCGCATCAGTCCCTTGCTCCCAACCCCTTGCTTTCCTCATCAGACACTAAGCCAACTTCAGCAATCACCGACTATATCCCGGCGGCTCGAACGTCCCATCATAGACAGGCGGCGGAGTCATGATCGAATCGTCGTCCCTCGCCGGCCTCTCCCCTGGCCCTCTCGTCCCAATTGGCCTCAACTCCACTAGTCCCGGCACGTCATCGGCAGCTTCACTCCGCGCCTCGATCTGGGCAGCAGTCTTGAGGGCGCGTAGCTCCTCTTGCTTACGCCAGTCGAGGACGTAAAAGCGACACTTGAGACATGAGAAGGTGACGATCAGGATGGCGACGCCCCTGGGAAGGTCAGTATGCTGTCTTTGCAAGTCGAAGTCGTAGGGAGCAATGATGGGGCTCACGTACATGATGCCGCCCGTCATAGGGGCTTCTCTCCATCCGAGGCCTTGGCTGACGCCGAAGACGATGACCCAGTACACGCTGAGGACGATGCTGAATGCCCATAGCCAGGGGATGGGCATTCTATTTTGCCACAGTAGGCGGATTTGGAGGAGGTAACCCAATTCGAATATGAGTTCTATGATGCTGCAGACAATCGCTGGACTGAGGAATGAAGTTAGTAATCCATACCAGCTGGGTGTGCGTGTGGCGTGCTGCCGTCGGGCTGTGGCTTTTCGGCTCACGTGATCAGTGTCAGACAGGATTGAGTACTTACGGTATGGTCCGGCCAGCCTCTTGCCAGTCTCTGATGGAGTTCCCTTGCATACGGAACGCATAGATGACGAGCGTGACGCAGAAGAGTCCAATGTATGCAAAGATGAGGGTGCCTCTTTCGCGGGCTGAGAAGGCGTCGTGAGGCTCGAGCATGGCGGCGATGTTGTCGGTGGCGGTGTCTTTAACAGACGAAGAGTAATGTAAAGAGAAGTGTGAGGGTACTACAAGACCTCGCGCATAGCTCTATATATCCTTTGAGCCTGAAACTCAAGGTAAAAACCAGGAAGCCCAAGCTGGAAGCCTCGAAGATGCTGTGCGCGATATAACGCCCCAGCTATACTCAGAGCGAATAGTGTCTGTACGGAAGAGGAAAGCTTCCAGAATACTTCTCTTGCAAAGATGCGGATGATCAGATGATGTAGATGCGTTCATCGGCGAAATCAGGCATTTCAGGCTACAACATAACAGACCGTACATTGGCCAGGTACGAAACATGCAAGGCGTCCCGCGGCGCAGGTTCGTTGGCCTTGTGATCCTTGGAGCGGGTGAAGCGGCGTACGAGCCTTGGCTGCGAGATTGATGAAGTTGGATAGATGGTCATGCTAATTGAAGATGAATAAGGCTGATGCGTGATGCAATGAGCTGAAGGAGTGGTCATTTTCAAATTTATTTGCGGTTGTCGCGGCACCTGGGCGTATGTTGTAGCCTTCGCAACATCCATCCACGCTAGACCCTCTATATGCACATCCAAGTCTCTATATCGCTACCTATGGCCAACAATCAAAGATCATCACATTCCCTCTCATAATTTGGACCCTCCCCTCGCCTTCTCATCCCTGTTCTTCTGCGCCATCTTTAGCAAAGCATACATGCTCTCCAACCTCCTCATCTCCAACCCTTTCTCCCTCGCCATCCTAATCGGCGCTCCCATGATAACTTCCAATTCCATCCTCTTCCCTCCCTCCCAATCAGCCCACATACTCGGGCGACTCCCACTTGTGTTCCTCCTCGTGCTCTCCAGTATCTTCTCTGCACTCGCAAACTCCTTCGGTAACGCCTCTCCACACACCTTTGGCGCCGTCTCCAGCACCTCCTTCATCACACCCAGCAAATGTTTTCCCATCTCTTCATCCGTAGCCATAGCCCCATTCGGTGTCCCTCCAGACAACACCGAGCTCGGGTTCATCGCCGCATTAATCGCAATCTTATGCCACCGCAACAACTGCAATTTCCTCGCACTGTACGCCTCCGCATCCCTGACCCCTCCCTCCCTAAGCAACCGACAAAACTCCTCCGCCTTTTTATCCCCCCTCTCCCCTCCCTCCCCATCCGGCGTGTACGGCCCCACATTAATCCTCGTCCACCGATTATGCCGTATAACCCCATTCTCCGGCTGCTCAGCACTCACCACCGTGACCCCGCTCAGAATCTCCACTCCCTCCACCCCTTGAAACCGCCTCCAATACCCCCCCTCAACCCCCAACCCATTCTGAACCAACACCACCCCCGTGCCCCTCCCCACCAACCCCTCAATCAACCCCGCCTCATCCCCCTGATCAGGCAACGCTTTCGTCACAATCACGACAAAATCCCAATGAATCCCACTCTTGCGCGCCTCCGCAGGCGAGGAGAAGACGTGTGTAGGTCGCCATGTGAAGGTGCCGTGCGATGGGGAGGTGATGTGGAAGCCGGAGCGCGAGACGGCGGGGAAGTTGGAGCGGCAGACTACGCTGACGAGGGGGGCGGGGGAGGTGGAAGGTGGGGAGGAGGGGGAGCTGCGGGCGAGGAGGGCGCCGTAGAAGGCTCCCACCGCGCCGGCGCCGAAGATGAGGATTTGGGGTTGGGTGGTCATGGGAGCATGCGGTGGGGTGGGGTGGGTGGTTGGTGGGAGGTGGTGAGGGGGGGGTGGAGGGTTGGGCGAGGGTTGTGGTGTTTTGAGACGTGCGCAATTGTGCTAGAGGGTAGATTCGCTATCTTTGTTGGTCCTTTGTGTGCGTGTCGGAGAATATGAGGTGGACGAGAAGTGGGATTGAAGACGAATGTGCCCCTACGGGAGAGCTTGCGTGATTGCGGAGGCCGAGGTTGATTGAGCTTCGAGATCTGTGACCTGCGTCATTGCTCTACTCGGCACTCCAACAGCTTTGTCTCCGGGGGTAAAGATGCAATAAATACAGTCACAGGGGCTACGCAAATGACAATCCACGGGAACAATCGTACATCTTCACAAAATAAATTTCCATCTACCCAGCCCTCCTTTCAAGGATGCTCTCTAGTATAAAATATGCACAAGAACCACGCTATGCCCTCCCCTTGCCCTCCATGCTAATGCAACCCATCCCAGCTCCAGCCCCTCCCATCATCAACATTCACAAACCTCCCCGTCTTCACCTTCTCCCGCCCCATAACCACCCCCAACGCCCTACACGTCGCACTACTAACCGCACAAACCACCCGATCACTCCTCCCCAGCACCTCCAGATCCAACAAATACCCCCTCCCCACCAACTCCCTCATCGCCAACGCATTCTCCTCCCCCTTCTTCTCCTCATCGCTCAACCCTTGCCCCGTGCCTTGCTCCCTCTCCTTCTCCTTCCGGATCCGTTCCTCGACTTGTTCCCTGTGCTCTTTCGCCGAGGAAAAGGTCAGGTGGGCAGCACGGTTCGGGCGCCCCAAGGCACGGAAGAGCGAGGAGAAGAAACCCCCTTCCCAGCCTGAGACTTGGTCGATGTGCTTCACGAAGGCACCCTTGCGTTGCGGCACGGTCGGGAGGAGGTTGTTCTTGCTGGCGAGGACGATGCGTTCCTGGGCCCGCTCGAGGTGGAATTTGGTGTCGGCCGTGAGGAAGGCGAGGTCTTTGCTCGTGACGATGTCGGGGTCGTCGGAGCCGACATAGATGGTGAGAGGGGCGGATTCGTTGTATTGCTTCTTCGGAGCGGGAGTCAGGATGTGGTTGGCGAGGACGGAGCCGCCCATGCGGCCACGGGGCCGGTCTTCGGTGCGGCGCGAGGTTTGGACGCCGTCGATGGCGGTGTTGATGAAGCGTTCGAGGGGGAGGTAGTCGTTCTGGAACTCGTACTCGAAGGGGCGGCGATCGCCGCGGCGGATGTGGACGCCGACGACTTCTTGGCCGCGACGAGAGGCTGCGTCGCGAATGCCTCGGACGCGATGGGATGCGAATTCGCGGTCCTCACCATTGAGACCGAAGAGGGCCTCGTAGCCAGACCGAGCCATGGTAAAGATGTCCTTTTGGCGAGAAACGCCTTTGTGGTGTGTTCGCTGGTAGTGGTCGTGAAAAGCAACGCCAAATGTCTCGCGGAGGTTGGCGGCGGACACAGCGAGGTGTGCAGCGGAGTGAGGACATGGCACAATGTGCTGTGGTGGTGGCGGCGAGCAGTGCGGGACTGGCGGAGCAGGGAAGTAGGTCAAGTAACTTCCATATGTCCAACGAGAGTCGTCGATGAAGAACGCTCTGCCCTCTTTCTGAGCCAGACCGTACGAGAGCCAAAGACTGAGTAGAGAAGCACCAAAGCCAGCCTCGGATGTTTCAAGCAGGAATGTTAGGGACTTTCTGCATGTTGGCAGTGTCGCTGTCTCTGGTGTCGCACCAACGATGGGGATTGGCTGTGTGTCCGCACTTGCAGGGAAGACATTACTAGCCGACGATGATGACGGATCAACAAACATCGGATCTTGATGGTAGTACTTGTCTGAAATGGTAGTCGAGGAATCCGACAAGGATAGCAGCTTGTTCAACGAGGTCGACTTTGAGCAAATGTCCTTGTACTCATGAGGTCGTAGAGGGAAGGTAGCATTCGACGGTATCGAGATGGTCCATCTCTTGTTACCACTCTGGTCCTGAATGATGAGAGGCTCCGGTCCGCTCGGTATCGACGTGCCTTCCAGTAACGAGTATCGACTGAAGGAGGGAAGAGTGATGATGTGTAACGACGACAGCAGTAATACTGCACGCCAAAGGAAAAATGTGCCGCAGAGTAGAGCGACGGCTATACTCTGTTTCGAGGCTTGGGAGAACACCTTGCGGTATACAGGTTGCCGCCGTTGCGTCTCTTGTGCATGCTTGAGAAGGGGCGATGGCAGAGCATCACTAATGGGCTTCTCTGGTAACAAGAGGAACCTTCCCTTCTCAGCATCGGCAGTGTCTGTGACTGAGACGGGCGAGACGGCGGCGGAGGATTGTGAGGATATCGAGATGGAGAGGTTGTTCGTGTTCCGTCGGTCCCTCATGATGGGCGTCTGTGTCGTGGAAGAAAGGTCGAACAATGACTACGGTTTCCCTCGTGACCGTTCGTCGACACCAATCTGTCCCCTGATATGGATCAAGTAGCACTCCAGCAGTATGTTTCGGTAAAAGTTAAGTAATAATCCCTATGTCCAGGCTCGTCCTGTAACCGGCCCAGTATGCTCAGCAGCAGCAAGTCCAGCTATGCTCCCAACAATCGAGTCAATTCGTGAGTATATCTCCAGCGGGCGCTTCACCAGGAAGCGTCCAGTCCTTTCTTTCGTGAGAGTCGTAAATGCAAAAATCACCACCAGAAGCAGTCTCCCACTGTCATAAAAGAGCGATCCCGACCCAGCGGCACCCTTCCAAACCCCAAACAGGCAGGCAAAGCAAGGATTCCCTGCTCTGCTCAACCTCGATCGGGCGACGAGCAGGTCCACGCTCAGCACGCTACGGGCCAAAGACGTGTCGGCGTCTCGTCACGGTCCAGTCCTTTTTTCTTTTCTCCCTCGTGGCGGTGCTGAGTAACGGTCAGGGGAAGAGTTCGGTCGACGCGGACCGGCCGTTGGCAGGAAGGCAGTTAGTTGACAACGGCGAAGCAGCAGAACGGAAAGAAAAAACCTGATATCGGACGGTCGATTGGATGAGGTGAATTAGTGAAGAGACGGAGATCCGGCTGGCGGTCGTGCAGAAAGGACAAGGTTGAGGTCTAGAGCCCGCGAGGTACTGCACCGTATCCTGCAAGCGTGCTGATCCTGGGAAAGAAGGGCCGGCCGTGAGATGCGTTCGAGGTTGTGCGTTGTGCTCGTGACGACCTTTTCTTCGCCGCCCAGGAAGTTGGTATTAGAGAAGGCTGAGAACAAGACCACGCCTTCCCGTCCGGAGTGGTGCAGATGCAAATGCCAGAATGGAAAGCGAACGGTCAAGAAAGAGAAGAGGTCACACATGTATCAGAAGCCAGCCCAAGCATGGTTGTCGCACCACTCGCACGGAGCACAGCGCATGCATGCATACGAGACGCAAACCCGAAGCAAAAGGCGGGATCAGGAAGGCCAGAAGGAGACGTGCGACGTGATGTGCGACTTGGAATACGCACCCGCGCCAGCCTCGTGAGCCAATCATGTCGAGCAATCCAGCATGATCGTCCGTGCCAAAGAGAAAGGGCCACGAAACGACCCTGGCCAGCATCCGCATCCACCCCGCCGGGTCCATAGAAAATCGTCACTCTGCCTGCAAGAGAGACGCAAGTCCGGCATGTGAGAGCAGACGTATCCCTCCCCTCGTCCGCGGGACTGCCACCGTGGATCCATCCTTGCGTCTGAATGCCCCCGTCTGCCCTCACCCCATTGAGGGGTTTGAAGCCTGGTCCTCATGAATTGTCCTCCTCGAGACGCCGCATCTCGCCAATCGCCAACCCAGACCCGAGCCCGATTCTGAAACGCCGCCCTTTGAAGCAAAGAAAGGGGGGACGGACCTTGGACCCGGGGGCGCGACGCACGGGCGGGAACAGAAGCCAGCCAGTCACGGCTTGGGCATGGGAGCTCGGATTGGCATGTGCTTTTTTGCCGCTTGTTTGGTGAGAGTCGCGGTGATCTGTGACACTTGGCGTGGTGATCAGACGGCGGGTCCGACATGGGGATGAGCTTGTGCGACGTGCTTTGCGGGAGGCGATGTCGTGCGTTCAGGGCTGGTGTGCTTGTGATGCACCTTCCTGATGGATACGCGGTTGGTTTTGACAGTGTTCGGTACAGTAGCGAGGTGGGTTGCAATAGTGAACAGTCTTGATAAGATAGGTATCAACCATTTCGGATCTCGACCATGTCAAAAAGATACAAGTCGGCCAGCCAGACATTACATAGTTACTACGTGAAGCGTGAGCCTCCCTCCCACCTGTGATGCACCCTTGCCTGCCCTCCGCCTCCTTGCCTAGACCAGAAAATGCAACAAAAATTCGCAACTAGGGTATCAAAATGCCCACCACCTTCGGACCATAGCAGAAGAAACCGAAATAGACCCTCGCAGCCTGTAGCCTGTCCATCTACCTTGCATCACCTACAGCGACTTGCACCACTGTCTTCACCCCGAATAACCCAGGCACTCCCTCCTCGACCTTCTGCGCAATCATCCCGTCCAACATGCGCGTCATCTCCTCCAAACTCTTCTGACTGCGCAGCGATTTCCCACTATCCATTGGCCTCTCCACCTCCATGGGATCCTCGCCAAACCCCGCTTTGCTAGGACTCAATATGCCCACCGGCGTCAGTCTGGAGAAATTGATGCTTCGACTCCCGTTGCTGCTCATGCTCATCGTATGCGCATGGCCCTGACCAGTCGGGCTGGTGACGGTGCTGATTTTCCTGCCCTTGGAGACGTCGATGCTGAGACCGCCACCGAGACCGAGTCCGTCGGTGCCGCTGCGGATGTCCACCATGTCGCGTCGTCTGGCGGCGGAGCGGAGTGCGTTGCCCATGCGAGCCGCGTCGTCGAGGCGTTTCTTCAGTTCTTCGATCTCGCGGTCTTTCTCCGCGACGACCTCTTCCCAGCCTCCCGTGCCGACTCCGCTGCTCTTGCGTCTCTTGCCTCCGCTCGTCCTGCGTGCTTCCAGGAGACGTCGCTCTAAAGTGGCGATGTACCGATTCTTGTCTCTGACATCCGCCTGCAGAGCGGTGATACGGCTCGCGGGACTGGCCTCGCCGCTTTCGGCAGAGAGGTCGTCCTCGCTTTCTTCCGCTAGGGCTTCACCAGCCACAAAGCCTGGGACTCTCAGCCCTGCACTTCCCAGCGAGAACGCGCGCTGGTAGCCCGGCCTTGACGTCTCGAGGCCCTCGACCAGACTTCCCTGTCTTGACACCTCCGGACTGCCCAGCGCGACACCGACTTCGTCCGGTGCTGGCGCTCGTCGATCCCGGACTTTGACACCTGCATTCACGCCGACGCTCTTGCTGCTCAGGATCAACCTGTTCAAATGCCCGATTCGTTCCTTCAACGCAGTCCTTGCCAGCTGCATCTCCAGCATCTGCGCTTCATGGCGCTCTGCGCTCTCCCTCTCCCGCTCCAGCCATTTCCGTTCTTCCTCCTCTGTGCGCTCCGGTCTTGCTTCTTTGCTCTCGTTTGTAGCAGACAGAGGTGTTTCCGGAGCTGCAGAATGCCTGCTCTGACTATCGAGTTGCTTTCGCAGGTCGTCGATTTCGGCCTTGTACCGGTCCAGCAGTGCTCGTGCTTCCCCTCCCAGTCCTGGCATCGACTCGTTCCGTTTTGCGTGTGAGACGATGTTGTTCTTCGCACGACTGGCAAAGGTGAGCGTGTTCAGCGTCTCGCTGGGGGCGGCCATAGCATTCAGAGGACCGAATGCGCCCATAGGCGAAAGCTGAATTGTGCATAGAATGGAGATGAGGGAATTGCCGGAAAGCGCCGAGGAGAGAAGTCGGGTAAGCTTGCTGTCGCGATAAGGAAGATGAGATTTTGACGGAAGTGCGGTAGCATCAGGCTTTTGTTCTGAAAGGCGCGAAATGACCGTCCCCAAGGTAAGTAACGATTTGTTGATGTGAGATCCTTCCTTCCGCCGATCCTTATCCTCTGCTGCTCTCTCTGAGCCAGCAAGATCGATCAGGGAAAGCGTCGAGACGAGCACGCCAGATGGTAGACCGGATGAGGCCGGGTCTACGCGAGCGCGAGATTCGACTACAATTTGGACCACAGCATGCGACCGAGATGACCGAGCGTTGAACTGTGTGCTGCCTGTCCGTCGGCAGAGGTCTCCCCGAGCAATGACTCGGAGGAGCTGAGTAGGAGACTGAACAATTTCCTCTTTCAGAGGAGTAGCGTAGACACCTCGCTTCGAATCCTCGCGGAGCTTGATATCTTCCTGCATACCCGCGCCAGCGTTGGGCGAGAGTAGATCATAGATCTTCTCGTTGTAAATTTCGAGGTAAGACACACGGAGCAAGAACTCGCGATGTGGCTGTTCACGAATGTAGGAGAAGATGTCAGTGATCGCCAGCGGGATGATACCGGGAGAAGCGGCAGTGCCTTGCATAGAGAACGTCTTGCCGGTAGAGGTGCAGCCATAAGCAAATACCGTGCCATGGTAGCCTTCCATGACACGTCGAACAAGTCGCTTGGCTGCCGAGTCGTATACCCGGCCGTTGTCATCTCCATTCGAGAATACATTATCTGGTCTCTGTCAGTATTTCCAATGGAGCGACATTTGAAGGACTCTTCTTACCATAGCGAAAGTCACCACCCTCGCCGCCTTTGTAGCTGATCAAAGCTCGCTTGTTATCCACCACCCAGTCTGGGTTGGCCGTGGTGTCGCTTCCATTCGGTCGGACTCGAACGCTGACCACAACGTTGCCTTTCATGTCTTTACCCTCCTTGCTGTACTCTTTGCCAAACTTGAGATTGCTCTCGCTCTTTGTGCTCCGGAGACTTCGTATGCTGCCGGCATCGCTAGGTCGTGATCGTCCGCGCGGGATAGAGGTTGGCGTTGATGTCGGTGGAGCAGTGAGCGGATCAATGTCTTCGAAATGCGTACCATCTGTGACAGCTGATCCGTGTGCGGAAGATGGTCTACTGTCCAGATCGGAGGGCACGTTGAGATGTCTGTCCGATTTGCGCGTGCTCGAAGCTACTGAAGCGGTGCGCTTGCCCTTGATAGTTGGCAGACCCGAGACACGATTTGTTGCGGATTTCGGAGAAGGTGTCGACTCCTTTGCCTCTGCTACACTTGGAAGTTCCGTGGATACGTCTTGCTCTTTGACCAAAGTACTGTTTGTTGATACTCGTCTCGTAGGCGATATTGTCCTTGTGGGTGGTGGAGGAGGTGGTGGTAGATCCTCTGGCAACTTGATTTGTTGCAGCAGAGGTGAACTAGCTTTCCGCTTAGGTATGGGCATTCCAGTTGACATCGGGTCAGTCAGGAAGGGTCCTTGTCGCAGTAATGGGGAGCTGGACTTTCGTCGCAAGACTGGAGCTCGGATGCCGGAGTCCTCTTGTCGGAGGGCAGGCGAGGCTGTCAATTTTGGCAGGGGTAGTGATTCGGCTTTGGACGCTCTGCGGGATGACGCTTCCGGCGCCGGAAATATGGAGAGCTTGACATGGTGTTGCGAAGCCCGCTTCTCTTCGATTTGGGAAAGCTTCTTATGCTCATTGCTGGTCACAGCAAGTGAATTCGATCTCGGTGGATTGTAGTTGTCCTGTGCCTCAGCCACCCCGGAAGCCCTTCGTTCTTCTATGAGAGACAACTTTTTCTGCTCATTACTGGTCACTGCCAATGAGCTGGACCGTGGTGGGAAGAGATCTTCGTCCTCCTGCGGCTTGGGCGCATCTGCAAGCGTGGCTGGCGACGTGGCCCTGGAGGAAAAGGCAAGTGGTGTATTCGCCTTGGTAGATGATGGAAGCGATGGTGTAGATTCAGGGCTCGACGAAATGCTTCCAAGTGCGCCAAAGCCTCCCCTAGGCGGTTGAGGGAAAGAGCCGATACTGACAGTCTTTCTGAATGACCGCCGTCTGGACGGACTCACGGGACTGATTGGGCTCGATGGTGAATCTTTCGTGGGAGATGCGAGACTGGTCGTGGACTGCACAGCAGGCACTCTTAGCCGGGCGAGACCGACCGGCGTAGTCTTTCGTGTCGAACTTGTAGGCGTAGGAATCGAGGATGTCGGAGTCGGAATGCCAGACCCAGAAGATTCCCGTCTGCCTAGCGATGAATTGGGCGTCTCTGGCAGACGAGACCTGGTCTTACTGCTGGGCAGAGCTGGCAGCGGCATGTTTGGAGGACCAGCGGTTGGTGCTGACGGTATTCGCAGAGGAGGCAGAGTCGACGTGGTGGAGGCATGATGCATCATGGTCAATACTGCCAGAACGGTTCCTGACCGTTACACTTGTCCCTTTAGCTGCAGCGTGGAACCGCAGGGCTGCCGGATATTTCTGTCATTGAATGCAACGCTTCTCCCAACTCTTGCAGCTGTCCTTTCCCCCTTGATCTCCTTGTCGATGCTCTGCAGTTGACCAGCAACAGTGTGTGAGGTATTGTGTTTCAGATGGTAACCGGGGACAACTACAGCCAGTCCACAAGGGGTGTTCCGAGGGCTGTGAGGTCTACTTGAATGTCTGGTTGTCTTCCGATGGTACCTCTTTGGGCTGAAGCTTGCAACGGCGCGGGCGGCTTGAAATTAAAGTTCGAGATCCTGGTCGTCGTGCGTCTGAGACAAGTGGGAGAGGTTGTGGAGGATTGAGAATCGCCCGTCTCCTCAACATTCGACGATGATATGCATTCCTGGTGAAGATTCGACAGTGGTCGAGTCAAAACAAAACTTGACACGCGTGTGCAAGAATGCCGGGACTGATCGTCCCAGGCCAAAGGGGCGTATTCTCATCACACGACTCGATAGTCGAGGCCCACTTGTCAAAACCCGTCAAAGCAGCCTAAAGCGTGCGATTAGGCCACAAAATAAATTGCTCGAGCTGCCAATCTGGAGGATCGCCAGGAGCACGGCACTGTCATTGGGCAGCAAGGACCATTTCAAAGTGCGGCGCTGTGCCATTCACATCCAAGAATTGCACAAGAATCCCGGCAAAAGATGAAAATTGTTGTTGGATCGGCCGTGGATTGGTCAAGGCGTGGTCGAGCCAGAGCCATCGTTCTGACTCGGAGCCACACCGGTCTCTTCCGTTTGGTATTCGTCCCCTCCTCCAAGATACACCGTGGCTTGTTCCTGTGTGGAGATTCGGCGGCTGCAGATGTGATGGGTAATCCTATTGCTGGATGATACATCCCGTGTTTTCATAGGTTCGCATTCTGCCAGATTGTCATATTCCCAGGTCGGGGAAATGTTTGCTCGATCTGGGGCTCGTATTCCCCCAAATGGTCGAGAGTCATGTTTGCAGTATGGATCGAGTAATTGACAAAGCTAGGGACTCTATGATCAGCGTGCGTACCGGGTTTGGGCTCTCTCAAAGAGCTATTCACAGAGAGGAACAGGCAAGGCGACATGGCGGCCAACAACTCCGGGTGGTGCTAGTTTGGTGGGCGACCACGCACGACAAGTTGACAACCATGGTTCGGACCCTTGTCCAAAAAGCCTCTCCTCAGATCCACACTCGAGTCTATCCTCATAGTGACCAATGCGCTCCTCTGTGCATCTTGGGTGGGGCGAGCTTGCGGGCATTTTGAAGACATCCCTCTTGGACTTTGTCCCGGTGAAAGAGCTCATTACGTCGGCCATGAGCAGGATCAGCTCATCGTGAAACTGCTGGTGCACAAGCATTGATGCGCCAGCAACCCTTGCCGTCATTTCTCCATTCAAGGTCCAAAAAAGGTACAGTATGTCTCTTACCCCAACTTTCAGCGTTCACACCACTTTCCAACCGCTGTTTCCAGGTGTGCGGGCAAGTGATCTGATCTTCACTTTCGCAAAGGAAGGAAAAGCCTTGCAATCGTCGGATCAGAGGCAAATAAGGTACAGTAAGAGATTGATTGGGGCATTGGGCAGAAAGTCATCACATATCGGCCCTATTTTCCGATCAACACCACCATGCCTAATCGAATCTCGGGCTAACGACGTCTAAAGCGCTCATCCTCTGTTGTGCTTGCCTTGTTTCCGATATCGTTCCGTATGCCTCGCACTGCATCTGATGGAACCGTCTTCTCGTGCTTCTCTGCTGACCGTAGATCAATTCTTCCTCCTTTCGACCAGTCATTCCTAAAGTCATTCGGCATTC
Source organism: Elsinoe arachidis (assembly GCA_013372555.1). NCBI lineage: Eukaryota > Fungi > Ascomycota > Dothideomycetes > Myriangiales > Elsinoaceae > Elsinoe > Elsinoe arachidis. Next base: position 176,504 of record JAAPAX010000006.1, on the reverse strand, counting down.
CAAGGCGGTGGAAAGTTTGTCTCTACTGCTTCTTCCCCGCTGGATTCAACAGCGAGCGCCTAGGATGGCCGTCTGGTGTCAACATTGGCTATCAACTTTCCCGGTAGCACTGTGTCTAGAAGCTATCATACTTGGCACCTGACTTCTGATGCGAGACAAAAGCACTTGAACCTGCAAATGCTCCTAAACCTCTCTTTATCGAATTCCTCCTTGACAATGCCTCTGTAGTGTGTTACTTCCAAAGCATCGCCACTGCACTGTGACTCTGTTCACCAAAGACATTGGCTCAGAACGACAAACGAAGAAATGTTCTGGTCATGCTGAAGCTGCTGTATAGAATGTATTCGAGAGTGAAACAGTAAGACTAAGCTACAGCAGTAAGACGAATAAGAATCCCCCAACTCGAAACGCAGTAACACTTCCAACGACAGCGATAAGACATCAAAGGAAAACCCAGCGGCAACGAAATCAAACAAGCAAGAACCCATCCAACCTGCCAGATCCCGCCACCCATCGAAACCCAAACCCCCACCAGCTCCCCCCTCTCAAACCCACGCAAGGTCCAAATTCCTGATGAAATTCCACCTATTAAAAGGACAATTCGCCGCCCCCCAGTTATACGCATCAAAGATTGTCCTAACCTGCTGACTGGCGGTATCATAATCAACCATATCATGGTTCCACCCCGGACTAGTCTTAAACTGGAGCTCGTGATTCCTGAACGTGCTTGTGTAGTATTCCACCTGCAGATTCCTGCCGTTACGCATCTGCGGGTTCGTCGTCTTCTTGTAGTTGCCGTGGCCCGATGCGGCGGCTCCGAAGACGCGGGGGTTGGCGTTGGCGGCTGGGAAGGGTTAGATTGGGCGCGAGAGAAAGAGCGCAGGGGGGGAAGGGGACATACGGTTGTCGATCCAAATGACGACGTTCTCCCAGTCGTGGCGATGGCCACCGATCCCGGTTGCGGTGGACTGGTCTTTGGGGAAGTACCATGCGTACATGATGGCGTAGCGGCCACGGTGCCATGCTCCTCGGGCGTAGGTCTGGCCGTTTCCTACTGCATTGCAGCCGTCGCTGGGGCCGCCAGAGGGGTTCAAGCCACCGCCGACTTGGCCGGAAGCGCTGACTGCGGCGTAAGATTGGCAGCCGTGGGCGATGTGGAGGAAGGGTTCGTATCGGCGGATGGCGTTGCCTTCGGTGCCGCCACGGACGGTCTCGCCGATGTATCGGACCTGGTTATGAGGGATGGTGCTCCATTGCCTCTTGGTGAGAAGCCCGGCGTCTGCATGCTCGGGCTCGGTCGCTGGCACCACAGGCGCTGCGGCAGCTGTTCCGAGGATGGCTAGGATAAGGGAGTTGGAGAAATGCATTTTGCAGGGGCTTCAAAGAAGGGGGTAAAAGAGGTTGATGGAGAATCGATGGTATGATAGTAGAGATGATGTCTTCTGAGAGATTTGATGCAGAACATTGGACTTTGAAGGGGTTTATGTAGACATCTTCGAACTGATCAGCTCGTCTAGATACCAAGAGCTCATCTTACTGTAAGTTCCTGCCATCCGCTTGAATGTGCAGCCAAGAATCCACACAATCATGCGAGAGATGCAAATCGAGGGCCCTTTGCACTGTGGAGTATCACAAGATGGTGCTCTGAGAGGAGGCGTCCTCAGCTCGTATCCTTGGCGTAAGAGGTCCTGCGCCCAGCCAAGGAACCGAGCTGTGGTTGTTCTCACCTTCTCATTTCGTCTTTGGAGTGGTTCCTCTGGTCAAGGCACATAGTAGTAAGGCTCTTCGGAGCACGCGTCCTGAGGTCGTGCTTGGCATACGAGTTGCGTGCCGCCAAGCGATAGTGCCAGACAATGTCGTCTCCTTGTTCTTGCTGCAGACTCGCCACTCGCCCAGACCGTAACAACAGAACTCGATTGACTTTCCAATGTAGTCGAAGCTCTCAGCCACGGAATTCGCATTTGAACCGAGCATACTTGTGCATGAGTAACGCAGCCATCGTTCAGCCCTATCTCATGGATGTCTCACTGCGTCGACGGGAGGAAACTTGTGATCTGTCGACAGACGACCTGGTAGAAGTTCGCACAGTGTTGTGGGTGTAATCGAGATAATCTGATTCATTCGAGGAAGTAGCAAACTCTACAGAGATGAGCGACGAAGCCACTAGGTCTCTGATTGCATGGTGATGAGAGGAAAAGTACGAAAGAGGAGGTCAAGTTTGGTATCGGACGAGATTCGGCAGTGTCCCAAACAACCTTGAAGGAGGGGAAGTTGCGAAGATTTAGGGCAAAGAGCAACAAAGTGTCTGGCTCCTCATGTATAGGGTTACTTAGCTGCACTCTATGAAATGACTACTGAAAGTTCAATAACATGAGCACATCGATCACAAGCGAGTCTCGCGGAGATTCACTGAGGTGAGCGTTGTTCTTGCTCTGTTGGCTAACGATGGGTACCGAAGAGCTGCGCACCAACCTTGGAATCTCTAGAAACCCGATAGTTACAATGCATCCTTTGCGGAGTGAGCGAAGCAAAGCCGATGATGCCCTTAAAATAGTACATCCCGACCCAAACATCTGGTATAGTGAAGGTATCTCAGATCAGGGCATGCGCAATGGATGACTAACTCCCTGGCCAAGAAGGCAGGAGTGGTCCTTCATTTACACAATGTCATTCCGTACCATGTCATCACACAGTAGGGCAGTCCTCATCACGAACAGTCCTCTCCGTCATCAGCCGTTGCATACTGCGCTCGCGCATCAAGAACAATCACGACCCAGCCATGAATGACAGCGATAACCAGGACAATCCTTGGTCGATGGGCACTCTCATAGAGAGTCGATAGACCTGCGCGGGCGTTTCACATCAAGACAACGAATTTTAGAACTGGAGACGGAAGATCTGCATTCGGATGACAGTCTGACTCCATCCGCGCGAGCACTCCGGCTGCTCATCTCTTTTTAGCGTATGCTTTGGTATCATCATCCTTGATCTTTTTTTCGACTTTGCTCTTTTCGTGTTTTGATCCTCGTACTCATCGTTGCTGGTATCACTCCTCGTTCTTCTATCCACCCACGGCAAGACGCCTGATTGTCATCGGATCCGGTCCTGTCTTCACAGAAGGATGGATCACAGCCCTTAGTGTACGCCGTTGGAGGTACCGTTGGTCACTCCATTGGCGTGGCCATTGGTGTGCCCATTGGTGTGTCCGTTCAGTCCGTTTGCCTTTCCGTTCGTGAGGCCATCCTTTTTAGCCTCCTCGGCGGCGACCGCGCTGGCAACCTTGACATCGTCGTTGATCAAGGACTTGCTGGCGATGTTCTTGACGGCAGCACCTTCGACTGGCTTGGCGTTGACGGTGTATCCGGTGTCGCTGGCATCAACGTGAGCATCGAGACCGGCACCCTGGCGAGGGTATTCCTTCATGATCTCCTTGTGCTTGCGAAGAGCCTTGAACATCTCGTCCATGTCGACATCGTTGAGGAAGACGCATGAGCCGAGAGGTGCAGGGATAGCAGCACGAAGCTTACCATCACGAGTCTAGAGATTGATCAGCCATGAAGCTCGGACCACTAGGACAGCACTATTGTTTCATACCTTCAAGATGGCTTGAGTACCCTGCTCGAGGATCTCCTCGTTGAACTGCGGGTGGTCCATGGAGAGACCTGCACGGCTGAACAGACCCAGGATACGCTTGTACTCGGCGTCGCTGACGAGACCCCTCATGTGGGCAAGAGTCGCTGAGTAGGCCATGTCGATGGAGATGGCGTGACCGTGACGGAGAGGAACGTCGGGAACAAGCTCGTGGAGTGGAGACCAGCTGATCAAGGTTAGTACCGTCTCCGACACTCTGACTCTAGCAGCGACTTACGTGTGGCCGTAGGCAATGATACGGTCGAGACCGATCTCGTGGAGGTTAGGTGTCTCGAGCTCCAACATTCTGTGGATACCGGCACGGTTGATCTTGTCTGCCGCATCGCGGACCTCCTGAGGAGCACCATCGGTACGACCGAAGCCAGTCTCGATGAGCTGTTCGCAGTACTTGTCAAGCAGGTTGAAAGTGTCGAGGTGGGCACAGGTGGAGATCTTGATCAGCTCTGCGAACCCGTTGCGGATCTGAGCGACTGGCAGAGTGCGGAGGAAGCTGAAGTCCAGGAAGGTGTGCATAGGAGCATGGTAGGCACCGAGACGGTTCTTGTAGTTGCCGTAGTTGACAGCGACCTTGATGGACACAGATGCATCGATCAGACCGATGACGGTGGTGGGGACTCGGATGTAGTTGGTGTTACGACGGTAGGCCGCGCAAGCGAAACTGGAAAAGGTTAGTACAAAGCTCTCATAACTCATGGATCACCGCTTAGGATGTATATGCGGGCCAGAGTGCCTTGAAGTTATCGTTGGCGGTGAATTTGTTTTTACCCAGCAACATCAGTAACCAATCCGCCGCCAACCACCAATACTGGTTCCTTCCTGAAGATGCCGAACTTGTTCATGGAGTCGACAATGCTGAGGAGGGTCTCGATGGACTTGGCCTTCTCGCCGATCATGGTCTTGTGGATGGAGAGCTGGAGCTTGTGGTGGTCAAAGTATTCCTGGATCTGGGCTCCATAGACGTCAAAGATGTTGGCATCCATGACGGCGAGGGTGCGACCCCATCGCTCGTAGCAATTGGCGAGCTGAGGGTTCTCCTTGTTGAAGACACCATCCATGAAGGTGAAGTCGTATTCGATCTTCTCATAGCCTTCAACGTGGAAGCCATTCTTGGTCTCGGCGACCGTGGCCTTGAGGTCAGACATGGTGAATGAGTGGGATGAAGAGGTCAATTGAGCTTGACCAGTGTTGAAACTGAGGAAGAAGCTCAGGGAATAAAGGTTTGAGCTGTAAGAGGTGAGTGTGAGGTTTGCAAAAAAAAGTGAGAGGGAACGTGAGGGGAGCTAGAGAGTTTTTACCTTGCTGCCACCCACGCTCGCGGCTTGCTTTCAGCAGGCTTCCCTTCTGACGGGTGATGCTAGCAGACGCGATCGGCAACAAGGCTTGTTTGTGCGTCGGCGAGGAGATGTGATGTGGGCGGTTTGACGAGGGAAGAGAAGGACAATGGCGTCAACGATTGTTTGGGACGGCGGAGCAGGAAACGAAGAGATGCCTCCCGCGTGGAGCTTTGCATCAAGGCCGGCACGGAGCTAAAGCACGCCAATTGATGCTTCTGGACAGAAGTTGGCGAGGCACAGATGCGAATGTGAGCACAAGGGTACGGGACTGGACGATGGACCCACTCATACGACCGGGAGATGTGCTCTGGCCAGTGTCAGATCTCGGGAGGATCTCTGGTCAGTGATCGCCTGGAGGAACCAGAGGGACTTTTTTTCAGCAATGACCTCGGGCTTGCTCGCACTGCTCTTCACGGGCGTCACCACGCAAGGGACACACCAATCGCTTGCCGTGCCACACCACTGGAGTCCACCAGGGACGACAACGTGTCTCCCGATCCCTTGCAGGACAGCTCCGGAGTCAGCCCGCCAAAAAACCTGCATTTCCAGGACGTTAGCACGCACACCCTCGCTGATCCGAAGGCCCCGCGCCATGAGATCTCAACTCAATCTGCCCGAATCCGCGCTAAGATCTCAGACTTTGGGTTGATCAGCAGGACTACCAAACTCTACTTGGGGATCCCCCGATCTGGTGACAAGGACATTTCCGTCCACCAATGAGACCAATGGATCTGTCACACGGCTGAGGTCAATGCAGAGTTTGGCATAGACGAAAGTGAGCTCAAGATGCGTGCATTGGCACACATAATCCATGCAAAGAAGACAGAATTCGACCTTGCTCGAAAAATTCCGATCAGGCCCCGCAGTGACGACACAGAACGTGCAGCAAAATGAGGGGCAGATTGCGAAAGCGTTGGCCATAGCTCCACCTCACATCCCGCATTCACCTCAACAAAATGACATGGGAAAATGCTGTACCTGCCGCGAACAGGCGGGATTTGCACGAGGGACGGTTGTGTGCTGCAAGCCTCGCTTTGTGGCACATGAAGGAATTTCGGCCATATGCTGTGGCGAGGCACAGTATCCAGTGATCGACACCCGGGACTTCCCCCGTGTGACAAAGGACGAGACTTTATTTCTCCCTCCTTGTACATTGACTCGAGTCAGTTCCCTGCGGCCTGCTACATCGGCCACCATCCGTTCCTCCACGCTTTGAATACATGTGACGACACCACCTCCTCGATCTGGCACGTCGCTTAACTCGACCGCGACAACGACCCGGTACACAAGTTATAGCGTGACAGTTCTTAGCTTTAGCCTAGCGAAGGTCGGCGGCAGATCCGTGTCAATCACATTTGTGCGGGATTTGCCAGCCCTGGACTGAGAGCTTGCACCTCGGAAGAGCTACACGAGGGGCACGCGTCTCCCCAGCTTCAGCTAAATCACTCTGCCCTGACTTTTTTCCAAGATGAGCGAATTCAACAAGACCAACGGCTATCAAGCCAAGGGAGATGTCTTCTTTGACGATGGACGTGAGGTTGAGCTTCTTCACTTCATATACAACAAACCAGACCTCGAGGAGATCAGAGACTCACCGAAACGAGTCCTCCAAGCCATTGACGAGTATGCTCGCACAAAGAAGTACCTCATGAATGTGGGAGAGCAAAAGGGGAAGATAGTGTCAGACCTGATCGCCGAGGTGAAACCTCAGACCATGGTAGGTCATGAGTCGTGGGGGTGACCGCAACGCAGCTGACGGCAGCACAGGTTGAACTTGGAGGTTACATCGGATATTCCTGTGTGCTCTTTGGTGACGCGGTCAAGCGAGCAGGCGGCAAGAGGTACTACAGTCTGGAGAGGAACCCGGAATTTGCTGCAGTCATTGCCTCGCTTGTGGACCTGGCTGGCCTGAGCGACGTGGTCAAGGTCATCGTGGGACCAAGCGACGTGTCAATCAAGCGTCTGCACGACAAGGGCATTGTCAAGCATATCGACATGATGTTTCTGGATCACTACAAGCCGGCGTACAAGACTGATCTCAAGCTGTGCGAGGAGCTGGGTCTGGTAGGTCCGGGATCGGTCTATGCGGCAGACAATGTCATCACGCCCGGCAACCCACCATATCTGGAGTATGTCAGAGCCTCGGTCGAAGAGAAGCGCAAGATTGCGGAATCAGGTGACCAGGAGACTGGACCTGACGCCAGATTCAAGGACAGGACGGCCAAGCAGTACCAGAAGAGGCAAGGAGAGGAGATTTTGGCATCGAACAAGGGTAATCCAAATCTCAAGTACGAGAGCAAGCTCCACAATAGCTTTGAGCCTACTGGAGAGCCGGTAAGTCACTCAATCTCAATCATGCCTGGATTGCGCTAACGGATGACACAGGATGGAGTTGAGGTAACGAGATGTGTGGGAGTCGAGGCGTAGGGACGTCTGATGGGAGTCTTGACCGTACCAAGAGGATAGTAGCTGGTCTATCCCACCTTGAGTCAATCGTCCACGCCAAATAGGCCGCAGGTGAGGAAGGCCTGTCATGAACACGTCCGATAGAGGAGGCAGTGAATAGGCACATAACGAAGCGATCCAAAAGTCAATTATGTATAGAATACAAGCATGACCAAAATTTGACCACGATCTCCGCGAGATCTGTCTGCTGCGGAAATTGCAGTCGAATTCCGTCTGAGAGGAGTGTCTGCATGCAAAGAGTGATGACGCTGTGGTGAAATTTTGAGCCGTCCAGCCGGACCTCAACTCCTATTCTTGTGCTCAAAATTAGTGGGATTGCTTGGCAATTTTGTTTGTAAATTCTCACCAAACTCCGCTTTTTGTACCTAACTATTTAGCCTTTATTGCTACTACGTCGTCGTCGTTGAAGTTGAAGCTATAAAATTAGTAGTATAGAGTTACGTAGTCTACCTTGTTATTCTCTAGCTTAAACTAACCTCTTTATAGCCTTATAGTGTAAAATTGTATAGCCTTAGTATAATTCTTATAGTTATATATAGCATCGAAGAAACTAACTAGTTAGTCTTAATAGACTTCTTTACTAAGAGTATAAAGTCTAAAGAGGTATTTACCTTTTTCTCTTACCTTTAGAAGAGGCGCTCCTCTATATATAGAGCATAGACGAACTAGAAAGCTTATAGCTAGCTAGAGGTACTTAAGGAGTATAATTACTAAGAGAGACTATACCTTCTATTGCTGGCAATAGTAGAGAATCTACTAGAGTTACTAGCTTTAAAGTATAACTTCTTCTTAGACGAGATATTAGAGTACTATAGTATCTATTAGAGTATAAATATTACTTAATTATTAATTAGCTACTACCTATGCTCGGCAAGGTAGTTATAAAAGGTTAAATAGTATATCTATACCGCTTATAATAAGTTAAAGTAGTTAGCTTAGAGAGAGAAGATTAAGACCTATTATATAGATTAGCTTATATTCGTTAATAAGTTATATATAAATAGTAAAACCTTCTAGAGATATTATAGCTAGTTACCTATTAGTACTCTAGCTATCGATATCTACTAAAAGATAAAGAGTACTTATTAGTTACTACTTCTAGCACTATACGTAGATAGCTCTATAGCTAATCTACTCTTTATATAAGGCTTAGTAGTAGTAGAGGTGTTTAATAAGTAGTTAGAGATTGCTCTAATACTATAGATAAACACTTATCTAGTACTATAATTAGTACTAGTAATAGATAATTATAATACTTATAGGAAGGAGATAAGAGATTTAAAAAAGGTAGTATTAGCTTACGTAATTAACGTTATCCTCTAGACTATTATTAAGATTTGCTATAGTTATAGAGTTATCTCTCTCTAGCTTCTACCTTATTTACTAGATTTTAATCTAATTAAGCTAACATTTAATATATTAAAGTAGTACGTACGTTAGTAGTGTTATCTAGTACTAAAATATAGAAAGGAGAACTATAAGGTTAAATTTAATACTTTTATATAGAGGAGTTACCTAGACTTTAGTTATAGAATTAATTTTTATAACCTCTTTCGAAAGGCAGGTATCTACTTAGAAAGACTATATTAAATATATATTAAATTAATTAGAAGAAGCTCCTTATAACGCCTATATATCTATATTTAAATTATATAAAAGGTTATAGACTATAGCTAGTAGAGAGTTAATAAATCTTTCTATCTCTTAAGTAATTATTCTCTAAAGGCTAAGCTATAGTATTATCTCTTTTATTACTCCTTTAGGTTAGTATTTAAGCATCTAAAGGGTCTAGTAATTACGCTAAAGACTTATAAGGATAAGCCTTAAGTTATCCTTAGCATTTAGCTACTTCTAGATAAGGACTTTAATAAATTACTCTAGCTACTTGTCGTTCTTAGTAATAGCTAGGAGAGACAAGCTAGCGTTATCTAAGCCTTAAAGAGGTAGTAAAGGGGGTTTAAAGTGTAGTATTAGAGGCAGTAGATAGACTAGTAGTATACTACTAAACGAGAAGTACTACTATAAGGCTATAGTACTTAGATTTATAAAGAGTAACTAAGGCAAATTTAGTAAAGAAGAGGTTATAGCGTAATTATACTAGTATAACTTCTTAGCTCTCTTTATAGTCTCTCTTATAACGTAATTAAATACTACTCTTAGTAGATCTATAATTAAGCTATAGCTAGTCTTTATCTTTAATTACTAGACATAAATTAAGTTAAGACTAAGTGCTTTATACTTATTACTAATAGATAAGCACCTATAGTCTCCTTTTTAATATTTGTAATAGAAAGAGATATACCTATATATCTCTTTTATAGCTTACTAAAAGCTACTAAGGTCGAGGAAAGTAATACTAGTTATAATCGGATAAAACTAAAATTACTTATATACTAAGTATAACCTTTAATTAGTATCCTCTAAAGAATTAGTATTATTCTAGCTAGTGTATAGAGTAGTAGAAGGTTAGGGAGGTATAGTAGTAGAGGTAGAGGAGAAGCCTATAGAGGGTAGTACTTCTAAATTTTGCTCTAAATTTAACTAGTAATTAGTAATAGATAATTTTATATTATGCTACTTATTTTAATAAGCAATTTTAGCTGCTTTAATTATAACTAGCTAGTGCTAGTTAGTATCGAATTTGCTCTAGCTACTACTATTAGAAGGCTTAGTACTAGTAGTACTTAAACGTGCTATCCTCTATAGCTACTCTACTCTTCCTAATTAAGCCTCTATAGTATAATTATTAGCTACTACTAAGGTGTTAACCTTAAGCTAAGCTAGATCCTTATTAGTAGCGACAATATAGCTCTTGCTCTAAACACTTATAGTGCCGAATAGCACTAACTAGTAGATTAATAAAGATATTACTAAAGGCTAAGAGAGCTAAGAGAGTAGTAGAGGAAGAGATATCTCTTTTAGTAAAGGCTAAGATCTACTAAGATACTTAAACTTTAATAGCTAATTCTATAATAGCGAGGTACTTACTACTATAGAGTCCTTAGAAGCTAGTTTCTTCTTAGTTAATGCCTTTTTAGCCTTACTAGCTCCTCTAGTTGTTTTTTTGTTAATAGCCTTTATAGTAGTAGAGGAGGAAGTACGCCGAGATTTGCTTAGCTTACTTAACTACGTAGGTAGAGATAGTCGTTTTAATACTCTTTGCTTAATCTAAACTTTATAAGTGCTCTTTAAAGGTAGTTAAGGCTCTTTATTAACTCTTTTTAGATCTCCTACTAGTGCTTAGTAACTACGGTCGACTTAGAGAGTACTTAATAGAGTTAAGATATAGCTAACACCTTAGGAGAAAAGCGCTAGAGACTTTTCCTCTTTATTAAGTATATTAAGTAATAATTACTTAGTAGTAGTAAAGGAGATTAAGTATTCTCGAAACGAATACGCCTTAGAGAAGATAGCTAGCTATCTAGATTATCGAATTAAATAAGATCTTATAATAATAGTACATTCGAGAGAGAGGAGACTTTCTTTAATAGGAACTTCTTAGAGTTATAAGGTATCTTCTTAAAGTTATTAGCCTTAATAACCTTATTTTCTAATTCGCTTTCGGTAGAATCCTTATCTACTAAGCTAGATAAACTACTACCAGGGCTTATAGCTAGATTAGTGCAGTATTATTAAGTAAATAGTAGCGAGGGATTACTTAAGGCCTAGATAGCTTCCTAGCTAGAGATAGCCTTATCTCGCATTTGCGAGCGTATTATTAGACTATTTAACGCGTTAGACATTTTAACAACACCTTAAAAGGCTATACCGATGGATAATAAGGCTTCAATTTGCTTGTGTGGCTATAGGGGCTAATAATAAGGTATTAGAGGCAATATTTTGGTAGTAAACACCGCAAAATTCTGCCAAGCAATCCCACTAATTTTGAGCACAAGAATATCAATGTCAAACTCACTGCATGCTTTCAAACAATTCGTGCACACAGTCAGTTAATTATGTGCTAGCATTCTCATGATACCCTAGGAGAGTATCTTGTCATTCAGGCCTGATGCTAAGCGCTCAGTCATCCAGGCTGGAGCATGCCTGGCAGAACATCCAGCTTCTGGTTCTATCACTCCTTGCGCTACCTGCTGCATCGGCCCTCACCTTCTTAAGCCTCCTCGTCAGACCGTTCCTGTCACATTCGCCGCAAAATCATCGCAATCATGTCAGATCGACGAGAACACCATACCTTGAGACCAAGACCATCTTGATCACGGGCGTGGGCATGACCAAAGGACTGGCCCTGGCTCGACTCTTCTACGCTGCAGGACACCACGTCGTTGGAGCTGATTTCGAATCGCCATATCTTCCAACTACCTGCGGGCATGTCTCAAAGTCATTGAGGGCTTTCTACAAGCTTCACAAGCCGGATGGCTCCATTGATGGATCTGCTCGTTACGGCGAATCACTGCTCAACATTATCAAGAAGGAAAACGTCGACCTCTGGGTCTCATGCTCTGGAGTTGCCAGTGCTGTCGAAGATGGCAGAGCAAAGGAAATGATCGAGCTTGTCACGTCTTGCAAAGCGGTCCAGTACGATGTTCGTTTGACTTCGATTCTACATGAAAAACACACGTTCATCGACTTTTGCCGGTCCATGGAAATGCCGGTACCAGAGACTCACAACATAACTTCTCACGCGGCGGCTGTCAAGATCCTCACGAGTCCGAAGAAGGAAGGTACCAAATTCATCATGAAGTATACTGGAACTGACGATGCCTTCCGCGCCAACATGACTCTCCTACCGCTCTCAACGAAAGAAGCCACAAAGGACTACATCTTCAAGTTCCCGATATCCCCATCACGACCATGGATACTTCAACAGTACATTTCTGGCCCCGAGTACTGTACTCACGCACTCGTCATTCGGAACACCGTGGTAGCATTCGTTGCGTGCCCTTCAGCAGAACTCCTCATGCACTATGTGGCATTGCCAGCGGACTCCATCCTCTCCAAGGCCATGCTCCGCTTCACCCAGCATTTTGTCGAATCCTGTCCTGATAACTTCACCGGGCATCTTAGTTTCGACTTTCTAATCGACCAGGAACAAGCCGATGCAGCAAACCGCAATACCATCAAGGTCTCGGACGTCAACCTCTATCCGATCGAATGCAACCCTCGCGCCCACACGGCTGTCGTTCTATTCAGCGATACTCCAGAGATGGTCAGTGAGGGTTATATGAAGACTTTCGATGAGCCCTCCCTTCCGAGCGAGGACGCTCACGCACCGAAAGCGAAGACCAACGGCACCAAACATGTCCAACCTGTCACACCCCGCAACCCACAGAAGTACTACTGGCTTCCTCACGACTTGGTCACACTTGTCATCCTTCCTGTACTTGGCCTACTCAAGACAGACGGTGAGAGCTTCGTCCAGGTGCTGGAGAAATGGTCTACCTTCCTTGAGCATCTCTTTACCTGGAGAGACGGAACGTTTGAGATATGGGATCCCATGCCGGCCTTGTGGCTGTGGTGTGTGAGCTGGCCATGGATTTTCGTGAAGGCGACAGTCAAGGGTGATAAGTGGAGTCGGATCAACGTTAGTACAATGAAGGTGTTTGGATGCTGAGGGACGTTATTCAAACAGTGACGAGAGCCCTGGGTCAGGCGACGGACAATTGCTCGACGAGAATATCCGAGAGTGAGACTGAATATCTAGGCGACGGACTCAAAGATTGCTGAGAGGGCGGAAATACCACACAGTAGACAATGGCTTTCTTGAGAAATGGCGTGCAACAGCTTAGCATATCTAGAAATAAGTCCTCAGGACGGTGACGGCCTACTCTCTGTCGGCCAAACCCTGATGAGCACGTGACCGGACGCGGAGAGGGATCCTGCAATTCCGACGCCGCATCTCTTTTGTCCTTCGATGCCTCAACACCACGTTCCATCCGCTACACCTTTGATTGAGCAAATTATTCAGTTTGCTGAGTGCCCAACCGGCCGGAGCCAACTCGGTCATATTGAGATTAACAGCAAATGCTACGGCCTTAACCAGGTGCTGCTTTGAACGACGGAGTCGCCGACGCGAAGCGTTGCTTGACACGTAGGGTAGGTATCGGCCGCTAATAAGCATAAGGCGGTTGGAAGCGACCGATTTCCACGCGAACGATGCCGGTACGGACTGCTAATTTCTGGACCTGGCAGTAGTGCATCATGTCTGTGAAGCTGGTTGATGGCACTGCTCCTTTGAGCCGAGAAAGCCTCCATCATCCTTACTGGACTACCTTAGCATCGTACCTTCGCGTGATGCCCAAGAGCCACAACCACTCTCGCAGAGTCTCGGCTTCTTTGATGAAGCAGTTGCAACAACCGTTGTGTTCAAACCCTGCGTCGGGTTGTTGGACCCTACACTTCTCGAGGTGGTACCGCTTCTTCGTTAGACCGTTATGCCCACGGGCACGGAAAAGGACTTTTTTGAATGTTTAGCATCAGCTGCCCACGGCATATTCTGGTGGGCAACTCAAAGCTCACCAGTCATCACGCGAGATGTCGTTGCAGAAACGCCTCGTGCGGTGTGGCTCTATACACACGGTAGAACAAACTTCCACCTTCAAAGTAAGAAGCCAAACGAGCAACAGCTCCAAGACAATGTGGAAATCAGCCTATGAAGCGGTGAACGAGAACCCTTGGCATTGAACTACCCGGTAGGTCTCGTGTGCTGATATATAGTCCTAGCCGTCCACCAGAAAGCCCACATCACGGGTCTCACCATAATGTATCTTCTGGCGTCCATCACCTCCGGCCTTCTGGCTATCTCTGCCGCCAATGGCAAACCGATCCGGAATAAGCACAAGGGCTATGCGAATCTCACCTCGGTCGAAGCGACCCAGGCCCTGCGCGGTGTCATGCGCTTCGATGCAAAGATGCTCCCCGGCATAGAAGCCATTGGTGCCGGCTATGACCCCTTCGCGGGATATGCCAACCCAGCATTTATATCGAGAACTATCTTCGCGTGGGACACGGTGAAGAAGGACACCTACACCTACCAGGGCAAGACGTATGATATCCCAGACCCGGTCGAGGCATATACACTATCACAATCCTCCCTCAACGAAGTTTACGGCCAGAGTATCGAGAAATATCAGAAGAATCTTGCCACCAGTGTCTCGGTGGAGGGGAACTACAGGTTCTTCTCCGGATCCGTCGAGGCTGAATTCTCGTCCGAAACCGTGAGAACCAAGGATCGCTCATTCTCTCGCGTCCAGAAATCAGTCGGCACCTGGGCCCTCAGATTACCCGTCAAGCAAAGCCTTCGCAACCACTTGAAAGCCGACTTCAAGAATGACCTTGACAACCTCGACGTCACGAGCGACAAGAAAGAGGAGGCCATACAAGATTTCTTCGAGAATTATGGCAGTCACTTCTTGACCGGCATCATCATCGGAGGCTCAGTCCGTCAATCCTCCTCGGTCGACCTCCTCAAAGTCGACACATCAGTGAAGATGAGCGTCGTCGCAAAGGCATCGTTCAACGCTGGTATCGGAGGCGGTAGCGCATCCACGTCCACCACCAGCTCCACCACCATCTCCAACTTTGAGCAGAACTCGGAGATCAATCGTGAAACCAAGGGCGGTAATCCCAGCCTTGGAAGCAATGTAGGCATGTCTCCTGCAGGCTACAAAGCCTGGAGTGATTCTGTCGTTGATTACCCCTTGTTCGTCGACTTCACCAAGAAAGGCGCCTTTACCCCGATCTGGAAACTCACCGCCAACGACGCCAAGGGCAAGGAGATCGCTGCCGGCTTGCAGAAATACTTCAAAGAAGTCTACGCTCCAGCCTACACCAAGCTCAACACGGTTCAGCCCGACTACGTAAGTCCTTTGCTCCCTTGAATGTCGTGCTCATCGCTGACCAAATGTTGCAGATCAACAGAATCACTATTACCTACGGTGGCAAAGACGCCGCCTGCCCCGCAGGCTACAGCAGGTACCCGACCGACCTTAATCTAGACACCGGGAAAGGCTCGTCAGTCTTCCTCTGCACCCACAAAACATCGTACAACTCGATCGGAACCAACTCGAAAGCGCTCACGGATTTCTTCGTCGGGGAGGGCAAAGCCGAGCCACAGGACAGAGCAAAGTACGAGAAGATCGACATCGACTTGAACAAGGGCGTCACTGGTTCGCCGGATCTTTTCCTGTGGGCCAAGTATGAGCCTTACAACTCTACGACTGCGTATCTAGACATGGGAGTTGTCAATGGCAAAGAGCAGCAGCCGCCATATGGGTATCACAAGTCGGTGGTCAATTTGAATCAAGGTACTGGGGCTGGCGCGGATCTTTACTTTAGTTGGTTGGTTCAGAAGGATGCTGCGCTGACTTAGTATATCGAAGGTTGTTGGCTATATGGACAGTGCCTCGCAACTGTGACAATGTCAATCCATACCCATGGGCTTCGCATCTCTAATTTGCATACTGCCACCTCAGCCGTCGCTCCAATTATATCAATCCATATGACGTGTCATGACACCTGGTACCGGGCGCAGATGATGCCTGAGAAGAGTACAAAATACATTTTCCTCGAGCTCGAATGAACACGGTAGCTCTTTCTATCATTCCCAGACCTTACGGCAATCTATACAAGGGCATCGCCGGCCTGACCATCTATACCATGCAGCCGACGCCTCAAACCCAACCCAACCTCCCTTCCCCCTTCCATCCGTCCCTCACTTCTTCTCACCCCCCTTCACATCCCCCGCATGCCTATCCACCTCCGCCTCCCTCCTCAACGCCGCCTCCTGCCTCAAATCCTTCTCATCCTCATCAATATTCTCCTTATCGTTAATATTCGCCACCTTGCCCTCACCCTGCTGCACAGACTGCTGGTTCTCCTCCTCGATCAAATCCTGCTGCTCCCTCAGCACCTCGAGCCGCTGCTTGTTCGTCGCCGCCCCCTCGGCATTATGCACCTCGAGCTCGATCTCGTGGAACAATTCCTCGGGAATACTGCTCAGCACAGCCTGCAGCGCGTCGATCTGGTTGTCGAATTCCAGCTCTTTGCCCTGGGCGTACATGAAGGCGTTGGAGAGGACGAGGAGGGTGGATGGGATGCCGTGTTTGAGGCGCAGGTCGAGCCACATGCTGAGGTCGTCGCGGAGGCGGCCGGGCGACATGCCTTGGGTGCGCAGGCCGCGGGCTTGGCAGGCGGCTTGCAGTTCGGGGACGGAGAGGGATTCGACGCCTTCGTAGGAGATGGCTTTGTCGTCGCGTTTGATTTGGCGCATGCGGTGGCGGACGTTGTAGCGGAGCATGGCGTCGGTGCCGAAGGTGGGTTGCGACATGTAGCGGCAGATGCCGACGAGTTGCGGGCGGGAGAGGTTGTCGAGGGTGAGGTCGTCTTTGAAGATTTTGCAGACGTTGATTACGTCGGTCTTGGTGGGTGACTCGCCGGTAGTGCGGACCTGTGGTGTGTCAGCGATTTGCTATAATGATACTGGACCTCGAGACTAACCTTGCGGAAGAACTCGGCAAACTCCTCCTTTTGAGCATTTGCTGCGCTCACGGGCAGCCCTGACTCGCGGAGGGTATCCCTGAGGAAGTTGCTGACCTCCTTGCGCGTGGCCCTGAGCGATGCGACCTTGGTCTCTTTCGATTTCTGACCCTCGTATGTGCTGGGGAGCAAATTCGGAAAGAGCTTTAGCGCAACCGGGAGCAGCAGCTCGGCGAAGGGAACGATGACAAAGACGGAGAAGGGGATCAGACGTCCAAGATCTTGTACTGTCCGGTGGAGCTGACGATGCTCCCTCCGTGTGAGCTCGTACCCGGCGGCCATCTTGAGCGCAAGTTTCGAAGAGATCCTGACTTCAGTTGCCAGCAACTTTGTCCCGTCCCAGTAATGGTGTACCTCCTTCATGATCTTCTGCCCGAGAGTCAACTTCTTCTCATCTCCCTTCTTCTTCTCGAGTGCCTTTTCCGACGACTCTGAAGCGGCGGCCTTTTGTGTCGCCATCTCGGTCAGGGTCAGGTTCTCTGCGGCTTTTGTGGGAGGCTGCTCCGTCGGCTTGTGCAGAGGAATGTTGACGTCGACATCTTTGCCGACAGCCTTTGACTCTGTTACGCTGGACTTTTGCGCTGCAGACTTCTGTTGGTCTTGCGACTCCTTTGGCGGTGGTTTCCGTGCCTGTTCAGCGTTGAATCCCGGCGGAGGATAATTGCCTCCGGAAGTTGAATTTGAGGTTTCGGTATTAATGTGACGTTGTGGGACGAGAATCGCAATCGCCGGGATTTGTCGCCGGGCTTGGAACGACCTTCTAAGTGTCTGTCGAGCTGTTTGACGGAGAAGCAGAGGGGCGATATGTGAAGCTGGAAAGTTGAGAGACATTTTCGAGGATCGCTATGCTGATGTTGAGAAGAAAACGAGTAGAAGAAGGGCTGGCGTGGAGTGTTGTCGAAAGGAGGGGCGAATGACGATGATGAGCAAAGGAGGCGAAATGAAGAGCTTAAGCAGAGTCAAGGAGATGTGAAAGGATGTATGTATTGAAAGGGAGCGTTTGGTGAGAATTCGTCGAAACGGGATCTGATTGAGTTAGCTCCGGAGTGGATCTGTGGATGTCGGTGATGTCGGCGCCTTGTCAGGGCAGAGCTGCGAACACGCAGACAAGAGCCAGGGACGGCATCATTGATCGCTCACAGCAGATTTGGTCAGCAGATCACGTGCTTGCCGAGTGTTCGGGGTTTAGAGACCTTTTTCGGACGAGATCGGATCTCCGCAATCCCCCGCTCTTCTGGCGGTTTCGCGTCGAGCAGCTCTCACCACAATTCCCCGGCGTCCAGGTTGAGTCTCACCGATCCATTCTACCACAGATTGCATATCCTTCTGCTTCACCTTCTGCGACCTCTGTAAACCTCGGCTGTCAGAAATCATCTACTGCGCTGGTCGCGCCTACGAGAACTCCACCTCGTCGAATTGTGAAGACCACGCTTAGGACTCGAGTACTTCGCCGCCAGTATCAACCATGACCTGACCCTCCGGTGGACCGCGGGCTCCTTCTGGGCAACTTCTCTGGACTCTCTTTGTACTCTAAATACCTTGAATTCTTGTATCTAAAGACATCTGTCGAACGAATACCCACAATGTTCTACAACATGCCGCTGCGCAAGGCGGCTCGCGTCATCCTTGTCGGCGCACCCGGTGTCGGCAAGGGCACTCAGGCCGAGCGAATGCTGAGAAGATATCCTCAACTATCCTCGATCAGCACTGGAGATCTCCTTCGCGACAATGTAAGGCGCAAGACTGCTCTGGGCATCCAAGCCGAGAACTTCATCAAGTCTGGATCTCTCGTACCGGACAGCACTATCCTTCGCCTCATCATGTCCGAATTGACCGGGCGAGGGTGGATCAAGTCGACACAATCTGCCACTCCGTACACTCTGAACTCGATGGCTGCATCCCTTGATGCTTCGCCTCAGCAAGCCGATGACTTCATCACTTCAATGCCATCCAACCAGGATGCATACGAATACAGCAACAGCCCCGATGCTTCTTTCATACTGGATGGCTTCCCGAGGACTGCCGCTCAAGCTGAGTCCCTTGCCACACTTTTGCCGGTCAACTTGGTCGTCAATATCAAGACTCCTAAGGAAGTCATTCTGGATCGTATCTGCAACCGTTGGGTTCACGCCCCGTCTGGCCGGGTCTACAACACGACGTTCAATGCGCCCAAGGTTGACGGCAAGGACGATATCACTGGTGAGGCCTTGACCCAACGAGATGATGATAAGCCCGAGGTGTGGACCTCGAGACTGGCCAAGTTCGAGGAAACGAGCTTGCCACTTCTTGAGTATTATGACAAGCTTGGCCTTCTATGGACAGTCCAGGGTAATACCAGCGATGAGATCAGTCCGCGGCTCTTTAACGAATTCAATCGACGTTTCTGTACGGACTGAGAAGTCCAAGAATGTAAGACTGCAAGGAGGAAGCCGAGATACCCATGGTGGCAGTACCAAACAAGAAGTTGCTTGTTTCCGTCTTCTTTGTCCTGGCCGGTTTACAGAATGATTGTCATGTACCTTAGTTTGATTGGAGGATAACTACACTGTCCATAGTTCTGATCTACTATTACCCGCTTCCTGAGGACCAGGAACCAATGACATGCTCCCAAGATCGTTTATGCGAGCCATCGACGACCAGGTCGCCAAGTCGGCACCGAGGAAGCAATAGCGACCAGCGAACCACCTAGTGTGCATTCTAATGGACAAGAGTGAAGCTTGCAATATAGCTTAGCTGCCGAATGGCTTACGATGATCCTATTCTGGCTGGGCCATGCGAGCCGCCATTCCCACTCCGCATTTGCTCGACCAATGTGAATGTCCGACTTCTCCTCGTGCTTCAACTTCACCTCTTGCGGCTCTTTGACCATGTTCTCTATAGATCAATCGCCATTGGTCACCTCGACCGCAGCTCATCCTCTCGCGTACCTGGATCGACGACAGACCATCTCACCTTCCCTACTGAGCCCTGAGGTGGACCAGAAAAATTCAACCCAGCATGAAAAGCCATTGACGAAGACGCCGCAGTAGGCGATCAGAAAGTGCAGTGATGGATTCGAAATACAGTATAAGTAGACCTGATCCGGTAGGTGGTGACCTGAGACTGTATCTGCACTTGCAGGGGAATTCGTATTCGCTCTCAGAATGTTGTTCTCTTATGTTGCTGTGGCTTCTTTTGCCGCAGGAGCTGTTGCAAGCTACCATGGCAATCTCAACTACCGCAGTCCTTCCCTCGATCACCCTTCTATGGGTATCGATGTACCAAAGGTCGTCAAGAGACATGCTGCTCTCGAGAAGCGTCAGGCAAACAGCACCTGGGACCCCTCCGCCTTGAACTTTACCCATGGCATTGCTTCGGTAGGTCTACTCAGCCGATAGATCGACTTGTATTGACAGACTGGACAGGGCGACCCATACGCCGATTCCGTCATCTTATGGACCAGAATCTCACCTCAATTCGAGAATGATGCCTCCAATGTGACCGTCGAAGGCACAGTCGCCCTTTATTCTCATGAGACTGAGCGCTACATCAGGGCTTCCACTCGTCCCGTCTGCGTCGACTGGCAAGTCTCCACGAGCCGTAACTTCTCCGGCACCGCTGCTGCCAGTGGACGAGCTTACACCACGAGCGACATCGACTACACAGTCAAGGTATGCAAATCCAGACTTGATGTGATATCAGTTGCTGATGCGCTTTCAGGTCGAAGCCGGTGGCCTCAGCCCCTTCACGGAGTACTACTACCAGTTCACCGTCTGTGGCAGCTCCAACAAGAGCCCTGTCGGTCGTACTAAGACCTCGCCTGACGAGAATGATGACACTACCCAGATTGGTCTTGCCGTCTTCTCTTGCAGCAACTACCCGACCGGCTACTTCAATGCCTACGGTAACGCTGCTCGACGTGACGAAGTTGACTACTTTGTCCATCTCGGTGACTACATCTACGAGACCAGCACTGGTGTCCTTGGCCGTGACGCTCGAGCAACAAATCCTCCTCGCACTATCTTCACCCTTTTTGACTACCGCACTCGCATTGCCCAGTACAGGACTGATCTCGATCTTCGCCTCGCTCATCAGAACTTTGCTTGGGTCACCACCTGGGATGACCACGAGGTAGCCAACAATGCCTACAGAGATGGTAGCTCCGCTGTCAACAACACCGAGGACTCCTTCGTCCGCATCACCAACGGCGTCAGTGTCGACCAGCGCAAGATGAACGCCGTTCGCGCCTACTTCGAATGGATGCCCATTCGTCAAGTCAACCTCGACAACAACCTCCGCATCTGGCGCAACTTCCGCCTCGGCAAGCTCCTCGATCTCACCATTCTCGACACCCGCAACTACGACCGCAGCATCACCGACCTCAACTACAACGAAAACTACATCCCCAAGATCGCCAACGACGCCGGCCGCACCCTCATGGGCTCCGACCAAGAAAACTGGTTCTACCGCACCCTCCGCGAATCCGCCGAACGCGGCGCCACCTGGCGCGTCATCGGCAACCAAATCGTCTTCTCCCGCATCAACGTCACCTCCTGGTTCGGCACGTTCGAAAACCCCTTCAACACAGACCAATGGGACGGCTACCTCTCGAACCGCAACCGCACCTTCCAAACCCTCTACGGCGACAACATCGGCAACAACATCATGCTCGCGGGCGACAGCCACGCCAACTGGGTGTCCGACCTCGTGCAACTCGACGCCCAATCCGCCCCCAACGCCGCCCTCAACGGCCAAGACTCCATCCCTGCCTACGACCAAGCTACAGGCGAAGGCAGCATCGGCGTCGAATTCGCCGTCACGGCCGTCTCCTCGTCCGGCTTCGGCGGCACCGTCGCTTCCGCCGAAGAGCAAGCCAGCACACTCACGCGCGACAACGCAGAGCTGATGTGGAACGAGGGCTATTTCAGGGGGTATCTCAAGCTGACGCTGACCCCCGAGGAGGCGAGGGCGGAGTACTACGGTGCGCCGACGGTGAGGTTGAGGAATGCGTGGGATCTCCCGCTTGCGAACTTTACGACGTTGGCCGGGACGAACAGGCTTGCCAGACCGATTGGTGGGGGCAGGGTGACGACGGGGTCGTTGAAGGATGGGGTCAATGCTGGGACGGTCAGTGGGGTGAATGGTACGTTGGCGTTGAATACTGAGACGGGGGAGTGGGCTGTGCCGCCGCTTGAGTTGATTGGGGGTGGGAACTTTATTACGTATGCGAGGAGGAATACGACTGGTTAGATGGAGGATTGGGATGGAGGATGGGTGAGTCGGGTTGAGGTAGATGATGTAGACAGAAATGGGAAGTGTCTCGGCAGCTGAATCTTGATGTGCATAAAGAGGTTGGTGGTACATCTTTTTGACAAGGCGGCGACGGGTTCGTCTCCTGATCAACCGCGAGAAGTATAGACACAACATCTTGGATATATACACTACTTGCTCGCCACGTCACTCTCCTCTTGAGCACCACCGCTCCTCCGCGACCCCTTCGCCCTCTTCCCCTGTCCATCCAACACCCCCCTCGCCATCTCCACCGCTTCCTCCGGCAACCCCGCCAACCTCGCCACCTTCAACGCATGACTCTCCCTGTTCACCCCCCTCCTCAACCTATGCACATACGCCCAACCCCCACCCTCCAACTCCTGCACATCCGTACACCACCCCTCCACCCCCTGCATACCCGCCGTCATATCCGCCAACCCATGAAAATGCGTCGCAAACAACACCCTACACCCCACCTTATCATGCAGATACTTCAGACACGCAAACCCCACCGCGACGCCATCTTCCGGCGTCGTCCCCCTCCCGACCTCATCCATGATCACGAAACTCCTCGCCGTCGCTCCGTTGAGTATCGCTGCCACTTCGACCATTTCCACCATGAAGGTGCTCTGGTGGTTGAACAGGTTGTCCGCGCTGCCGACGCGGGAGAAGATCTGGTCTACCAGACCGAGGGAGGCGTGTGTCGCTGGGACGAAGATGCCGGTTTGCGCGAGGATGGCGATGAGGGCGTTTTGGCGCAGGAAGGTGGATTTGCCGGCCATGTTCGGGCCGGTGATGAGGTGGATGCGTTCGGCGTCGGTGAGGAGGCAGTCGTTGGGGGTGAAGCTGCGGCCGGCGTTGGAGAGGCCGACGTCGACCATGGGGTGGCGGCCGGCGATGATGTGCGTGGTGGTGCCGGTGTGGACGGTGGGGCGGGTGAGGTGAAGTTCTTTGGAGAGGACGGCGGTGGAGCAGGCGATGTCGAGGTCGTCGAGGATGGAGGAGCAGCGTCGGAGTTTGACAAGGTTGCTGATGACTTCGTCGCGGAGGGTGGCGAAGACGCGGGCTTCTTCGGCGCGGATGCGAGATCGGATCTGGTCGATACGAGTGCCTAGTGCCGACCATTCAGGCAGTACGAAGGAGCGGGTTGATTTGGTACTGCCAATGGTGTGTGCGCCGGATATGCTTAGATTGCGGTCTTTGCCTTTGACCCAGCAGAAATACTTGGCCTGCGCAGACCATTTTAGCAGCAGGCTGTTGGTCTTGAGTTGGGCACGAAGGTGTTCGGTCAGATCGGCTTTTGATATGAATGTGTGCTCAAGCTCTTCATGGACCGTTCTTAGTGTCGGGCTTGCATCTTTCCGCATGATCCAGATGTCGTCGCTGGTCTCGATATCTTTGCTTGAATCCTTGAGGCTGGGCTTTCTTGCTCTTTTACCCGTGCCTTCGTTCTCGATGACTTGCTCAGCAAAATCCGACAGTAATGTCGCCTCCTCATTTTCCGCTACGTGCTGTCTTGAGAGTCCTTCTTCGTCGATTGAGCTCTGTATACGCTTTGAAAGCTTCCCAAGCTTGTCGAACTGAATAGCGTTGATCTCGTCAAGTACAGAGCTCATACGTCGCGATGCAGTCGCATCTGTGGCATGTGCTCTGAGAGTATCGAAGAGGCGCTTCATGATGTCTACAGTCCTGCCAACGCTGAGTAGATCGTCTGCGTCGCCTCTACCGATTGAGAACTTCTGGATCAGCCGGGGGATGTCGGAGGTCCGCTCTAGGTGAGTCCTGATGATTTCGGTGAGCATTTCCTGCTCCACAAACTCTTCAACGAGATCAAGACGGCTGTCAATGACAGAGATAGACATGCTTGGCGAAAGCAGTCGTTGCGACAGAGCGCGAGTCCCGCTTTTAGTGACGGTCCTTCGGATGGTGTAGAGCAGGCTGCCTTCAGTGAATCCGTCACGAATAGTGCTTCGTATCTCTAGACCGCGAATGCTATGCTTGTCGATTCTCATCGAGTCATTGTCCGTCCTCTGTATCGGTGGGCGCAATGTGATTGTTGTGCCCTGCAGTTTGCTCTGAACATAATCGAGAAGCAGAGAAGCCGCCAGCGTCTCTGGCTTCGAGAAAGATTGTGAGTTAATGGCCACTGATCTGTCCAGCAAATTGACCCACGAGGACGTCTCGTCAAACATGCCTGAAGACTGATGGTAGTTGACATTGTAGCCGCCCTCACCAAATAGTCTTTTGAGCTCGTCCGAGCTCACACCATCGAAGCTAGCAGGAAGCAGGATTTCACGCGGCGAGACTCTCGCAAGAATGGAGCTCAATGTTGCGACTTTGGTCTCCTGTATGAAGAAATCACCGCTGGAGAGGTCAACCCAGCTGATGACGACTTTCCCGGCAGATACGTCTGAATGCTCTGCTGGGCCGAGAACTTCGTCTGTGGTACCTAGTGATCCTATCGGAAGTATGCTCATCAAGTAATTACTCTCCAGCGGATCTACAAAGCTCTCGTCGATCAGAGTGCCTGCTGTTATGACTCTAGTGACACTTCGGTTGTACATGAGTCCGCCAGCTTTGATCTGATCTGCAGCAGAATTGCGTTGCTCCTCTGAGATGGCCACTGACTTGTTCAGATCCTGTACGAGTTGCTTCAGGTACTTGTCGAGTTGGTAGTACTGGAACCCTGACATGCCGACTGGACCGAGTGAGGTTTTCCGTCGGGCGACTTTGAGGCCCAGTAGAGGTCCATACTGCTCAGCTTGATCTGCGTAGAGTTCGTAGAAGTTGCCAACTCTCGTCAAAACCACGCAGTCGCCAAACTTCTTAACATTATTGAGATGTTGCTGAATTACCGTGGGATAGCTAGGCGCCTCATCGGGGACTGTATCTTCGTAGGGTGATTCTCCCAACGAACCCTGTGGTAGATCCTTGACCTTGACCTTGGTTTTGGTCTTTGCTCCCCGTATACACGTAGGGGATATGAGCAGTCGTTGACAGTTGCGCCATAGATGCGTTCTAGATGTTGCGCTCGATCGTGGAGTGAACGCCAGTCTAGTGAATGTCCTGAGCGCCCACGGCTCTGCTGTAAGGACCAGCCTCATGGGTATCCGCGAAGAAATGACAGAGACAAAGTAGTGAAAATTGCATGACGACAAGGCAGGTTCGACCCAGCTTTACTAAAGGAGTGGCGTGCAATCGAACTTGATTGCTCACATTTGTAGACTGAAAACAATTATTACGCAGATGAAGTCGTCGAGAAGTCAATGGTCGTTGGTATAGGTCGAAGAAAAGCCACCCCTCTGTTGACTTGTGTGTAGGGAGGTAGACTGTAACTACATAAATACTTAACCTATTAAACTGAGAGATAACTAAATCAATAGAACTCCTTAATAGTAACAGATTAAGACAAGAACTATCTAATTTAATTATAAATTAGTAAAGCTATTAAAGAGTGCTTAGTTTAGCCTTGTATAAACTAAATTAGAGTCCTTCTTAGCGCCCTTAGCCTATACCTCGGTTAATACACCCCTTTACTAAATAGCTATAAGGCTATTATAGCTAGTTAGTAGATTACTAACTCGAGGGATAGCTGTTATAAGAAGGCCTTATGTCTTTTAGGTAGTAATAACTTAGTAAGGCTATTAGCTAGTGTATTAGCTAATAGAGTCTATATTATAGAGATAGGTCTAGTTTAGCTAACTTCTTACCTTAGCTAGTGATAATAGATATTAATATAACGAAGGTATATATTAAGCTTCTCTATTAGATTAGTAATAAGGCTAATAGTCTACTAGTTATTATACTAAATTCTAATATACTTTAGAAGATAGATAGAGACTATTAGTCTCCTCTACTATATTACTTGCTTTATAGTTTCTACAAGAGTAAGTAGCTTAGCTTCTATGCTAGAAGTAGTAATAGTTAGCTACTTTATAGCCTTCTAGTTAATAGAGCTTTAGAATATCTTAAATAGATACTTCTAAAGGCTCTTCCTTAAAGAGTAACTTCTAAAGCTAGTATCTAATAAAGCTTAAAAGATTAGTAGTAGTATTAAACTATTAAAGTAGAGAGCTAGATCTCTAGTCTTATAGAGATACTAAATAACTCTATTTACTAGCCTCTAGTATATTAGTAAAGAGTTTATTAGATGCTCTAATAATCTAGAGGTAGTAAAGGCTATATTAGGCCTTATAATAACTACTACAAAGTTAATAGATTCTATCTTCTACTAATAGAGGTAGATCTCTTAAGGTAAAGCTTAGCCTTTATTAGGCTAAAGCATCTCTACTAGTAATAGTGTTAACACTAGCCTTATTAGTTTAGTAATGAACTTAGTATATATCTACTATATATACTAGGCTTAGCTTAGCTATAGCCTCTTAATTACTCTATCCCTTATGACTTAGATAGCTAGAAACTAGCTTAGATCTCTAAGTACCTTTATCTTATACTTAGTATAGAGAGCTATAATAATAGTATTAGCCTTATACTTATACTTGTTAAGGTATATAAGAGTAATGTTATCTACAAAGAAGAAGATAATTACCTTAGAGATTAGCTAGAGATAGGGAGCCTTAGGGGCCTAAGTAAATCTAAAGCTCTTTAGAGTAGTAGTAAATTCTATATACTAGAGAGCTAGAGCTTGTTTAAGGCTATATAGAGCCTTATTAAGCAAGAGGATAGCCTCTAATAGAGTAATACTAGAATAGTTCTTCCTTAGCTTCTCTAGGATAAGCTTAAATCTAGAAGAGATTATATAGTAGATAATCTTATTAATAGAGCTATTAATATAGGCGTTAATAACATCTATCTAAATAGCCTCTATATCCTTATAAGCAAGAATAGCTATAAGTATTCTAAAGACCTTAGTAGCTAGAGTTACTATATAGGTTTCTAACTCTATAGATTAGAGGTTATCTCTTATATAGAGCTTTACTTTATACTTTATAACCTCTTCTTTGTTATTAACTTTATATATAAATACCTATATTAATAGAACTAGCTTACTAGTTACTTAAGTAGTAAGTATAATAGTCTATATATACTTCTTATAGAGAGTAAGTAATTTAGCCTTTATAGCTTACTAGAATTGCTTCTTATAAGGATAAGTCTTAAGTTCCTTTATATTAGTAGGTAGTAGAGAGAGATTGTCTCTTAATTCTAACTAAGGCTAAATTAGCCTTATTACTAGGTAAGTATTAAATGCTTAGTAATATCTATAGGCTATCTCTAGCTATACTAGAGTAGTAATATATACTTATCTCCTTAGTTTTCTTATTCTCCTTATAGTAAGGATATGCTTAGGAAGTAGATTAGCTAACCTTATAGTAATTCTCTAAGAGAGTTATTTATATTAAACTTTAGCTAACTCTTTAGCTTAAACATCTATTCTATAATAATTAGTCTTAGCCTTAGCCTCTAGTAGAGGTAATAGCTATATAACTATAGAAGGTAGAGAAGCTAGAGTATTAAAGAATTACTCTAGTAAGGTAATATCCTTAATCTAGGCTAGGCTTAGATCTAGAGCTAGTAACTATAATAATATACTATAATTATCTAGTAGAGGTAATAGAGTATACTAAACTTCCTAGATCTAAGCTAGGCTTAGATCTAGAGTTAGCTATAATAAAAGACTATAATTATTTAGCCCCTTAGTTAGCTAAACTAGATCCTAAACTAGATGCTAAACTAGATCCTAAACTAGATGTTATTATTTAGGTTATACCTTAGGCACCTCTTTAGCTTAAGCTTTGTACTCTTTAACCTCCTATAGAAGTCTTAGTAAATTAAGTAATCTAATAGACCTAGGCTATAGTTATTCTTCTAGCTTATAGAACTAAGTCTTATTAAACCTAATATCTCTTATTCTAAGAATCTTCTTTATAGCTAGTATATAGATCCTAAAGATATTAGTTAAGTTATAGCTAACTAGATATCTAATATAAGCTCTTAGAGTAAGCTTGTTACTACTTATAATATACTTATCTAAGGTATAGGCCTTATATCTAAGTAGCCTAAGATAGAATATAGATAGAGAGTATCTATATACTAGCTTAAAGAGAGTCTTCTAGTTAAGCTTCTTAAGAGATATTTTATTTATTAGATAGGCTACTAATCTATATAGTTTAGAGTGTAGTTTCTTTAGAAGATTAGTAAAGATAGTAATTACTCTTACTTTCCTTAATAGTATTACTCTAATCCTCTTACTATAACTATTCTATATAGAAGTATAGAGAGTAGATAGCTTACACTAAATGCCTTTACTATTAAGGAAGATAGTAAATCTAAGGCTAAATACACCCTTATTGTCGCTTCTAATAAATCTAATCTTAAAGCTAAAGTTACTCTTAATATAGATAATTATCTTAATAGTAATTTTATTAAGCTTATATCTATAAGTATAACTAGTAACTAGATTATAGTTAGTTATCCTATAGGTAAAGTAACTTATATATCTTACCTTATTAAAGCTAGTAAATCTATTAATAATAATGTTAAAGGTAGTTCTCTTAAAGAGCTTTATTATAGTAATTTTAGTATTAGAGCTCCTTAATATAAGCTACTAAGCATTTAATAGCTTATAGGTTTAATATAGAGACCTTAGATAGATTAGTTAAGCTAAGTTAGACTTAGTTAGAGTTAGTTTACTACTAACTATAATAGCTAAAAGGTAATTAATAAACTCTATACTTAGGTAGTCTATAACTTTATACTAAGATTAATTAGTCCTTATAATAACTAAGGTAAATACTAATAGATAAGAATCTTTATTACTCCTTAATACTATAGTAGTAATATAGAGAGTTTTAGAGTTATCCTTAAGCATATATTAGTTATGTTTTAGTATAACTAAGAAGAGCACTTTTCCTTTATAACTAATCTCTATAGTCTAAGTGTTCTAATAGACTCTACTATTAATAAACCTTCTAAGGCTAACTAGATTAGTTATAATTAATAGCATATAGGCTATATAAGTAAGATAGATAGTTACTAGCTATCTCTTATAGATAGCTATAATATTAATAGTTCTCTAACTCTTAATCTTAAGTAAGGAGTTACTATAGAATAGCTTCTTATAGAGTTCTATAATTCTAGTAACCTTATATTTATCCTTTATAGTGTAATTATAGATATAATTAGTTACTCTAGAATCTAGTATCTATAAGCTTAAGATATTACTAGTAGCTAAGATAAATACTAAGTATAATCTAATAGTTATAGCTATATTAATTAGCACTAGTAGAGATAACCTCTTCTAAAGGTTAGCTTCCTTTATAAGAGTAGCTTTAACCTTATCTCTTAAGGCTTTATTATTTAGCCTTTACTTAACCTCTTTAAGAGTCTATTAGTTTAGTAACTACCTCTCTAGCCTAAGGTGCTTATTTAGATAGTAATACTTGCTCTACCTATATCTCTTCTAGTATATATATTTAGGCTTCCTAAGAGAACTAGGCCTTTCTTCGTAAGAGTCCTTAGTAGCTATAGGAAATACTATTACTCTCTTACTAGCCTTTATAGTAGTATATAGCTTATGTAGCTTATAGAACTATCTAAACTTAGTAATAAGTTTAAGTATAGTTAGTAGAGTTAGTAAATCTAGATTAATAAGATATTTATTAGTAAATACTAGCTTAGTCTTTAAGATTAATAAGAGGAAGTCTCTCTAAAGCCTTAATTCTTAAGCCTCTAGAAGGTTATAATTCCTAGCCTTATCTATAACCTCTTTCTATTACTAAAGCTAGTAATCTATATTCTATAAGAAAGAGCTAGATAGCTACTTCCTTTAGAGAGCTTTAACCTTAAGCTAAATAGCTATATTAGATAGAGCAAATCTGTTCTTTAATACTCTAAGGATAGCCTATAGATAAGGATCTCCTTCTAGCTAGATAATAGTAAGGACTTATAGTATAATTAATAACTAGATAAGGCTTATAAGATCTACTAAGGCCTTAAGCTACTTGTTATACTATACTTGTTCCTTCTTATATATCTAGAAGAGTACTAAGAAGTTAGTATTTACTATCTCTAGTCTTTAAGGCTTAGAGAGACTCTCTAGTTTAGTAGTTTTCTAAGAGTTAATAAGGTTCTATATCTTAGTATTTAAAGCTCTTATCTTAATAATATATAGCTAGCTAGCCTATTTAGCTAATGTAGTAAGAATAATAGGTATTCTAGCTATTAAGGTATTAGTATCTATAGTTATTTATCTCTTTATTAACATCTAAATCCTATAGTTATAGATAAGGTAGTACTTAACAGATTCTAATGCTTAAAAAGCAAGATAATAAAGAGTAAACTAATAAATAAGATAGAGAAGTAACTAAATAAACTACTTATATAGGGGTAGTTATACTAGGCTTATAACTATTAACTTATATATAGGGAGGAAAAAGAATTAATTACTACCTAACCTACTAAAAGTTAGTAGACTATAACTATATAAATACTTAACCTGTTAAACTAAGAGATAACTAAATTAATAGAACTCCTTAATAGTAACAGATTAAGACAAGAACTACCTAATTTAATCATAAATTAGTAAAGCTGTTAAAGAGTGCTTAGTTCAGCCTTGGGTGAACTGAATCAGGGTCCTTCTTGGCGCCCTCAGCCTATACCTCGGTTGACACCCTCCACGAGTCATGTGCCTCGGAGAGCTTCCTCTTCCAACGTCAACCTTACCCTAATGTCCGCTTGTAAATTTCCCCCACCACGTCGCTCGACCTGCAACCCACGTACGAGTGAGCTCACACACTTCGGACGCTCCGGAACTGGTTGGCAAACATGCCTTTCGCGCCTTTGAAGAACGATCGGCTTCTACGGACTGCACGAGGTTGGTCCACCACGAACCGAGCAGTGCTGGACAGCTAACTTTCGACCAGGTGAGCGTGTGGACAGACCGCCGATATGGATCATGCGACAAGCAGGACGGTACCTCCCCGAATACCATGAGGCGAAAGGAGGTAGAGACTTCTTCGAATGCTGCAGAAGTCCCGAAATCGCCTCCACTCTGACCCTCCAACCCATCGACCGCTATGACGGCTTGATCGATGCAGCAATCATTTTCTCGGATATCTTGGTGATTCCACAAGCCATGGGTATGACGGTCATCATGGAAGACAAGAAGGGCCCTGTGTTTCCCGAACCATTGATCGACCCGGAAGACCCGCAGTATCAGGAGCTGTTGGACAAGAAGGTCGATGTTAAGGTTGAGCTCGACTATGTATACAAAGCAATCACTCTTACTCGCGAGAAGCTCGATGGACGAGTACCTCTTTTCGGCTTTTGTGGAGCTCCGTGGACGCTCTTGAGTTACATGGTAGAAGGAGGAGGAAGCAAAATGTTCCGACAAGCAAAGACGTGGATCTACAAATATCCCGAAGAGAGCAAGAAGCTGCTGCAGAAGATTGCAGAGATCTGTGTGGACTATCTGGCGGAGCAAGTCGTTGCTGGAGCCCAGATTGTACAAGTCTTCGACAGCTGGGCTGGCGAGCTTTCTCCAGCTACGTTTGCAGAGTTCTCCCTACCATACCTCAACTACATTGCCGATCACCTCCCTCAGCGACTTCACGAATTGAAGCAGGAAGCTGTCCCGATGGTTGTCTTTGCGAAAGGTGCATGGTATGCATTAGAGGATCTCTGCAAAACAAAGTACAATGTCATTGGCCTTGACTGGTTGCACCGACCGGCAGATGCGTACAAAGTGGCGCAAAAGTATGGCAAAGTGCTACAGGGTAATGCGGACCCTGGTATCTTGTACGGAGACAGGGCTGCTATCACCGCCGCAGTGAGAGAAATGGTCGTAGGATTCGCGGGCGGGAAGCAGGGCTGGATCGCTAATCTCGGACACGGTATGCAACATCTCGGTGGACTTTCGAATTGTTACTGACGAGGTACAGGCGTTACTCCTGGTGTGGACCCAGATGATCTCAAGTTCTACTTCACGCAGATACATGCGCAAGCTGGTACATGACACCGTCTCTATTCGTCAATACAGGCGTATTTACAAGTCAAGCTCTAGGTTTCCAGCCAAGCAATGGAATCGCCTCGGAGACGGAACAGAAGATGCATGACCGGAACATGCTCTTAGGCGACTGGTAGCCACATGCGGGTTTAGGCCTCTCCAATATCTTCATACCTGCGAAACGACTAAGCTTGTGAAGACTTTTTGTGCATGTTCTGCACCCACCAGTCTTCTGGATGATCCTTGATGAACTTCCTCATCAGATCCTCGCATTCCGAGCTTCGAACGTTTACGACTTCAACTCCTCGTTGCTTGAGGTAGTCTTCTCCACCAACAAAAGTTTCGTTTTCGCCAAGGACAACCCGGCCGATCTTGTACAAAATGCATGCACCGGTGCACATGTCACATGGAGATAGGGTGGTGTACATAGTCGCACCTTTATACGATGAAGCCGGTTGACGTCCAGCATCTTCGAGTGCTGCAATCTCGGCCTACAGATCATTAGTCCTGACAGTGATGTTCCAGCCCGTTCGTCATACATGGATGGTGGGACTGCTCTTTTGGAGCCTCATGTTATGCCCTCGTCCAAGAACCTTGCCATCCGCCGAGACCAAACAGGCTCCGATGGGAATTCCACCTTCTGAAGCGCCTTTCTTTGCCTCCTCGACAGCTATCTTGAAGCCCTGATCGCTCTCCATATTGACCATTACTTTGGAGTAGTAAAGTATCAGCCAAGATCTGATATCCGATAAATCCTTGATCCGACTGGGCGGGCAGTTCGCCGCTTCGGCCCGGCACTGGCTATCCTAATTCATGCTAGCGTGGAAGTCACGCCGGGGTCTCGAAGATGGACTCCTTCTGCAGGAGGTCGGTCACCTCGCTTCAATATGATCAATATTGCATAGCTTCCTCAATTGTATCTGTAATTGCACAATTGGTATGCTGGATACTACACCAATTTCGCTCTCTCGAAAGAAAAGCGCTCAGAAACAGCACGGATTCAGTGTCGAATCTCGCGGAAGATTTTAGAAGTCCGCAGATCAGCCGCATCCTCATGTCAGGAATAAAGATTTCTGATTGCGTGAGACCTTACTTCAGTTCAAAGTGCGACTTCCCCTCTGCATAATTTCACCTCACATAGAGCCTTCACGTCGCACTCACATCCAACGATTCCACATAGGAAAAATTACAAATCCGGAACTTCTCGCACTGTTGCCTCGGCCGTCCAAGTCTTCCCGGCTCCTGAAAGGCAATCAAGTGTCGCCTTCGTCCTCCCTGGTTCCACGATTCATCACGTTGCGCAACTGTGATCTGTGACGCAACCTCTTGACAACAAAATCTCCACTCCACCGTCATCATGGTCAAGGACACAAAATTCTATGACATCTTGGGTGTCGCACCCGATGCAAGCGAATCACAACTCAAATCGGCGTATCGGAAAGGAGCACTCAAACATCATCCGGGTATGTTCACATTAGAGTGCGGATCTGCGCCTCCATTAACGCTCACATAGATAAGAACGCCCACAACCCGGACGCCGCTGAAAAGTTCAAGGAACTTTCAGAAGCTTACGAAATCCTTTCAGATGCTCAGAAGCGCCAAATCTACGACCAATATGGCAAGGAAGGTCTCGAACAAGGCGGCATGGGCGGCGGTGGTATGGCCGCCGAGGATCTCTTCAACTCATTCTTCGGCGGTGGTGGATTCAGCAACATTTTCGGCGGTGGTGGCATGGGCGGCATGAGGGACACAGGCCCAAAGAAGGCTCGCACCATTCACCACGTACACAAAGTCAGCTTGGAGGATATTTACAAGGGCAAGGTCTCAAAGCTCGCTCTGCAAAAGTCGGTCATCTGTTCGTCTTGCCAGGGTCGCGGAGGCAAGGAGGGCGCCGTCAAGACTTGCTCAGGCTGCAACGGTGCGGGTATGAAGACAATGATGCGCCAGATGGGTCCCATGATCCAGCGATTCCAGACAGTATGCCCGGATTGCCAGGGTGAGGGCGAACAGATCCGCGACAAGGACCGATGCAAGGCATGCCACGGTAAGAAGACGGTCGTGGAGCGGAAGGTCCTTCACGTCCACGTTGACCGTGGTGTGAAGACGGGCACGAAGCTAAACTTCCACGGCGAGGGCGACCAGATGCCAGGTGTCGAGCCTGGTGACGTGCAGTTTGAGATTGAGCAGAAGCCACACGCACGCTTCCAGCGTCGCGGCGACGACCTATTCTACCGCGCAGAGATCGACCTTCTTACCGCTCTCGCTGGAGGAGCCATCTACATCGAGCATCTCGACGAGCGGTGGTTGACGGTCGAGATTGCACCAGGCGATGTGATTGCACCAGGTGAGCAGCGTCCGATTGTGCAGAAGAGAAGTTTTCAACTAACATCATGTAGGCGAGGTCAAGGTCATCCGCGGACAAGGAATGCCCAGCTACCGTCACCACGATTTCGGCAACCTCTACGTACAATTCGACGTCAAGTTCCCCGATCAGCTCGGCGGTCCTGAAGGAGAGCCCATGAGCGACGAGCAGGTCAAGGCTCTTGAAAGTGTACTCCCACCACGCACACCACAGGCAGTACCACCCGAGAACGCCATGACCGAGGACTTTACTCTCGACAAGGTAGATACTGAGAGAGAAGCCGCTCGTGCCACCCAAGGCGGTATGATGGGCGATGACGATGACGACGATATGCAAGGCGGAGGTCAAAACGTCCAGTGTCAGTCGCAGTAGACGTTCCACACCACCACTACATATCCGTGGCACCAGAAGCAGAGGACGACGAAGCGATGATAGCACGACGCATAAGGGGAGGATAGACTCGGACTTTCGATTGGTCCGGCATGAGCATTTGCATTCTTTCGATCGAGGAACGAGGGAGTCGCGGCGCACGGCATGATCGAAAGTTGTCTATAGAGACGGTAGACTCCAGTTCTGGGGGTAATAGCGAGTCTCGCGTGTTGCTAGTCTCGTCCAATGAAAGTCATGCCAAAATGCCAACTATGACTGTGCCGCTTTACATTGTATCACCAACATCCTTTCTTGAAATTCCAACCCTCTCTCCCTCTCTCCTTCTCTGCTTCTTCGATTTATATTCAACCTGCATCCCACCCCTAGCCTCACCCCTCCCTGGCCCCAATCCACCATGTCACTCCTTCCCTCCCCTCCCTCCCCCCCTCTCATCCACGCCATAAACCCCACCCTCTCCCCACACCTCATCCCCCCACTCCTCTCCCTCCTCCGCCCTTACCTCCCCCTCTCTCTCCCCCTCTACCGCAGGATCCAATTCGCCCACTCCACCCCGGTCACACGTCTCCTCCTCTCGTTTCCCCCGGACTTGCTACTGGCTAGCCCAACCCTTACGCCACCGGAGCCTTGGCTTGCGGCGCACTCGGATCCGAGTCGGGGGCCGGAGACGCAGATTTTTATGTTTGGGAGTTGGGAGGCGGGTCCGGCTTTGCTGAGCGGAGGGGGCGGGCAGGGAGATGGGGAGGCGATGGAGAAGGGGATGAGGAAGGGAGAAGGGGTGGGGCGGCCGGAGGAGGATGAGGCGGTGAGGGGTTTGATGGGGGCGTTTGTGCGGTATGTGAGGGACGAGGGGATGTATAACTCTGTGCAGACTGGGACGGAGAGGCCTAAGTCCACGATGAACGGCTCTAGAGATGATGGGGGATCTGGCCCAGGAAATGGCGAGGGTGTGAGCTCAAGAATTGAGCTGGAGACTAGTGCGGGCAAAGGGGAGGGGAAGGGGAAGCACCACGCTCTCTTGGGAGCGGTGCATGAATCTACAGCACGGATTCTGCATTCATTCAGCATCTTGGATCCTGAATTTGTGGATGGGAGGAAGGGAGGGGATGGCTTGCCCGAGAGGTATAACAAGTGGATCTTCGACCTCAGGGGGAGTTTTGGGGAGGGAGCCATGGGCAGTGAGGGGGTGATGCAAGCACCGAATGGAGATATGAGCATGGGCGTGGGCACGGGTGTGCGACAGGGAGCGGAGGGTGCTCGGGGTAAGAAGTTCTCTGTTGAGGACACGCTGCTGCCTGACGGCTTGATATGGGGAGAGGTCAGGGAGAGAGACTACCCTCTTGTAAGAAGCAGGACGGGAATTCCCAGGCAGGATCGCACGTTGAGAATGCTGCCTTCTGTTGCTATCTATCTTGCTGATCAGGTGGAGGGAGCACCAGTGGCGTGGACGTTCCTGGGAGTGGATTCGAGCTTGACGACACTGCATGTTGAAGAGGAGTACAGAGCGAGGGGACTGGCGAAGAAGCTGGCATTGAAGGTGTGGTGGGAGCATTTGGGGTGGTATGTGAGGCAGTATACAGAGGGGGACGAAGTGGAAGAGAGATGGGCACACGCGGATGTGGCCATCTCGAATGCGCCGAGTAATGGAGTTTGCAAGTCGCTAGGAGGGTACACGGAGTGGGCGGATTACTGGTTCAGGGCGGATCTGAACGCGATACAAGAGACGGCAGACAATGAGTGAGCATATCGAGGACGAAGGATGGCATAAATCCTGTTCGAGGTGTCAGCCATGTGATTCGAGAATGCATAGCGAGACTGGGGTGTATATGGAAACGTAGTCATGAAAAAATTAGAGTGTTGTTGTTGCTTTTTTATCTTCATTGAAGATCAGGGTTAAAAATGTATAATCATCTGGGTGCAGGATGAAAGAGAAGTGTGCTGAACGTACCTTGGTCAAAATGGGTTGATGTGATAAAGCACTGTCCTATCATCACATTGTGCAACTCAGCAGGTATGGCTGGCTTTTGAAAGGTTCAATTCTGGAGTCTTGCTGTATTGAAATCCGTGTCCGTGAAGACATCTAGTCGAACAGACCGAAGCCCATGTCCTCATCTTCTTCCTCAGACTCCTCCTTCTTGGCCTCCTCCTTTGCAGCGGCGGGAGCGTCAGAGGAAGCTGCAGCGGCACCAGCAGCTGGGGCGGCGGCAGCGTAAGCATCAGGGTTGGCGATGCGGTCCTTGAGCTCGTGGATGGCGTCCCACTCGTAATCAATCTCAATGGCCACGGAGATGGCGTTCTTGTAGGTGTTGACGACGGAGTGCATAACGGAAGGAAGAGTAGGGAAGTTGGTGGCCAAGGAGATGGTCGCGATCGTGGTGATGGCGGAGGTGAAAGCCTTGAGAAGCTGGCTCTCCTCGATATCCAGGACGCTGGCATCGAAGGTCTGACCCTGGTCGTAGATCTGGCTGATTCCCATACCGTAGGTGAAAGGAGAGATGTTCAGCATGTTCAGAAGGGTGGCCTCTGAAGCTCCGACCTTGGCACCAGCCTCGCACACTTTGACATCGGAAACGATTTCAATGGTACCACGGGCAATCTTGGTTGGGACACCAAGAGCCTGGAAGAAAGAGGTCTTGCCGGGTTCCATACCAGTGTTTCCAGCCGGGACGTACACATCGCCGGGAGCGACGGCACCAGCACGCGCAGGAGCAGCGACACGGTTGGACAGAATCTTCTCACGGGTCTCTTTCAAGTCCTCGTTGGTGAAGACGAATCCGACGTTGCCCTTGACGAAAGGAAGGAGGCGCTCGTACTCGGGGAAGTCGGCGATAAAGCCCTTCAGGGCGCGACGAACCTGAACGTGTCAGTATGGGATCGGCGGCCCAATTGTTGATGTCGCATACCATAGTGTTCTTGCCCATGAGGACGACACTCTTGCCGCGCATGGAGATACGGATCTCGTGCATCTGCTGGGACGAGACATTGTCGACTGAGACGATGAAGATGGACTTGTACTCCTCGAGAAGACCCTTCAGCTTGTCGAAGTAGCCAGCCTTGTTTGCGGACTTGCCCCCCATGTCTACGATCTTGCGACGAGAATAGGGATTTTTCAGGCAAGTCTATTAATTGTGATCGGTTGTGGTGAGCGGTGATAGTTGTTTGAAGCTCGCATGGAAAATTGCAGGTCAGTGATATCGAAATGTGGCCGCCGAAGATTAGCCGGGCGTGGTTGCAGTCCCAGCACATGTCATGAACATCACCCTAATTTTCTCCACAACGAGACAGGACAATTCTCCTTCGCAGATATGGTGACCGTTCGGCCGTACTGATCTCATGTTTGAATAGCGAATTGAGATGGACTCGACGCATCCGTATCAGACTCTGTGTAAGGTGTCGCCTGCAGGCGAAGACGAGATTCTTGTAGCTGCTTGCGGACCAAATCTGATATCAGCTCGTCTCGGGAACGCAGATGACCCTCACCATGTGATTTCGCGTTGGCCAGCGTCTTCAGAGAGCGATCAGGTAGGCTACTTTTCTTCCGTCTAGAGCCTTTTCCTCGGATGGGTCTCACGGTCATGGAGTCGTCAAATCTGACTGACACAGTCGACAAGCAATGGCGCCGAGCCGCAGAACAAGAAGCGCAAGCTGGAGCAGACGAATACCACCCAGCATGATGTTACGCTCCTGACGCCGGCGCCTGATCAGCAGCACGTTGTGGCTGTGACAGGAGTAGACAAATGTATCAGAGTCTTTTCTGTAGTCGAGGGAGTGCTCGTGGAGCTTAGTCAACGGTATGTGCGATTTTCAGGATTCTTGGGCGATCTAATCTGGTTCAACAGATGCATGCCGAAGCGGCCGTGTGCAATTCAGATCACCGACGACAGCGAGACTATCATCTGCGGAGACAAGTTCGGAGACGTCTACTCCTTACCTCTACATCCGCCAGCGAACGATACTAACGGTGAAACCAATGGCGCAGAGACAGCGCAAGCTCAAGTTGCGGCCGGTCAAAGAGTCTACGAGCCAACC
The DNA here is from genome assembly GCA_013372555.1 of Elsinoe arachidis. Classification (NCBI taxonomy): domain Eukaryota; kingdom Fungi; phylum Ascomycota; class Dothideomycetes; order Myriangiales; family Elsinoaceae; genus Elsinoe; species Elsinoe arachidis. Next base: position 137,566 of record JAAPAX010000006.1, on the reverse strand, counting down.
GCGACGGAGCTGACTGTGCATACGAAACGGAATTTGAAGGCCTTGCAGGAACAATTGAAGGCAAAGGGCAAACTCATCAAGTCCACAAGAGAGCCATCGGCATTCGAGCACAAGCTTCTCCTAGGACATGTATCAATGCTTACGGACATGCAGCTGGTGACGGTCGAGGCCGCTGACAAGTCTAGGCGATACATCATCACCTGCGACAGAGACGAGCACATCAGAATCTCGCGCGGCATCCCGCAGACGCATATCACGGAAAGCTACTGTCTTGGACACACAGAATTTGTGCATCGGATTCGAAGAATACCAGGCAGCAGATTGCTGGTCAGTGGTGGTGGTGACAGTTGGCTCGGTGTCTGGGACTGGACGACAGGACAACTCCTAGCACGTAAAGACCTGCAACTGGTCCGTGGTGGTCAAGAAAACAACAAGAAGCCGATCGCCGTGAGCAACATCTGGACCTTGTCAACTGGTAACTCGTTCCTCGTGCTTATAGCGTGCGAAGGCGCAGATGTTCTTGCTTATATCGATGCAAGCGATCTGGAATCCCAAGAGAGCAAGATCTCCGTAATCGACACAACACAGCAGGGACACATCTTCGACATTGTAGATGTGGGTTCCGGAGGTTTTCTGTTGAGCAGTCATCGGAAGAGGCTGGAGCAGTGGCGAGCTATCCAAGACGGTGCCCAGTGGTCACTGAGACCTGATACGGATACTTCGACCAAGTATGATGAGCTCAACAGCGTCAATGTGCCGGCCCCTGAACAGGTCAATTTAGAAGGTCTACTGCACGGCGTGGAGAGATTAAGGAAGCGCGAGAACGAATCCGAGCAAGACGAATGATATATTTCGAATCGAGGAATATGATAATGCACCTTCCGTTAGACGTGTCCACGTCCCTGAAGTCCCTCACAGTCGGATTACTAAGGGACATGCACAAGATCGAGCATAGCCTCGGCGCATAAAATCTCAGGAACCGCAATGTCCCACTTTGTATAAACCTTAATCTAGCCGTACAATTCTAGAATCCGAAGATTATATCATCAGCACATCGCGCAAGCAACGAGCAACTCTAATTTGAAATATTTCTCCCGGGATTGATAAGAAACACATCCCCACCTTCGCACACTCATATCAATTCCTCCCACCCATTTCCTCACTACCGTCAAAGTGTTCTCCTCACCCTTCCGCCGCTTCGGCACCACAGCACTCAAATCCTCCTTCGCCCTCCCCTTCGCAGCAGCAGCTTTCTACAAGCCCAACCCCGCCCCGCACCCATTCGCGTCCTACCTCCTCCCGCCCACCACCGCCTCCCTCTCCACCCGCAAGATGCACTCCAAAGTCGTCATCATCGGCTCCGGCCCCGCGGGGCACACGGCTGCCATCTACGCCGCTCGCGCCGACCTCTCCCCTGTGCTATATGAAGGCTTCCTCGCTCTCGGCATCGCAGCTGGTGGACAGCTGACCACGACGGATGAGGTGGAGAACTACCCTGGCTTCAAGAAGATTCAGGGCGCGGAGCTCATGGATCAGATGAGGGCGCAGTCGGAAGCGTGTGGGACGGAGATCGTGTCGCAGACTGTGGGCAAGGTGGATCTCAAGAGCCGGCCGTTCAAGTTCTGGTTGCATCCGATGGGAGACGAGGAGACGCTAGAGGAGGAGGAGCACACGGCCGATGCGATCATCATTGCTACCGGAGCGAAGGCGAGGAGATTGGGACTCGACGGAGAGGAGAAGTTCTGGGGAAACGGTGTCAGTGCGTGTGCGGTCTGCGATGGCAGCTTGCCGATTTTTAGGGAAAAGCCGCTCGTCGTCATTGGAGGTGGAGATAGTGCGGTAGAGGAAGCGATCTACTTGACGAAGAAGGCGAAGAAGGTCACTGTGCTGGTCAGAAGGGATGTTCTCAGGGCGAGCAAAGCCAACGCTAAGAGGTTGACGAGCCACCCGAAGGTGGAGATCAGGTACAACACACAAGCAACGCAGATCACAGGAGAGGAGAAGGAGCGGGGACTGATGACTGGATTGAAGATCAAGAACAGCAAGACGGGAGAGGAGGAGGAGATCCCGGCGAACGGATTGTTCTACGCTGTTGGCCATGAGCCCGCGACGCATTTGTTCAAGGGCCAGCTGGATATGGACGACGAAGGCTACCTCATCACCAACCCTGGAAACACGCACACAAACATCGAAGGTGTCTTTGCTGCGGGAGACGTCCAAGACAAGAAGTACCGGCAGGCTATCACCAGTGCAGGTAAGTCAAGCAAGCACATCTCAACAGTGCTCAGATGCTAACAATCACAGGTTCCGGATGTATAGCTGCCCTAGAAGCGGAGAAGTATCTCGTCGAGCGGGAAGACGGACCCGAAGAGTCAAACCTCGAGAAGGAGACCGAGGCCAAGAAGGGCAAGACGAATGGAGATGTACCCGAGTACAGATCGAATCCTCTGCTGTAGGTGCATCTCCTGACGCATCTTGACATCTTTGGAATCTGATCTTGTTTAGTGCGGTGCGAAGTCGTTGATACCTTGGCGAGCATATAGATCTGGATGGAGACCTTCTGAAATTGGAGAAGCTCATTGATTCATCATTGTATCGTTGTCGTAAAGCAAAGGGGTATCTTACGTGCCATGCTATTCATGCTCGGGTCATTATCCGTTTGGCCGTGTCCCACCAGCTCCATAGGACAGATGCAAGCCCGCGGTGCGTCTGGGACCGTGTGATATCGTTCTTGTGAAGGAGGGACTATCACCCTCTATTCAGCATCTCCATTGCGGACTCAAAAGCGCTCATGACCTTGACGTAGCCTTCGCGGAGTTCCTCCAGGCTCTCCTCCTCGTGCCTGACATAGAGCTGTTGTGTCTTGTGTCTCTTGCGTGCACGATTGTTTTCGAGGCCGTTACCCACATCGAACCACAGTGCGAAAAACTGCGAGTGTAAGCAAGGATACACAAGTGCAGAAGATAGACATACATTGGAGAGGTCTTGCCATTCTTCTAACGCTTTGTCCATTTCTTTATCTTTCGCTTGCAGTTCCTCCACGAGCTGCTGCTCTAGCCCGTGCCAGTTGAAATCGGAAATAGGCTCATCTGGCTTAAGCTGATCTTCGTCGCCATCTTCGATATCTGTATCGTGCTGGTCTGCCATATTCTCGGCGGGTATTGGCTTGTGCGGTGCAACGAACTGGCCTTCAGCCGGCTGTGACTCTTCGGCACTCATTATAAGGACGAGTCGGGACCAGAGCACTTGGAAGGGTTATTGAGAGTAACTTTGTGAAAGAGGATCGCGTTTGCGTCGTGCTTAAGCACAGAGCTGTGGTGGAGTGGTGCAGCAGGCGTGAAGTCCGCGTTTGAGAGCCCCCCACCTGACACGCTTTCACGTGACGTGGCGTCATTCTTAATTACTCGCATGTGATGCCTGCGTCCGACTCAACATCAACCTCAGGCATGATTACCTGCAAACTTTCTGGGTTATTACCAAAGCAGTAATTCTTGGTCGTCCTCGTTCATCGCATCGACCACACCAAGCATGCGACTGAACGCGATTCCTCGGCAGGACCGACAAGGCATCGATCCGAACAATATCTCATAGCTATGGAGTGTGGCATCTGCTCGAAGCGCTTTGGCAAGCAGAGGCAGCCAAATTGCCCGTCATGTGTGCGCGCTTCACTGTACACGCCGCGCTTCGAGCAAGTCGGCGCTCTGCTAGATCGGGAGAAGCTACACAAACAGATCCAGACAGTCCTGAAGCCACCGTCCCAGCTAGGATCGTCCGACATATCTTCTACATCGCAAATTGTGGATCTTACCGAAGCATCGAGGAAGCTGGAAGTTGAACAACAACGCAGTCAAGTCCGAGCTGTCGAATCGCGTGTAGAGGCTATTCGCGAGCAGCAGCAACTCCTCAAGTCGCAGATCGCGCAAGCGAGGAAAGACAATGCGGCGCGCAGACGAGAGCATGAGCAAGGGAAACAGCGGGTATCTATTGCGAGGAAGAGGCTGCAGACAGATCACATTGCGCAAGCTGAGCTGGTCCTTTCCGAAAGCAAGCGCTTGAACAATCGGCTGGCAAAGGTACAGAAGCATACCATGGAAGGACGCCAGAAACTCTGCATGGAGACAGCGCTGCTAGCGGGTCTGAATCTTAAGCGGCGAAGAAGGAGGGACGGGACCATTTCCGACGATAGGTACATGATCGGAGGAATATCCATACCAGATCTGCGGGAACTTAACAGTAAGCACGGGTCTAAGACGCAGCGGTATCATGTGCTGATCATCCTAGCTATTCACCCAGATACTGTCAACGCATCTCTTGCGCAGATATCCCGACTACTCGTTACATCGGCGCACTACCTCGCAATTCGTTTGCCTGCAGAGCTCCACCCGCCTCACGCCGGACAACCTAATCCGACCATCTTTTCTTTATCGTCTTCATACAACAAGTTGCGGGATGGCAAGACTCGACACCTCTTCGTATCGAAACCTTTACCTTTGCTCGCCAAAGAGGACCCTGTCATCTACAACAACTTTGTTGAGGGTATGGTCCTTCTCGCCTACAATATTGCTTGGCTCTGTCGATCGCAAGGTCTACTGCACATTGACACTTGGGAGGGACTCTGCAACATTGGGAAGAACCTTTACGAGCTCTACTTTGGCGAGCATCACGACCTCAAGCCAAGTACAGATGAAGCCGTTCAGCCTCGCCTTCTCTTCGGCGAATTCTCTCACGCCTCGGCGCAGGCCGATCTTAACGGCGCCAAAGCAAACAGCATCATGCAGAAGTGGGACCTCCCAAGTCTTGCTCGGATCCAGGACAAGCTCAAGAGTCATCTACTGACGGAAATGTCTGGAGCGGAATGGGATATGCTCGACGAGAAGGAGTGGGAAGAGGACCGTGACGACGAGAGGGCTGTCTTGGTTGGTGGAGCCCGATGGAGTCTGCATGCCGGTGGAGCGAGCAGGATGGGAGTGAGCTACATGACGACTGCAATGACTGATGACGGACATGGTAATGGGGACCTCGAGAGCGCCAAGGGTAGGTCCAGAGACAAGTCTGCTCCAGGCGAAGGCACCAAAGGGTGGACCAAGGTTAAGAGCAGGAGCGATGGTGTTCCAGGGGCATCTAAAGGCGTTTGATACCAGGATATAGACGGTTGGCTTCACTCGTAGACAAACATCATGAATCGCAAGACATTTTAATCATTCAGTATCATCTACCAAATCTCATCCTCATTACCACATTTCTATCACCAGGGTATCATTTCTCCTCTCCTCCCCATGCCTATCTTCCTTACTTATCCTTGTGCAACAACCCCTTCGCCTTATCCTGCACCTTATGCAACAGACTCTCCTTCTGCTTAGGCGCCTCCGCAGTAGTCCCAGTTGTCCCCGTCGTCCCTGTCGCAGCGGGCGTAGCATGATGCGCATTCCCCTGCCCACCACGACCCGTGTGATACGCCCCTTGGTCCTGCGGCTTCACCGCCGTCTCGGGCACAATATCATCATCGAGTCTCGGGGCGCTGGGGGTGCTTCCGGTACCGTCAGCCGGGCGGAGGTTGGGCGACTTTCCGATGTTGCCTGCGCCGCCGCGGCCGGCGCTGTATTCTGGGTTCTTGGACTCGCCGTAGACGCCTTCGTGGACGATGCCGCCGTCGGCGTAGGAGGAGTTGTTGTCGAGGCCGATGTTGCCTGCGCCTGTGGGGCGAGGATTAGTGGGTGCGCTCGGGGAGGTGCATGGGGGGACTTACCGCCGCGGCCAGTAGAGTGGATGCCTTCAGACATGATCAATTGGTTTGTTTGAGTGATGGGAGGTGTGGTGAGTAGAGTGTAAGTTGCGCAAGATGACGAGGAGAGCAAAACATCTTATAAGAACCCAGGCCTTATCTTTGATTGCTCACGCGCAGGACAAATTCTTTGCTCTTTCCCTGGCCCTACCATCCATCCCACCGCCAGCAGCCAGCCCATGATGTCAGCCGAGTCTTTTGGTCGAGCACGGAATTTTTTCAGCCACAGAGATCAGGCCAGCCACGTGCCACATGCATTGAATGGAAATAAATCTCTCTCCGTCTCTGCATGTCCGCGGATCACCCGTGCACCGTGTCGTTCTTCTCCAACTCTTTTCAAGGTCGCAGGGTTTCTGATCTATGCCGGATGCGACACGGAACAACCTCGTCAAAAGTCACGGGGCACCTTCCCGAAGAGTGCGGAGTCTGCGGACGGCGGAGCCCCTTGACGGCTGGGGTTTGAGGTTTTTACATCAACAAGGGTCATGGATACATGCTGTTTGGTGAGGGAAGTAGGTATGCCGTACTACCGTGAGTGGATAGTTCGATTGCGATATTGCGGAAGATCTGCTCTTTCTCCATGTGTCCGGCATGGTAGCGTGAAGTCAGTAGGTACAGCAGGCAAGGATATATAGCTCGTCCCTTGTCTCTATCTTGCTAAGTATCTCTTGATTCATCACAAACAAGCAATCGAGATGAAGCTTCTGTCGTCGTTACTAGCTCTGCTGCCCCTGGCATCGGCCACTGTCTTGGAGAATGGCAGGCCGAGAGAGAACCCTTACCCTGGACAAGCCACGCTGGTGAGCAACAATGGCAGCGACATCTGGAAGTCATACGGTCCAGACGCCACGGAGATCTCCTACAAAGGTCGATGGGATAGCAAGTACGTCTCCTGGTGGTCAGCCCCTGGTCTCAAGTTTGGCTTCACCGGCAGCAAGCTCGCCTTGAGCTTCGGACAGTACACCAGCCCTGGCGTGCTCGTGGCCTACAGAATCGGTGACCTGGACTGGCAATTCTCCAATGTCACAGCCAACGCTACCTACCAATTTGTCTCCCCAGCGACCTACGGCATCAACCTCACCGCAACAGGTCAGACCCTCACCTTCGAACTCCGGGTCACAAACTGGGCCTACGGCGTGCAGCTCGACGGCATCGGCGTCTCCAGCGACGCCTCCCTGATCAAAGTCCCTGACTTCCCCCGCCGCCTCGAGATCATCGGCGACTCCCTCACAGCCGGACAATACCAAACCTACGAAGGCGTCTCCTCCTGGGCATGGGGCCTCTCCGAAGGTCTCGGCCAGACCGAATACACCATCAGCGTAAGCACCCCCACCCCCCGGCCTTTTCCCCATCCCTCCTCTCCCTCCTCCCTAACCACTCCAGGCCTACCCCGGCATCTGCCTCACCGACAAAAACTGCTGGGGCAACCCCCACGGCCAAACCTACCAATGGTTCCACACAAGCGACACCTCCTACCGCGCCTCGCAAATCTGGGGCTCCGAGCCCGAAGAATGGGACTTTGCCTCACACCCCGCCGCCGATATTGTCCTGATCAACATCGGCACAAACGACAACAACACCGCCAACAACGTCAGCTCGTCCGAGTTCTTGAGCTCTTACATCCAGCTCATCGACGGCATCCACGCTACCTGGCCCGATGCCCAGGTCGTGGTGCTCACGCTGAATTTCTTCTTCTACCAATCCGGCACCGGGTACGGTGCGTCGGCGGGCTTCGTGGAGGAGATCCAGGCGGTGGGGGAGCATTATAAGGATGCTGGGTTCGTGCATTTGTTTGATACGAAGGGCATACTCAATCATAATGATGTGGGGCCGCAGTACCATCCTACGGATTTTGGGGCGGCAAAGGTGGCGATGCATCTCATGCAGTATTTGAAGATCAAGTTTGGGTGGGAGTTTTTGAATACGGGGAGGCAGGTGCAGAGTGGGACGTTGTATTGGAATGATCAGAGTAGTTATTAGGGGATGGGATGGGAGGGTGAGGCAAATTGACATGTTCCAGGGCTGAGTGTATCATTTGTGGGGGCAAGTGCCGTGATTCCAATTGTTGCTGTTGACCTGCGTGTACTTTGGCCAATGGGAGAGGACATATTCGGTAATGGTGTTTGTGAGCTGTCTGTCATATGTTCGCCACCACATCTTCAGGAGTGAGAGCAAATGCGAGCTTCGTTCTGTGGACCAGCTACATTCACTACAATCCCCATGAGTCGAGATCACAGCCCTCCTCGCCGTCCATCAACTCCGCGTATCGTACAGCCATGCTCATCGACTTCATCTTCAAGCCTTCTTCTCCTCTGGGGGCTCTGCACCACCAGTGGTCGGCAGACCCATGAAGATCTTGAACGAGTCGTAGATCATCCATTGTAGACCAGTGAGCGTGCCGATCATGACAATCCTGACAGGTAGACCGTTCCAGAGACCACCAAAACCAATATCCTTGTAGATCCTTCCCATGGCCGCACCAAATGCCTCACCCGGTTTGCGCCCTGCATTGAGCTTGCTGACCATGACATCGGCTGGGTGAGACACGATAGCGCAGAGAATACCGGCGAGATAACCTCCGGAGAATGCTACGGCTGTTTGGGCGCCTTTGCCATAGTCTGATTTGCTACCAGGGAGGCGATCATAGATTTTCTCAACAATAACTTCGAAGGAAGCGAACTTCATCATCGTGTAGGGCACCTGACGGCCCCAGAGAGGGTACAGACCTTTGTAGAGTCTAAAAAGAATCAGTATTGAAGGAGAAATCGAGAAAAATGGTATAAGAGATGTGAGCAAATATTTGCTTACCCGGCGACACCTTCCGTAGATGTGATCTTGCGGATGCCATCAAGCGTCCCATTCGCGAAGGGAGGCATAGTGGTCTGCATGCGGACTTTGACAGCTTCAAGAGGGCAGAGAGCAATGTCGGCAATGAATTCGGCGGAGGCAGATGCGGCGAGATAGAGACCCGTCTTGTACTGGGTGGCGGCTTTCTCGCCAGCCAGGTCGGAGTATGTCTTCTTGAAGAATTCGTAGAAGCCATACTTGAAGGCTCCTTGGGCCTGGTACCGGTCTTAGTAATTTGCTCAATATGACTTGCTCACTTGGTAGAGCAAATGTGACAAACATACCGAATAGCCAAAGAATGTTGGTGAGCCACCGGTGTAGATACCCCTGACGCCCTCCGCTGCCCTGATCTTGCCCCATGCTTCAAAATTGCCCTTGTACAGCTTCGAGTCGACCTGCCTTCTACACTTGACAAGATCAAGAGGAGTGACTGCCCAATGGGTCACACCCTAAAGAGATCAGCTTTTGCTTGAGGGTCCAAGTGGAGCGTACCTACACAGGCGAGGAGTCCACCAAAGGTGCATGCAGCATAGTACTTGCCAGAGTACAGCTCAATGTTGCCAGCCTTTGCCTGCGCCGCTGCGCTTGCCTTCTGGTAGTCCTTGACGACGACATCACCCACTTCCTGAGCCTTCGCCTTTGCGTCGTCCGCTACGCTCCATGTCGGGAAGATGTCTGTGCGACTGAAAGTGGTCGAGGTCTTGCTCTGCTGGACAGGCTTGTTTGTGAAGTTCACTGGTGAGTTTGCGCCAAAGGTGCTGCTCAAAGCATCCAGCCCAGGAAAGAGGGAGGGCATGGCTGAGGTGTACCTGAGTATACCGCGAATTGAGCAATGAGAGGCTCTTCGATGCGCGGATTACGGGCTTCAAGCAATTGCTTGTGAGGTGAGAGAAAGAGCAACACTTACTGAGGGCGGAGAAGCAACAACGTCACAGCAAGTAACGAAGGATGAGCCAGACGGCACAAACTTGCTTACAGCGGAGATAGCGGATGCAGAGGACGATAGCAACGAGGACAGGGCAACGAAGGAGCTGGAGCTTGGGCCATTTGCGACTCGAGAAATGCGGCTCAAAGTCGCGGGGCAAGCCATTGACGTTTCTGAATGCAAATGGCAAATTACGCGATACACAAATACTCTAAGCAGTCGAGCAATTGTAGTCCTATATCTGTATGAAAGCTATCTTCCAGAGCAATCGGTTACATCGTACTAGTGTCTTTGTTTCGACTTTAGCATCTTGCTGGCGTCAACTTGTCTCCTGGCCAGCCTGGCAGGGACCGATGGGGGCCTTTTAACGCGAACGCCGAAAATACCGCCAAACTTCGGGGCCACTGATTCAACGCGAACCTCACAAAATTTCTCAGTCTAGACAACGGCTCACCACACAACACCCCCACCACTCCTGGGCGACGGTCCGATGTCGAACTCCTCTATACCTGCACAGGACAATGCTCCCTCACTCCGCCCAGAGGATCAAATATCCGAATGGGCCAAAAAGTACCGCGGGGTATGCCACCCTCCCCCACCAAACCCCTTCATTCCCTCCCTCATCCTCACCACCCACTGACCCTCCCCTCAGGCAACAGTAGAAGACCTCGACCCCCCGCCCGCCCTCTCCGTCTCCCCCACCTCCCCCATCGTGCACGCCCTCATGACCGCCTTCGAACGAGACTACACCCACCTCACCGTGATCTCCCCCTCGGACCGCGCCCTCCTCGGCTACCTCTCCATCCCACGCCTCAAAGAACTCCTCAAAGACGGCAAAGCACGCGAATCCGACACCGTCGAAGCAGCAATGACAAAATTCCAGCGCAAAGCGAGAAAGTATAAAGTGATCAGCATGGACACACCGCTCGAGGAGCTGGAGGCGTTTTTCGAGGGCACGGATGGGACGGGGAGGCAGGAGTTTGCGGTGGTGACGGATGCGGGGAGGAGGTTTGTGCTTGGTGTGGCGACGAGGGAGGATTTGAAGGAGTTTGTGAGGAGGAGGCCGGCGTAGGGCAGGGAGGGGAGGGAGGGGAAGGGATGAGAATGGGACAAGATTCATGAGACATGACTGTTATGCTGGAAATGCAGACGCTCGATACAACGCCGGTCGCCGTTTGCCCTGTCCTGCCTGAAAACATCAGGGTTACTGCCCTGCTCGTCGCCGGCATATGGCTGCCACGACGGAGATGTCGTCCAGCTTGCCACCTTCGATGCTCAGACCCTCCTCCACCGCCCGTTCCATGAAGGGGCTTTCCGCGAAGGGATCCTCTGCGATGACTCTCGCTGCCTTGACCAGTTCCTGAGCGACATACTTCATCCCCGCCGCTTCACCTATCTCGCCCTTCTCTTCGGCCTTCGCTTTCTCCTGACCTTCCCATTTGTCCATGCTCTGCACTACGTTTTCGACGACTTCGTGCTCCCAGAGATTATCGACTACTCCGTCGCTCATGGCGAGGACTACATCGCCTTCCTCCACGTCGATCTTGTCGACTTGTGCGTTCTTCTCTGGCGTGTCTGGGCTGTTGGTTCCTAGCTGCCGGGGACAGTCGAACCAGTGCCACTGCTCTGTCGTCTTGAATATCGTACTTTTGTCCTTGGGTCTGATGACCAAGACCTGGCTATCTCCTAGCTGCGTCACGTACACCACTGGATGTGGCGAGCCATTATGCGTAGTAGAGAGCAAGGCGGAGCTCACCGTAGATGTCCCCAGCCATTCATTGGGGGCCGCTGTAGCTTCTTTCGTGGCGTTGTACGCTGCATCGAGGTATCTTCTCGGATCTGGCTCGGAGTCGCCGCCGTAAGAGTCGCGTTCTGCTTCTAAAGCCCAGAAGTGGAGGAGGAGGCGAGACCAAAGACTGTGTCCATTAGTGTCTGCCGACCAATGTGAGACGTGTATACCCACGCTGCGTGCCCTCGCTCTTTCGTAGCCCACGCTCCTACTCCATCGTTGGCGCAGATAAAGTTATCGCTGACCAGTACTGCGTCGTCACCATTCGTAATACCACGGATCATCTCACCGTTGACTTTCGGGCGGCGATCTCGGGATTTGTTATGAGTGCTGAGCGGGTCGGAAAAGGATGCTGAGGGTGCGGAGAGAAAGGGAGGAGGAAAGGGCCGTGACGGCCTTTTGGCGAAGAGCGCATACCCTGCTTCAAAGTAGAAGATGCTGCTGGAGCGGATTGGGTGAGCTTCGTCCGGGATGGGTGTTGTGGTGCCAGTCTTGGGCTCAGAAGGTCGTCCCGATCGCGAGTGTGGCGAGTAGAAGCGGTGTGAATTATAGGAGAGGTTGCTGGGTGAGAAGACTGCTTCTGTTCGTGCTATCTGCGACCTTGGTGCTTTCCGGAGAAGCTGCAAGCTGAGCATGCTGGTCCTGCATCAGCGAGCCAGGACAGCTCGCCAACGATCTCATGGCACCATCACGCTGCCATCCGCGATGATTTGGCGGAGAACGTGCGAAGACTGCGAGGTGTCAAAGGTCAATGTCGGGATTAGTAGACGAGATATAGCAGTGGAGACTCAACAGATGTCGCAACAAATCGGAGTTCACCTCCGCCCCCCGCCTCCGCTGTCGGATCGGGATTCTGAGCCAGTCAAGCAGGGAGCCAGTGCAGCATTGAGCCACAGAAGCAATGAGCCGTCAAGGGGTCCAGTGGACATCACCAATGGAAGCCTCATCAATCATCTGTGTTAATTCAAGTTATTGTTGCCTTCTCAATTATCTCATCCAATCACGAAGTTTACACTCACGCCTCTACAACGGATTGCCATATCTCGGCTTTATCACTCCTGGTGTTTACAGTGGCCAACAGTGTGACCCACAGTACATCATACCCAGCATTAACGTACCCACAGCTACTGGGAAACGTAAGCTGCGAACATGAGTATCCATTTAGAGGTTATTGCCGGTTGTATAAGCCTCGATCGCTACGATGTCGGAAGCATTGCCGTTAGGGATGTGGCTCTCCTCAACTGAAATGAAGAGATTTCGGGTGGAACCTGGACACACATGAGCTACACTGGATGTGAATAGGATCCACGAGATTGAGACAATCTGGAGAATAAATCGGAGGAACAGAGAAAAGTAAGCGGTGTTTGGAGGAATTACGGTTGCAAGCAAGCCATGGACAAGCGCAATGGGCAAGAAGCTGACAACAAATTGGGACAAGTTGCATGCTGCGAGGCTGCGCAAGCAGGACAGTACTCAATGAAGCTTCTGCGTATCGAAAAAGGAATTCGGTGAGCGACTTACTTCGATGGATGATACTTACGAGAAAGTCAACTACCGCCCTTTGGGGGGGTAATGACTGTGGGGGATGTGCAGTGACGAAGGGTGAAGTGTGTAGTGACAGGGGGGGGAAGGGAATGTGTAGTGACAGTGAGGGAGGGGGAATGTGCAGTGATAATGAGGGATGTGCAGTGACAGTGAGGGATGTGTAGTGACAGGGACTGATGTGCGAGGTGTGCAAGAGAAATGATGGTGTGATAGATGATGGGCGCGGGTGGGAAGCGACAGCGATGGTGGAGAAGGGAGGGGTGATAGGTGATGGGAAAGGAAAGAATGATGGCAAGGGAGAGAACGATGGCAAAGGAGAGGATGGTGGCGAACGAGAGGATGATGGGAAGGTAGTGATGGTGGAAAGGGAAGGATGACAGCGATGGGAGGGGTGATAGCGAAGGAAACCTGGATAGGTCAGTGGCAACGAGAGGATAAGGGCAAAGGAAGGTCGGTGGCAAGGGAAGGTCGGTGGAAAGGGAAGGTCGGTGGCAAGGGAAGGTCGGTGGAAAGGGAAGGTCGGTGGCAAGTGTAGGTCGGTGGCAAGGGAAGGCAGGAGCGAAGGTCAGTGGCAACAGATAAGGTGACAGCAGTGAAGATGGAAAGGAACGGTGATAATGAGAAAGAAAAGTGATGAAGCGAAGGGAAGACGAGGACGATGAAGAAAGTGACGGAAAGGACAGTGATGAGGATGGAAGTGGTGAATGATAGTGATGATGATGAAGAGAAGATAGGAGACAGGAGAGGTGCTTCTCAGCACAAGGAAATGAACAAAGAAGATAGAGAGGTCCTGGCTTCCCCCAGCTCGCCGGCATGGGGTACTGACACCCAACGCTGCGTGAAAGCGCCTCTCAATCGTCAGGCGGTCCCCGAAGGGACCCCTCCCCCCGAAGGGATCATCGGAAAAGAAATCCACCAAAACCCAAACACCCGACCACGCCTAAGAAATCTATCACATGATAACACAAAGGAAAGGGGGCCTGGATACCCCGAGACTGCATTTTTTGCCTTCGCTGTTTTTGTTGCCTTTTACAAGTGTTTTTGCGTCCAAGCCACCATCGGAGGGAAGGCTGCCACCAACCCCCTTCAAGTAAGCAAGAACATTTTGTGTTTTTCTAAAGAGATGCAAGAGGATCAGAAGGTCAAGACATAAGAAAGACAAAAGAGATAAGAGACAGGAGGAAGAACAAAAGAGAAGGGTGCCGGGTTACGCCTCTGTTCGTGCCCGGCGGCGACCATCATCATCCACCACCACGTCCATCCATCCCCTCCCCAGTGATAGACCAGTCAGTAAGCTCCAGCTCCAGCTCCAGCCAGGAGAAAAGCGTTCGGAGCAAGCCGTCCCCCAACGACTGCCCCTCCCGCAACGAGAGGACCGACCAACCAGCATGTACCAGAAGGTCGAAGAGAAGAGAGTGTCGTGCAATGAGTGTCGGTACCGATGTCCAGAAGGGTCCAAGTAAAGCCAGCCAGGATCCAGAGTCCTAGGCCGCCGACAAGCTCCTGCGTTCGCACGCGACGGAGACAAGTGGCAGACAGAGTCCAGCTAGTCCAGCGTCTAAACAAGGAGTCCAGTGGATGTCGATGTCAAAGTGATGGTGGTGTTAGAGATCGTGATGTCGAAGTCCAGGAGACCCAGCCATGTCAAACGCAACGGAACACCCCAGATCGCCAGGCAGAGGAAGCAATCCTGCGTTTGCACGCAACGGATCGCCTCAACCACCAGCTCTCCAGGAGATCCTGCGTATAGACACTTCGGATCAGGCGAAAGACGACCAAGAACCGTAAGAAGGAACCCGAGATGGGGCCTGGGAAATGAATGGTGATGAAGCGGCGGTAGAGACCGGAGAAGAGAACGTAGAAGCCACCGAAGTGGTAGTTGGCACTGGAGATCCTACCAGGTCCGCTAAGCGGGCAGCCAGGGCAGCAGCAAAGTCCAGTGAGCGAGTGGTAGTCGCCGGAGGAGATCCTACCAGCGAGGAGATGTCCAGCGAGGGAACCCGGGAAGAAACCTGGGAAATGAATGGAGAGGAAGCCGTAGAAGAGACCGAAGAAACTACCAGGTCGGCGTCAGACGTGGTAGTAACGAGCGAAGGAACGTCCAGTGAAGGAACCCGAGAAGAGACCGGAGAAACAACCTCCGAAGAGGTGGTAGTTGGCGCCGAGGGTACTACCAGGCCCAGCAAGCTGGCGGCCCAGGCAGCAGTGCACTCGGATGAAGGAGTGGTAGTCGCCGTGTCAGGTACTACCACGTCGGCGACAGACGTGATAGATGTGTCATCATCCGGATCATTGTCCGGATGGTTGTTGAAGTTCAACGGGCAGCCTTTAAAGAGAGAAGCCTCGCGCGACCAAAGGTGCCCGAGGCGAAGCGGCCAAACGATGTCAGGGACTGGACCGTCCCAGGAAGGAGTGATGACCCGAAGAGCGCGGTCGTGCTGTAAGCGCCGCTGGTTCGCGGCAAGGAAGTCGCGCGCTTGGGCGCTCATGGTGTACCGGGGGCGGTAATGGGTAGTGACCGAACTGGCGGTAGCCGGGGCTGGTCTCCAGTCAGGAGCCAGACGAGCGATGGAGGAGCCCTTGGATCTCTTGGGGGGAGAGATCAAGGGCGAAGTGACGGTGGAACTACCAGAACTGCGTGTCCTGGTAGTTGAGGCCGAAGGAACGACGGCCGGCGGTGTCGGGATAACTGCCTGAGGCGCGGCAGGGGCGGTGTTGGCGGGGGATCCGCGAAGAATGGACCTACCAGAGGGCTGGCCAGTGAAAGGAAATGCCGGCTGGGCGGCGAAAGTGACCGTTTTAGCGACGGTCGACGCGACGAGAGTGGTGGAACTACCAGCGGACGAGCCACTGGTAGGTCGTGATGCCGATTTGAGCGGGGCACGGGCGGTGGTGCTGGCCGTTTTGGCGACGGCGCGGGCGCGAGGAGCGACTGCCTTGGCGGCAGAGGCGATAGTAGCCGTTGTGGCGACGGCAGGCGCGCAGGGGGTGGCCGATTTGACCGCGGCGCGGGCGGTGGTGACCGTTTTGGCGACGGTTGGCGAGGATTTGCTGGGTCCGACCCAGCGTGCTCTCTTTTCCGGCCCGGAGGAGCCGGAGGCAGAGGGTGCCTTCGAAGGTTGGGCCGGCTTCTAGCCGGCTTGTCGCTTCGCAGAATGAGGGGCTGCGAGCCGTGGAGGTTGCGACTTCCTTACGGAAGCCAGGACGGTCGCGGTTTGCTGTCCGGTGGTGACAGCGCTTGGCACCCGGGGTGGGGCGACACCTGTGGCAGCAGGTGCCTTCCCAACGAGGCCGGGGAGGCGGGAGGAGCGGGCCCCTGCGAGGTTGTCAGCTTCAGATTTGTTATACCGACAGGAAGGTAAAGGAGCAGTTGGCTCATCTTGCGTGCAGATAAGAACGGAGTGGAGAGGAAGAAATAACGACACGGGAGATGAAGGCATCATGAAATAGTGAAGTGAAAAAGACTTACCGGAGGGGGCGGCGAGGGTGGCCTTGGCGGAAGGCATGGTGAGAATGGTTATGATTTTTGGTAAATCGGTAAAGTCGTGAATGGTAAACTGTGATCTTGCAGTAAGAGTCAGCTGACCGGCTCGGGGTTAATTTGGGGGTAGCCGGATTTTAGGCCGGGACTCACAGCTTTGGGAACTGAACGCGATGGGAGAAAAAAAGGAAGAGAGGTTTCGACTGAGAGGAAGGATGGTTCCATTCAAACTGGGGCCGGGATGCTCCCGCGTCGATATGGTCAACCGATGAGGCTGCGGAGGGCGAAAGCCGACCTCACGAACAGCGAGTGGAAACCTGTCGATAGCATGTGAAGGAGGACAGTGAGGACGTAGTAAAATGTATCATGAGAACGAGCATACCGAGCTTACCTACCTCACCAACTTTCATCATGTTCTCACGTGCTGTATAGCCATCCCGAGGCCTGCCGGCCTCAAACTCGCTTATACCGGAGCTCGACCGATGCGCTCAGCTTCAAACAGCTCACCGGAAAATGCTCCACAGCTGCTTCGCGCGAAGCCCGAATAGGACGCGGGAGACGCCGCAGAGCCCCAAGAACGAGAGACGTGGCCATAGTATGAGGGCGACGGCGGGGCCATAGAGGAGGCGCCAGGCATCGAGGGACATAGCTAGACGCGTAGGTAGATGAGCAGAATGATCTATGACCTATTTGCTTCTATCTGTCTACACCGACGCGCTAGATCGTGTACGTGTTCGTCCTGACTTTCAGCGCTGAGCTGGGAGAGCGCCGTGTCTAGCTCGTAGAGATAGTCCTTATTGAGCCCGCTGGGACCTTCATGAGTGACTATATGCTCTGCTAGTTGCTGCGGATCTTGTGGGCCGACGAATTGAGGGTTGTCGGGCAGGCCAATGTAGACGAGGCACGGTATGGGCGTCTCGAGGCGCTCTTCGGTCTTGAAGCTGGGCGCCGGCACGAAGGGCACGTACTGCATGCTGTAGCCATTGATCTCTCTGATATCAAGGTATTCCTGAACTTCTGCGACCTTAGGCGCTGGTATCCGATAGGCGGCGCCCCAGGTCAGAGGCGGCGCATCATCGTGCTGAGTGGCGTCAGCGAGGTCTCCCAATACCGACAGCGAGGACATACATGATCCGTCAATGTCTCCCAGAATTTCCTATCAAGTAGCGTGACCACTCTACCAGGCGCTTCTGGCGTTCCCCGATGATCTTCACTAGAAATCTCTCAGCCAGTGGCAATCCGCACGTGACCCAACACCAACCTTGCCTACAAGACCATCAGCGACGACCCCAACACCCCCTAAAACCATCAACATACCTGCCAAAACCTCCTCACAAACCCCTCAATATACCCAGGTATCCTTAGATCTATCCCAGCGTCAGAAGTGGCAATATCACATGACACGCAGCTTGAACAACCATAATGAGGAGGAGGCTTCCATATAAGACTTCTATAAACATATTAATACACATATCCTATCCCCCGAGTCTTCCGACCAGAAAATTCCCATACCCGTAGCCAAAGAGCCAGAGATCCCCTCCTTTCGTCAAAGCGGACATGTCCGACGCTTGCTGTGGAAAAGGGCAAAACAGAAAAACCGACGTCGACGACCACAACGCTGATGGATTCAGATGGAATGATGATGGGAATATTCTTCGAACACACCCTGGACGACATGAAGTCGTTGCAAGGTTGCGCCATCGCTCGATTGGGTTAGAGTGTACGCCACCCGGTCTGTCGGGCTCTCAGGTGCCGAGCAGAAGGAAGGATGACGTGGGGCGAACACCTTTGCTTCTGCGACATCAGAATAAGCTGGAACAGGGGTAGAGAAACACGGGGAAGAAGATCAACGATAAATGATTAATATTACTCCTCCTCATTATCGTCCCCTGTTCGACCGTAAAATACACATCTATCGTGAATCATTGCCACCAATTTCCCATGCCCTCCCTGTCCCCCTCCAAAACGAAGCATGATGCCTAATCATCCAAACCGAATGCTCTTCTGAGCCTCCCAAAGCGCTTCTTCTTCCCGGTCTTCTCGCTGTACACTTGTGGTTTGATCTTCTCGCCACCGCTCACGCTTCGTCGTTCAAGCTTCGGTCTGGCTTCGGATAATTTGGCTCTTCCACTCTCCGCGACGCCGTCACTGCTAGCTGGGCGTTCTCTTTCCTCTTCTGCGGCTGGCATGCGTGGTGGCTCTAATGGCCAGAGTTCAGCCTCGTCGTCTTCCTTGACTGCAGGCATAGCCGGCGTCGCTGGGGCAGCAGGGGCTGCGGTCGTGGTAGCTGTAGTGCCTGTTGACATGTCGCTTTTCGTGCTGAGTTGGCTTTGCGCTGATGCATTTCGACTGAGCTTTGGTGCGTGCCGGCGTTGAAGCTTGCCACGAGGGCTACTTGGACTAGCAGGTGGAGTCATATCTGTAGCTGGCGCTGCGGGCTTAGACACTGAGGTAACCGAAGAACTTGAATTCCGGCGGCTGAAAATGGAACCAAGTAGACCTTTGCGTCGTGCGACCGGTGCTACATCAGCTGTAATCACTGGTGTAGCTGGGGCACTTGGTGGGGATTGGACATCCGTTTGCAGTGTCACACGCTTCTGGACCTTGCCCTTAGGGGTAGAGGGTTCGAGTAAAGCTTGGTTGCCCGTCATTGCTGCTACATTCTGGCGAGCCGCTTCCATAGCCTTGTCAATATCTGCTTGACTTGGTACTGCCGGCTTTGCCACAGTGCGACCAGAATCGCGCTTGGCTCGACGTCGACGAGAGAACTCGTCATCAGAAGAATCATCGAGGTCAGTGGAATCCTCGTGAATTGTGTTTGTCGGTCGAGGAATACCACGGACAGGCGTGAGATCTGCGGCAATGTGACGCGGCTGATCATCCTCATCATCAGAGTCTGCATAGCGGCTTCGGAAACCTTGTTTTGCCGCCCGTGTGGGAGCACTAATGGGAGTGTCGTCTTCAGAGTCTGAGTCAGCGAAGCGAGACTTGAATGCCTTCTTAGACTGAGCCGGCGCAGGCGGTGCCGCAGGTGGTTTTGCACCCCGGGAGAAGCCGGACATGCTGAATTTACCAGACTTGGGCTGCTTCCCTTGGACAATACTGTTGTTGCCTCTCAGAGTTGGGCCTTCTGGGATCGAGGTGCCTCTCAGTGAGGTACGGAAGGCACTTCTATTGGACTGAGGAGTATCACCTGGAGGCGACATGGACCGCAAGCTCCATCTGCCAGCCCCGGCGACACCCTGAGAGGAAGAAGGTCTTCTTTCTTGGTCTCTATCGAGAGAGGCAGATCGCATGGAGCGTTTCATGGTGTATCTGCCGCTATCGCTTGCGCTGCCCCGTCGAGGCTTCTTCCGGAAGCTCGACTCGGAATCGCTGTCGTTGGTAGGAGAAATCAACGCTGATGGTTTCGTAGTCATAGGCGCTGGCTTTGACGGCAGACCACCAGCCGATGCTGGCCTCATGGTCTTCTGCTGTAATGCGGAAGTTGGCGCTGGTTTGGTCTTGTCAGCTGGGATGGGTCGTGCAGGTCCAGGTTGCGGCCCTCTCATCGTTTTCCGGAACGTGGATGGCCTCTCTTCTACCACTCGTGGTTGGTTCTCGCGCATGGAACTGCGCATTTGTCGTGCCGGCTGTTTCGAACTTGTCGCCCTCGTGGGGTTTTCCACAACAGGTTTATTTCGAGGCTTGGCTGCTTTCGATTTCGGGGCTGGCAAGGTCTGCTCTGGGGTTTCATCTTCTGTCGCTGGCTGATCAGATTCCCGGCGCTGCAATTGTTGCTTCTGGTTGCTCCAATAGGCACTAGCACGACTCCAGTCATTGTTGTCCGAGGTAGGCGTGCCAACCTCCGGTGAGGAGTCAAATAACGGGCTTGACATTGCTGGCGATGCAGCCTGTTCCTTTTGCTTACTGCGGCTTGGTAGAGGACTTTCCACAATGGCGTCGAGCGAAGCATAGCCGAATGGTTCAAGCTCGGAAGGATCTTCTGCAGCATCGCTGAAAGCAGCGCTGTCGTCCGAATCAGACTCGGCCTGCTCTTCCTTTGCTTCCGTCGTCGACTTCTCTACAGCAGTCGACAGAGAAACAAGAGACTGGGATATATCTTCTGCGACTGGCTCTTCCTCATCCTCGTCCCAGCCACCTGGAACAGACACTCTTGCGGACTTGACCGCAGTCTCGTCTGACTTCGCGGTAGAATCTTCAGCCTTCGGGCTCGACTCTTGCGTCAATTCATCCGGGACATCTTCGATCCCAGGAGTTGCAGGCAGAACTTGAATGTCCGGGACTTCCATGTGTTGCGCGGCGGAATCTCGTGCTCCCAAATCATCCTGCTTTTGTGCTGGCTCTTGGACCGCGCTTGCCACCCCTTTTGTGTCACGCTTGTGCACTTTGATCAGTTCTTCCTCGTCAGAACTTTCTCCGCTATCAGAGAACTGGCCCGTCCCTTCCACGGATGTGACCTCAGGGGGGAGGGGAGCATTCTCATCATGTGGGGCCTTCTTGCTGTGCGCGTCGTTGAGTATGGATGCAATCGCATGGTCGTTGGATGTACCCTGCTGGGCATCCTGTTGTTTCGTCGTTTCGTTGAGAGTCTCCGTGACTTTCTCGGGCGACTCAGGCTGGTTTCTCCTTGGCGTAGTGTTCCGTACGCTACCAAATGATGGCAGGGCTGGTCTCGGCTTCATCGTCTCGTCATCCATGTCCTCGTCTGACAGACCAGGAGAAAGAGACCGGCGAGCGTTCTTGACACCGTTGGTGGTTGGCTTTTCCTCTCGTCCATGGATATGTTCAATTGCACTGTCGTCGAAGCTGACTCGGGCAGCCTTCTTCCTCTTGGTCGTTTTGATACCGTCCTGAGAAGTGAGCGACATGCTGTCAGATGTATCGCTACCCGGAGGTCTGGTTGGCGGACTGAATGTCGCGACTGGCGAGGTCGTGCGGATAGACGAAGATGGCGAGTGCTTTAGAGCAGACTTGGCTGGTGAAATGGATCGAGGTGGAGGATTGTGACGAATTCCAGATGGAGTATCGATTAAGTTGCTCGTGAAGTGAGCGGACTTGTGCGAGTGATCTGGCACTTCAAGAGATACTGGACGTGACCGCATAGGTGGAGAACCAGCAGAAGACGTACTAGGTGTCAAGGACGGTTCTCTCGATCGTGGTGCAAGGTGTTGCGTCTTGGGGGATCTTTGCTTTGCCGCGCCTAGCTTTGGATATGCACTGTCCTGCGACGGTTTTCGCTTTGTAATATCGTGCTCAGTATCCGGCTCTTCCATGACTACCGAAGGCTGCTTGCTGAGTGTATGCGTCGATTTGCGACTTCCTGATGGGGAGTCCGTCTGCCGCCTGCGATCGGCATCAGACACATCCGTATCAGACTCGGCTCTTTCTGCTGGAGCAGCTTTGGCGGCTGGCCGTTTCTTCGGCTGTGGTGTTGGGGATGCTGTTTGTGCTCGCGCTTGCGTACTCGATTCAGACACTGCTGTACCTTGCGGTGTCTTGCTCAAAGTGCCTGCTGCAAGTTTCGAGCCTTGGGCTGGGGCGGCCGTTTTCTGCTTCTTCTTCGATGGTGTTCTCGCAACAGACTGGAGTCCAGCTTCAATGCCTGATTTCGTTCCTGCTGAGATGCCGGCTGCGCTTTTGGGCCGATCGTGAACAGACTGTCGGGCAGCGACTTTTGTCTCTGCAGGAGCGCCAAACCAAGAGCCAGCAGTTTTGGGTCTAGTTGGCGAGACAGGCGGAGTCGACTCGGTAGGAGACGCTATTGGTCTTGAGAAGTTGACCGAGTTCCTGCTGCCTTCGCGCTCCAGCTCATGAACCTTCGGGAGTCCGGTCGGTTGGTATACTTTAACAGGCGCAGGTTTCGGGCGGGGTGTCGTGACAGATGCCCTCGAACTTGGCCTTGAGGTTTGCCCGCCGCCGTTGCCATCGAGCCTCAAGACAGGCACCGGTGGAGCATCGTCGGCAGCTGGAACTGGTGCTCTCCTCGGGGATATGCCTCCTGGAGATGGGGATCTGAATGTCCTGTCCGTCATGGACCCTTGGCTGCTCCTACGCACCACTGGGCGCTGTCCCCCTCCAAAACCTGGACCGACTACTACGCTGCCACTGCCATTTGAGGATTGTGAGAGTCGTCGTACCATTCGCTTCGTTTGCAGATTGGCGATCGGTTCTGGCGAAGTTGTGTGAGATCGTAAAGCGGCAGCTGCTGCTGCAGAACTGAGCGAAGCGGCGGAAGGAGACTTGTTCAGGAAAGCAGCATTCGCAGCGACCGCAGCCGCTGAATTGACCGGCGCATTTGGTCTTTGGACCTGTATGCACTCGTCAGTCTCCCCTGACAAAGCAGATGATCATGAACAAACCTGGCCGGTCGAACCCCGCCGACGCGAGAAGATAGCCATGAATGCCTATTCGAAATGTCCAGAGAGATCAATGAAGACGTCGCTATCGAAGCAAAAAGTCCATGCGAGGTCGGTAGGGCTGCGCGACTTGGTTGTCGGCGATCAAGGTATGCGACGCGACTGATTGGTTCACCGCAAAGCTCATGATTGGAATGTCGTCAGATGGAAAGTCGACATGGCTCCTGAGAGAGTCCAGAACACAAAGCGAAAGCTGTTGGTTAATGACGAAGAGAGGGCGCGACAAGGGCACAGACTTGTTAGAAAAGTGTATGAGGTAGTGAGTTCTGCATGGTGTAATTCTAAGACATTTGCGACTCTGTCGTGTCTCCACAGACTCCGTCAAACCGACTCAATCGTCTCGCTTTTGCTTGGATCCATCGTGAGAGGCCTCTCTTGCAGCTCTTTCAGAAAGAGGGACAGCCCGGCGCACGCTATTTTTCGAGGCCTGTCTCTGGTCTGTCACCGAGCAAGCCCCATCTGCCGTCCTCTGCTGCGATAGTGCTGGTCTCTGCACTCGTTTCCCGGATCGAAGTCGGTAGGGATCTCACACACCTTTGTTTGTTTGGACTTGCAGGAGCTATCGTCGAGGTCAATTGACTGACAATTGGCGAGAAAAAGAGCTATAGAATGCTATCACAATGAGCTGCAGAAGCTCCCAGCCCGGGGCGTCTAGCTCTTCTTATACTCGCACTGCACGGGGCCTTCTTTGGCGTCACCAGACAGCCTCCGAACGCGGTGAGCCTCCTCCAAATAGGTATCTCCTCCAAATAGGTATCCATTGCGTTCTCCATCCCACATCTGAAAAGTCCGGATCAGACATTGGGTCGTGGATCCAAGCTTTTTGTCAACTCCCGTCGACCTCTCTGAACGGGAGTTGCTCTCGGTTTGAGACGACTAGCACACGTTCAGCATCGACCACCAGCCGGTCTTGGTTAGGACTGGCTGGTCTACTCTCCGTGCCGCTCGTTAACCCGTCGCCGCCAGCGATTGAGGATCAGCTATGAGGAGGAACACAGCTCTAGTCATGCAATTCACACCATGTGCCACGCTACGCGATGTCCATCTCTCGATGCCATCACACCCCGCCAGATGGACGACTTTGATCTGATGGACACCAAGATCGAGCTCCGCCAGCTGCAGCCACGGGGGATTCGTCTTCTCTTGGCCCTCGCCAATCCAACTGGTGGGGTTGATTGTCTCCAATTCGTTGCCGTCACCGCTGGGTGCCTTTTCTTGGTTTCGCTGCGAGCTCTCCCACTTCATAGCTACTGCGGGGTCGTCTTGTCAAATTTGGGCAATCCAGCCCGGCCGATGAGGGGCAACCTGCCTATTCCTTCTCCCGCACAGCGTTCAAATAATCACAGACCTTGTCGCAAGCTCTGCGCAAATACAGTAGTCGCGCATGTCCGGACAGGTACCCGAGGTAAAGACTCCGTCAATTGGCTCTTCTAGACTTTTGCATTGTGGTTGATGGGCGATCAATTGACGCAACTTGCACATCCAGACGGTGTAATAAATGGAGCTTGCACTTGATTGCCGCGTCATTTGCCAGCTTCCGATGACGGTCTCTGCATCACTCGGCCGAGCCATGCCCGCTTATACAAAAGGTCTCAGTGATATCTGCGATATGACCCGATAG
The DNA here is from genome assembly GCA_013372555.1 of Elsinoe arachidis. Lineage (NCBI taxonomy): Eukaryota > Fungi > Ascomycota > Dothideomycetes > Myriangiales > Elsinoaceae > Elsinoe > Elsinoe arachidis. Next base: position 113,157 of record JAAPAX010000006.1, on the reverse strand, counting down.
CAGAGCAGAAATCGGAAAACATATCCGCGGGATATACCAAGCCCCTTCAGTGGTTCATGACTTTGCTTTGACCACTACCGATATCGGCATTTGGCTTGCTTGAGCCTCATCATTTTCACAACTGCTGCGATGAGCACAATACAGCATCAGGTTTCATTCTCACCACTCTCACCGCTCGCGCCGCCACTGCCAGCTGCATACTCAGCAGTGACTGCGCCCTCCAGATCTTGCTTCTTCTGCTTGTCTCGTGCCCGCTTCTTGAACTTCTTGTCGCGATTCTTCTTCGCCCTCTTCTCCCGGTCTACCCGCTCCTTGACTTCCTTGGCTACCTTCTCAGCTTCTTGCTGCAACGCCTTTGTTGCCAATGTCTTGCGCCTCTTTATCCTGCCCTTCTTGCCCAGTCGCTTCCGCGTAATCCCGACTCTGCTGAGCTCCTCTCGACCAACCACATCAGCACTGTCCATATTGCGCCTGTCTGAAGGAAAAGTTATGACCTTCCACCCATACCTGCTTCCAGGCCGTTGTATTTGCGACCGCTGCTGGACGTCTTCTCCGCTGAGGGCAGCTAATCGATACTCTCTGGCAAGCTCTGCAGGTGTCGGTCCGGTGAAATAGTATGTCCTTGGTCTGTCTCTGACGATGATTCCACCCTCAGCGTCAGGCGTTGGCGACCTCAACGTGATCTTGCTCGGTTGTGATGCGGTCCCATGGCTGGATCTCGAGAAGAGATTGAATTCGGCATCCTCCTCTTCGTCTGCTGGTAGTGTAGGCTGAGTGTCATCGTGCTGTTGTACGATCTCGTAGTCCAATTGGACAGCTCTGAACGTCTCTAGTGCATCGTCGTCGGGCGAACTGTTTCTGGAAGAAGCAGATTCTTCGAGTTCCTCCCTACGTACTCTGGAAGCACATCAGCACGCGCTATACGGATCTCTCAGATCGTTCTACCTCTTGGCTGACGGTACCTCGAACATGACCATAAAGAGCTGGAGTCTGAAAGAACAGAGTCGCCAGGGAAGAGCTGTCCACTCGCTCCGATACCTCGGCCTTGGCACTGCGGTGAAGCTCAAGCTCGATAATTCTTCTCCAGCAACAATCGGTCCTCTCATAATTTGACACTTCTACGTATCGTGGGAACGACTGCATGCTAGCTTCAAGATGTCTTTTTCGACATCTGAGGTCAGCACGACCATCCACGCATCGACTTCGAATCCCCCATGAGAGGCTCGCCTGGGGTCCTCGATCCATTTCGTCTACACGATCAGATCATCTCCATGAGACTGCAAGTACAAGAGCAAGGGGGAATATAAAAGCTCCCGCAGCGTATCAAGACCACAGTTTACACAAGGATGGATTCTGCGAGCTAGGATCAACCATTTATGCCCTTTCCACGGCACCCGGGAGGGCTGGTATAGCTGTGATCCGCATCTCTGGACCTCGAGCAAGATTTGTCTACAATGGATTGAGTCCTGGGAAGGCAGTGCCCAGACCACGCTATGCTGCTGTCCGCACGCTCTACGAGCCCCACGTGGCACCCTCCCGGCAGACTATGCTCGACTCGAATGCTTTGGTTCTCTTCTTTCCGGGTCCTCGCAGTGTCACTGGAGAAGATATTCTTGAGCTTCATGTGCACGGGGGTTCAGCTATCGTCAAGGCCGTACTGTCTGCCATTCCAAAGTGCTCGGGCAAGACTGGCAGCATTCGGTACGCGGAAGCAGGAGAGTTCTCACGCCGAGCCTTCTTCAATGATCGCATGGACCTTACACAGCTCGAAGCTCTAGGCGACTCACTGTCAGCAGTGACAGAGCAACAACGACAATTGTCCGTCCGAGGTACCATCAGCAACCTCACTAAGCGATACGAATCATGGCGCCAACTTTTGCTCTCTGCTCGAGGTGAGCTCGAAGCACTCATCGACTTTTCTGAAGACCAGCATTTCGATGAGTCGCCCGCGGAGCTCATTGGGAATGTTGCGCAGCAAGTCGTGGAGCTGCAGCGGTCTCTTCGCGCTCACACTCGGAATGCAGTCAGAGGCGAGCTTCTCCGCAACGGCATCAACATCAGTCTCCTTGGAGCACCAAACGCTGGAAAGAGCAGTTTGCTGAACAGGATTGTGGGCAGGGAAGCGGCCATTGTCAGTCACGAGGCTGGAACGACACGAGACGTGGTCGAGGTGTCGGTCGATATTGGTGGCTACCTCTGTCGCTTTGGAGACACGGCAGGGCTGAGACGGGCTTTAAACCTGCCTACCGAAAACAAGAGCCAGGACGAAAGCCAGGACATTGGGATTGTGGAGCAAGAGGGAATACGAAGGGCAAAAGCGAGGGCAGCAGAGAGCGACCTGGTCATCGTCGTCCTATCATTCGAAGCTTACAGCTCCAGTCCCACCCTGAAGCTTGACGAAGAGGTTGTCGACACCGCACGTACACTCGTTGGCGAAGGCCGGAACATCTTGGTCGTTGTCAATAAGGTCGATCAGAAACCGCGTGACCTCCCCGACAGCGAGATCACAGGCGCCATTCAAGCAGCCATACATGGTCTGCAGTCGGAGGACATCCACATGCTGTCATGCCGTCCTAGCATCACTCCACGGCCAAATACTCCTTCTCCAAGCGACGGCATCTCATCCTTCCTCGCCGGCCTCGTCACTACTTTTCACGCCATGACCCGCGCAGTGACCGCCTCAGACACCGCCGATACCTCCGACGCCGACACCTCGATTTGGCAAGAATCTCTCGGGGCGACCGAACGCCAACGCCTCTTGCTGGAAGAATGCAACGAGCACCTCACACTATTTCTCGAAGTGGGAGGGCATCCGGTGTCTGGATCAGGTCACCGTCATGAGTCACAGATGAGGCAAGATATGGGAGACACACATGGAGAGGAAGGGGAAGTGGACTTTGTCCTCGCTGCTGAGCATTTGCGTAATGCAGCTGGGTGTCTGGCACGGATCACTGGCAGGGGTGAGCAGGGAGATGTGGAAGAGGTGTTGGGTGTTGTGTTTGAGCGATTTTGTGTGGGCAAGTAGGGAATGGATCAACATTCTCGCTTGTATATGTTTAGTTGTGAGACTTGAGAAAGACTATGACAAAAAGGAGATGTGTGGACTAGTGAAATGTATCCCATCTTGTCTTGCGCCGGGGTGATGCTCATCTATTCTTCCCGTCCATCCATGGTCCTGCTATGCTCGAATGATGAAGTGTTGTAGTGTCGTGTGAATGATGCAGTGTCTATGTCGTAGTCGTGTAAAGATGTCGTAGGATAGGTGTTGTACAGATCTATCCCTTCCGATCCTCGCAATGCTATACCAAATTTATCCCAAGGAGAATGAAATCAAGATCTAATTGTATCCACCTCGGCCCTCATCTTCGCCACCGGTCTTGTTGTATCCTCCTCGCCCGAAGTTGATGGGTCCATTGTAGCCACCGCGACCCTCGTCTTCGCCGCCGGCTTTGTTGTAGCCTCCTCGTCCGGCGTTGACGGGGGCGTTGTACCCGCCTCGGCCTTCGTCTTCGCCTGCGCTGGCGGGGGCGTTGTAGCCTCCTCTGCCGAAGACGACGAGGGGTGTGTTGTATCCTCCGCGGCCCATTGTTGATGTAGTTATGTTTGTGTGGTGATGTGTTGTTGAGGATATGGTTGGTTGGTGTTATGGGTAGTGATAGACGACAGCAGTAGTGATGCTATACAGAAAGTGTTCGATGGTGATGATGAAGAGGAAGAAGAACGAGAGACAGATACGCCACCTTATATGCCTTGCTCAGGCACCAGTCACACTTGTCTGTCAAACAGTGACAAGGCAGACACAACCTTCTAGAACAACGACGATGCAAAGGATGAATAAGATTAGCTGACCCTCTGACGCAGAACGGGCATCTGAAGGACCACAGGCGGTGCTAAAATCGGTGTCAAGAGTCATAGGTAGCCTAGGGGGCTCATGCTCGGGAGGCCGCAGACAAACGACCTGTAGGGGGAAAACAGCGAGAACATGTCTCGATTGGGGGCATGAGGTCAGGCGATAAGGCTGATGTGGTCCGAGGTTTCCGTGAGCTGATGGGGACGAACAAAGTATAATGGGACAAAGCACTGCCACTGGTCGAAGTGAAGTCGTAGTAGTGTTTGTCCCTTTGATGGAGTCAGAAAATAAGTTAGCCATCATCATGCAGCCGCATCTGTCATTCTGCCTGTCATGGGCTCAGCAGCGGTGGCCTGATCCAGCTGATTGGGTTGGTAGCCAAAAAGATACACGAGTACCTGCGTTTGGCCCGTCGATAGGGATTGGTGTCTGACATGGAGCGCACGGTTTAGACTGACATGGGTAATGCTTGATGCCGGTGCCGTTCTGATGGGTGCGGTACGTTTGGTCATGTCCTTGTTGCATTTGCTGACCAGCAGGGTGACAACAGATATCGGACAGACATTGATCGCTCGCGATAGTCCAGACGGAGCAATTGTGATCCGTCTCTAGCTAGACGATAGTGGCAGGCAACAACACTGCTCGGTAAAATAATTGTGACTCGGTGCAGGGAAGGGATGTTGGTGCCGGAGCACGTGTGCCTTCAGCCCTGACCTCGATCCTGATCCGATTTGGCCTCATATAGCTAGCTTCCTTGAGCTCCCGTTCAGCTGGAGACACAAACGGAGGAACCAACACTGCGACAGGGCTATGAAAGGGACAGGCGATCCTCTGCTTGAACCATGTGGCTGACAGGCAATCGTATTCGCCAGATCCCTTGTCAGGCTTGTCTACGCGTACGGCGTCCAAAAATACCTACATCTCCCTTTAGACACCGTATCGAGTTTCTGATTGGGTCAATCCACTACACTTTCCTCTATTTCGAGCATGGTATTTTCGGCATTGCAGGTGCAGTACCGAGGGCAACAAACCTTGAAGACGCATCAAGTATCCTCGTTGATTGTTACAGTCACCTTTTCTTGCAAGGAGCCTTGTTCTTTGTACGACACGCTCGCTCAGCACAATCATTGGCTTAGAGGAGAAAATGCTTCAGGCATTTCACGAAATTGGTTGGTCAGCAATGTACCGATATCCAATGCTACCCTACCCTAGGCTATGCAAACAATGATTGTAACCTTCATGACCGTCCCCATCGCTTCCAGAATTTCCAGTCGGGTCCTTCTCTTCGCCCACGCCTCCCAGAAGAGTAAATCCTCAGGAAGTACAGCGGCACACCTGCGATGATGAAGGCCACTACTATCATGGTCTGCAGCGGCTGCGCAAATACGGCCCGACTCAGCAGGAAGATGCTGACGGCGCAGAAGATGACAGGTGTCGAGATCCAGCACTTGTATGGTCTGTCGAGGTCCGGCTCCCGCACCCGCAGCACAATCAGACCCAGCACCGTGAAGAAGTAGAAGGTGTAGCCTGCCACGCCGTAGAAGGTGGTAAGGGTGCTGAAGTCCCCAGCAATAATGTACCCGGCTGTGATGGCGGCGTTCAGAACAGTGGCCAGGATTGGCGTGTAGAAGAAGCCAGCATCGTCGGCGAAGAGTTTTGCTGCCTTGGACATCTGATTCGTCCTCATTGGTAAGCGTACAGCTGTGTCTTTGCTCCAACCCAGTCGTTGGAACCATGAAGGCAGCAGTCCTTCTCTCGATGCCGCATACACCAGTCTCGAGCTCGTAAAAGTCGTGGCTGCCAGGCTTCCATAGCATGATAACGATACTACCAAGGCAAAAGAGATAGCTCCAATCGGACCAAAGACTTGTTGACCAAACGTGACTGCGACCGTATTGGACGAGTTAATAGTGTGTATCGGTAAGACCAGGAGGTAAGAGACATTCGCCAGAAGATAGGATACAATCACCATAGCGAGTGACGTGTGTATCGTCCTCGGAAGATCTCGTCGAGGGTTGATGAATTCTCCCGTGACATAGTTGGTGTTGTCCCACCCATCATATGCCCAAAGTCCAGCATACAATGCCACTGCCCACTCGCTGGTATCGTGGCTCGTCCCCTCGAACCATCCTATATTCTTCCAATCATTACTCGCCTGCCCCTTGTAGCTGAATCCAGTGACCGCCACCACCAATCCAAGCACACCAACCCCGATCAGTGCCACAAACTTCAAGAAAAGCAACACATCGGTACTCCGCGTCGCCATCTTGGTCGAAACGCAATTCACCAATGTCGCGACAGCCAAACCTCCAAACGCAACCCCCTTATTCAACCACGGACTCACCTCCATCGCGTCTGGCCCTACGACTGCCCTGACAATGTATTCCCCAAAGATGATCGCAATGATCGCCGCCGATCCAGGCTTCAGCACGGTCACGGCAACCCACGTGAACAAGAACCCAGCCCATTCCCCGTGGATTTTGCTCAAATACACCGCGGGACCTCCGCTCAATGGCAAAGCCCCTCCAAGCTCCGCATAGCTCGCCGCCCCCGTCCACGCCAACGTCCCCGCTATTGTCCACACGATCAGTGCCGCGCCAGGCGATCCCGCGTTCTTGTTCACCTGCGCCGGCGAAGAGAAGATGCCTGACCCGATGATCAGGCCAATGATCAAGCTCATGCCATTGAGGAACGTCAAGCTCTTGTGCTTCTCCAGCCCGCCGCCAGCTTCAGGTCCAGCAGCTGTTGGGGCGCCAATGGCTGTGTAGCCTGCTCCTGAGGTGGAGAGGGGGAACAGGTTGGGTGCGAAGTCGAAGGCAGAGGAGACAGAGAACGAGCGGCGATTGGCGAGAGGTCGAGCATCGTTGGGTGAGTCGTCGAGGGATAGTTTGCGCGAGGAGGGTGCGCCGGAGCGAGAGGAGGAGACGGACAAGCGTGGACTACCGCTCGAGGAGGCTAGGGATGCTAGTTCGAGCGAGTCGCGATTGGTGCTGGAGGCGCCCGCGCCCGGAGTGCTGTAGCGGGCCATTGGGGGTAAGATGGAGGGTCATATCGATTCCATGGCCTCGGAAAGGGATGAAGCGGTGGTAGGAATATGGTTGACAGGCTCAAGCTCTGGAAGATGGGACTTGGAAAAGTGACGGCGCCGGCTGAGATGATGCTGTTTTGATCAGGAGAAGGTCAGCCAATCAGAGTGCAGAGTGGCCGAGGAGGATACTCCAACACCCGCAAACGATGAGCTTCCATTATTGTTGTTCATATTACAACCTCTACGATTCTGCCCTATCCAGTCGTGACGAGTACGGCTTGGTCTGTCTCGAGCATGCTTGGTATTGTATTTCAAATCAGAAGGCGATATCTTGCCATGATGGTAGGTTTCCGCCTCTGTATAGAAGCCTCGTGTTTTAGTCAGACAGTCTTGCCCTAAAGTCGGCATGCCCATTGCTCCGGACAACATCATAAACAGCCAGTTCTCACAATACAAAAAGCTCTATCGACCTCAGTCTGGAAAAGTAATTCACAAACGGAGCTTCACCCGATCATGTCTACCCGATCCATACAAAGATTCCTGAGGCAAGCTCTGGATAGTGTATACTACCACCATGACGATCAATTTGCAGCCAAGTGCTTTGATCAGTTCATGTCGCCAAACATACGAGTCAAGTGAGCAACTATCTCACCATTCTTAGGGTGTGGCGTAAGACTGATATCCACAAAGGATGAACCTCGACGACCATGATTTCAATTCATACAGGAACATTATCATGTCCGCTCGTCAAAGTTACAGCATGACTGAAGAATCTTACGACGAGCTCCTCAGTTCCGAGGACGAAGGTGGTAGAAGCGGAGTGATTGCAAACCATAGCATTATCTTGAGCAAGGACAAGAAAACTGGCAAGGAGTTTAGGAGCACCTTTTGCATAATTACGCGGATACAGGAAGTCAACGGCCAGCAGATGATTACAGACATAACAGAGGTGGTCAAATAATACTCTTTGTAATAGGACCGATTACGGCTTGTACAAGAACTTGTGTGGTTGCCTGCTGTTCCGCGGCGTCTTTCATCGTCCTCCCGGCATCGGCCGATCATGGTTCCCAGATGCACAACATCAACCATATCTTGAGATCCGCATACAGCCGCATTCTACTGATTGCACAAGTCATTCAGTGCATTCATAATTAGGCTTTTGTCATTCTCATCATCTTTGGCCCAGTCGAAGCCGAAGTATTGGTCAAGCCGTTCCGACTGGACCTACTACATGAGCTGAGGATAATCCGCCACTGTCCACCTCCCATCTCAGCAAGCCATGTCTATACCGGTGGTCATCAGGTAACTCATAAACCTGTCTCTAGACATTTATCGATCATGCTGCGTCCGCCATGAGCACACCGACGCCACCTACCAGGGCCCAGACCAGGAAACCTCACTCCAAATCACGGAACGGCTGCGTTCCTTGCAAAAGAAGACGAGTCAAATGTGATGAGCAAGGTCCTCCATGCGTCAACTGTCAAGTACGGAAAGTCGACAGCCAGTGCTTTTATATCGGACGATCCGCGACTGCCACACCGTCTGCGAGATCTCCACAGCCCGCCACTGCAATACAGGCAGATCAGAGCACCAACTCCAATTCAAAACCGGCGACACCTGTGGATAGAACAGCTCCAGGACCGGAAACCCAGGGAGAAGCTCCATCGCCTCTTCAGGCCCTTGTCCAGCAGGACAATAACGGACACAACCTTCCGTCGCTCAGATCATTGAATCTGTCCTCCTTCACCTACGATCGCAATGTAGATCTTGAGCTCATGCGACAATGGTGCACCAAGACCCATCTCAGCGCGGTCCGTGTCGAGACGGACATTCCAGTCTGGCTCGGATCTGCCACGGATATAGCCTTCAAACACAACTTTCTCATGGATATGATCCTGGCATTGTCTTGCTTGCAGCTAGGCGCAGAGCATAAGGACCGGGCAGTCTCCATTCAGTACGTCAAACGGGCTCTGCACTACCAGGACGCTGCCACATCGGCGGCTCGAGCAGCTGCTGCGAACGCATCGAGCGAAAATTACGATGCCCTCTATCTCTTCAGCGTCCTCAACATGACCTTTTCCATGGTCTCGCCCCAGCTCTCCAGCGCCCCAAACGACGTGCCGGTCACACCGATTCAAGGCGTACTCGTGTCCTTCCAGCAAGTCATGATCATCACGCAGCTGGTCAGAAGTGGCCAAGGACACATTGAGAACAGCCCGTTTGCCGCGAAGAATACACGAACCCCAATGGTGGACGAATGGCAGCAGGCCAGTAAAAAGAAGCTTTCGCAACCTCTGTGCGAACTTCGAGCCATGGCTGAAGCCGAGATCCAGGCAGGAAATGTGCAGGGCGCTCGAGCGAAAGCGCACAGAGATGCCGTCGACTGGCTTTTCAGATCAATCGACGAAGAACCTATCATGTGTCTTGCTTTACTTGCTTGGGCTGGCTGGTCATTCGTCGAGGATATTGAGGATGACAACGAATCAGCTCTGATGATTCTGCTGCATTGGGGAGTGGTGCTACACGAGATGAAGTTGGCGTGGTGGGCACGATTCGTGAGCACGAGAGTAGTGGATGACATTTCACACAAGCTGAAGGGCAGAAAAGGGAGCGAATGGGACAGTGCCCTACAGTGGGCACGAGCGACGGTTGGCTTACCTTTGATCAGCATGAGAAGAGATTAAAGAAATACAGATACCTTCACTACTAGGCTATTCAAAGACTGCGCGAGAAGCTTGGAATACCTCACGGATTACCACGGCCATGGCCGTGGTCACTGCCATACAGGAAGACACTAGAATACCATACGAATTTTCAGTTTGTCATCTTGCAAAATCTCCTCCTTTCTGCTCATCAGCTCCTCCATGTCCCAGACGCAGCTGATATATCTGCCACCTAGCCAGTCGATTCGCTTCGCAGAAAGCCATGCGATGGTATCACCCGCAACATCTGGCTTGTGCGGCAACATGTTGCGAAGCTCTTCAGGCTCATTGACAGTCAAACGAGTCTTGATTGCTCCTGGATTCACACAGAACGCTAGTAGACCCTCATCCGCGTGTTCCGCATTGAGCGCCTCAGTCCAACGCAGCACAGCCAGTTTCGACGTACGGTAGCTGGCGCTGCCTTTCCGGACACTCAAGGCACCCGAGGAGGACACGTTGATCATCGTCCCGAGGCCATTACCTTGAGCGCGAGTAGAGAGTAGCATCGGCAGGAAAGCCCGCGTCATGTTGAAGAGACCGCGGACATTAACCTCCCACGTCTTCCAATAGATGTCCGGGTCGCAGTCGAGTATCGTCTTATAAGGCTCCTGATGTGCCGCATTGTTGACGCATACGTCTAGACGGCCCGCGAAAGCGCTGCTCACCTCGTCTTTGAAGGCCATGACACTCTCCAGATTGGAAATATCAACGGTGCCTCTAATGACAAGCGGCTCTGGCCGGCCTGCTTCGACAGCGACATGCTTAAGATTGGTTATCGATTGGTCAGGAATACCATGCAGATCGAGGATAGCAATGGCAGAAGCACCTGCTCGGGCAAAAGCTAAGGCTGTAGCATAGCCAATTCCATCATCATGAGCGGCGCCCGTGATGAGGACGTGCCTCCCAGTCAAGTTCTGGTTGAGTGGAGAGATGAAGGAGTAGCTGGTAGGATGCGTCTTGACTGTAAAGTCACGCCGGAGTGTCAGGTTGCTGGCTTGAGTCATGGTCGATTTCGCATCGAGTATGGCTATCGATTGGCTCAGTGTGGTTACTTACTCGGCCGGTCTATAAAAGTCATGAATTCCCCAAGGTTGCCCCGAAAAGCTCCGAAGACATGTGACGTCTGTGTGGAGTTTCACGGGATGATTGGAGTGTATCAATGCCTGCTAAAGCCGCCTTGAGGCACGCAAGGGTCAGGAACCACAGGTCATTGTAATCGCACGGGAGGAGAGATGCTCGAGCTAACATGGTCTCTATACAAACATTTGGTCTTGTGGCTGGAAAGAGATGAAGCTGCCCAAGACATGTCAAATCGCGGTAGAGAGTCCCTTGCAGAAATTAAAAAAACAACCATAAACCCACCCTAACTCGATCAGGCAAGGTCATAGCATGTTTCCTGTTTCGGGGCGTGTGGAGACCTCTCGTGGTCTGCAGACACTGTACTTTTAGCGACTACTTCCCGTGCCCGCCTCTGATCATGATGTCTGTATGCGCTGTCAAGCGACCGGCCTGATGATGTCGTCGCTCTAGTACCTCGTTTCCTTGCTTTGGACCCACTTGTATATATCGCACATATCATGTAATTAACCATGTCAGAAAACGGCGACACACACACGCCAACGGCCACGATGCCGCGCACTCCATCGCGTCCCACCGCGCTCTCGGATAAAGAACCTACTCCTCCAAGCAGCGAGACTCTGAATAGCAAACGGGACTCTTTCTTGACGACTAGCGACGGCGATACTCTAGGTCCTCCTCACCCATTCCTGGCCTATGCGCGCCGCGTCCGATCCTTCTCGAGCCCTCTCAAAATCAATCGCGCCCGATATCTCCTCACATTTGTCGATGCCGAAGCGGCGCAAGATTGGTGGAAGCTCATGCAGGACGAGTTTCCAGACTCGGTGCGCGAGAGTAGTCAGCTGTTCTCGTTCAAGAGCGACCGCGTACCTGCCCGCGCATGGGACAATCCGCGCTTTGCGCACCTCAAGGACAAATGGACATACCGACAGCTAGACGAGAAGGAGAATCATTCTCAGGAAGCAGAACTACCGGAAAAGCCTCCCAACGGACAGCGTCGGGCGGGCAAGAGAGGATCATTAATGCGCATGCTATCAACCCCATCACTAGGTACCATTGGCGAAGGACCACAAGCAAAAGACATGCATCGGAGCCCGGTGATTCTACCAGATGACCCCTTCACGGTGCCAACACCTCCTCGGTCGAACCAGAACTCCATCGATATGGCAGGGCTGAACTCTACGCTGGACCGCATGCAAATGATGATGAACCAGACCAATCTGCGCATCGATGTGCTCGCTGAGCGGCAGCAGATGTACGCCGACTCCATGGACAGACTACACCAAGCGCTGGAGTCGACCATGATGCAGATCCAGTCCCTCACAACTCAGTATACGGCAGGTGGCATCAGCACCAAGAACATGCGATCTGCGATCGAGACAAATGCTTCCCATGTCCGTACCGTCCTCGAGCGACAAGCTGACGATACCGATCGCATGGAGAGCATGATACGGCGAATGGACGAAGGATTCCGGCGCCTGGATGGTCTGGCCGAAACGCAGCGGGTCAGTCTCCTCGAAATCCAAGACACGAAACTCTCCGGCAAGCAGACAGCTGATCGAGTGCAGACGATACTCGAACGCCAACACGCCGGCGACCACAAGCTCGACCGTATTATGTCATCCTTGGAACAGGTCTCGGAGAAGCAGAAGCCTGTCAGCCCTGAAAAGTCACCTCCCACGCCCAGCGCAGGTGGCATGCAGCGCCTGCAGACAGTGATAGAGCAGCAACAGACACAGCTTCAAGGCTTGATATCATCACAGAAGGCAAGCAATAAGATTGTTTCCAAGATGCAGAGCTCGGTCGAGGCACTACCGGACTCAAATGCCACAGTCACCAAAAGGATCGAAGAAATGCAGGCCGCCCACACGAAGGATATGGCCAGACTCAAACGGGACATGTACAAACTTATGGACGAACGGATCGAGAGACTACAGACATCCCAAGCGGAAAACCACGACAGAATGCTCCAAGCACTCAAAGACAGACCGACACAGGTGGTGGTCAAATGCGACCACGATGTTGCGCCTCCACCGAGGAAGATGAATCGAGAATTGGCAGGGTATTGGTACAAGAAACCCTGATATTTGTGTATACGGCCAGATGTAACGATTGACGACGGGCACGAAGCGGGCGGGACGAATTGACAATGGACAGCAACGACTAGTGCACAGTATAGTACATAGCATGGAATATGATACCCACTCGTTTTTACTCCAAAACGCCTCGCTGTGTAGCAATGTTCAGGCCGTCCAAGCATCACGCATCACTGCTCTCGTCCGCCGAATGTTCCGCACGCTCGATAAAGTCTTCTAGCTCCTCCCCCTCTTCCAGCGCATAGAGGTCGTCGAGGGAATCGTTCCTGCCCCGCTGCACAATAGTCCGCCCCAGCATCCGTCCCCGTACATGAGGCAGTGCTATCCGTGTCACCACATCGGCCAGTCTGTCGCGGAGGGTGCTCGTGCTGGCTGCTACCGTGTTGGAAACTCGTTGAAGTGGGATGTACTGATCATAGCGGTTGCGGTAGCGTCGTATGGCGGGGAGGATGAGGAAGGACAGGGAGAGGTAGAGGACGATGGCTATGCCTGCGGGGATGAGGAGGGCCTGGCGGTATTAGTGATGATCAAGCAGAGACGTGGTGGAGTGATGCGCTGACATGGATGATGTCGGAGAAGGCTCCCATCCGAGTACTGTCATGCGAAGCTGCTGATGTTTCAATGTAAGTATGGTAAAGGCCACGTGCTACTGTTGGAGTACACAGGAACCAAGTGGAGGTCGGAACTCGGCCGAGGTGGGTTGAGCCGCGTCACAGCCATGACAATCGCTCTCTTGCCTTCTTACCATTTTGCATCATCATGTGAATAGTGCATAACGAGGCTGATTGTCAGCCAGAGAACTTCTACATGGCTCCCACAAGAGAGTCGGCGGCAGACGTCGCCCAGAAACGTGCTGTAAGTAAGTCATCTCTCGCCGTCTCCAACCACGGCTCTCGTTCAATGCTGGAGGCAGACACTCCCAAAACTGCATTGTTTCACTCAGCATGGCTCTAAACGGTATACAAGCCACAAGACTGATCTCTGGTAGTGTGATGCCTGTCGAGCCAGGAAGGTGCGGTGTGACAAGGGCTCGCCATGCTCACATTGTAAAAGTGGTGGCATGAGTACGTTCGTCCCAGTATTTCGATGCACTTATTTGACCAGTTGTCAGTATGTCGAACAACCACTGCTCAGACAGTCGAGTCAAAGTCACGCGTGATCATCACGAAACAATAGTTGGTCACATCTCCGACTTGCCACCTGGGTCGAGACTAACACAGCTTGAAGCGAGAATAAGATTGATAGGATAGAGGATCGTCTGAAAAGTATCGAGCGCCTGTTGCAGCAGAATTCGACCTCCAATAGCTCCAGCACGACATATCACGACTCAAACTCAACCGATGCATCCTCTCCGCCCACAACTGTTCAAGCCACCGAGAGTCTCAGCATTCCCGATGCTACCAACGACACTCACACCAGGGTCGCCACTGGCTTAGTGGAGAATATGATTGGGAAGAGCTCTAATAGCTTACAAAATTCTGACCTAGCTGGTGCATTGGTGTCATTAAAGGAAATGGTGGCAAAAATTGACGATCCTCCGAGTGCGAGCGGCTTTCTTGCTCCAGGACAGTCCTCCATGGTCAAGGAGACATCCGAGAAACTAAGTAAGGAAGAAGTCGACAGGCTCGTAGAAACAGCGGCTGGTAGGTGCATGTACTACCAGACAGACTGAACTAACACACATTGTGCAGGGAGTATCTGCCTGAGCTTCGCTCCCACCTTGAGTGTGCCTCTGCTGAGAGACATGTGGAACAGCGTTTACGCGACCGATGATCAAGACAATGCTGTGCGGAAAGTACTCCTCTATAGTACACTATGGTACTTGAGTAATGAGTATTCTGATCTTGGCCAAGACCGAGCATTCGCAGCCAGATGCAAGGATTTGCAGCACATCTTCCTGATACGCCTCGATCAAGCCACCAATGATCTAAGATTGATCATGTCCCCAACAGCAGAAGCGACGAACGCGCTCGTCATGGCTGTAAGTACCCAGTCGTAATTTTTGCGTTCTTGTGCTGATTGCTAGCAGGCCAGCATCGCTGTGAACCTCTGCAGATCTCGACTGGCCCAGGTACTAAGCGCCAAAGCTGCATCCATGGTCATTGCTCTTGGTTACCATCGCCTTTCAACTATGCAAAATGACACGGAAGAGGAGCGGCAAGGCAAGATTCTGTTGTTCTGGATGACCTACTGGATCGATACGAGCTTTGCCATCCGCTATGGACAGGTGCCTGTCATTCAAAATTACGCCATCTCAGTGCCGCGCATGTCTCACGACTCTTCGATTCCCAACACTTTTGTCGAAGCTTTCGGCCACTCCTGCCGAATCGGTGACCTACAATGTCAAGTGGTGGAGCAACTCTACAGTCCGCATGCTGCAGCTGTATCCCTCGATGAGCGCCGCAGGCGTGCATCAAAACTGCTGGATGCCCTACGAGAATCGTGGGCATTACGTGAGCAGGTCTGAAAGGACACCCACCTGCTTTTTCCAGCTTATCTAACCTTTGTGCAGTCGTCCAGTAGTATTCTCGGAGAAGTTGGGCATCCAGACTTCCGCATGCTGTTCAAGGAAGCAGACGCCGTAATCCACCACAGCACCATGTACGCCCTATTCAGAGGTCATTAGAGCGATGCTGACCTTGAGGACAGCACACTTGTTAAGCATGCCACGATGACGACAGCACATTCTCAATCGCCCGCTCTCGATGCAGCTCGAACGGCATTGATGATAACAGTCAGATCATGGGAGCGATACAAACACTTACCTCAAATGATATGGACTGCCCATTGTGGTTGGTAAGAATAACGCCTGCAGTGCTTGGGGTACTAAAAAAGTCTGACCATTACCAGGATCATTCTTCTAGCCCCCATAACGCCTTTTGTGGTAGTTTTCTGCCAAATCATCGCCCAGCCACAATCAGCAAACAGCGATCTGGATCTACTTTCCAACTTGGTCGCAACCTTGAAGGAGCAACGCCGCTTCTCTCAAGGCATGATAAGACTTCACAAGCTCTGTGACGTCTTCTGGAAGGTCGCCTCTCTGTATGTACGAGCGAAAGCGACCGAGAACGAAGTGGAACCACAGTCACAAACTCAGTCGAACCTTGCAGACCTACCAGACGACTGGTCGCTCCCCACTTCGGCCGAGATTGACGCCCAGCTGTCCTCCATCGGGTTTGCACCACCTTCGCAGAACATCAACGATGTTTTTGACATGCCCTTGGATGAGGCGTTCGTAGACCCGAATCAGCTCATGAATTGGTATCAGGGCAACAACTCGCTGATGAGCATGCTCGACCAGGATCTTCTGTTCACACCCGATCTCGGTACCAACGGCATGTTCAACGACTAAAATAAAGTCAGCAAGTCCAACACGTCTGCATTTGCAAATCGTGAGGACACGCGGCTGGACTGCCGATGTTCGATCATGCATGCGCTGATACAGCTTGATTAGACCAGACGCAGCGGACGCTTTTAGCACTAGCTCAAGGATTTCCCCATGGGCGGACGGCTCGGTGTCCGCGGACTCCGCAACATGAAAGCTTCACTCGGTGCGCGCGGGCTCCGGGCAGTTGCCGACAGGAAGTGACATCAACACTGCATTTCTATCATATATGACTGGGCCAAATACAATCTCAATGTCGACAACTTGTCCTCCGCTCAGCTAGAGCTGAAGTTCAAACCACAATGGCTGTTGCAAATACAAAAGAAGGCCACGTCCTGCCTGGATCCACCACAGACCAGCCAAGGCAACACCATTTCCAAAGTACTGGTGCCAATGAAGATAACGAGAAGCCGGACATGGATTCATCCGAGAAAGACCAAGACAGTGTAAAAGAAAAGGCAAAGGGTGGAAGCTTGAAGGACTACTTTGTAAGTCAAATCCCGCACATACTGCCATACACAGCAGTCCGCTGACATCTCTTGCTCTCAAGCGAGTATTCCGGTACGCCGATCGAATCGATGTAACACTGTATCTTGTTGCTTTCTCCGGAGCCATCATCGCCGGAGCCACTCTACCTTTAATGACAATCGTCTTTGGTTCCTCCACGAGCACCTTCAACGACTTTGCATCTGGTCAAAACACCCCAGAACAATTCCAGAGCGATATCAACTCCCTGGTGCTATACTTTGTCTACTTATTCGTCGGCCGATTCCTGATCGGATATGTTGCAACATTGTGCATCTGCATAGCAGCGGCTAGGACTACCAACAATGTCAGGAAGGCTTTCCTGAATAGCTTACTCCGTCAAGAGATATCCTACTTCGATCTACAAAACCAAGGATCGGTGGCTTCGCAGGTGACGACAAGTACGTAAATGTGAAGAAAGCGACCAAGAGCGGACCACTGACCTGTGTTGCAGACGGCAATCGTATCAATCAAGGTATCGCAGAGAAACTGTATAGCTGCGTCACCAGCATATCATTATTGTTCTCATCCTTCATCGTCGCTCTCGCTGTGCAATGGAAGCTTGCACTGATCATCATCATGAGCGTCATTCCTGCCAGCATCTTGGTGGTAGGGGGTCCCCTGGCCGCCGACGCCCCAATCGAGGCAAGAGTTGTAAGTCCTTTCGATTCCTCGATTGTATTATTCCATGCTAACGGAGGTGCTTGACAGGTCAAAATCTATTCGCGAGCAGGTACCATAGCCCAGGATGCACTCGGATCGATCAAGACCATCCAAGCATTTGGCGCTCAAAAGAAGGTGATTAGCTGGTACGACAATCCGCTTCAAGCAGCACATAAGGAAGGGTCGAAGAAGTCCATTCTATACGGCATCCTGTTCTCATGCCAGACTTTTGTCGTCATGGCAGGGATAGCTCTTGCTTTTTGGCAAGGCTTCCGGATGTTCCAGAGCGGGGAGATCGAGGCGGTGGGCACTGTCTTCACCGTGGTTCTCAGCGTCACCCTGGGCGCAACATCGGCCATGTCGTTCCTACCTTCAGTCCTGGCTATCACAAATGCGTCTTCCGCGGCGACAGAATTATTCAGTGTTATTGACAAGCAGACCGAGCTGGATCCGCTCGCAACTTCTGGCTCAACTCCTGCATCCTGCGCTGGGCGTGTTGAATTTCGGGATGTCCACTTCGCCTATCCTGCAAGACCAGATGCTCCAGTACTACAAGGTCTCAACTTGTCGCTTCCGGCCGGTAAAACCACAGCTCTTGTTGGCTCGAGCGGTTGCGGCAAGTCGACTGTGGTAGGATTAATCGAGCGATGGTATGATCCTACATCAGGCCAGATTCTTTTGGACGGGAAGGAGATATCTGGATTCAACACTCAATGGCTACGTACTACCACCCGGATCGTACAACAAGAGCCCACGCTGTTCCAGGGTACGGTCTTCGAGAATGTGGCGAGAGGTCTTACCACCGAGCAAAGTCTGCTGCCCACAGAACGGCAACTCGAATTGGTGCAGCAAGCATGCAGGCACGCCGACGCAGACTCCTTTGTCCAACAGATGCCGCTTGGCTACCAGACTCAACTTGGAGAGCGTGCGAGCATGCTGAGCGGTGGTCAGCGGCAAAGACTATCCATCGCCCGAAGCATCATTTCCGAGCCGCGAATTCTGCTATGCGATGAGGCCACAAGTGCACTTGATCCTCGAGCAGAAAAGCTCGTGCAAGCTGCCATAGACCGTGTTTCCAAGGGCAAAACAACACTCATCATCGCACACCGACTCTCGACCGTCATGGTAGCCGACCACATCGTGGTCATGGCGAATGGAAAGGTGAACGAAGAAGGCACACATCAGCAACTCGTCGAGCTTGATGGTCTGTATGCAGCCATGGTCCGCGCTCAAGACCTGGGAACAGGTACTGTCAAGGAGGAAGAGGATATGCAGGCTGACTCCGCTCCGTCTTCCCAGATCCACTTGGAACGCCGGCCGTCTCTGTATCGTACAAGGTCGACCAAGGAAGGCGGAAACGCCCTGAGCCTAGAGGCTGCGGCGGATCAGGAAGCCCAGACCGGAACCATGGGTTACTCGCTCGCTCGATGCATATTCATCATGCTGAAAGAACATTCCGACCTGTACCGCTGGTACACCGTTCTTGCAGTCGCCATGATAGCAGTCGGCGGGACGTACCCAGCGCAGGCCATTCTCTTCTCCCGCCTCATCGCCGTCTTCAATCTTCAAGGAAGTGAGGCACAGAAGCAGGCCAACTTCTACTCCCTGATGTTCCTGGTCCTTGCTCTTGGTAATCTCGTTGGCTACTTCCTCGTCGGAATCGGTACAAACACGATTGGCCAAGCTCTGACGCATCGATACCGCAAAGAGATGATTGAGCGTGTAGTCCACTTCGACCAGGACTTCTTCGACCTACCAGAAAACAATTCCGGTGCGTTGACGGCGAGGTTATCATCTGTCCCATCGGCTATCCAGGAGCTGATGTCGGCCAATCTTGGCTTAATGCTCAATGTTATCGTCAACATAATGGCGAGCAGCCTGGTAGGGATAGCCTTTGGATGGAAGCTCGGCTTGATTCTGGTGGCTGCTGGAATGACCATCATTGTTGGCAGTGGCTACATCAGGATCCGACTCGACCAAAAGCTAGAGATTTCTGTTGAGAGGCAATTCTCGGAGAGTGCCAGCTTGGCTGCTGAGACTGTGAGCGCCATCAAGACAATCAGCTCCTTGACGCTTGAGAGTGTGGTGCTGGAGAAGAATAGCGGTGTCCTGGATGGCATCATCGCAAAGGTTGTTCGCAACCTGATCCCAACACTGATCCCATATGCCCTGTCTCAGTCGGCCGACTTCCTGGTCATGGGTCTTGGTTTCTGGCTCGGGTCCAGGTGGATCGCCAGTGGAGAGTACACTGTCTCTACATTCTTCATTATCTTCCTCTCCGTCATCTTCGGTGGCCAGGCTGCGGCGCAATTCTTCGCCTATACTACGTCAATCACAAAGGCTACGGGCAGTGCCAACTATTTGCTCTGGCTCCGGACAGTCAAGTCGGAAATCAGCACAACCAAAGAGAATGATTCGAAAGGTCCTACCAGGGATGACATGTCTGTCCAGCTCGAGCGTGTCGACTTTGCATACGGACAACGAAAGTCCACCAAGGTGCTCAAGGATATATCCATGCAAATCGCTCCTGGAACATATGCCGCATTCGTCGGGCCATCTGGTTGCGGCAAGAGCACGATAGTGTCCCTTCTCGAGCGGTTCTACGACCCCTTGTCGGGTCGCGTCATTGTCAACGACCAGGATATCAGGGCTTTCGCCCCGCATCTTCACCGCAAGTGTATGTCGCTTGTCCAGCAGGAGCCCCCACTCTTTCTCGGCTCGGTGAAGGAGAACATCACACTTGGGCTGGACAATGACCCTAGTGAAGAAGAGATTCGAGAGGCGTGTCGACAGGCGAACGCTTTGGACTTTGTGTCTTCTCTTCCTGAAGGTCTGAACACGCCATGCGGGTCAAGAGGTCTGCAATTCTCTGGCGGACAGCGACAGCGTATTGCGGTCGCGAGGGCGTTGATCAGGAACCCGAAGCTGCTTTTACTGGATGAGGCCACTTCTGCGCTCGACACGCAGAGTGAGCGGATCGTGCAGCAAGCGCTCGACGAAGCTGCGACGACAAGGACTACGATTGCAGTGGCTCATCGCTTGAGCACGATTCGACATGCCGACGTGATTTTTGTGATTGAGGATGGGCGCATCGCCGAGGTAGGTAAGCATGAGGAGCTCCTGGCCGGGAGAGGGAGATATCATGCCATGTGCCTTGCGCAATCGTTGGATGGTGTGTAGCGACTGAATGAACGACAAACGGGCTGCACAAGATAGAGGATGGAAAGGAGGTTTCTCAGAGCATGGAGATCATGACCCATCGAACGATGATCGTGTGACTCTCTCCATGGAGTCTCCACAACAATAATTCCATTGAGTATCCACAAACTCAACCCCAGTCCATACGATACATGTCTTATCATACGGGCCGAGATGTAATTGGACGCGTCGAGACGTGCAGCTACGATACCGGCGAGCAGGTATCAAAAGTGGCTGGCGTTGTGTTTCCGTTGGGGGGCCCGGTCTCTAGTGTCGGACCGACTTGACACTCACAACCTTTGTTCTGGCGTGCTTCTAGCGTTCTTCTAGCGGCTCAGCCAGACTTTGCATCTGCAGAAGAACGTCACGATGCTCCTTGTGGCGCCCCAGAAGAAGCACGCTAGAAGGCCGGCAGAAGCAATATCCCCCAGCCGTGTGCGGCGGCTGCATTCGGTCCTTCTTACTGGTCATCCAAAAGTCATTCCTGGAGGAAACGGGGACAAGGTTCGGGTCTCGTGCGCTGGCGGCATTTGACGGCGCTCACCCAATGATAGCATGACCTCCTTCATGCGCCCCAAGGTTTAGGATCATGCGTGACGATACGATACATACTCGGCAGTGTCCAGCAAGAGCACTCTGTTCTATGATCTTTCACAGCTATTTGCAAAAGACGAATCAAGATCTTGTCGGCTATTGAAGCTGCAGTCTCTGATGCGGCAGCAGACAGGAACCTGCACGAGCTTGTCTCGAAGAGGCCAAGATTAGCGTGTTGCGCAAGGGTCAAGCTTTTTCCATTGAGCGGGCAAGCTTTCAAAAACCGATGAGAGTGGGCGACGAGAGTGCGCGCTAAGGTGGCTCCAGACGCATCTTGGCCATCTCTGGGGTATCTCCATCCCACTATCCCTCCCACGCACGAGCCAGAGACAGATTTACGGTGGGGATGGTCTAGCGCGCCTCCGCTCTGCTTGTCTGGTTCTGGTCTGGTGTCGTACTACCACAGACTTTCAATCTGGAGCCGCATATCGTTTCCAACTGGTCTGTGAAGTATATATTGGTCTTCCAGTCCGCTCGAAATGCTGTTCCATCATCAAAGCTGAACAAGTCCTTCTCCTCACTCATCTTCTATACCACCAAGACACCTCAAACCTCCTCCCCCTCCTCCTGCATCAGTCACCATGCCTGGCGGCGGCCTTCCTTCCATGGCCCCTCAGATTGAGGGTGGCTACCTCACCGGACGCAAACTCATCTACCCCATCGCCCTCATCACCTCCCTCTTCTTCCTTTGGGGTTTCTCATACGGTCTCCTCGATGTCCTCAACAAGCATTTCCAGACTGTCCTCGGCATCACCAAGCTTGAGTCTACTGGCCTCCAGGTCATGTACTTCGGTGGCGGTTACCTTCTCTTCTCCCCAATCGCCGCCGAAGTCATGAAGCGCAAGGGCTACAAGTTCACCATCCTCATGGGTCTTGGTCTCTACTCCCTTGGTGCTATTCTCTTCTGGCCGACTGCAAAGTTCTCGTCACCAGCAAAGGCCTCCGCCTCTTTCGGCGGCTTCTGCATCTGCACCCTCGTCATCGCCTGCGGTCTCGCCACTCTTGAGACTGCCGCCAACTCGTACGCCGTCGTCATTGGTTCTCCAGCCACTGCTTCTGCTCGTCTGCAGTTCTGCCAGTCCTGGAACGGTGTCGCCTCCTTCATCGGTCCCCTCATCGCCTCCAAGTTCTTCTTCACCGGCGAGAACCAGAACAGCTTGACCAACGTGCAGTATGTCTACCTCGCCGTCTCCTGCGCCGGTATGGCTGTTGCCGTCCTCTACGTCTTCAGCAAGCTCCCCGAAGTCGCCGAATCTGCCGCCGGCCCGGTCGACGAGGAGGCCATTGTCGAGGCTGATACCCAGGGTCCTCTCCGCAAGCAGTACAACATGATTTTCGCCGTCATCGCTCAGTTCTGCTACGTTGGTGCTCAAGTCACTGTCGCCACCTTCTTCATCAACTACCTCACCGAGAGCGCACCCTACACTTCCGCCCAGGCCTCCAACATGTTGTCCTACGCCCTCATCACCTTCACCGTCGCCCGCTTCGTCGCCACCGCTCTGGCCACCGTCTTCGAGTCCGACTTCATCCTCGCCGTCTACGCCCTCTGCGCCATCGCCTTCAACGCCTACGTCTGCGGCGGCCACGGCAAGCCCGCTGCCGGTGTCCTCATCACCCTCTTTTTCTTCATGGCTCCCATGTACCCCACCATCTTCACCCTCGGCACCAGGAACCTCGGCCGCCACACCCGTCGCGGTGCCGGTATCCTCGTCATGGGTGTTTCTGGTGGTGCTGTCTTCCCTCCCATCCAGGGCGCCATCGCCGACGCCGCCAGCACCCGCACCTCGTACATAGTCCCTCTCGTCGGCTTCTGCGTTGTCCTCGCCTATGGTGGATCTCACTGGGCCCGCAACGGATTCAAGATCATGCGCGTCAAGGATGAGGAGCTCATTGAGCGCCGCCTTACCAACGAGGAGATTGTTGAGAAGAAGGCTAGCGTTGATGAGACCGAGGTCGTCTATGTCAAGTAAGCGTTTGGGTTGTATATGGGTCATGATTAGCGATAGATGATAGAGATTCTCGAGAATTAACTACACGATTTACGTTCACACTGCCTGCCATTGCGTGATCTATGACTGGATGCGCGTCCATCAAGAATGATCAGATTGCTTGTCAGGAGTATTTGCAAACTCCTCTCAGTGTCACAAAGTATGTAGCAACGGGGGCATTCAGATGTCCGTTCGTTTGTGCGTTACGCACTTGCGAATCAGAGAGAATGAGAGCCCAAGGGGCCAGCACGCTCGGGACAAATTTGAGGGGTTCACGTGCCTCCTCTCCACTCGCAGAAATTTGAGTCCTCCGTGACACTAACCCGGCCGAGTACCAACTTGCTACATCTATAAGTTTATTAACACAGAATTTTACAGCCTGAAATTAGGATAACAGATAATTCTGGTAGTTATTAGCCACGCCTTTAACTACTAGACTTCTAGATCCATTTCTTATGTTATAATAGCTATTATATTAAGCTATATATTTTAGATTATCTTCTTATCTAGTAATCGCTCGTTGTTCTCTTTTAGCGTAAGTATAGCTACTAATTAGCTGCCTCTTCGATTTGTTAGTAATCTATACTAAAATAAGAGAGCTTAGTAATTACTATTAATTATAAACTAAATAACTATCTTATTCTTTTATTATTACTATTATAAATAAAGCTAAAGATTATATAGTAGCTTAGTAGTATAGAGATAAAAAGATATAAGTAACTTACTAGTAGTTTATATACTTTAAGCTCTTTAAGATAAATAAAAAATACTTCTCTTAGCTATTATCTTAGTCTTCTTAGCCTTTCTCTAGCTAGTATAATATTAGAGTATTTTATATCTCTTTCTTTAAGCTAGCTACTTAAGCTACTAAAGCTAGTAGAGATAAGAATAAAGAGTTAGAGGTTAGTAAAGATAGTAAGGTTCTTATTAAAGAAGATACTCTTAAGGAGAAAGAAGAAGAAGCTAAGAATTATTCTCTAACTAAGGCTATACTAAATACCTTTAGAAGCTACTAGATTTTATACCTCTTTAACTACTCTTTAAAGAGCTAGAGATTAAGCTACTAGAGGAGGTATTTAATAATCCTTTACTTCTTTATATCTTCTAGCTCTTTTTTACTAATAATATCTTTACTAACTTTATAAAATATACTAATCTTTATACTAAGTATAAGAGTACTTTAATACCTTACTAGAGACTATAAAAGAAGACCTATACTAGTAAGATTATAATCTAGATTAGTCTTATTATATACTTTAGAGTCTTTCCTTTAAAGAGAATAAATAAATACTAGAATATAAGTATCTTCTAGCTTCTTTATACTATTATTAAGTTTATTAGTCTTTCTTAATAGAAGTAATTAAAATACTATTTTTATATTAGTAGCTACTTCTAAGTAGTCTTATCTTTTAATAAGGTCTTTAGTCTTCTTATAAACTTTCAAATTTAGTAGTAAACTATATAGACTTCTTTAATATTAGTTATAGTTAACAAGATAATAGTAAGGTTTTAAAAAAGGTATAAAGAGAAGTACTAGTTAATATAGTATAAACTAATACCTAAAGGTTATTAGCTTCTAGCTCTTACGAATTGAGACTATACTTACGCTATAATACTAATAAGTAAGACTTAAGGCTTTTATAAGTTAAATCTAGTAATATTAGTTAAAGTAAGAGATTTTAACTTCTCCTCTATATTATATATACTTATTTAGCTAGTAACGTAATTACTATAACCTTATACTCGATATTATCTTTATTATAATAACCTCTTTAGTAATATACTTCTTTTTATAGTACTAAAGCGACTTAGAATTATAGTAACTAGTACTATAAGAGTAACCTTAAAGGACTATCTAGCTATTTAGAAGTAGATTAATAAGAAGCGTTATAGGCTACCTTTTAACTTCCTTTATACTATTGTTTAAAGGCCTTTATAAATTCCTTTTTAGTAGTACCTTAGTAATAATAAGGTACTCTAAATCCTTTAGTAAGATTATAACCTTATATACTTCCTTATAACTAGCTATTTACTAGAGCGTATACTCCTTACTACTTAGTAGTAGCTACTTAATTACGACTAGCAAGATAAGAGATTAATTACGTTTATTCGTTAAGATATCGAGAGTTAGAAAAGAAGAAGAGAACTAGTATATAAAGCATACGAGATATTAAGAGCGAAGTAGCTAGAAGCCTAGGCTATAAGCCGAGATTACGTAACCTCTTTAACCTAGATAGTAACTAAATCTAGCTTATAATCTATCTCGTATTACTACTCTCTCTATTAATCGCATTTACTCTTAAACACTTATATTATATATTAATCTAGCTTAGCTAAGGCTTATTTATATAGGAGTCTAGGTAGTTATATAGTACGTTAGCTACTTCTTTAAGATTGTTAATTAGATACTATATTAGGTCTTCTAGATAGCTCTTCTAGGTTATACAAGTAACTAGTCTATTTCGTAGCCTTTTTATGTTAACGATATTATCGACTTTATACTCTTCCTTACCTTTAACCTCTATAGAAGGAGACTCTTTAAAGACTTAGCCTAGTAGAGAGTTATTAGGGTGTTTAGTAAGGAGGTTAGTATAGAACATAGAGTAAATATGCTAAAGAGCATAAGGAAGCTTAAGCTTATATAATAGCGCCGAGCGCTTCTTAATAATCTTATATAGGCTAACTCTTTTTAGTAGTAGCTTAGAGTTACTATAAAGCTAGAGGTTCTTTATTAATAACTATACCTAGTTACTAACTTTAAATTCTATAGAGAGTTACTTCTTATTAGCTTACTCTACTATACGTAATTAAGCTCTTACGAGGTTAGTTCTAGCGATCTTATAGACGTTCTCTATCTATTTAGCTAGTGCATAGATAGTAGTCTTATTTAGCTTAGCTCGAGTTAAGTCTAGCTCTTTAGGAGGTTAGAAGCTTATCCTTAGGTTATATCCTCTCGTTACTTCGAATAGTAATAGCTTCGTACTCTCCGAGAGGTTAACGTTAGCTAAGAACTCTACTATAGAGAGGATAAGAAGCTAATTAGTGTATTAGTAGGTATAGGCGTAAATAACTTACTCGAAATCGTAGTTAGTAATCTCTAATTAGCTATCTATCTATAGGTATATAGTAGTAGATAGCTTAAATATAATCTTTAAGATTTAGTAGAGTCGCTTCTATATGTCGCTTACGAATTAAGGTTCTCGATCTAAGGTAATAGTATCTAGTAACCTATATAGCTTCTAAATATATAAGAATAGTAGCTTAGTAGTTTTATAGGCTAATATACCTTTATTCCCGGAGAAATAGAGAATAAGGTAGTACTCCTTAGATAGGTAGTTAACTATATAGAGTATAGCGTTATAGCTATCGATAAGTAGTAATCCGGTAACGAAATCTATAGTAATATACTACTAAGTAGAGTAGTCGGTAGGTAGTAGATTACCTACTATAGGTAGGGTAGAGTATAGCTTCTTAGCGTAGTAGGTAAGAGTAGAGTAGAGTATTCTTAGTAGTAGATATAGTAGAGTAGAGTAGTAGGTAATTTAGATAGTTAAATACCCTACCTACCGTAACCTACGCTTGTGTATTAGTAGGTATTACGTAAGTAGTATACGCTTATTACGATTCTACACTACGAGATATAATAAAGAATTTAGAATTAGATAGAACAGCAATAATTATAGTTTTTAATTATAGTATATTCTATACTTAATTATTATATTAAGGAATTATACTATCCTACGCTCTTCTAGATAATCTTATACGCTTTACTAGAGGCTTATTGTCGTTAATGTTATTATCTTCCTCGTAATTACTTAGACTAAAGATGTTCTCTTAAGAAGGTAGCTTAAGTAAGTTATCTATCTCGTCTATAGTAGTATCTTTATAACTACTAGTAAGAATATTCTTATAACTACTAGCAAGAGTATTACTACTTAATAAAGACAGACTAGTTATAAGCTTTATAATAATAAGCTACTAAATAGTTTATATAGAGAGCTAGTGTCTTCTATTACTAATAATATTCTTTACTATATTAAAGACGTATTTAATACTAACGCTAGCTATTAGTATAGCAAGAATATCGTAGACGACTTTAGTAAGCTATAGGAACTCCTTCTTATTAGCCTTCTACTAATTAAGTAATGTATATCCTAGTTAACTTTAGACTAGAGGGATACTAAGGTAGTTCTTACTCTCTTAACGTATAGTTCGTAACTTCTCCTCTTGTTTCTATTCTAGAGATATAGAGCTTATACTAGATTAGAAGCTAAAGCTAGTCTATAAGGAGGTAAGCTATATAGGTAACCGAGATTAACGAAACTAATCGTCTTTGTCTTTAAGTAGAGTTATAACGTTTAGAGCATTAGGTAGGCTTAAGAGTAATTTACTATCGTAATAACTAAGGTAGTTAAGGAACTACTTATAATACTTCTCTTTATTAGTCTTGTTCTAGGTCTTGTCCTATAATACTATTAGCTTTACTATATTAATATATATCTAAGCTACGAACCTCGTAGAGAGTTAGCTTTTATATAGAGTCGAGAATAGTTCTATAATTAAAGAGATAACCTCTCTTATTATTAGTGTAAGTATAATACTTTAATAGTTTATCTCGACTATATTATACTATACTTCTAATAACTATAAGCTAAGACTCTTTATTATTCTTCTTCTTGTCTATAGTGCTATTCTCTATCTTATTAAGGAAGTCGAATAGTTAGTTATATATTATCTAGATATATAAGATTTGTAGGTAGCTAATAGTACTTAACTAAGTAGTTACTCTCTTAAAGTTCTTTAGTATATTTATAACTAGCTTAAGATAATTCTATTCTATACTATTAAGACGAAGATACTTTAGATCTTTATAGTCTAGATTACTAGTGTTATTACTAACTAAGTTAGATCCGGCACTAGTTAAGCCTTTTATTATAATTTCCTAATTAAGCTATTTATTAATAAATAGTCTAAGCTCGAGACTACGCTTATACATATTAAACATTAAGTTCTACTACGTCTTAACATCTCGAATAATAGCCTTATACTCTCGAGGTGTTATAGATTATTAAAGATTAATAAACCTCTTAAAACGTTAAGGCGATTAATCGATAGTAATATAGATCGCATAAAGCTAGTAATTTATTAGACTATAATTAGAAACTATAATTAGAATACTAACCTTCCGAAGCGAGTTTAGTACTAAAAGTTTAGAAGAGATATCTTTTAAGTATTATCTTTTAAGCCTAGTAGCTTATTTATTCTCCTTAGTAGTCTCGAGGTTAAGGTACTTAATAATATCTTATATAACAAGGTTAATAATATATATAAGGTATAGAATAGTGTTTTCTTACGTGTTCTATATAATACCTACCTATTCGAGAAGCTTATATATAGTCTTATATAACGTATAATTATTACTTATATTATTAGTAGTAACTACTAGAAGCCGGTCCTAGAGATTATACTACTATAGTACCTATATAAGCTCGGTAGCTATATTATAGCTTATATATTAACTACAAAGTAGTACTATATCTAATAATTATTCCTAGAGCTACTATTAGTCGTTAATATAATAAGCTTTAATTGTAATAAAGCCTAAATAATTGTTAGTAGACTAGCTATTAAGTGTAATTAAAATCTTTATAGTCTTGTTAAGATCTTATAATAAGCCTTAGTAGAGAGTCTTAAATTCGTCTATAAAGAGAGTAGCGAAATAAGTATAGCTTAGGATAAGTACTTCTAGGTGCAAGAATTATATAAATCGTTAAAAGGATAGTTACTTAATAGTATAGAAAGACTAATTATAGTTAATAACTATTCGAACAAGTTCCGATTAGAAGTAAGTAGCTAAATACGATAGAATATTCTTCTAATTAATCGCTAGATAACCTCGAAGATATATAAGTACTTAGACTACTAGTGCTTCCTTATAGACTAATCTTATTACTTTACTATAAAAGTTTAAGTCCCTATACTTACTTATTATATTAGTACTAGTCTTTCTAAGCGTAGAGTAAGAAAGAGTATTACTATACTATAAGTAGTAAATAAATAGATAGCTATCTAATACCTATATAGCTTCTCTAAAAAATCTCTATACTAGTCTAGTTCTTAGTGTTAAGTTCTAGTATAGTAGGTAGTACTCCTTAGAGTAACTATAGTAAGATACCTAAAGTGTTAACTTCTACTACTATAAAAAGCTTATAAGGTCTATTTATTTCTTAGAATATATTAAGGGATTAAGCATTAGACACTTTATAAGATACTATAGTATAGACTAACTACTCTTATTACGTTATTATATAGTAAAACAATAACTTAGTAGATCTTAAGGAAGAGGAACTACTATAGCTAATAGAGTTAATATAAGTAGTAGTTATAGATCGATTAGATTATTAGAGTCTACTATAGTAGAGTAGAGGTTATATAGTATTATAGATAGTATAGGTATTTATAATATTATACTTCTATAGCTATATAATTTTAAATAATTAGTAGATTTATATTTAGACTATTAGAAAGTCTTCTCTACTATTACTTTACGCGAGGTAATTTAAAATATACTAGTAGCCTCTATAAATTATAAATATTAATTATAACTAATAAATTTAATTCTAACCTTTAAAGTATATAATAAACAGGAAGAATTAAAGTATTATTATATTATATTATTATAGTAAAGAAATTTATTACTCTATCTATACTATTTCTCTAGTATAAAGTACTACTACTATTTCTAACTCTTGCCTAATTACTAACTATAAACTTTATATAGTAGCGCTTAGTAAGGCTAGAGTCCTTATTCTAGATAGTAATACACTTAGTATAGATAGTATTAAGGTTTATATCTATATATAGTGTTAATTAAAAATTTAACATATATTAGATAAGTATATACCTTCTATATATCTAATAATAAATACCTTAGCTAATTCCTAAAGAGCTCTAATTATAGAAGGCTAGAAGTAGAGGTTAGATTTAAAGTTCTAAGTAATCTTATAGATAAGGTAAGAAAAGAGAAGTTTATAAAATAATAGGTTAATAGATTTCTATAGGTTATAAATCTTATAAAGAGTAATAGCTAGCTTCTATTAGTTTTATACTATAATTAAAAACTATAATAATTACTACTAGGCTTAAATCTCTACTTCTTTCTAGACTTATATAGCTACTTCTTTATAGTAGATATCTTCTTCTCTCCTTTATAACCTTTCTCTCTAGGACTAGTAGTAGCTTAAGGACAAGCCTTAGTACGTGCTATAGTCGAAGTAAGAGGTAGTTTATATATAGCTAAGAAAGTAAAGTTTATATATAAAATTTTAGTATATATAAAATAATAAAAAGAAAAGCTAGAGTAAGAAATATAAAATCTATTATTATATATACTATTTACTATTAATAATAGAGAACAATAGGAGAATAGTAAATAACTTATATAATAATAGATTTCTTATTTCTTACTCTAGTTTTCTTTTTTATTATTTTATATATTTATAAATTATAAATTTCTATCTCTAACTTTACCTTTATATCTTTATCTCTTTTACTTACCTTATGTATAATTTATATACTATAAGTACTCTTTTTATTATTCTTAATTAAATATCTATACCTATAGAAGACATTAAGATAGAGTAGAAAGAGTAGGTAGTAATTAAGTAGAAAGAAGACTCTAGATAAGATACTCTAAGAGAATTATTAGAGATATTAATTATAATCTCTTATTATAGACAGTTACTAATAATACTAGAGATTTAATTCTAAGTAGTAGGAAATTAAATACTAGATCTCTTAGTATAGTACTAGTTAATCTAGAAGAGGCTATAAGACTAGATATATTACTAGATATTCTAGACCTCTAAGTTAAAGCACTTATACTATTAAGTAAAGAGATTATACTATATAGTACATATATAAGAAATAAGCTCTCGATACTATAAAAGTAGTAGACTATAAAGCACTTAGCACTTTATATACTAAAATTAAAGATTAAGACAGATAGGATTAGTTATCTAATAAAGAGTAGACTAGTAAGATAGATAATACTATCGAAGATATATAGTAGAAGCGCTTTAAAGGTTAGTAAAGTAGTAAGTATTATTATAGTATACTATTATAGTAGTACTAATTGTTATAGACGAGTAGCTCGAATCTAAGTTTATATAGATCTATAAGAAATAGACTAGTATTAGAAAGACTCTATATAAGTAAGAGTATAATAAGATTATTAAGCATATCTAAGATAATATAGTAGTAAATTAGTAAGGCGAATAATAGCTAATATAAGCCTATAAGTATATTTATAGTACTAGTAGTATTATTAAGAAGCTATAGTACTAGATCTATAAGGATAGCTATATAAGCCTTATTACTAACAACACTAACAATAAGTAGGCTTACTAGATTTAGTTTAAGTAGCTTAATAAGCTCTCTCCTACGGAATTAGTAGTCTTATAGAATCCTAACTAGTAGTAAGTTTATTATAGTCTTTAATTATAGTGTATTCTAACAATTATATAGGCTAGTTATTACTCTACCTCCTAAGTATAAACGTATCTCCGAGCTTAAACTCTATAGTAATAGACTATACTATAAAGAAGACAACGATAATAAGTATAAGGAGAAGGTTAAGGAGAATAAGAATAAGATCGAAAGAATGTTAGATAAGGAAGCTAGTAGTAAAAAGAATAATTATTTAGATATTAAAGATAAGATTAAGTTAGATACTAAGGATAATAATAATAATAAGGTTATAGAGTACTCTAAGCCTAAGACTAATAGTAATAACGATAATAAGAATAAGGATAGCGAGGATAAAGATATAGAGAATAAGGATACTACTAAGGTTAAGGTTAAGAATAAGGAGATATCTAGTTCCTAGATATAATAGAGATTAAGGAATTAATAGTACGAAATCTATAAGTAGTAGTATTAGAGAATATAGTTTATAATTAGAATCTATAATTAGTAATTCTCTCTTATTAACTTTTAAAATTACTACTTAAACTTTTTAGATTACTAATACTCTACTAGGTATAAAATTAAATACTCTACTCTCTCTTACTTATCTCTTAGTATACTCTACTCTTCCCTACCTTAGCGTAGGTATACTAAGAGGTAGGTAGAGTATATATAGAGTAGAGTATATATATTCAAATTATATACTCTACTCTACCTACTAACTACTCTACTACTAAGGCCTTTAAGGTATTAGGAGTAGAAACAGAAGACTAGCTAGTAGACTATAGCGAGCTTTCGAGTACTTATAGTCGTAGCAATTAGTAACGAACCTTTTAACAAGGCTATTGTATTTAGAGATATAGAAGATAGTTTTAATTATAGTAGCTATCTTCGTAGCGCTAGTATAAGCGTAGTTCTTTAAGCTATACACTTATTAGATTACCTCGGTAGCTATTAACTCTAGTATAAATAGTCGGCTAGCGACCTATAGTATACTCTTGTCGATCTTAACGTCTGTCTATAGTAGCTACTTCTATTTAGGGAAGGTACTAGTTATATAGCAAATATCGCGCGCGAACTTAAATTCGCTATTACGTAGGTTAACTTTAGCTACCTTATCGAAAAGAGGCAAGAATTGCTCGTTCTCTAAGGCTAAAATAGGTGCTATATATATATCTAGCTTAGTAGCTAAGATAGGTAGTAAGTTAGGTAGTAAACTAGATCGCGAACTAGATTATAAATGTCACGAACTATCTAAATATAGCCTACGCTAGTAGTCTAAGCTAAGCTAAGAACGAGGTATTCTACTTCTATAGTAGTATAGTACTAAGGTAAGAGTTAGAGAAGGTATATCTTATAGATAATAAAGTACAATTAGATAGTATTATAAAGGCTAGCCTTAGTAATACTAGTGTTTACTATCTAGACGAGGTTAACTATAGTACTTATAGGAGGTAAGGACTATTCCTATATACTAGAAGATTCTCTAGAGGATCCGGAGTAATCTATAGTACTCTATAGTAGAGCACCTTTAAGTATAATAGAGTAGTCGAGTCTTTAGCCTATACTCTTAGGTTACGTAACTTCTTTTCTTACGCTAGACTTCGCTAGAGCGCTATAAGCGAATAAAGTTACTTCCTTTACTAATAGATTTGTAATATTACCTCCTACTCTATAGTATAGTTATTCCGATATAAGTGTTTAAAATAGATAGGTATTCTATAAAAATTATTACTTTCTTTTTCTTTAATAGCTAACTATACCTTAAGGCATTAGGAAACTATCTATACTCTCTTCTACTATCTATTAAAAGAACTTAGCTAATAAAATTACTTTACTTAGGACTAAAGTCGAGGTTATAGCGTAGTATCTAGAATATTCGAATACTAGGTATCCTTATATTATGTAATAGAGTTATATAAGATATAGTTAGTATACAAAAATAAATCTTCTCTACGAGAGCACTTTCTTAGAGATAGAGTTTTGTCGTTTAGAGGATAAGAAGCAGGAGTTATAGCACTAATCTTAGAACACTAGGTTGCGCCTAGCGTCTCTTGCTTATAAGATCCTAGAGACTTAGAAGATAGCTAATTAGCTAGAGCAAAAGTTAGAGAAAATAACAAAGCGTTAGAGTAATATAGTTAACTAGGAGACATAGCTTCTTAGTAAGCTTAGAGGTAATATAGAGTTATCTAACTTCGTAGCTATTTACTCTAAAGACTCTTTTATTAACGCTAGCGACTAGTCTATTTTTTCCGAGCTTAATTTCGTTAGTAGTCTTAGATTAACGTCTAGGTAAGATGTTCTTAGAGTTCCTATATGTTTTCGCTATACTAATACCCTCTCTAGTAGATTAAGTAGTAGTAGCGGCTCTAGATAACTTTGTTCTATAGTATTTTATCAATTTCGTAACGAGGTTACTAGGTTTTATTATCTAATTCTATTAGTCCTAGTTAGGCGTTACGTAGTACTAGTTCTAATAATAAGATATAAAATATAGAATAGATCCTTATATTCTTTAGTAACTCTAGCTTATATATATTTTCTAATTTCTTTTCTATAATTATAAAGAGTCCTAGCTTTATATAGTTAAGTTTCTTGCTTAGTCGTTTTGTTTTAATGTTTTTACTAAGGATATAGACTTTCTCTCTCTCTTATAGAAGTAGTCTCTTAATTCTCTTTCTATTAGCGAATTATACTATCCTTTCTAAGATAAATGTTATATTATTCTTTAACTAGTTATATAATTTCTTAATATCTAATACTAAAACGTTAGTATCTTCTATAATTAGTTTAATATCTAGTATATTATAGTATAGGTTAGAGTAGAGTTCGTAATTAGCGTAGAATAGTAATACTCTATTTGCTAACTTTCTATTGTTTACTACTAGTTCCGCTAGAGGTAGTAGTATTACCTATATATCTTGTTTATAGTTTAGATAACATCGTAAGTATTATTCTAGTACTTAGTTAGCTCGTTTCGTCTACCTATCTATTTATAGGTAGAATAATGTCGATAGTTTATATTTAATTTCTAAGAGATTTACGAACAATTACTAAAATTATAATATAAAGAGTTTATCTCTATCTATAATAAGATTACGTAGTACTCTATGTTACGAAACGATTGTCCTAAGGAAGGCGAAGGCTATGTCCTTAGCTGTTAATATTATCTTATATAGGACGAAGTAATAGTACTTCGTAAACCTATCTACTAATACTAGAATATTATTATACTTTACGCCTGTAAGAGGCTCTTCTAACTATAGTAGTAGTCCGATAAAGTCTATTATAACTAACTACTATAGTTTATTAGGTAGTAGTAGTAGTTATAGTAAGCTATAAGGCTTATGTCGTAAGTGCTTAGACTTATAGCACGTGTCGTAGTCGGTAATATAGGTTTTAATATCGTTTCGGAGTCCTTTCTATAGGTAGTTCCTTATAATAAGTTTAATAGTCTTATCTATCCTACTATACTCTACTATAGGATTATTATAGTAGATTTAAATAACTTCCTATTTCTGTTCTTTCGTAAGCTCTTAGGTAAGAGTATATAACTACTCTACCTTCGGGTGCTTATAGACTAAAGCGCTATCTTACTACTTTAGTATAGAGGTCTCTATTATTGTTATATTCCTTAAGTAATTTAGTTATTAGCTAAGAGCGTCTACTCTACTATTCTCTAATTCTTTAATATAGTAGATCTAGAAGTTATAGCTCGCTAACGTTTCTAACTATTATATCTGTCGTCTATTGAGAACCTTAGTAGTTATCTAGTATAGAAGGTTCTTATAATTTATATAGACTTATATAGGTAACGTAGTTCCTTCTAGGTATACTTACTATTTACGGAATGCCTCTACGATTACTAGTAGTTCCTTATCGTGTATATCGTAATTAAGTTTAGATCTAGTTATTTTTCGAGAGTAATATATAATTAGATAGCGTCGTCCCTCTACGTCCTTCTATACTAGATATACTTCTATTACAAAGTCCGAGGCATCTATTTCTAGTAGTGCTTGTTAGTCTAGGTTAAATAGTACTAAAACAGGTGCTATTATAAGTTAATGCTTTAGCTTCTTAAAGGTCTATTTACATTTATCGTCGAAGACGAAGCTAGTTAGTTTCTTTATAAGGTTAGATATTAGCGTAGCTACCTTAGAGAACTCTTCTACGAATTTATAGTAGTAGTTAAAGAACTCTAGTAGCGCTTAAACCTCTTTAACTATAGTAGGTTCCGGCTAGTTATTAACTAATTCGATCTTCTTCGGATTAGGCTTAATACCTTTAGTAGATATAATATAGTCTAGAAATTGTATTTTATGTTTATAAAACTTACACTTAGAGAGCTTTACTAGTAGGTCTTTCTCTTTTAGTTTCTATAGCACTTTACGAACATGTTCTATATGTTTATTATATATCTTTAAGAAGATAATAATGTTATCTAAGTAAGCTAAGACGAAATTATTGAGATATTCTCGTAGAGTGTTATTAATTAATTCTTAGAAGAATATAAGTACGTTAGTTAAGCTAAAGAGTATAATAAGGTACTTATAGAGTCTCTATCTTGTTCTAAATACTATTTTCTATTCTTTACTATTCTTTATCTATATTCGATAGTAGGCATCTCTAATGTCGATTATAGTGAACTATTTAGCTCTAATAAGTTAATTCTAAAGTTCGTTAATTCTCGAGAGAGAGTAACGATTCTTCCTAGTAATTATATTAAGTTTCTAATAATTAATATATAGTTATAGCGATCTATCCTTCTTAGGTATAAAGAGTACTCTATATACTATTAGTAACTTCGATAGTCGTATAAATCCTTTATGTAAGTACTAGTTAATATAGACCTTAAGGAAATTCTCTTTCTTCTTCGATAGTAGTATAAGACTTTAATAGTACGTTAGGGATTTACCTTTCTCGAAAGGTATTTCGTAATTCTATAGTTTATGTTAGAGTAAAGCTATAATACTTTCTCTTTTCTTAAATAGTTCCTCGAAGTCTTTATATTCTAGCGGAAGTACTTATTCGCTTACGCTAGCGATAGCTCTAACTATTAGTTATATCTATACTATTCTTATAGTTAGTATTCGTAGAGCTAATTATACTCTCTATATTCTATAATTATACTTAGGGAATTCGAGTGTTTCTTTAATCTAGTCTATATCTAGATTATATTATTAAAGCTAGTCTATACTAAGTACTATATCGTACTATATGTTAACAATATCGATTAATCGTTTTTCTGTATATGTTTTAATTTTAATTATAACGTCTTATAGTTCCTAAGTAACTTTTCTGTTCTTTTCTATAGAGGTTCTATTTACTATAGTAAGTAAGTAAGGTAACTTCTTCTATTATTTATAGAGTTTTAGCTATTTAGCTATTATAGTAGAAACGTAGCTATAGTTAGCTCCTAAGTCTATTATTACTCTTACTCTATATCCTTATACCTATACTTATAAGATAAAATAATTTAATATATAAACTTTTATTATATTAAGGCTCTAGCTAGTGTTATTATCTCGCCTCTACTAGTAACAACTTACTAGTTTTTTGTTATAGCTACTTCTTGTATAAGTAGTTAATCTCTTCCTACGCGTATCTACTATTAGTAGCATATCTATTGTATAATCCTTGTCTTATCGTTGTTCGAGAGAGTTAGGTAGACTTCTAGTGCTTAATCTCCTTAGTGTCTATAAAGTCCTAGTACCCTCTATTAGTCGTATTATATAGTATCGTATACCTTAATTAGTATTACTATCTCTTCTAGATATAGCTAGGCGTTAGCATTAAAGACAAATACTAGTTATACTACCTAATCCTATCGGGTTCTACTCTAGTAATAGGTGTATACTATTATATAGTTTCGCTATATGTCTATAAGGTAGGCTTTAAGTCTTCGTTCTAGTATTAGTACGTCTTCGTCGTTAGATAAATCTAAGTCTATATTGTTATATTATAATTATTCTTTATACTCTTTGTTATATTTCTCCTTATTACTACTACCTCTACTATAGTAGTAGTTAGTAAGGCTATACTAGGTATATTCGTATACCTAGCTATAGGAAACGTTACTACTTACCTCGATAACTAAGAAGTCTATAGTGTATTCTAGACTAATAGCCTCTTCTTCTAACACATTATAGAAGTAAATAGTATAGTACTACTTATAATCTAGATTTATACATTTCTAGAGCGATATATAATAGATCTTCCTTTATAGTTCGCTATAAGAGCTAAAGGTAAGACTACTATGTTTTCGTATAGTACTTGCGTCCTAGTACTCTATTTCGATAATTGTGTATTAGTAATTATCGCTAACTACCCTCTAGAGTTAGTTAGTATTATAGTTAATTATAGAGAGCCTTCCTAGGCTTAGCTTATTATATAGCTATTTTGTTAGTTACCTACGCTTAGATAGCTTATATAGAAACTAACTAGATCCCTACTTGTCTAATAAATAAATATAACAAAAGTTATTATAATATGCCGTTTATAATAGCTTCGTATATTAGATTTATTACTTATTACTATCTATAGAGATATTAAGTATAATATCTAGAGAGGATTCTCTTACCTTTTAAGTTATTATAGACTTCGCCTATACTTCCTTACCTACGCTATTAGTCGTTAGGTCTTCTATAGTAGTGTTAGCCTTTGTTTCTACTAGCCTAGCTACTATTATATATAATCTATTAGCTAGTACTCCTAATTAGTAGTCTCTAGCCTAATACCTAGGTCTTTTATATTTAAAATATAGATTATCTCGTCTATACTTCTCTCTCTCCTTTCTACTAAGGAACTTTCCTCTATAGCTATAGCCTTTTATCTATAAGAGGTAGCCTTTGTATATAGCGTCGAGTTTTATAGAGTCTCTATAATTTCGATTAGAGTACTAGTACTCTATATTAGGCTTATACTCTTCGCGTTTCTCTATTTGTCTTTCGTATAGTTAGTTATTAATCGCTATTAACTAATCTACTAATTCCTATAGTGTCTTAGAGAGCTTAGGTATTATGTAATCCTTAATAGTATTACTAAGTCCTTAGTAGAACGCCTAATGCTTTATACTATCGTTCTAATCTAAGTATATAGCTAGCTATTAGAACTAAGAGTAGTACTAAGCTACTAATCTCCTTTGTCGGAGTTATTATATTTTAGTAGTAGCTACTTATTCCTTATTAGACACGTTAAAGACTTGCCTAATCTTATTTTAGAACATAGTAAAGCTTTTAAAGATAGTCTTAGTTTTAGTACTAGGTAATTCGTCTAGAAATCCTGTTATATAAGGCTTAAACTACCTAAAGGTAGCTCCTTTAAGTTATATACCTATATAGAGAACTTTAGTATTCTCCCGAGAATACCTATTCTCTTCTAGAGCAAAGAAGGCCTTAAGTTAGACAAGGAAGTACCTTAGCTAAGCTCGATCTCTATAGAAGAGTTCGACCTTAACTTTAGGCTTGCCTCTGCTCTTATCTATACTAAGTAATCTTCTATATTTACCCGAGATAGATCCGGTAATAGATATATTGTTAAGTAATAGCTATTCTAGCTTACTAGCGATCGAAGATGCTAATAGTAACTTAGAGCAAGAGTTACTTATTAACCTCGTAGCGTGCTATACTATAGTAAGGGTAGTTAAAATGTTACGAACTGTCTAAATATAGCCTACGCTAGTAGTCTAAGCTAAGCTAAGAACGAGGTGTTCTACTTCTATAGTAGTATAGTACTAAGGTAAGAGTCGGAGAAGATATATCTTATAGATAATAAAGTATAATTAGATAGTATTATAAAGGCTAGCCTTAGTAATACTAGTATTCGCTATCTAGACGAGATTAACTATAGTACTTATAGAAGGTAAGGACTATTCCTATATACTAGAAGATTCCCTAGGGGATCTAGAGTAATCTATAGTGCTCTATAGTAGAGCACCTTTAAGTATAATAGAGTAGTTAGGTCTTTAGCCTATACTCTTAGGTTACGTAACTTCTTTCTCTACGCTAGGCTCTACTAGAGCGCTATAAGCGAATAAAGTTACTTCCTTTACTAATAGGTTCGTAATAATAAACTAGATTATAAACTAGATTACGAACTAGATTTTAGTTTAGTAGCTAAACTAGATTTATTTAACCTTCGTTCGGCTTAAGTAGCTAATCTAGGTTAGATACGACCTAGATCTAGTTCGTTAATAATCTACTAATCGAGCACCTTCGATAGTAGTAACGTCTAATAGAGGTTAGAGTCTTCCTTAGAGTATAGTACGTCTCTATTTCTTCTAGTAAGAGCGTTAGCCTTACTATTAGCTACTCTAGGCTTATATATAATCTTAAAGTTAAACTACGCGAGATAGAGAGCTTATCTAGTCTAGTATTATAATAGCTTCTAAGTTCTTATAAAGTATATTAACGACTAATAGTTAGTAAGAACTTAAATAGTCTTATTAGACTAAGTACTTATTAGCCTAGAGGCTTACTTCTTAAAGACTTAAATAATAGCTAGAAGCTCCTTGTTATAAATAGTATAGTTATACTTAGCTTCGCTTATAGACTTACTAAAGAAGATAATAAGGCGTAGTACGTTAGAATTGTTATATTATAATAAAACGCTAGTAGTAGTAGTGTCGGAAGTATTAGTTTCGAGGACGATCTACTTTGTATAGTCGAAGTATATAAGAACTAGTACGCTAGTAATAGTGTGCTTTATATAGTTAAAGGTAGTAGTATACTAGTTGTTCTAGAGCGTAGTATCCTTCTTAAGTAGATTATTTAGTAGCTTAGTAATAGTGCTAAATCCCTTAATAAAATAGTAGTAATAGCTATAGAAACTAATAAAGCTCCTTATTTAAGTAGTGTTACTAGGTAATACGAGATAGATTATAAGCTAGATTTAGTTACTATCTAGGTTAAAGAGGTTATATAATCTCGGCTCTATAGCCTAGGCTTCTAGCTACTTTACCCTTAATATATCGTATGCCTTATAGACTAGCTTCTCTTCTTCTTTTCTAACTCTTAATATCTTAACGAATAGATATAATTAACCTCTTATCTTACTAGTCGTAATTACTATATCGAGAGTTTATATAACTACAACTAAGTAATAGAGCTATCGAATTATCTAGTTATTCTACTACTTACGTAACTATTAATAACTACTACTTACGAAGAATTAAAGAATTAAAGAAGAATAAGAAGATATTATAACTATAGTTTCCGCGTATACTACTATAGATCCTCGCTACTACTACGTAGGTTAATATCGCAAATATAAGAAGAAGGTAATAAGTTAAGTTATAGACGACTCTTAAAGGAAGTAGGCTACTAGCTAAATTTTTTTAATATTCTCTTTTTGTTATATATTAACTTTTATACTATTATTTATAACTAACTCTATCGAGTATAGCTCGCTCTAACCCCGGCAACGATGACTATATAAGTAAGATCCCTTAACTCTCTACTAATAACAATAACGAAGTAATTTAGTTAGTCTATTATAACCTTATTATCCTTAGCGACGCTAACCTCTATAAGAGACTACAAGAGATAGATAGTATAAGTACTCTCTGCAAGGCTTTTATCTTTATTAAGTCTATATATAATAAATAGATCGAAGTATATAACTCTACTTAATCTAACGCTCTTAAGCTATATAGCTAGCTAGATATAGCTAATAACACTACGAATAACCTTACTATCTAAGCCGCGCGCTACCTTACTAACGTTAGTAAGCTTAAGGCCGAGCTAGTCTAGCTAAGAGCTAAGATAGAATATACTATACTAGCTTCTTCTATATAAGGTATTACCTTATTAGAGAAGATACTAGACTCTACTATGTTTAGTAATAGTACTCTAGAGTAGTTCGAGGTCTTTAAGTACTAGATAAAGAATAAGATATATACTAACGTAGAC
The DNA here is from genome assembly GCA_013372555.1 of Elsinoe arachidis. Classification (NCBI taxonomy): domain Eukaryota; kingdom Fungi; phylum Ascomycota; class Dothideomycetes; order Myriangiales; family Elsinoaceae; genus Elsinoe; species Elsinoe arachidis. The sequence goes on along the minus strand of JAAPAX010000006.1, from coordinate 71,674 downwards.
CGCTACCTAACTAAGTTAGCGTAATTCGTATACCTCTACTTACGCCTTACTAGAGAAGTATATACCCTCGTTATAGACTCTACCGGCAATAACACTATTAACGTTAACGTAGGTCTAGCTCTACTAGCCTAGCACTTCGAAGACCCTAACTATAAGGCTACTACACGTGCTTAGTTCGCTAGCCTATTCTAGTATAATAGCTTATTCGACTCGTTTATTAGCAAGTTTAATAAGTATACTCTTTACGCTAAGATCGCTAATAACGAATAGCTCTACTAGTTATAATAGAAGATCTCTAGTAAGCTACGCGCTACTCTTATTAACTTCGACACTAATAACCTTACTACCTTTATTACTAAGGCTCGTACTACTAACTATAATATCTAATAGAGTAACTTTATTACTAAGTGTACTTAGGCTCTATACTCTATACTAGCTATAAGTCGTGCCTCTAGTACTCTAACTCGTGCTCCTTATTCTACCTCTACTTCTACTACTTCTCCTACTATCTTCTACTCTATAGCTAGAGGTACTCTATAGCCTTTTTGCCTCCCTTAGCTACTTACCTATTACGCCTATAGAAAGCCTAGTTATATCTCTACTAAGTGTATAGCTAGTGTCTCTAAGAAGGCTACTTATACTACTACTTGCCTTTCTCGTACTATTAGCACTATAGAGGAGATATAGTAGCTTTAGGACTATTTAGCTAAGTTAGGTAGCTAAGTTTAATCTAGCTCGGCTTATAATATAGATCTAGTTTAGTCTTAGTTCGACCCTAACATAGATTACGAGTTAGCTAACCTATCTAATTAGAGAAATAACTAGCTAGAGAACAAGTTCTATTCTCTAGTAGAATAAAGGTAGTTCGAGATAGACCCGGAGGTATATAGTTAATAAATAGCATTATTAGCTACTATATTCCCGCTATTATAACTCCTATTACTATCTATAACCTCTATAACTACTCTCGTACTATTATACTTTAAGTCTTTATCGACACTAGCGCGCTTATTAGCGCTATAGTTAATTATAACATCCTTAATAAGTTAAAGAGCTTCGGCTACTCTATTGCGCTAGCTAGTTCTATCTAACTCTAAGCCTATAATAGTATTCTAATAGAATAAGTTACTTATAGTATACTTTTTACTACTACTATCTCTAGTAAGCTAAACGCTCTTACTATCTTCTATATTATAGATATTAGCCGTTTTAATATTATCCTTAGCCTCGGCTAGCTTAAAGCTAATAAGGCTACTATCGACTATAAACACGACTAAGTTATATACAAAGAAGAGTTTTTACTAGTCGTCGTTAAGTAGTAGTAGCTATAGCTAATTAAAGAGCTAGAATCTAGATCTAAGCTAGACTTAGATCTAGAAGTCTAATATAGTAAAGCCCCTACTCTAGTTTAGAACTAGTTCGAATTTAGTTTAGCTCGTAAACTAGATTCTAGCTTAGATACTAAGATAGACTACTCTAGCCTATATCGCCTACTAGCTCTTAGGTTAAACTTTAAGCTAAATTAGAGAGAGTTTAAGCTAGTCTCCTATAGTACTTAGTTAATATACAAGTTCTCTTATATACCTACTTACGTAAATAACACTAAGCTAGAGAGACCTATAATTACTTTTATTAATACTACTACCTTCGCGTTAGTAGCTAAGTACTAAGAGAACAAGGTATTTATAATCTCTATAAAGAACATCGAAGACTACTACTAAATAGTCTCTAAGCTAGAACTAGACTCTATAGTAGTTCTTCTAGAGGAGCTACGTAAGTTCGCTAATATCTTCTCTAAGGAGTAATCTAACACTCTTCCTCTACATCGACTAGATTTTAATAACTATATTACTCTTAAGGATAGCGCTAAGCTACTATATATTAAACCTCTATATCGCTTATCTCCTAAGGAGCTTAATATAGTAGAGTAGTTTATTTATAAATACCTTAATAAAGACTTTATTACGCTAAGCTCTATAAGCTATTTCTTGTCTATTCTATTCGTCTATAAGCTAGGCGAAGGACTCTACCTCTACGTCAATTACCGAGAGCTTAACGAGGTAACTAAGCGAGATATCTATCTACTACTACTTATCGAAGAAACGCTTATATATATAAGTAAGGCTAAGTAGTTTAGTAAGATTAACATCTATTAAGCCTTCTATTGCCTCTATAACTCCGTTAATAGTAAGGACCTTACTATGTTCTCTATATATATAGGTAACTTTAAGTAGCTAGTAATACCTTTCGGCCTTACTAATATATCTACTATATAGTAGAGGTTTATAAATTATAACTTTATTAACATGCTAGAGTACTTTATATCGATCTACCTAGACGATATTCTTATCTATATCGATAGTACTTACCGAGAACATATCGAGTACATTAAGCTAGTACTCTAGTAACTTTACGAATTAGACCTAAATACTAATATTAAAAAGAGCAAGTTCTACCTAACAGAAGTAAAGTACCTTAGTATTATCGTTAGCCGAGATAGAGTTAAGATAGACTCTAAGAAGGTAGAAGCTATTAAAGTATAGAAGTAACTAGCCTCTAGTAACACTACTTAGGTTAGAAGCTTTATTAGCTTCTATAGCTATTATTACTGTTTTATTAAGAGGTTTAGCTCTATTACTAAGCTATTAAATAATCTACTTAAGAAGGATACTATACTATAGAACAATAGGTATACTACTATATTTAACTATATAAAGTATACTATTACTAGCGTGTCTATTCTTGTATACTTCGACTACTCGAAGTAGATAGTTCTTAAAATAGATACCTCTAACACTACTATAGCTAGAATTCTCTTCTAATATAATAAGTCTAATATTCTCTAGCCTATTACCTTTTTTAGTAAGTCGATAAACGAAGCTAAACGTAACTATACTATCTATAATAAAGAGCTATTAGCTATTGTCTAAGCCTTTAAGAAATAGGCTCTCGAGTTTATAAGTACTTAATCTAATAAGGCTATCTACGTTCTTACTAATTACTAATTACTTATATACTTTATAAGGACCTAGAAACTATTATACTATTAAGCTCGCTAGACTCTCTACCTTATATAGTTTAACTTTAAGATTATATATAGGCCTAGTGCTACTAATAGCAAGGCTAACGTACTTACGAGGAGAAATAGAGATATACTATACTCGAAAGAGAACCTTAATCTCTACTAGACGCTATTACTATATAAGGTGCTTAATCTATATATTATCGACGAACTAAATCTAGATCGTATCTAAACTAGATTACTAATCTAAGCCGAACTAAAATCTAGTTTAGCTATTAGACTAAAATCTAGTTCGCTATCTAGTTTACTATCTAACTCGTCTACTAAACTAGACACTTACGTAGTACCTATCTCTACCTCTAAAGAGTAAACCTTACTACTATTTAACGAAGTAGCTAAAGCTAACCTATAAGACTCTAACTTTAAGTTAGTCTATAGTATCTACTATATAATAGAAGTCTTTCTAAAGAGAAAGTAGTTACTATTAACTAACGTTACTATCGAGAAGAGAATACTATAGACCGATAGCTAATTAATTATTCTCTATTATATAGCTACGAAGGTTATATAGAGAGTCTACGCTTCGAAAGATTATACCTATAGAGGAGCTACTAAGACAGCTACTATAATTAAGATAATCTTCTATATCCCTAAGTATAATAGTAACATAAAGAGGTTCGTTACTAACTACTATAACTATAAACGTTCTAAAGCTCGCTATAGTCTATCTACTAGCCTTCTATTACTACTACCTATTCTAGAAAGGTCTTAGTAATATATTACTATAGACTTCGTTACTAGTCTACCTCTAATAGATAGCTATAATATAGTACTATATGTCGTTAACTACCTAACTAAGGAATAATACCTTATCTCTTACTTCTCTAGTAATAGAAGTACCTTAGCGTTTAAGACTACTAAGCTATTATTCTTCTACATATAGAAGCTATATAGCCTACCTAATAGTATTACCTCTAACTACGGCCCTTAGTTCGTTAGCGACGTTTAGAATAGGCTCTATTAGATCCTAAAGATTATAGCTAAACTCTCTACTATAGGGTACCCCTAGACAAATAGCTAGTTAGAAGTTATAAATCGCGAGTTTAAGTAGGTTATCTATTTATACGCTATACGCTTTAGTAATTAGACTCTCGTTCTACTAATTATAGAATTCTTCGTAAATACTAGTCTCTTAGATAGTACTAAGTTATTGCTATTCGAAGTAATAAGAGGTTATAGACTAAGGATAAGCTTCTAACTACCTTCTAACGCGCTAATAAGAAGAGCTAAGCTTAATAAGGCTAATATCTACGCTCTCGCTAAGTAGCTAGAAGAGGCGTTAGCTATTGCTAAAACTAACCTCGCTATTACTTAATTACGTATAGTAGAATAGACTAATAAGTACTAGCTACTAATAGAGTTCGAGGTTAACGCTAGTATAGCTATTAACTAAGAACCTCTATCTATATAGTAACCCTAAGCTACTACTAAAAAAGGTTAGTCCCTATAAGGTATTAGAGAAACGTTTACTACTAGTATATAAGCTTAAGCTACTAGCTACGTTATAACGTATATACTCTATGTTCTATACTAACTGTTAGAGGTAGATTATATTAATACTAGTAAGTATATATAACAATCTACTAGAGTAGTATAAGGATAGCTCTAATTCTATAGTACGAATAATACTTAAGGAAATTAAGTTCCTCCGGTAGTATACACTAAAGTTAGAGCCTATACGTATAGGCTATCTAAAGCTAGCTAGACTCTAAATCCTTATAGCTAATTAGCACCTAACGCCTAAGCCTCTAAAAATACCTATAATATTACCTCCTCCTCTAGCTAATGTCTCTAGTAGCTAGCCTTAATAAAAACCTATTAAACCTTAGTAGGAACTATAGGAAAAAAGTGTCTAGTAGTGCTACTTCTATCTACTTACATCTATATAGTGATTTTTGCGCGAGACGTATATAACAAATAAGGTTATCGTAGCTTTGTTACTTCTAGAAAGGTAAGTAATATACGCTTTGTTTAGGCTTTATTTAGGATTTTTGCCCCCTAGGTCCTTAGTGCTAGGATTTCCTTTGTTGCGTAGGACAATAATAACAATTATAGCTAAAATATATTTCTACAACGCGCCTACTCTTCTCTTCTTCTATAATAACACCTATTACGTATACTATACCTTCCTCGCCTAGTATTATAGTTGCCTTTAGTAGGCTAATATATATCTCTACTACTGCTCTTAATTACGCTCCCGAATATACTTTTAGTAGGCAAGCGACCTACAATATAACTATACCCTACGTGCTAACTTACATGCGCTATATATACGAAATTGTAAAGTATAGTATTATCTATAACAAGCTAAACCTTAAGAGGTATAACTATTATACTTATAGTAATAGGTCTTCCTATACTCTAGTAAGAATACCTATAAGCGATACCTATATACGACCTTATTAATACCCTTAGGTCCCGATTGGCTTTAATAGTTACGTAGAGCATATATACGCTTTCTATAATGCCTACTCTAATACTATAGCTACTAGTACTTTCCCTAGGAATAGAAGAGGCACTAACTCTCTCCTTTAGTATATAGGCTTAAAGCTTATACGTGCCTAGTATACTTTAACTCGATAGCTAGAGAATTATAGGTATATTATAGAGCTTAAAGGTAATCCTTTAGAGATGCCTATAAAAGTTTCTAAGTCTAGCCCTAACATAGAGAGGCTATAGCTATTAGAGTAAAGGAGAATTACTAATGTCCTTAAATAGATAGCTATTTAGTAGTTTAGCTACGTAAGTTCGTACTTGTCTCGTAGCTTAGTATTATACTAATAGCTATAATAGCCTAGTCCCTTAGGCTTTAGTAGTAGAGGGCCTAGTAGTAGTCCTTACCTAATGTTTAGGCCTAGTAGTAGTCCTAGTAGTCCTAGTAGTAGACCTAGTAGTCCTAGTAGGGGTAGTACTAGTAGCGGCAATAGCGGCGTAAGTTTATACCTACCTCTTAGTTATATCGTATACTAACATCGTAAATAGAGTAGTAGTAGTAGTTATAGTAGTAGTAGCAATAGTAGAGGTAAAGGAGATAGTAGAGATAGTAGTAGTAGTAGTAGAGAGGGTAGAGATAGTAGGGGTAATAGTAGTAGTAGTAATAGAGGTAGTAATAATAGTAGTAGCTCTAGTGTAAGTTCGCTACTATCTCGTATCTATCTCGTATACTAACATCGTAGATAGGATAATAGCTCTAATTCTAGCTCTAGATCTAGGTCTAGTTCTAGTTCTAGATCTAGATCTAGTAAGGAGAGTAGTAAGGAGGCTAGTAAGAAGAGTAAGTTTAGTAGGTTTAGAGAGAAGGATAATAATAATAAGTAGGTTAAGGTATAATCGCACTTATATCGCTTGTTAGTCGCTTACTAATATTATAGCTAGGATGATCTAGATGTTATAATTAAGAATAAGTAGTTACTACGCTTGTCGCTTGCGTTCTAGAGGAGTTAAGTAGGTATAGTATAGGTATTTCTAGCGTTATTCTCGCGAAGATACTAGGCTATAGAGCCTATAGATAGCAATAGATAGTTTTAGATCCTTAGCCTTATACTCCTAGTGAAGTTATAAGGTTAAAGTCTCTAATACTAAGGATACTTATTACGAGCCTATAGTAGCATTCTCGCGAGTAAACTACTAGTCTACGCTAAGCTACTTATTCTTATCTTGTCCCTAGTTATGCTTGCTACTCTCCCTAAACTCCCTTAATAAGTTATCTATCTCTTTAAAGTTCTCTTCCTTTGTTTAGGAGCTTTTAGTCTTATTATATCCTTTCTATTTAAGTAAATACTTCTTCTTTCTTACGCACGTAGTGTACTTAGCTAATATCTTTTCTACTTACTATACTTATTCTCCGTTCTCTGCTAACTCTAGCGCTCTTATATTAAGTAGTTCCTCTCCTTCTCTTAGGTAAAAAGGCTCTAGTAGTAATATATAGAACATATCGTATATACGATAGTTACTTAGTAGCTATAAGCGATATGTCTATAAGTTAATTGCTTCTTTTATGCGGAAAGGGCCTATAAACTTGTCTAAAAGTTTCCTACTTAGTGCTTTAAGCTTAAGGTTCTTTATGTTTAGCTACACTAAGTCCCTTAGTTTAAACCTTATAGAAGTATACTTCCTGTTATAGTACTATATTTAATACTCTACTATAGTACTTAAGCGCTCTTATAGAGTTGTCTATAATATATATATATTCTACACTTGTCGTACTACTACTAGTACCTCCTCCTCTAGCTACCTATCCTTAGGTAGAAGGTAGAGAATAAAGTATTTACTAAGCATAGTATAGAATAGTATCTCTTTAGTAGCTGTATACATAGAGTTATTATAAGTAAACTTAGCTATATAAAGTAGACTTAGCTAGTTAGACTAGTTCTCTATAGTAAAGACTTAAAGGTAGTACTCTAAAGTCTAATTCTAGCGTTCTATTTAGCTGTCTATTTATAGATAGAAAGCTATACTTAACTTACGCTTTACCTGTATTTAGTAGTAAATCTCTATCTAGAATTAACTAGTAAATAGAGATCCCCTGTCTAATATAATGCCCTTTTATGCACTATATTTGTAAATTATATACTTAAAGTAGACATCTATAAAGTCTTTTATAGTCTATGTCTCCTTAGCTATAATATAGATAGCTATCTTAGATAATCTGTTATAGATTATAAGGATAGCATTATAAGCGCTACTATTATATATTACAGGAGGTAACTTTATAATAAAGTCTAGTATAACTTCTTTAAAGATATTAGTAGAGACAGGTAAGGAGGAGAGCTTACTATATAGTATATACCTTAGTGCTTTTAACCTTTAGTAAGTGCTATATAACTTTATATACTTATACACTTCTTAATCTAATAATAGCTAGTAGTAGTGTCTACTAATTAGATTATATATTCTAGCTACACTATAGTAGCTAGCTATATAAGAGTTATAGTGTTAGTATAGGATTTCTTGCCTAAGGCTAGGTTTATTAGAAACATATAGCCTACTCTTATACATTAGAGTACTATCTTTACGTTTGTGCTATACTAGTGTCTTCTTACTACTTTAGGTACGATCTTTCTACTCTAAATCGGCTATATACTTAACTACAAAAGCGTTCTTCTACTAAAGTATATAGATAGTTTATAATAGAGAGGTATCCTCTACTAATATAAGTTCGCTAGTAACTAGTACTCTAGCTACGTAGCGTAGCACGTATAGTATATATTCTATAGTACTAGTAGTTTAGCTAGATCTACGTTTATAACTTATAGGCTATTAACCTATAAGTTCCGAGCTATACTCGGGGTAGGAGCTAAACCTACTAACTATCTATACTTTAGTAGTAACTAGATTTAATCTAAGATTACTTACTAAGTTAAGCTTGTTCTATAAGGTTAGTAATAACCTTATAAGTGCGTAGTTCTCTTTAAAGTAGTCTACTCTTCGTAAGGGCCTATCTACTAGATTAGACTTACTAGGTCTATACTAGACTTTAAAATTAAAGACTCCTAGATAGGACGCCTATCTTACCTAGCGCAGGTTTAGCTTACTTACATCGCGCATACCTCGTAGGTTGTTATAGTTACTAAGGACCTATACTATATATTAAGTGCCCTCTAAATAGTAGCGCTATTACTTAAAGTAATATATAATTACGTATAGTTCTTAGTTATAAACCTCCTAGTTACGCTCTACTTCTTATAGCTTCTTAAAGATAAAAGCTACTAGGTACTATTTGTTATCTTTAAAGAGCTATAAGAGGATACTAGCTACTATAAAGGTAGAGGTATCTATCTCTAGATATATTAGACACTAGAGGTCGAAGTAGTATAGAAGCGGCACATCTATAAAGTAGACTTTAAGCTAAATAAAGCTCTCTTCTACTAAGTCTAGCTATATAAAGGTAGCGTGCTCTTTCTTTAAGAGATCTATTATAGATGCTATTAGCTTTATATAATTCTAAATAAATCTATAATAGAAGTTAGTAAAGCTAAGGAATAACTAAAGCTCTTTAACGCTAGTTAGTTAAGGCTATCTAGAGATAGTTACTACTCTCGCTAGATTAGCATAGACACCTCGCGTGTCTATAATAAACTCTAAGAAGGAAACCTCCTTAGTAGTAAAGATATACTTAGCTAAGTTAGTATATAGCTCTACCTGCCTTAGACGTTTAAGAACTACGCTAACTACTTACTAGTAAGTCTCTAGATCCTCGCTATAGGTATAGATAAGGATATTATTAAGGTATACTATATAGAGATTATCTACTAGCTCTCTTAGGGTCTAGTTAATATAAGCTTAGAAGGTAGTAGAGGCGTTAGTAAGCCTAAAGGGTATAACTAGATATTTAAAGTGTCTATAGTATATTCTAAAGGCTATCTTCTATTTATCCCCTAGACTAATATAGATTCTATTATAGACATCTTTTAGATCTAAGGTTATATAGTAATATATGCCTAATAAGTAATCTAGCGTCTTACCTACTAAAGGAAGCAGGCAACGATCCTTAATAGTAATAGCGTTAAGGCCTCTATAATCTATATATAGGCGAAGGGTACTATTCTTCTTTAGTATAAACAGGATAGAGGCTCCTACTAGACTTATACTATAGCAGATCTAGCCTTTCTTTAGAGCGTCCTCGAGGTATACTTATAGCACCTCTAGCTTACGTAAGGAGAGGTTATAAAGCGAGCTATAAGGTAGCTCTTTTCCTAGTATAATTAGGATCTAATAGTCTTCCTCCTTTATAGTTAGTAGAATCTTAGCTACATCTAAGTTAAATACATCTAGGTAGTCTAATAAGGCGTCTAGTATATAATACTCCTAAGAGACATCTACGATTTAGATATATACGACTATACCCTTATATTCCGAGTCGCTCCTAACTACACCTAGGAAATAGATATAACCTTCTTTCTTCTCTAGCTACTAGATAGTAACTATTTAGATATATAAATTATCCTTAATTCCCTATATCTAGGTTTGCTATCTATAGTTAAGTTAGATATTCTCCCTCTATAAGAAGGAGTTACCTAGGAGTAACTCGGGTTCTTCTTTGTCTACTCTATAGACTATAGTCTTAACTCTATAGGTAGTATCTCGGTCGTTAGTAAGTACTACCTATATCTCGTATGCTATATAAGTAGCTTTCCTTTCTAAGCCTACCTAGGCTAGCTATAGAAGGTTACTTAGGATTAATTTAAGATTTATTTTAACTACTATATGCTAGCTAATAAGGCTAACCTCTACCTATAGGTTAAGAATAACCCCTACTTAGCGGTCGACGCTAGTAGCTTCTGTTACGATATAGGTATACCTTATCCCTAGTAAGATGTTAATAGCTTAGTACCTCGTAGTTCCCGAGGTAACTACGAGACTCGGCCTTTTCCCTAGGCCTATCTAACCTAAGTAATAGGCTCTTTGTTTATATCTAAGAGTTCGGCCTTCTTCTAGCATTTATTAGTATAGTGCCTCTTCCTTTTATAGAAGTAGTACTCTATCTCTACCTTATAGAAGAAGAAAGAGTCCTTCTTAGTAGAGCTTTCTTTTAGCTAGTCTTCTCTTTATAGCTTTCTAGAGCTACCTACGGGCTAGTTACAAGAGGTCTATAGTTTACTAGCGCTCTAGAGATTACGCTCTAGTATTACTCCTAAGTTAATAAGCACTTCTCTAGTAGGAGGTACTAAGTAGTAGTTAGTAATTGCTCGCTATAGTTTAGAGTAGAGTTTAGAGAAGAGGTATTATACGTAATGCTCCTCTAAGTAAGAGAGTAGCTAGTTCTTAAGAGTCTCTAAGTAGGTTATAAAAGTCTAGATATTCTAGCTAGGTAGCTATACTATAGTAGTATACGTAGTTGTTACTTCTAAGGTGCGATTAATTAGATTAGAGAGTATATCTAGTAAGTAGGTCTTAAACTACTCCTAGCTATAGAGGTTTACGATAAGCTTATACTCTAAGTAAGAGTACTAGGCTTTATATAGCTCTCCCGCTAGATACTAGCTTACCTATATAACCTTCTTATTCTCTAACTAGAAGTTCTTAGGGGTAAGTTAGAAGGCTATTTTATAGCTTCTAATAAATTCCTTATATTCTCTTAGGCTTCTTTCTTTATATTCCTTAGGATCTTTTAGTCTTATACTACGCTTTGCCCGTAAGAGTCCTATGTTCTAAGATATATAGCACTTATAGCTTATAGCTAAGGATCTTATACCTATATTACTTTAGAGGTCGATAGTGTCTAGATTTACTCCCTTCTCGAGTAGAGTAATTTACTTCTCTATCTACCTAAGAGTTCGCTCTTATAGAAGGCAATTACGACGCTATTTAGCGTCGTAGATATATTCTTCTAGTAATGTAGTTACTATAATCGGTTCTCCTAGAGTAGTTATTAGAGTCCTAGATCTCTCTTTATTACTTATAGAGCCTAACTATGTCCTTGTAATAGCTATTCTTAAACTACTTCCTAAGTAGAGTAAGGAAGTATTATTATATTAGAGGTAGATTATATTAATACTAGTAAGTATATATAATAATCTACTAGAGTAGTATAAGGATAGCTCTAATTCTATAGTACGAATAATACTTAAGGAAATTAAGTTCCTCCGGTAGTACATACTAAAGTTAGAGCCTGTATATATAGGCTATCCGAAGCTAGCTAGACTCTAAATTCTTATAGCTAATTAGCGCCTAACGCCTAAGCCCCTAAAAATACCTATAACACTAACCTCCTTACTAAGTATCCGAATAATTCTCTACTAGGTTAAGCCTTTAAAGAGCTACCGCTAGTAGAAGTTAATAGTAAAGAGAAGTATAAGGTTAACGATATTATCGATATATATAAACTATATAGTAAACTCGTTACTTGTGTTAGCTAGAAAGGCTACTCGAAGGATCTTATCTAGTAGCTAATTAACAACCTTAAAGAAGTAGCTAACGTACTACGTAACTATCTAGACTTATACAAGAATAAACTAAAGCTAAGCTAGATTAATAGAGAAGCTATATAATAGCGTTTAAGAGTAAACGCGTTAGAGAGGAAGAGTAGTAATACAAGATAGATTATAAGCTAGATTTAGTTACTATCTAGGTTAAAGAGGTTATATAATCTTAGCTCTATAGCTTAGGCTTCTAGCTGCTCTACTTTTAATATATTATATACCTTATAGACTAGCTTCTCTTCTTCTTTTCTAACTCTCGATATCTTAACGAATAGACGTAATTAACCTCTTATCTTACTAGTTGTAATTACTAGAAGCTAGCTACTTCTAAGCCTTAACTACTTCTACCTTCTTAGAGTCTATCTAGATTCTATCTTAGCTAATAATAATACTAAGATACTTTACTTCTATTAGATAGAACTTGCTCTTCTTAATGTTAGTGTTAAGTCTAAGCTCGCGGAGTTACTAGAGTACTAGCTTAATATACTTAGTATACTCTCGGCGAGTGCTATCGGTATAGATAAGAATATTGTCGAGATAGATTAATACGAAGCGTTCTAGTATATCGACAAAGTTATAGTTTATAAACCTCTACTATATAGCTAGGGCATTAGTAAGGCTAAAGAGTATTACTAGCTACTTAAAGTTACCTATTCGTATAGAGAAAGTAGTAAGGTCTTTATAGTTAATAGAGTTACGAAGGTAGTAGAAGACTTAATAAATATTAATCTTGCTAAACTACTTAGCCTTACTAACGTAAGTAAGCGTTTCCTCGATAAGTAGTAGTAGATAGACATCTCGCTTAGTAACCTCGTTTAGGCTATAGTAATTAATATAGAGACGAAGTTCTCTATTAGGTTTACGAACGAAGAGAATAGGTAATAAGTAGCTTATAGAGCTAGGAGTAATAAAACTCTTATCGAGGTACTCGCGGATAAACTATTCTACTATATCGAGCTCCTCTAGCAACAAGTAGCGAAGTAGTTTAGTATATAGTAGCTTAGCGCTATCCTTTAGAGTAATATAGTTATCGAACTCTAGCTAGTATATTAGTAGAGTATTAGATTACTCCTTAGAGAAGATATCTATAAACTTATATAGTTCTAGTAGTAGAACTTCTATAGGGTCTAGTTCTAGTTTAGAGGCTAAGCGATAGTAATCTTTAATATCCTTTATAGAGATCGTAAATACCTTATAGCTATAGTATTTAGCTTAAGAAGTAAAGGCTATAGCGCTAATAAAGGCTATTATATAAGCGTCTACATTACTTACGTAGGCAGGTATATAAGAGAACTTATACATTAACTAAGAGCTATAAGAGATTAGCCTAAACTCTTTCTAATCTAGCTTAAAATTTAACCTAAGAGCTAGTAGCTAAGATAGACTAATAGGTTCTAACTTAGTAGTTAAACTAGATTCTAGTTCGCGAGCTAAACTATAGCCGAACTAGATCTAAACTAGATTAGCTTCTAGATCTAAGCTAGGCTTAGATCTAGAACCTAGCCTTTTAATTAGCTATAGTAGCTACTACTTAACGATAGCTAGCGAAAACTCTTCTTTATATATAACCTAGCTAAGCTTGTAATTAATGTTAGCCTTATTAGCCTTAAGCTACCCGAGGCTAAGGATAATATCGAAACGACTAATATCTATAATCTAGAAGGTTATAAGAGTATTAAGCTTACTAGAGATAGTAGTAGTAAGAGGGATATTATAAGTAACTTACTCTATTAGAACACTATTATAGGCGTTAAGCTAGATAGAGTTAGCTAACGCTATAGAGTAGCTAAACTCTTTAAGCTTATTAAGAACCTTATAGTTAGCTACGGCACTAATAAGTACGCTAGTATCGATAAAGACTTAAAGAGTAATAGTATAGTTATAGTTATACAAGTCGTAGATAGTAATAGGAGTTAGGATAGTAGAGATATAGTAGCTAATAACACTATTTAGTAACTATATAACTCCGGATCTATCTCGAATTACTCTTCTTCTACTAGAGAATAGAACTCGTTCTCTAGCTAGTTATTTCTCTAGCTAGATAAGTTAACTAACTTATAATCTATATTAGAGTCGAACTAAGGCTAAACTAGATCTATATCGTAAGCTAAGTTAGTATTAACTTAGCTATTTAACTTAGCTAGACAGTCTTAAAGCTATTAGATCTTAGTAGCCTCTATAGTACTAATAGTATAAGAGAGGCAAGTAGCGGCGTAAGTAGCTTTCTCTATAGCGCTAGCTATATACTTAGGCGCGATATAGCTAGGCTTACTATATACGAAGTAGATAAGTAACTAAGGGAGTTAGAAAGGCTATAGAGTACCTCTAGCTATAGAGCGAAAGGTAGTAGGAGAAGTAGCTAGAGTAGAGGTAGAATAGAGAGCATAAGTTAGAGCGCTAGAAGTGTAGCTTATAGCTAGTATAGAGCGTAGAGCCTAAGTACACTTAGTAATAAAGTTACTCTATTAGATGTTATAGTTAGTAGTATAAGCCTTAGCGATAAAGGTAGTAAGGTTATTAGTGTCGAAGTTAATAAGAGTAGCGCGTAGCTTACTAGAGATCTTCTATTATAACTAGTAGAGCTATTCGTTATTAGCGATCTTAGCGTAAAGAGTATACTTATTAAACTCGCTAATAAACAAGTTAAAAGAGCTATTATACTAAAAGAGGCTAGTAAACTAAGCGCGCGCTATAGCTTTATAGTTAGAGTTCTCGAAGCGCTAAGCTAAGAGAGTAAGGCTAGTACTAACATCGAGAGTGCTTTTACTAGTAGAATCTATAATAAGGGTATATACTTCTCTAGCAAAGCGAGAGTAGAGGTATACGAAGCGAGCTACTTTAGTTAGATAGTAGTCTATATTAGTATATATCTTATTCTTTATCTAGTACTTAAAGACTTTAAATTACTCTAGAGTGCCGCTACTAAACATAGTAGAGTCTAGTATCTTTTCTAACAAAACGATACCTTAAGTAGAAGGAGCTAGTATAGTATACCTTATCTTAGCTCTTAGCTATACTAGCTTAGACCTAAGATTACTAACGTTAGCGAGGTAGCGTGTAGCTTAGATAGTAAGGTTATCTATAGTGCTATTAGCTATAGCTAGCTTAGCTTAAGTAGTATTAAGTTAGTTATATAGGTTAAGAGCGTTAGAATAAGTAGTATTATATATCTCGACCTATTTGTCGAAGATAGACTTAATAAACTCGAAGGTCTTATATAGAGTACTTATACTATCTAGCTCTTAGAGCTTCTTTCTAAGGTTAGCGTTAGATAGAAGAAAGAGGTTATAATAGACTAACTAGATAGCTTCGTTATTGTCGTTAGTAGAGAGATTTATCTTACTAGTATAATAGTCATTGCCGGGGTTAGATCAAGCTATACTCGGTAAGGTTAGTTATAATTTATAGTATAAAAGTTAACGCGTAACAAAGGGGATATTAAAAATTTAGCTAGTAGCCTACTTTCTTCTAGAGTCGTCTATAACTTAACTTATTACCTTCTTCTTATTCGTAGTATTAACCTATATAGTAGCAGCGAGGATCTATAGTAGTATACGCGAGAACTATAGTTATAATAGCTTCTTCTTTAATTCTTTAGTTCTTCGTAAGTTATAGTTATTAGGGGTTATATAAGTAGTAGAAGAACTAGATAATTCGATAGCTCTATTACTCGATTATAGTAATTTTAAACTCTCGATATAGTAATTACAACTAGCAAGATAAGAGGTTAATTACGTCTATTCGTTAAGATATTAAGAGTTAGAAAAGAAGAAGAGAACTAGTATATAAAGTATACGAGATATTAAGGATAGAGCAGCTAGAAGCCTAGGCTACGAGCCAAGATTACGTAATCTCTTCGACCTAGATAGTAACTAAATCTAGCTTATAATCTATCTCGTATTACTACTAACTTATAACTTAGATAAGTAGCTAAAAGAGATAGTATAGAAAGTATAGAAGAAGGCTAGCTATAAAGAGCTTATACTTCTAGAGGCCTTAGTAGCTTATAATCTCTTTATAAATACTATAGATTTAGCTAACTAGTACCGGTTAAGCTATTTAGTATAGCTAAAGTATACTTGTAACTAGCTATTTCTCTTCTTCTTTCTTCTTAAGATATTTATTATTAACACCTTTAAGATAAGCTACTTCCTCTACTAAGATAGTATAAAGTGTAATTATTATATAATTTATAAAGTCTTTTAAGAGAAGCTAGCTTAGTAGCTTATTTATAAAGGCCTCTAACTCCTTAGTACCTTAGCCTTAGAGTAGTAGCTTAATTTAAGAAGAATAAGAGAGGAAATATACTAGAGAACTCGAGCCTTATATTACTAAGGAAGAGTGTTAGTTACTAGTGCTCTACTACTATAGAGATTAATTATCTATAGCGTTATTAGATAACTAACTTTACTAGCTATTACTATTACTATTACTACTACTATAAATACTATTATAAAGACTTATCTATTATTACAAGTAAGACTCGTAAGTACTATATAGAGTATAAACTACCTCTCTATACTAAGAATAGCTATTAGGATAAATTCTACTATTAACTGCTTAATCCTTAAGTAATTCTCTATCTAAATAGCTTATCTTCTTTATTAGCACTATCTCTACTGCCTTATTATTTAATTCTATTAATTATACTACGCTAGTCGTGGTTATAACCTCTTTAAGAAGTGCTCTAAGTCGTAAAGCCGAGGGATCGACCGCCAAGAGGAGGTAGATCGACGGAGATTGACGGGAGATTGACGGTCTACAAAACGCACGAAGAGATGGAAAAGGGACGCAAACTTTCGCGAGTGGGGAGGCTTGTGCTGGCCAAAGTCTGGATAAAAAGACACGTTCCGCGCCCAAACAAGCACTCCGCAACCCTCCCGGCATTTCTTGTGCAGAGTCCGCTTCTATCCTGACCCTTTCCATATTGCACCGAGGAACTTCTCTGTTCGCCGTGTTCCACCCATATTTGCCTGTAATGATTTGTTCCATGTAGCGTCCATATAGATTAGCCAGGTAGGTGCCATTTGGTCGCCCGCTCCTTTCGCTTCACCTCAATTCCCTCAAGCAGCTCTCTGGCAGGTACGACATGGCGACGACGTTGATACTAACACTCCTGCTCGCACTGCAAGTCGTGGGCCAGAACACCGGCACAGGTGCTTGGTCGGGGGCATATACAAAGGCTCGGACGGCACTGGCGAAATTGAACAACAATGACAAGGTAAAAATCGTCACTGGTGTAGGCTGGTCTAAGGGGCCATGTGTGGGAAACACGGGGGCAGTCTCGAGCATAGGATACCCGTCGTTATGCCTCCAAGACGGTCCTCTTGGGTAGGCGAATCAGCATGCTACTGAGACCGTTCGACTGACCTATCAGTATTCGATACGTGCAGGGTGTCACTGCCTTCCCTGCTGGCGTCCAAGCAGCTGCTACCTGGGACACAGCGTTGATCAGGGCTCGCGGAGCTGCGCTTGGTGCCGAAGCCAAAGGTGTCGGCGTGCATGTACAGCTTGGTCCTGTTGCAGGGCCACTCGGGAAGATCCCTCAAGCTGGGCGAAATTGGGAGGGCTTTGCAGCTGACCCTTATCTGACTGGAATTGCGATGGCCGAGACCATCAATGGAATGCAGGTAAGTATACATGAGAGAACTTGGAATCACGTTGACAATCGCAGGGAGCTGGCGTTCAAGCTTGTGCCAAACATTACATCGGTAATGAGCAGGAAAAGGGCCGGGATATCATGAGCAGCAACATTGACGACAGGACCATGCACGAACTCTACCTGTGGCCATTCGCCGATGCAATCAATGCGAATGTCGCATCAGTCATGTGCTCGTACAACAAGCTGAACCAGACTTACGCTTGCGAGAACGACAAGGCGTTGAACGGATTGCTCAAGGGAGAGCTGAACTTTCAAGGCTATGTCATGTCGGACTGGAATGCTCAGCATACGACGAATGGAGCAGCGATTGGTGAGTCTCACGCAGATCTGCTAGTAGTTGGGTCTACTCACAATCATAGGTGGCTTGGACATGTCCATGCCTGGTACAGACTTCTCTGGTGGCAACATGCTTTGGGGCCAGAACCTGATCAATGCAGTCAGCAGCGGCGCTGTCAAGCAATCCCGTCTCGACGACATGGTTACTCGCATCCTGGCTGCTTGGTACTTGTTAAAGCAGGACTCTGGCTACCCCTCCGTGACCTGGTCGAGCTGGAATGGAGGGAAGGAAGCTCCTTCAGTATCTTCAGGTCATGCCACTGTTGCTCGACAGATCGCTCGCGATGGCATTGTTCTGCTCAAGAACAGCAACAAGACCCTCCCTCTTGTCAAACCGGCCAGCATCGCCCTCATCGGACAAGATGCAATCGTCAACCCCTCGGGCGCCAATGCCTGTGTAGATAGGGGCTGCAACACCGGACATCTCGCCATGGGTTGGGGTTCAGGTACAGCAGACTTCCCATATCTTGTAGCACCAGCAGATGCGATCAGGACACAGGCTGCAAAGGATGGTACCAGAGTCGTCACCTCCACCACCGACGACACCAATGCAGCTGCATCTGCAGCATCACAAGCAGCGACAGCACTGGTCTTCATCACCGCCGACTCGGGAGAAGAATACATTACCGTCGAAGGCAATAAGGGTGACAGGAACAATCTTGATCCATGGCACTCCGGCAACCAGCTTGTACAAGCTGTGGCCAGGGTGAACAAGAACACCATTGTGGTAGTACACAGCGTTGGACCGATCATCCTGGAGACAATACTGGCTCAGCCCAACGTCACCGCTGTTGTCTGGGCTGGTCTTCCAGGTCAGGAATCAGGCAATGGTCTAGCGGATATCTTGTATGGCTTGACTTCGCCCAGTGGCAAATTGCCGTACACCATCGCCAAATCGCCGAATGATTACGGAGTGTCCATACAGAACGGCGACGACAATTTCTCGGAAGGGCTGTTCGTTGACTACAGGCATTTTGATGCTGCGAACATTGCGCCTCGTTATGAATTTGGCTTCGGCCTGTGTAAGCATCCTGTACCCACATATTAGCGTGATCTGACGATTTCAGCCTACACAACCTTTGCTTACTCTGCACTTAGTGTCAGCAGTGTAGGATCGGGACAGCTATTCGACAATGTCGCCACAGTGACGGCCACCATCAGGAACAACGGCACAGTCACCGGAGCAGAGGTACACCTTGTGCCCTTGTCCTCCCAAGCATCTTGCTGACAAACCATCAGGTCGCTCAATTGTACATTGGTCTCCCAGCCGGTACGCCCTCAACACCACCAAAGCAGCTGCGAGGTTTCCAGAAGGTCACGCTTGCTCCTGGTGCATCCCAGACGGTGACCTTCAACATGCGTAAAAGGGATCTGAGCTACTGGGACACCAGCTCTCAGTCATGGAAGACACCGACATCAGGTTTTGCCGTTTACGTCGGGGCGAGCTCGCGCGATATTAGGCTACAAGGAAGGTTGTAGAGTGTCGTCGAAGATAGCGTCCCATGATTCAGGAAGACACGCGCATGCCCATACTTCAGCAGCTCTCCTTTTACTGGTCCATTCATACAGCTGAAGAGCCTTCCCAGCAGGCAAGCAGACGTGCAGACGTGCTAATCGTTTCGCGAAAAGACTTGTGAAGTCCTCCTACACTGTCATATGCTGTTCTGTCGCGTAAGCGGTATCGTTTATAGGAGTACCAAGTTCAAAAGCTTAAAAATTTTAGCGTACGGCTTGGCGGGCCTTTTTCAGCCAATTTGTTAGTAAAAAACCCAGGCTGTGATACTTATGTATATTTATTACTGCAATTGACGCCGTTAATGTAAAGCTAAAGAATTACTACTTATTTGTCTATACTACTTAATTCGAGATGTTATTACTTTATTATAAGCCTCTAGTTATAGTTAATCGAGTTATAGAACTACTACGTGCTCTAAGTCTTTAATACTACTACCTCTTACCTCTCCCCTCTAGCCGCTAAGGACGTTAAACTAGTACTAGTCTTAGATATTATAATAACTAAGAAGAAGGCTACTACATTTGCTCCGGTAGATAAGGCTACTAAGATTAAGGTTAAAGAGCTAGATAATAACAAGGAGAACATAGTAGAGATTATTAAGTATAAGAACCTCTTTAGTATTACTCTCGATAGTATAGCTATTACTACTATATACAAGAACAGCCTTATCGATAATCTAGCTAATATCTAAACCTAGTACTAAGCTCTTCTAAAGGTAGAGACTTCTATTATATTAACGCTAGAGTAGTAAAAGATTCTCTAGCCTTACATTAATAACTTCTAGAAGTAAAAAGGTAATAGTAGTACTTATTAGCCTTGTTTTAATACTACTATATAGAACTATTAGTACTATAATTAGTAGTTATAGGCCTTGCTAAAGAGTAATAACGAGTGTATAAAGCTAATCTACACTATTAATTATAAGCTATACAAGTGTCGAATTCGAGTAACTATAGCTTAGAGTAAGATACTAGACTTGTCTAGCTATAGTAGTATTACTTAGTACTTTATAATAGAGCGCTCTAAGAACTTAGCGAATTATAGGTCGATTTACACTATTAAAAAGATAGACTTACGGAAGTATAATTCTTACCTTTATCTCGTCGCTACTAAGTAATTTACTAAAGGTTATAGCGCTACTAAGGTCTAGTACTATATACGCTCGAATAAAGATCTAGCTACCTTTACTAAATTCGTTAAGGCCGGTAGTAGACTATTTACGCATATAGATGTTTATAATGCTACGTAGTATGTTAAGCTCGTTCGTAAAGACTACTATATAGTTAGCACTACTCGAGATTAGAAGAATTAGTAGATTAACATAAGTAAGGCCTTAGAGAGAGGTAAGTAATTATACCTTTAATAGTATACTTTTTTTTGTGCTAGGTAGTAAGCTAGATATAGCTAGCCTACTAAGGCTTTAGTAAGTAATCTACACTAGTAATTAGTTTAGAAATATTAGCTATATATCCGAACTAGCTAAATTCGGCTACCGAGATAGGTAACTATATTACTCTATATTAGCCTTACTTCTTTATGCTTATTACTTACTTATTATAGATGCCTTTTATACTACTAGAGTTATTATAATACGCAATGCTAATAGAGATAATACTCTAGATCTTGTTTAGGCTAATAAATAACTTCTCTATTATTTGTACACTTCTAGATACCTTACTCTTATAGACTTAACTTATAGCACTAGCGGCTTAAAGTAGCCTCTCTATACCCTTATAGTGCGTAATAATTTTAGCTTATAGATTGCCTATGTGTACTTCCTTACACAAAAAGAGAATACTAATATTATTATTAGCTACTTTATAGAGATTAAGAAATAGCTATATACTAAGAAGTTATTATAGTAACCTTAGTACTTTATTACTAACAACTCTATAGTAGAGTAATGTACTATTAAGCTTAGCTTTAGAGGCCTCCTTAATAGCGAGCTTAAATACAAGTACCTTCTCTACTAAGTGCACGTTTAGTATATACTAGAGTATCGCTTTAAAGGCGACAAGAATAAGCCTATACTCGGCTACCTCCTTATAGTACTTCGATATCGCTATACTATCTCTAGTATACACGACTTAATCGAGAGCACTATTGCTATACTTCTCTCTACTAAGTAAGGCTAGTCCGATTTAGCCTATATCGAGAAAGAGCTATTACTAATAGTAAAGCTATAGAGTTATATATACTATATAAGGTTATATCTTATATAGTAGATTACGATAACTAACACTCTTAATGATTACGACTGGCAAGATAAGAGGTTAATTACGTCTATTTATTAAGATATCGAGAGTTAGAAAAGAAGAAGAGAAGCTAGTCTACTAAGTATGCGATATATCGAGGGCGAAGCGGCCGGAAGCCTAGGCCGTAGAGCCGAGATTACGTGACTAGCTTAACCTAGATAGTAACTAAATCTAACTAAATCTAGTTCGTAATCTATCTCGTATTACTATCTCCCCTCTTAATTACGTTTACTCTTAAACGCTTACACTATATGTCGATCTAGCTCGGTCGAGGCTTATCTAGGTAGGAATCTAGGTAGTTATGTAGCACATTAGCTACACCTTTTAGATTGTCGATTAGGTACTATATTAGATTCTCTAGATAGCTCTTCTAGCTTACGTAAGTAACTAGTCTGTTTCGTAGCTTTCTAACGTCGACGATGTTATCTACCTCGTACTCTTCCTTACTCTCGATCTCTATCGAAGGGGGCTTCTCGAAGACTTAGCCTAGTAGAGGGTTATTGGGGTGCTTAGTAAGTAGGTTAGCGTGAAACACAAAGTGAATACGTCTAAGCGCGAGCGGAAGCTCTAGCTTATATAATAGCGCTAAGCGCTTCTTAAGGATCTTATATAGACTAACTCTTTTTGGCAATAGCTTAGGGTTGCTATGTAGCTATAGGTTCTTCGTTAATAGCTATACCTAATTACTAGCTTCGAACTCTGTAGGTAGCTACTTTTTATTAGCTTACTCTATTATACGTAACTAGGCTCTTATAAGGTTCTCTTTAGCGATTTAGCAAGCTTCCTTTATTTGCTTAGCTAGTACGTAGATAGTAGCTTTACTTAGCTTAGCACAAGTCGAGCCTAGCTCTAAAGGAGGCTAGAAGCTTATCCTTAGGTTATATCCTCTTATTACTTCGAATAGCGATAGTTTAGTACTTTCCGAGGGGTTTACGTTAGCTAAGAATTTAGCTATAGGAAGGATAAGGGGCTAGTTAGTGTATTAATAGGCATAGGCGTAGATAACTTGCTTAAAATCGTAGTTAGCGACCTCTAATTAGCTATCTGTCTATAGGTGTACTATAGTAGATAGTTTAGATATGATCTTTAGGATTTAGTAGAGTCGCTTCTATACGTCGCCGACGAACTAAGGTCCTCGGTTAGAGGTAATAGTATCCGGTAGACTATAAAGCTTCTATACGTGCGTAAATAATAGCTTAGTAGTCTCGAAAGCTAAAGTACCTTCGTCTCCGGAGAAGTAGAGGATAAGGTAGTACTCTTTAGATAGTTAGTCGACTACGTAGAGTATAGCGTTATAGCTGTTAACTAGTAGTAAGCCAGTAACAAAGTCTATAGTAATGTACTACTAAGGCCTCTCGAGTATCGGAAGTAGTAAAAGAAAGCTAGCTAGTAGCCTATAGCGAGCTTTAGAGCGCTTGTAGTTATAACAATTAGCGACAAATCTCTTAACGTTACTATTGTATTAGGGGATATAGAAGGTAGTCTTAATCATCGCGGCTGTCTTTATAGCACTAGCGTAGGCGTAGTTCTTCGAGGTGTATATCTATTAGATTACTTTTGCAACTATCGATCCTAAAACAAATAGTCGGCTATCGACCTATAGTATACCCTTATCGATAGTAACACCTATAGGTAGTATCTACTTCCACTTAGGGAAAACGCTAGTTATATAGTAAATGCTCTATATAGACTTAAATTCGAAGTCTCGTAGGTTAGCTTTAGCTACCTTGTCGAAAAGGGGTAAGGCTTGCTTATCTTAAGGAGCTAAAATAGAGACTATATAGGGGTTTAGCTTAGTAGCCGAAATAGACGTCGAATTAGGTAGCGAACTAGGTGTCGAACTAGATCGCGAACTAGATTACGAACTAGATTCTAGTTCGGTAGTTAAACTAGGCCGGTTTAGTCTTAGTTTAGCTCGAGCGGCTAGTTCAGGTTAGATACGACCTAGATCTAGCTCGTTGACAATTTGTTAATCGAGCACCTTCGATAGTAGAAGTGTTTAGCGGAGGTTAGAGTCTTCTTTAGAGCGTAGTACGTCTCTATTCCTTCTAGTAAGAGCGTCGGCTTTGCTATTAGCTGCTCTAGGCCTATATATAATCTTAAAGTTAAACTACGCGAGGTGTAGGGCCTACCTAGCCTAGTAGCGTAATAGCTTCTAGGTCCTCATGAAGTGCATTAGAGACTAGTAGTTAGTAAAGACCTAGATAGTTATGTTAGGTTAAGCTGTTATAAGCTTAGAGGCTTACTCTTCGAAGGCTTAGACGATAGCTAGGAGCTCCTTGTTATAGATAGCGTAATTACGTTCGGCCTTACTTATAGATTTGCTAAAGAAGGTAACGGGGCGGAGCACGTTAGACTTATTATACTATAATAGGACGCTAGCGGTAGTAGTATCGGAAGCGTCGGTTTCGAGCACGATTTGCTTAGTATAGTCGAAGTACGCAAGGACTAGTGTGCTAGTAATAGTGTACTTTATACAATTAAAGACTACTATATACTTGTCGTTCTATAGAGTAGTATCCTTCTTAAGCAGATTATTTAGTAGCTTAGTAATAGTACTAAATCCCTTAATAAAACAGTAGTAATAGCTATAGAAGCTAATAAAGCTTCTAACCTAAGTAGTATCGCTAGGGGCTAGCTACTTCTAAGCTCTAATAGCTTCTACCTTCTTAGAGTCTATACGGATTTTATCTTAGCTAATAATAATACCGAGGTATTTTACTTTCGTTAGGTAGAACTTGCTCTTCTTAATGTCGGCATTAAGGCTAAGCTCGCGGAGATACCGGAGTACTAGCTTTATATGCTCGGTATGCTCGCGACAGGTGCTGTCGGTATAGATAAGAATATCGTCGAGATAAATTAACATAAAGCGTTCTAGCATATTAACGAAATTGTAATTTATAAACCTCTACTATACAGCTAGGGCGTTAGTAAGGCTAAAAGACATTACTAGCTACTTGAAGTTACCTATTCGTGTAGAGAACGTAGTAAGGTCTTTATAGTTAACAGAATTACAGAGATAGTAGAAGACCTAGTAGATGTCGATCTTACTAAACTACTTAGCTTTACTAACGTAGTAAAGCGTTTCTTCTATAAGCGGCAGAGGATAGACGTTACGCTTAGTAACCTCGTTTAGGCCGCAGTAATTAACGTAGAGACGGAGTTCTCTATTAGGCTTACGAACGAAGAGGATAGGTAATAAGTAGCTAGCTAAGCTTAGAGTAACAAAACTCTTGTCGAGGTGCTCGCGGATGAACTGCTCTACTATATTAAGCTCTTCTAGCGACAAGCGGCATAGAGGCTTAGTGCGTAGTAGCTTAGCGCCGTCCTTAAGGGTAATATAGTTATCGAACTCTAGCCGGTATAATAGCAGAGTATTAGATTACTCCTTAGAGAAGACGTCTATAAACTTACGTAGCTCCGGTAGTAGAACCTCTATAGGGTCCGGTTCTAGCTTAGAGGCTAAGTAGTAGTAGTCCTCGATATCCTTTATAGAGATAGCGAATACCTCGTAGCTATAGTATTTAGCTTAAGATACGAAGGCTATAGCACTAATAAAGGCTATTATATAGTCGTTCGCGTTACTTACGTAGGCAGGTATATAAGAGAACTTGTTCATTAACTAAGAGCTATAAGAGATTAGCCTAAACTCCTTCTAATATAGCTTAAGGTTCGACCTAAGGGCCGGTAGCTAATATAGACTAACAGGTTCTATCTCAGTAGCCGAACTAGAATCTAGTTCACGAGCTAGGCTACGGCTAAAATTGTGCTAAACTAGACAAGCTTCTAGATCCGAGCCGGGCTTAGATCTAGGACCTAGCTCTCTAATTAGCTACAGTAGCTGCCGCTTAACGATAGTTAGTAAGAACTCTTCCTTGTAGGTAACCTAGCTAAGCTCGTAGTCGATATTAGCTCTATTAGCCTTAAGCTAGCCGAGACCGAGAATAATGTCGAAATGGCCAATATCCATAATGTAGAAGGTTATAAGACTATTAAGCTTACTAGAGACAGTAGTAGTAAGGGGGATATTATAGGTGACTTACTCTATAGGAACACTATTGTAAGCGTTAAGTTAGATAGGATTAGCTAATGCTATAGAGCAGCTAAAACCCTTAAGCTTGTTAAGAACCTTATAGTTAGCTACGGCGCTAATAAGCGCGCTAGTGTCGATAAAGGCTTAAAGAGTAATAGTACGATTGCGGTTGCATAGGTCGTGAATAGTAATAGGAGTTATAATAGCGGGGATGTAGTTACTAACGACGCTATTTAGCAATCGAACAACTCTAGGTCTATGTCGAATTACTCTTCTTCTGCTAGAGAATAGGACTCGTCCTCTAGCTAGTCGTTTCCCTAGCTAGATAGGTTAGCTAACTCGTAATCTATGTCGGGGTTAAACTAAGGCTAAACAGAATCCATGTTGTAAGCTAAGCTAGTAACTTAGCTATCTAGCTTAGCTAGGCAGTCCTTAAGCTACTACATCTCCTCTATAGCGCTAATAGTACAAGCGGGGCGTGTAGTAGCGTAGGTAGCCTTCTTAGAAGCGCTAGCTATATACTTAGTAGAGATATAACTAGGCTTGCTACAGGAATAATAGGTAAGCGACTAAGGGGGATAGAAAGACTATAGAGCACCTCCGGCTATAGAGCGGAAGGTAGTAGGAGAAGTAGTAGAAGCAGAGGTAGAATAAGGAGTATAAGTTAGAGCGCTAGCTATGTAACTTATAGCCGGCATAGAGCGTAGAGCTTAAGTATACTTAGTAATAAGGTTACTCTATTAGATGTTATAGTTAGTAGCGTAGGCCTTAGTAATAAAGGCGGTAAGGTTGTTAGTGTTAAAGTTAACAAGAGCAGCGCGTAGCTCGCTAGAGATCTTCTAGTACAACTAGTAGAGCTACTCGTCGTTAGCGATCTTAGCGTAGAGGGTATACTTGTTAAACTCGCTAATAAACGAGTCGAATAGGCTATTACGCTAGAATAGGTTAGCGAACTAAGCACGTGTAGTAGCCTTACAGTTAGGGTCTTCGAAGCGCTAGGCTAGTAGAGTTAGGCCTATATTAACGTCGATAGTGTTATTGCCGGCAGAGTCTATAACGAGGGTATATACTTCTCTAGCGAGACAGGAGTAGAGGTACGCGAATTGTGCTAACTTAGTTAGGTAGTAGTCTACGTTAGTACGTATCTTGTTCTTTATCTAATACTTAAAGACCTCGAACTACTCTAGAGTGCCGCTACTAAACATAGTAGAGTCCGGTATCTTCTCCGATAAGGTAATACCTTATATAGAAGAAGCTAGTATAGCGTACTCTATCTTAGCTCTTAACTAGGCTAGCTCGGCCTTAAGCTTACTAACGTCTACGAGGTAGCGCGCGGCTTAGATAGTAAGGTTATCCGCTATGTTGTTAGCTATATCTAGCTCGGACTAAGTAGTGTCTAACTAGTTATATAAGTTAAGAGCGTTAGAGCGTATAGAGTTATATACCTTAACCTACTTATTATAGATAGACTCGACAAACGCGAAAGTCTCGCGTAGGGTACTTATACTATCTGTCTCTTATAGCCTCTTAAGGAGGTTAGTGTCGCTTAGGACAATAAGGTCGTAATAGACTAACTAGATTACCTCGTCGTTGTTGTCGGTAGAAGAGGTTATCTTACTTAAGTAGCGATTATCGCTAGGGTTAGAACGAGCTATACTCGGTAAGGTTAGTTGTGATTTATAATATAAAGGTTAACGCGTAACAAAGGGGATATTAAAAATTTAGCCGGTAGCCTACTTCCTTTAAGAGTCGTCTATAACTCGACTTATTACCTTCTTCTTGTAATTATAGTATTAACCTACGTAGTAGCAGCGAGGATCTATAGTAGTATACGCGGGAACTGTAGTTATAATAGCTTCTTCTTCGATTCTTCGATTCTTTATAAGTAGTAGTTGTTATAGGTTACGTAAGTAGCAGGAGAACTAGATAATTCGATAGCTCTATTACTCGATTATAGTAAGTCGAACTCTCGATATAGTAATTACAACTAGCAAGATAAGAGGTTAATTACGTCTATTTATTAAGATATTAAGAGTTAGAAAAGAAGAAGAGAAGCTAGTCTACTAAGTATATAATATATCGAGAGCGAAGCAGCTAGAAGCCCGGGCTATAGAGCCGAGATCACGTAACTAGCTTAACCTAGATAGTAACTGAATCTAACTAAATCTAGTTCGTAATCCATCTCGTATTACTTAAAGGATTTTATAACGCCTTAAAGTATAGCCAAAAATCGAAGATACTAAGCTAGTCGTTATAAGGTACTATCTAGTACATTAATACTATTGCTTATCGAATTACAACTATAGTAGTAGCAATAGTAGAGCGCTTTTAATTAAAGTACTACTCTTGTATAAGTACTTATCTATAGATAAAGAAGTTACTATAGCTAATCTAAAGACTAATTAGTAAATAGATAAAGCTTAGTAAGCTTAATATCGAATAGTATACTTATAATAGTAAGTAATTAAACAAGTTAGTAAAGTAGTATAATTGCTACTTCTATAACTAGTACTTCCTTCTCTACTACTACGTTTAGTCTTACTACCTTATCTTCTACTACCTTACCGACAACGACTTTAATATCTATTATAAGATATTCGAAGAGAGTAGCTTTAACATATACTAGTCCCTTAGCTATAAGACTATTACTACTACTAAGTCTCTATATAGTCTACTAATTAAGAGGAGGCTAGAGGTATATAAGGTACTCGATAATGTAAAGAGCTAGTAGTTTAAGCTTAAAGAGGAGATAGAGGAGTTATAACTAGAGGAGGAGAATCGAGAGTTAATCTTTACTAACTTTATCTAGTATCTTAACAAGGTGCTTATACTAGTTTAGAACCTTATAATCTCTAACTTTAAGCGCCTTACTCTAGTAATCTATTAAAGGCTTAATAAGGTACCTTAAAGGCCTTATCTTACGTAGTCGGTAGAGTTGCTATTAAGTATACCTCTTAGCTTAGCTATGTAGCTAAAGGCAGTAGTAGTAGTAGTAATAGCCTTAAAGAAGAGGAAGACTAACACTAAATAGCTATTACACTATGAATTTATCTATATTAAGCCTTTACACTAGTTTCTTTAGCTTCATTTTTAGCTTCATTAACGACAGCGAGGTTGCAATTGCTCAAAGACGTGCACAATCCAAAAACGGGTAAATTGCATGTAATTTGGCTGACGCACGCCCAGTTTGAGTTTGGCCAAGTCTAAAATAAGGTTTGCAAACTTGGTACCCCTATAAACGATACCGCGTAAGCACTAGCGCAGGGACATTGCGCTACCAAGCTGACTTACTTCCCCCCCCACCGCTCTTCCACAGTGCTCGGGGTTATCTGGCTATGGCGGCATACTGCAAACGCGGCGGCCACCGACACCTTCTCTTTATGCACTAGTCAGTCTAGGTCGCACACTTTCCGTGCTTGTGGCGGCGGGCCATGCAGGACGTTGTCATTGCCTGCCGTTTCCCTGGGTACGGAAGGCACATTATTTCTCGTGCCGAAGGGAATTTGTGTTGATCGATCGTGTGAGCGAGCCTTAGATTGGAAGATGGCACGCAGTCTGGCGCCGTGCCACATGGCCAGGCGGGGTCAAGGATCCTCGGCACGTCCAAGGGTCGCCCTGCCTTGCGTGCCTTGATCTTGATCTCTAATCTTCTACGAGTAGTTCACGTATCGTGATCCCACGTGCTCCCTTTTGTTCGTGTAGGTCAGCGTCGTCGCCAAACGGGAGACCTTCGACAGGGGCATCAGTGTCGACCAATGCAGCCTACCTTCCAGACCACAGCGCAGACATGGCCACCGCGCCTCCCAAGACGTTCGCCTTCGTCACGGGCAATTGTCCCGCCGACTTTAAGAAGAGGGAAACACTGAGTTCTGTCCGCAAGGCTGTGATGCGTGACTATTTGGACAAAGCAAAAGGAGACTCGAAAACCAAGGATCGCAGGACCAAGCCAAACGGGGCAGAAGCACACAATACGCAGAGCAGGTCACCGCCATCTGCGCCGACTGCTGCGGCAGTTCATGGCGATACGGTGTCTATTGACTCTGCTGCAACCGCGGCGACAGCAACTCCAGCGATCACACACTCTGCTGGACCTACACCGATCCAGGGCCGCTCTATATTGAACCCGATGATCACACATCGAGAGAACCATGACAAGTACAAGTACATGGCAGACCAGCTCAATAGCCGCCCACAAGATCGCCAGCCTACGAGCGCCGTGGATCAAGATAGTACTGACCCTGCTCTTGTACCCGGAATTGGAAGCCTTGAACGGCGAGTCGCATTCGCAGTCGCTTACCATCGAACGCAACACTATGGTCGATTGACGAGTGCCGACGAACCTGCATCTCAAAAGATGCCAGTCTTTTCCAATCTCGATCTACTGAAGATCAATTGTAAGCAGGGCTGTCGGGTCAGGTTGATCTCTCTAACCCTTACGCAGGTGTCACTTATTTTGGTTCCCAGGCGGCATTCGATCAATTTGTTCCCTTCACAGCCAATGCCTCTCATACGTTCCTCGCCAGTCTCGCCCTTTCAGCACCCTTCACGGACCTTATGGATCAGCCTCCCGGTCGAGAAGGGCTTTCACCACATACAGACACACGCCATACTCTCGAACTTATGGATATACTGCCACGGATCATCCGCGATCAGATAAAGGCCAGTGAGGACCAGAATAGCGTCAGCAACATGATAGCCGTCATGTGCTTACTAGTTGGTCAATTATGTTATCCATACCCCGGACCGGTTGCAGCACACCAAGATGCTCTGCGGACAATGATCTTAGCCCGAGGTGGTCTAGATGCACTACCAGGCAATGGCGTTGTGGCAATGAATATGACTCTCGCAAACTTGGAGACAAGCATGCTGAGACACGAGGACCCAGAACCGATGTACCTGGCCTGGATAGACCGCTATCTTGCTACACACGACACTTACAAGTCACCTGCACCGATTGGTCCACTGGCATGCACGCCGGATAATCTGCAAGCGATTGCGCGCACACCTCACTGCAGCCCGGAGACTGTTGAGCTGGTGCGGTTGATGCATGAGCTTATCGACATGGTCTCGAAGCTCAGGGAGGACGAGCTACAGAATCGAAAAGACAGCCACTCTCACCAATTCTCCGGGCATCGTGCTGACGGAGCATTGCTTGCCATCTGCGAAAGGGTCCATGCGATGAGGCCGCTGCAGATGAACACAGACTCGGAAGCCGGCTGGATATATGAGTCCGTCAGGCTCACATCCCTCCTGCTTTGTCATGCTGTCATGCGGCGTACATCATTGCGAGCAAGTACGCCTTGCACACTCCGCTCCGACTGCGCAGCTACCCCGACCATGATTCAGAATGCAGTCAAACGAACATCAATCAAGTCTGTTTGGGATCACCTCGCTGGCGTGTTGTATTGGGTCCTGATGGTTGCGGCCACGGCGTGCCAGGAAGTCCCGGATGACATCGCTGAAAGTCTCGACGCGACTGCCTCGCCCCAATCCGAAGAGGAGGGCTCCGAACTCGACGCCATACTCGAACACGGCGCAATGGCTAGAGCGACAGAGACCTATACCAGGCTCGTGCTGGATCCATCCTCCGCATTGACTACATCGGGGCAACAGGTACAATCATCAGGCGTCGACGCCTCTCGCACCCTCCTTGCCCAGCTCGGTACACCGACAGCTGCACAGATACGTGCGGACCAGAACTACAGTGCCATGAAGAATCTGTATGCCAGCTACGCCGTCACCCAAGACAGCAGAAAGCGGAATCGAGGCGACACAACCGACGACGAGTCGAGACACAAACGAGCATGCGTCGTGCAAAGACCGCCGCGACCAGAACCAAGCATCGATGAGCAGCGCAGGTTGAAGGAGGCATATGTCAAGAGGTATTTCAGAGCAAATGCTCTTCGTGTCAGCGTTTTGCTACGTTACGAGCACAGCTTCATCTTCCTGAGCAGCGTTCGGAAGCTACTCACCGTCACGGCATGGCTTAATGAGAAATGAGACATGAGTGTTACTTCACGAGAGGGACATCCTTCGACAGAGGGTGGCAATATGCACAGCGTGGATAGCTCGTTCGTTGGATTTGACGAAATGGAATGACTAGGTGCATAATATTCTTCCTGGCGTGCTTGGGACAGATTAAGCGGTACACTGCACCAAAATTACCAGAACTTGACAACTGCACTTCTCCTACCATATAGCTGAATGATGCTTCTATACCTGGTAGTATACCAGGTGGTACTACCAGCTATATGATGATCAAGCCATATATACAGCTTATAAGAAATACTGTCTGGTAGTATGTTATACAACTACGTTCGGAATGGCAGCCAGGCACACCGGGCAACAGAACAGGTCCTCCTCATCTGATGATCAGGAAGGTAAAAGTCAATACAGTGAAAGTGCTCTGCACTTCATTATATCATAGCCGTGCCCAACCATGCTTGAGCCCTACCATGGTGCTGTCCATCCCACCGGATCGTTGAAATTCATCAGCCCCGTCCCCATTTGGTGACCATAACGCCTGTCATATCATCCGTCGTCCGTCCTCGTTGCTCATTACTTATGCAGGATTGCCCACTCCTCCACCATGCTCTTTTATCTCATGCTTGTCCAGTTTCTTCACTTCCCGACTGAGCAGGTCTCTCAATTCGGGCGTCACGATCTTCTCCTTGGTGTCTTCGACGCCAGCGATCTGTGCTATCTTGTCGCCAACAGTCTGCTTGCCCTTGTTTTGGCTCGGACTAGGCGCGGTCTTCGGTGTCGGAGACGACGGACCGGCTGACGTCCCCCTATGAGGTACATCGGGAAAGTTTTTCTTCTTGTCTACCGCCTCTACCACACGTTGGAATCGTCGGAAGAGTGCCTCGGCTCGAACAAGAGTAGACTCGAGGTCGATAGTATTGCTGAGTTCGTTGACATACTTGAGGACTTCGTCGAAGCCCTTGAGATGCTCCATGATGACATCGCGATGCTTCTCAAGGATAGCAAGGGCAATGAAGAGATGAAAGTTTGCACTGAGATAGTCGGTCCACAGTCCCTCCCATAGCCGGAGAACGTTATCCCACTCGAATTCGCGTTTGTACCAGACCAGAAGCATACGGAAGAAAAAGAAGAAATTTGTGCTGTCGACCGATTGGAGATGTAGGTAGAGTTTGGGATCAATGAGCTGGACAAGCTGGTCCAGCGTAGTGAGTTGCAGTCGCATACCTGACTGGTCGCGGAGGAAGTTCCTTTCCATTCTATCCATGAATCCAGCAAAGCCCCAGAAAGCCACGGCATCGTCCTGCATTACAGCGTAGATTGGGGCCAAAAGATCACTCATGCCCTGAACATAGCCAAGCTGTCTGTTGTATTCGTTGTAGGTGAGGAGCATGTCCTTCATCTGCTCCATATGCACGTTGGTACCTATCTCAGCGAATGGTGACGTCGGATCAGGATGTGGTATATCCTCTCCTTCAAAGAGAGGCATGTGACGATCTGTTCGGTGTACATCCTTCTCTACATGCCGAATCCCCAACAATGGGGTCAAGTCAGCCGAATGGACCTTTTGGAGCTGTGAGAAGTCGGACTTACCTATTCTGAGCTTCTGGTCCTTCCACCACTCACGCTCTTCCAGTGTACCCTCGCCGTCCATCATGCGCTCCCACCAAGCACCTTTGAGTCGAATATACTCGTCTCTCAAGCTGTTGATCTTCGCTTGTCTTTCCTGGCTGCTACTATCCCATTCGTAGACACCAAGCAGGAACAGCCAGGCCTCTTTTCGTACCCCATCCTCGGGATCCAGGCCGCCATGAAAGACCCTCTCCTTAACTTCATCCACAGTGACTTGTAGACGTCCATTGGTGCTGTTGAAAAAGCCGTCCCACTCCTTCTTGGTGACGGGCTTTCTCTTGTCGCCCAAGCTGAGATTGTTCATGTCCAGCTCCAGTATCTCGAACTCGCCCACCTCACTATCCTCGCTCTTGAGAACATCGCTGGCGGTCCATATCCGCTGATTCCGCTCTTTCTCGCTCTGTTCTGCAATGCCCATTGCCCATCTCGCCAGGTATAGCCTCGCGCTGTCGAACTCATCTTGGACGGTCTGGACATCGGGATTCTGCATCAGCCGTCTAAGCTGAGGTGGAAGGTTCTTGTTCTCGGCAGCCGCCTGTGCCGTGCGTCTCGTGAAAGTCGTGACTTGGCTCAGCTTCTCCAGTATGTTCCATCTCGCCTCCTTCAGGACCTTTGTTACTGGATCCATACCGGAATCCCAAGGCTCGCTCTTGTTCTTGTCCCCTTCTAGTGCCTTCTTGACCCTATCCGCATTTGCTCTCTCGCTTGAACCCCGGGGTGAGGAGGCGAAGGCGCGCTTGTCCTCTTCGCTTGGCTCGACCAGGAAGACATTTGCCTCGGCGGAACGATGAACGTCGATGTATCTCTTCAACCACCTAAGCACTTCGTCTCCGCCCCAGAACACGTTGCCGCCTTCTCCAAATGGGTCAAAGTTCTCCCTTGCTAACTTCTTTCGCTGGGTGATGGTCGACGGGCATTCCGAGTCATGGAAGAACAGTGCCGGTAATGATTCACCGGAGCGTGTGTTGATCACGAGGCTTCCAAACCACCATCCGACGCTTGGTGGGCGGACCAGGAGGGAATATATGCTGTTGAGTGGGATGGCAAACGCGTACGAGCCCAAGCTGGAACTTGTGGGCGTGTTGGTTGGCAAAGGTGGGACGAGGTATGTCTGCTTCGGCGGCGAGTCTCCTTCAGCTTGATCTACTTTGACGTATGCATCATAAGCGTCGCCGAGAGATGACTCTGGGACCCAAGCAAGGAGGAGGTTTTTGGGGTCGATGTCGGATTTGGCCGATGTGGAAGCAGTCGAGGGAGAGGAAGCGGAGGGTTTTGGTGAGGACTTTTGCTGTATGAGTGCGATGAAACCAGGAATGTTGTCCTTTGCGCTGGCGGAAGGGTGTACATAGACCTTGCTCTTGGAATAGAGGAGCTTCACTCCCCGACCTGTCCGTTGGCTGCGGATCGTGTTGTACTCGCCCTCTGAATCGTCGCTCATAGCGTAGAAGGATCCCGACGGGGAGACTGCTCTTTTCGAAGTAGAAGAATCGCCTGGCTTGTTCAGAGTCATGGTTGATGGGGACAGGACCGGTGGCGGAAGCTAGAGGGAAGGAGGAGGTCTGGTTCGTCGATCGTGTATGTTGGTTACGGTCGTTACTCAGGTCATACTTGAATAATGATCGTTCGTTTCCAGTATATCTATATGAGCGTGTAAAGAGGTCTTAATAGCAAGTGACAGCGAGAGTGAAGTGAAACCTTGACCTTGGACTTGAAGTGGGGGAGGCGGGGGACGTCATCAGAGGTCACAAGGCAACAGAATAATTATATGTCTTGCTTGTACTCACGTTTTCATTTGGAGTATCCGTGCGGCCTTGGCAAGCGTTGTTAGTACACTCCATGATAGTTGCCAATTGTTTAAACAGTAATAACTCTACCAACATGCCTCTAATTCATTCTAAAGGAGGCCGAGGTTATGCTCCTAACGTGTCTCTTTAATTACGTATAGCAATTGTTATATTTCGAGCGTGTTATGATATGCCCTTCTACGCGATTGCTGCTAAGCTTAATTACTAAGTGTCTAAATCTGCCGCTTGTAAACTCTTCTAACATTTTAGTAAATTAGCTCGAATATCTCTAGCTAAGAGTAATAAGCCTCTTATAATCGATTAACAGCCTTTATAGCTTTAAATCCTTAATTATATAGTGCTAGCAAAGTACACTAGAGGCACTACTAAACACTCCTCTAGATCTAAAGGCTATATAGCGATTCGACGCGCTTTGATAGAGTACTCTTCTAATAGCTAGCTTAACATAATGAAGGAGTATAACGTCTATAAGGAGCACTACATTGTTCTAATAACAGTTTATAAGATTGCTATATAGTTATTATTAAGCTATCTAAAGAAGCTACTAACTCGGAGAGCGAGGCTAAATAAGCCTTAGCTTAACGAGGCTAACAAAGCTATATATGTCTTTTAGGCCTACTAGATTTAGTGCGTAATTAGACATCTACTGCTTCTTTAGCTTGCTCTACTAGAGGTTATCTTTATTATAACAGATAAGACTCTAATCTATCTTAGAGAGCCGCTATAGTACAAGCAATTAATAACAGTTGAAAGAGGCACTAACATAGAGGAGCACCCTATATATACCTCTAGGCCTAAGCTAACTCTCTAAGCTCTTATAGCTTGTTATAGTAATCTCTTAATCTAATAGCTATATGTTATATAGGAGCTTAACACTAACGAATTATAGAGCGAAATTAAAGAAGCAATTACTCTCTATTAACGTCGAGCACAACGACGCTCCGAAATGTAAATTAAGCTTATAAAAGATTAAAACTTACACGTAGCTCGTGTAGTTCGTGAGGCTAATAAATAGCTCTAGTATAACATTAAGGCTAGCCTTTACGGATCGAAAAAGAAGTAAAGATTAACTCTAAAGCGTGTGTTTAAGTTTAAGAAGGGGAACTTTAAAAGGACAGCTAAGAAGGGCATAGATTTCGCTTAGTACACTTACTGCTAGCTAATTAACCTTCTTTATCCTTATTACTTCGAGGTGAAGAAGAAGTACTCTTATGCTAACATCTACATTATTATAGATAACTCCGGCGTTTATCTAAAGGCTAGAGAGTTTATTAAGAAGTACAAGGAAGAGCCTAAATATTGCTCTATCTAGTAGGTGCCTTATACTCCAAATTCACTAGATCTCTATATAATTAAGAGGCTATTTAATCGATTAAAAGAGCGCCTTAAGGCTAAATTTATACTTAACAAGAATAACAACAAAGAGAAAGCAGCTGTAATAAGCTATATTACTTACCTTTAGCAAAGCGCAGAGGGCATCGAGTTAGATATTAAGGTTTTTACTAATCTCGAGCAATATTACAAGTTAGCGGCTGTCGTGCGCGAAAAAAAAGACACTAATTACTTCCATAGGTAGAAATTAATATAATATCACGTTATTACATTAATTAACAGCTTCATGGTTGAATAATAAGTGTTTAAAGAGGTGTAAATTGTTAGTGTTCATACTCCTCCGTGTGGGCGTCACGCCAAGCCTTCGGATACTCCAAATGAAAAAGCGTGTATCTTAAGGTTACACTAAACTTGGCCTTTGCAAAGCGGGCATATCTCATTCTAGACTGAGAGGAGAAAATACTGCTGAGGTGTGGAGCATGTTCTCCTCTTTTTTTGATGATAGATGAGAAAGATCTCGTGAAGGTGATTCTCGTATTTGGTGTTTACACGAGTGTGGAGCAATGACGCCCTGGCATGTGACGGCCATGATGAACCTCGCATAATTTTGTCTTGCATTCGACATTATAAACTACTGCATGGTTGTGCATGCTTGTGGTCATGATCGTAACTTCCTCATCCGAGCTGGCTCCTACACGAGGCTGCCAGACAACGGCAGGTTCCTGCTTGAGCTTCCGACATAGACCGTCTTGGTAGAGTTACTGACTACCCAATTCTGGCTGTTGGTGTCCCAATTGCTGAGGTCCCTTCTGGTGAGATCTGCCGAGAAGATAGCAGTGCCATTAGGCTGGATGCTCAATCTCTGGAAACCCCTCAATACAATCTTCGGGTCGTACTGTCCACCAAGAGAGACGTAAAGCTGAGGAACCTCATCGCCAGGTCGGCTTCCAGTATTGGTGATGGTAGCTTGAACACGGTAGAGTACATCATACAATCCCGGGTTACCACCTGGTGCGCCGCCTGCTGGAAGTAGTGGTTGAGGGGACCCATCCAAGGAGGCAGGGTCGATGTAGGTGCGACCGTAGTCTGATCCGTTGTATGCCTCACTCAAATTGGCGCTGGATAGGTAAGGATAGATGTAGCCATTGGGTCGAGTGAGGTTATCTGGGAATAGGTAGCTGGAAGTGTCGTTGTTGATGGATCCAAACACTGGTGCAGCTGTGGTCTCGCCAGTAGTCGGCACGTATGGCCCAGCGCCAACGTTGGTAATGGACAAGTTAGAGTAAGAAAAGGTCGTGTATGATTGACCATATCCAAACTCATACACTGGTGTGGTGTTGCCGCGGTCAAAGGCGCGATAGTCGATGAAGACCCCCTCTTCGAATTGCACCTGGGGAACGTCCTGGTTGACTGTGTAGAGGACATCGGATCCATAGTCGGCGCGAGTATCTCCAAGAGTGAACGGGAGCTTGCCACCAGGATTGACCCGACCGTACAGAATATCTGCAATTGCGTTGCCAGACTGCTCTCCGGGCATGCCAGCCCAGAGGATGGCGGTGATATTCGGGTTGTTCTTGTACGGGCCAAGCTCCACAGGGCCTGGAGAATGTACTACCAGGACGGTGTTGTTGCAATTGGCACTGACGTTGGCGATGACGGGTTCGACACCCTGCCAGAAAGTCAAGTTTTTACGGTCTCCAAAGTTCTCATCGGGAGCAATGAAGCCTTCGCCTGCATCAGCATTTGCAAACACGATGCAAACGCCGTTCACCTCTGCTGTCCTTGTAGCCAGTGTCTCGATCTGCGAGTTGGCCGAGTT
The DNA here is from genome assembly GCA_013372555.1 of Elsinoe arachidis. Classification (NCBI taxonomy): domain Eukaryota; kingdom Fungi; phylum Ascomycota; class Dothideomycetes; order Myriangiales; family Elsinoaceae; genus Elsinoe; species Elsinoe arachidis. Next base: position 33,299 of record JAAPAX010000006.1, on the reverse strand, counting down.
GTTTGTGATGGATTCGTATGCTCGGCCGGCCTGAACGGCTTCATAGGCAAGGGCGGTATCAGGGACAATGAAATTGGTGAAATCGGCTGTCCCACTGCCCCAGCCGATGCCCAAACTACCACAATCGGCACCTCGGTCTGGCGCGCCATTTGGTCCGAGAGCACATTCCCCAGCATCCTCGCCGAAGACTGATGTAAGTTTCTCGCGACCTGTCAGAGGCAATGCGCTGTTGTTGTTCTTGAGAAGGACCGTGCTGTCTGCGGCGACCTGGCGGATGAGGTTTCGGTGCTCGCGTCGGACGTCGACATGCTCGTTGATCAACTCGTAGGACTCTTCACCGTAGTAGTTTCTGTAGCCAAACGTCTCCTTGGTCCAGGAAGAGAAGTTGATATCCGTGTCAACTGTATCCCTGCCAACGTAGTACCAGCCTGCGAGAATTCTGGTAGTCATATCGTCGATCCGCCATTGTGGTACGGAACCGTTGAGGACAGCGATGGTCAAGTTGGTACCGAAATAGGTGGCGCCGTCATTGAAGACGATGTCACCAGGCATGGTCATATCAAGACCAGACAAGATGGCATAGACACCGCTGTAGGTGGCTTGCCAATCGCTGAGGATGAAACCCTGGAAGTCCAGCTCATTCTTTAGCAAGTAGTTCTGTGTGTAACTGTTCTGGCATCCATGCGAATTATTGATCTGATTGTATGAGCACATTACGGATGCCACACCAGCTCTGACGGCATCAGCAAAGGGCCAAAGATACAGCTCGTGCATAGTCTGATCGTCGAGATTCGAGGAGAGTGGATCGGTGATGTTGAAGCCATAGCCTCTGGATTCTGGGATCTGGCGGAAGTGCTCTTGCTCGTTCATGATGTAGTGCTTGGCGCAGGCCATAACATTTTGGCTCTGGATACCCTTGATGGTGTCCGCGAAGAGTACGCCGGTGAGCCAGGGGTCTGGGCTGAATCCCTCCCAATTCCTGCCAGCAGTGGGAGACCTGCCAAGCGGTCCGGCGACGGGGCCAAGCTGGATGTCAACACCTTTGTCACGATGCTCCTGGCCCATGGCCACACCTCGTTGGTACGCAAGACCGCGGTCCCACGTAGCGGCGACATTCACACCGGCCGGGAAGACGGAGACAAAATCGGCTTCATCGAATTAGCTTGAAAATGCAGCACAATGTAAATCGAAGCTTACTGGATCGAACGCCAAGGGGAGAATCTTGAAGACAGAGACCTCTGATGCCGAGTCTTGGGACAGAGCCAGTCTCGCCCACACAGCGCTCTCCTTCCCAGCCAACGCCGGTAGTCAAATTGACTTTCTCCTCGAGCGTCATTTGCGCAACGAGCTCGCGGGCTTTGGAGTAGGCGCTCTCCCAGTCACCTAGACCGCGACCCCATGGGGAAGGGAACTTTTCAGGGCTGGTCTGGTTGGCTTGGGCACCCTGCGCTACGAGCGGATTGGGTGAAGTGGCATTGGGATATGTCGTGTCTGGGAACTGTACAAATGTGAGCTTCTTGCATACCAGAACATAACTTCTGAAGCGACGTACTGGAGATCCATAGTTGCCATACTGGCCAGTCACCGTGGTGAAGCCAATGGCCAAAGCCAATGCCAGCGTAGAGAGAGACATTGTTGATACTGATGCTCAACGCTGATTCTCACGAGGAAGGTCTTGGAAACAGAGTGCGAAGTAGCAGCGGGGTTTTGTACTACCGCATTCTTCTTCAAATGCCGCGATCCAGTGATGACAGTAGCATCGATGGTATCCAGGGTTCAAGCCTTCAAGGTAGCACTTCGGAAGAGCTATTGGGAGATCTTCTCCACACAAACAGAGCGGAGAGGTGCAGGAGTGGTGTGGGAGTGCATGACCTTGATGGATCGACAGTCCGGGGCCGACGGTTGGGCCGGAAATTGACGTCAGTTGAGGAAAAAAGGGAGATGCATCGAAAGGAAATGTTTCTTGCTCTTCTGTGCTCAATCGCATCGTTTTCTTGGTGAATTGTGATCAAGGTTGCCCGCGTTGAGATTCGCTCGCAATGCACCTTTTCTTATTATGCCTTCATCTGCCTTATATCGCGTTTTCCGCAGCTCTACAGTCAAATATCGAAGGCTGACGTGTGCAACGTCACAATTCTCACCCCGCCGATCGTTCCGCGTGGCTCGGAGCTTGGTTGCCTTGTGCATCCTTGTCGTCGTATCCACAATGCTTGATCGAGTTCGACGGTAGCATGATGCTGGCCCTTGCTTCGGCAGCAACACCGCATTTAGGCGGAATCGGGTGTAGCTCTGGCGCTCTGTTGACAGCTTGATATCAAGCGTCATGCTTCTAGCAAGATCTGTTGCCAAAACCACTACAATCTTACAGTGTTACGTTTGCTAAGATGTGAAGAGTCTGCCCCTGTGCATGGTAGTTGAGTTGGGATATTACCAGAAGACTACCCACTGATAGGGGCCCTAGAATAATTTATGTACACTTGCCCAGGGCGTAAGTCTGTTCATTTCAAATCGCGACCACCGAGAATGACTTTGCATCTCAATTGGCGCATCTTCGGGACAAGGACCTGGTTGTCTGATTACAAACGTAGAGCCTCCCCACCCTCATCTACCCCTCCGCGGAACAGGTCTCGGATGACCTTTCCCCCAAGGACAGTCTTTTCCACAATGCCTTCAACATGACGCGGCTCCACTCTTCCGTACCAGATGCCCTTTCCTCGTAGCGCGTGGTCTATGAAGCTCGGGGGTATGTATATGATCACATTACCCGCATACTTATGTCCGCCAATGTGACTGATGCTTGCTATCCGAGCCGTGGGCGTGGACCCGTCGACTCCGGCGTTTCTCTCTTCGTCGACCAGGGGAGGTGCGTTGTGCAACACCGTAACGCCCTGTCTTGCCAACTTGTCCTCAAATTCTCGACATAGCACAGGACCCATGATGCCACATCGCTGATCACGTCCGCCGTGTCCGCATACCAGGACCAAGATCTCGTCGATCTTTCGTGCCCCAGTGAACTGGCCACGCAGTTCTGGTTGTCGTTGCAAGATGTTCCGTTGATCTCGGCTGAGCCTATCATGCTGCGCGTGTATTTGTGCAGGAAGGACAAAAGCTCGGAGGAATGCCTCAACCCCACTGTCATCCGTCGGGATGCTTGGCACGTATTCGAAGCTGGGAAGAAGGAATGCTGATGCTGGGGGTGACGGAGGAGTCTGCTCTGGGACCTTGTCTGCATCTAGACCCGGTTTTGTGTATGGTGAACCGATAGGATTATGCCGACCCTCGAATGCTTCGTCTCGTTTGATTGTTGGTGGCAATGAAGAGTTAGTAATCATGACATTGTGGAAAGGCTGTTTATGTCAGTGTACTGATGACACCGAGTAGATAAGGAAACCTACGTCGCTGTATTTGCCACCGCGTCCCAGAAACTTCTTGAGCTGCTTGACCAGCACGGCATGCTCATCGTCTTCGATCCGGCTTTTCCAGTCTGATTTGCCGGTGGAGATGAGAACCTGCTCAGCATATGCCGCTGTTGTGCCATTCAATGGCGCATCTTGATCGATTTCCAGGCCCGCTGGTGTCTCCTGACACTGACACGTGGGATTGGGACAGGAGTCGACCACAGGAAACGGCGGAGGCGTCGGGATGCTGATACGTGATGCTTCTCTTCTTGGAAAGTTTGATAGTTGGGGTCTCAGGGAAGATATAGCCGAACGTCTGCATCCATATTTGAGGATGAACATACCGACCTCCAAAGAATAGCGGATGTGTTGGTTATTTGCCCCGGCAAGACCTCGAGCTCAAAATGTCGAGATTGTCGAAGTTTGCGGCTCTGCTGACGTCACCGGTGAAGCACAAAATCCTTACCTTACCTGTAGGAAATTCGAAGTTGAGATGACAATTTGAACCGAATAGGAATCTACCAGCTTGCAGAGCAAATGACAGATTCTTCAGAAATGTCCATACGCCTTGGTAGGCTCAGAGGAAAGTCCTTTGCTTCTGCATCTGGGCATGGCTTTGGATTCGAGTTGCGTCCCGCAGTCTCATCAGTTATGTTTTTGAAGCCTCGCGCCGGCCATTGCTGTACCGCTGGCATGCCCCCGGACCACAAAATGACCGAGGGGGCTGATGAGAAGACGTTTCGATTAAGGCTCTGGTGACCACTGGGAAGCGTCTATAAGAAGCTACCATGCGAGGTCTGACGCTGCGAGACCTTGCAACTTTCCGCCCGTTCATGCGCTGTATGAGCTGACATAGTACTACCTCGAGTGAATTTCCACTCAGGAACGTGAAACCAAGGTGAGACATACCGTAAGTACCGATTCAGTCTCTTCGTGATCGTTGGCCAGATACACATAGAGTATCAAAGCATTTTCGTGGCAGAAGCCTGCGATAGTCAGTAAAGGCTCCATTGTGCGTGAAGAATGATACGTACAAGCGATAACCCTGCCGCCGAGACGACCAACGCCCAAGACCCTGCCCCAGTCCCTACCATCGACTCTCACCGTCGCCCAGCCCTCATCAGAAATGCCCTCAGCGTCTCCGTAACGTTTCATTCTCGTGCTGGGATGCTCCCTGACACCTTCTACCCCACCATCGACGCTCCCGGGATCAAGCTCAGGATTGTTCAGTCCGGTCCATGTTGAGCTGACCTTCATTCCCTCAGCGTCCAGACCCAGCCTCAGACACCCATGCATGTTGGCTGACAGCTCCAGCTTCTGAGCACGTGCCGCACTTCCCTTGAAGCCGCCCGACGCCTTCGCCGAAGACGAAGAGAGTGCCAACTTCGTGAATCGATCCGAGATGGATTTGAGCTGCATGAGCGAAGGGAGCATGATATGGACATCAGGTTCGCGACAGACGGGTTCGTGCAGACCTTGGACTGAAGCGGGAGCTAGCACACGAACGGGAATGTCTTGGGTAATGACAGTGTCTCTGGCTGAAAGAGGTTCTTCTTGGGAGGATGGAGAAGGGTCATAACCGTCACCATCAAAGTTGCTACCTGTACCGTGAGGGTCGTATGTACTGGTAGATCCAGGTCCGGTAAGCACTGGGGTCGTGATGGTCATTGACAGTAGAGGGACGTTGTCCTTCTTGGTCAGGCGGATCGAGGCACCGGCGGCATTCTGGGCCGATCGAAGGGCGCGGAAAAGTGGTTGTAAAGGGACTTCTAGATTGATGCTGTTCTCCGGGGCGGCCGACTGTATGGTGAAAGTCTCATCGAAAATGGTGTCGATCTGTAGGACAGCCCATACTTGACTGCCCTGCTCAGGAACGACGGTGAAGCGAGCGTCGTGGTCGGAGAGGCGAACCCATGCTACATTCCCCAGCGACGAGAGGGACGACGTGAGCTCTGCTTATTGTCAGCACCTATCGAACTACCTGTATAATGAAGCACTCACTGCTGAACACATTGATGTTCTGGATGCCCGCGCGGAACCTCATGTTGGGTGGCAATCATTGGCTTCTGGAATGAGAGCCTGCCCAACGCCAACCCTCGCGGAGAAAGTGCCTACTCCATGCTCGAGCAAACCAGAGAGTCGACGACCAACACAAGTTGGACAACCAGATCGATAGCGGTGGGATCGTTGTGGTTGATGACGAGTGCCTGCCCAAACCGAAGGATGTGTTCTGATTGGCTGTCGGGTCTGCGATGCGGCTCTTTCTCTTCTCCGCAAAAAAGTCCCAAAAACATGGCTAGAAATTTTGTCTTCCACCAACAACTTCAGCATTCACCTGCGTTTCCATATTCTGGACCCGAACACTACTGGAGCAGCATACTCGGGAGACAAGATCTCAGCCGCCATCCCCTAATCCCGGACGAAGGCCCCATAAGCCACCCGCCTGCTCTAAAAGAGGACCTCTCCCACCACAACTCCCTCACCCACACCATGTCCGACTCGCCCGAAATCATCTGGTCGCTTCTCTCGCAGCAGTTCTGTGCCTTCAAGCTCAAGACGACAAAGGATGCCACCTTTTGCCGAAACGAGCACAACGTCTCCGGTCTCTGTAACCGCCAGTCATGTCCACTCGCACAACCCCGCTACGCCACTATCCGCCCTGACCCTGGCAACGATCGCCTTTACCTTTACATCAAAGAGCCGGAACGTCAGCATCTGCCCCGTCAGTGGTGGCAGCGCGTTAAGCTGAGCAACAACTATGCTAAAGCGCTGGATCAGATCGACGACCAGCTCATCTACTGGCCAAAGTGGATGGTGCACAAGTGCAAACAGAGACTGACGAGGTTGACACAAGTACGGGTCAGGTCGAGGAAGCTGGCTATTGAGAGTGAAAGGCTTGGAGAAGAACTGGTACCTAGGCTGGCTCCGAAGGTGAAGAGAAGAGAAGCCACACGGGAGAGAAAGGCAGAGGCGGCGGCAAAGATTGAGAGGGCTATTGAGAGGGAGCTGATCGAGAGACTCAAATCGGGAGCGTACGGTGATCGGCCGCTGAACGTTGACCAGAACGTATGGAGAAGGGTCATGACGAGAATGGAGAAGGAGGGCGACGGCACACGCGACAAAGATCTGGATGAGGGCATAGTCGAAGAGGAGGACGGCGAACGGGAGGAGGAATACGAGACGGTCGGAGGAGAACCAGATGTCGAATATGTCAGTGATGTAGACGAGAGCGACGAAGAGATCGAGGACTTTGAAGACTGGTTGGGAGGCGAGAGCGGTGAGGACGACAGCGGCGAGGATGACGAGGAGGACAGTGAAGAGGATGGTAGCGATACCGATGCCGCGAAGAAGGCGGGTGCGAAGAGGAAGCGGCCTGCCGCGCCGCCAAGGCCGAGTAAGAAGAAGAGCAAGAAGGGACCGTCGACCGAGATTGAGTACGAGTATGAGAGAGAACCCGAGCAGAGGCAGACGGTGCTTGCATAGAGAAGGGACGAGGCCACACATGATGACCAGTCGAAGCGAGGCGTTGGGGTTCACGGACATGAAATGCGGCTTGCTGAAGATATCATGGATGAATATACTGCCAGACCTTCTTCGCCGCTATGCAATCCTCTACACCTATATCTTCTAATTCGCCGGCGCCGGCACTACAGGTGCGTGAATCTTGTCCACCTCTTCCTTAAAGTCTTTTGTACCCAGCTTGTCCTTGTAGTGCTGGGTAAAGTCATATCGCACGGCGAAACTCCCCATCAACATCTCTCTGGCGAAGTCCTTGTCTCCTTGCGACTTGACGACCATCTTCAGGAAGTCATCCCTGTCTACCCTCGATCGAGGATCCTTGTCGTGTACACGTCTGAAGTTCTCCGAGCTGACCGGGTCGATGACCGTCCTCCACTTCTCGATTCTCTTAGCAGAGTATAGATCCAGGATGTCCTCGTCTGCTTTGTCGTCCCAAATACCAGCCAGACAGTCGTAGAGCCCTCCAACATCCACGAAACCGCCGGTGATGCCCATGCCACCCCAGGGGTTGCATAGATGTGCTGCATCCGCTGCGAGCATGAAGCGGCCTACCCGAAACTTTTCGGCGCATCGCTGGTGCATCTTGTACGGGCTAAAATTCATGACCTTGTATTGACTTGGGTCTGGGTTGCCTGGAAGCATGGTCTTGAATTTCCACTCCATGCGCTCTTGCAATTGCTCTCGGCTGAGACCGGGCTTCTCGCCGTATGTGATGCGGTACAGGCCGTCTTCTTGGATAATGGCTGCCATGTAAAAGTGCTCGGGGTGGATGATGAAGTTGGCATCTTTCCAGCCGAACTTCTTAAAGTCGTAGTAAGTCTGCGGATGTTAGTCTTCTCTCGCGCTTTCGCTCATTGAAGCTCCTCACGTTTGTGGCAACAATCTGATGATCATCCCAGGACCTGCCCGGATAATTGAGGTCACCGAACAGACTTCTTCTGATCTGGCTGTTGGCTCCATCACACCCAACAATATAGTCCGCCTCCAATTTCTTGTTCCCCTCGGGCGTCTCGACATCTACCCATGCCTTCTTCTCGTCTTGACCGATGCCAATCACCTTGTGCTTGAAGCTGACCTTTCCATTGTACTTGGTCAAGAACTCATCCAATAGCAATTGATCTAGCTGTTGCAGTACTAGGCATGTCGTTCGTTGATCTTCCCCATTCACATCTGCCAGTACTATGTTGTCAATATTGGCGATTTCGCTGAGATCGTCTGGATACCGCCAGCACATGGTATCAAGGACCATGCCTTGCTTGCGGATCTCGTCCAAGACTCCTGCACGTCGCAATTCTGGTATCGCCGGAGGTCCATAGTGAGCTGCTCGTGGTTGGTCGTCCAATTGATGTGAAGCTTCCACAATTTCAACACTGATGCCCTTTTTCGCGAGGAGAAGCGCGAGAAGTAATCCAGAAGGTCCGGCACCAACAATGATAACTTTTTCGAATGTCCCAGACATACTTGTGGGCGGCTGTGTAGAGTAGAGCAGCTTGAAAGGGATTAGACGCAAGAAAGGGAGTGAAGAAGAGAGAAATGGTGACGGCTATGATACAGTAATAGCAGCTGCAAGTGCCCCACCGTACCTATCGTCAAGTCCACGTGCGCCAAACGGCACGGATGGGGATGGAGAAGCGCGGTCCAATGAAGCTCAGGAAGAAAGACCAAACGACGAGAAACTTGATGAGCCAACAGGGCTTTTCGCGTGCAAACGGTGGTAACGAACGTGGTGCAGGTGGGTTCAAGGTCGAAATGGCTTGCATTTTCCCCACGGCAAGATCCCCCAAAGGACCCCTCTTGTGGGGCAAATGCCCTTGATGGAGGGGCAATCTGCGTTCCGGAACACCGGATGTCCTCCGGCGGATCTCTTGTTGCTTGATTCCACGATGGATCCAACCTGACAATGTGCTTGTACCACCGTGGGCCAGCGAATAGGTCAGGGATGGCATGGTTGTCCACACACCAGGCTTGCAATGGCAAAATTGACCATACCCGACCAGGCACACCGCAAAGGCTTCGGTATGCTCTGGGCACGCGCCATCGGGGCAGTCCGTTAAAGGCGGACGTCGCTCTATGGGGATGATCGTCATGGTAGATTGATCACCATGCAGACGCGTATTTCTGATTACAGACTTCACCATCTCGCGAGCTCGGTGAGCAAGCCGTGTCCATCCGCCTCGCTATCGTGGTTGAAGGCCAACGTCTCAAGTCTTGAGGGAATGTCTGTCTCGCCAGGTCTTTGAATGGTTGTCGGGGGTTTGCCGGTGGGGGAGACATGCCCTGGCCCCGTTGCTCGGTGACCGCCCCCAGCCTCCAGGTTCTTCTATTCCTGCGAGCCCGAGAACCATGTGGGGTCCCAACGTCTACTGCAGGAGGTTCGTCAGGAAAGATCGTAACGTACATTAAAGAATTTGCATCAAACCCTAAGATCCCATGTGGTTTGACTAGCGGGTAGGTAGCCTCAAGCACGTGTCGTTTTCGATAGAGAATGTGGAAGAGCTTCCTTGATGAGCTGAGCGTGTGGTGGCAAAATCTCCGCGTCCCTGCTCGCCAGTTTGAGATGTCGAAGCATAGCTGCTGCTCGTGCGGCATGTCCAATTGATTCGCCCTGATGCGTGGGTGACGTGAAAGGGTTTGATTTTCGGTTGCAGACCGTCAAGAAAGCGGCTGCTAGAGCCGTCAAAAGCAGGAGTCGGTAAAGCATTTCTACTTTCTGAGGCACGATGAGGATGGGAGACAACAAGAATAATCAGGTCTTCGTACAACACGTCTTCCATCGTTGGCATTATATCTCTTTCTGCGGTCTCACGGACACCGCAAGTGCGGCTTGTACCACCCACTGTAGAGGAGCTTTCGGAACTGTCTCGGGAGAACAGAACCGGATCGACAGCACTGATACGCACCTGCAGGTCCAGTCGCGCCCTTCTGTACTCACATTTGCCAAAAAACTGACGGTAGGCGGATCGGACTCGCAAATCACGTCCAAGACATCCAGAATATTTACAGTAAGAGGCACTATGCGAGCACTTTCTCGGTCTGCCAAACACCGCCAACCCTGACCTGCCTCTCCTTTCTGCTACCCATCTCCCATCGACCACTCTCGCCATTGAGGCTGACGCCGACCCAGCATTCTCTTCTTTCCTTTCCGTCCTCGCCTCTGTTCAAGACCTCCACCTTGCCGATGGGTTTACCGACGTCCAGCAATTCCGTACCCTCCATCAAAGCAAGCAACTGCTTTCCGCCCACCGGTGTCAACGGATGCATTCTTGTCCTGGCAGCGCCACCCGCTCCGACGATCTTGGTCGCAGCACGACTGAGATGACTATAGACCACAAATTGTGGCATTTCCGCAACTCCAAGCCTGGCGAGTATGCTGCTAGGATGAACGAAAACATCTCGCTCAGCCTCATCGGTTCTGGCCCCAACCTCGAAGCTTCTGGTCAGGGTTCTGTAAGGAACCAGGATCGCCCTTCTAGGTTTCCGACCCTCGCCCGTGCCTTCAGGCCCAGCCAGTAGATCTTTGCGAATGGCTACCTGATCGGCAAAGCCTGCTGCGAGTATGTACTTCAATTTAGCTCGCTCGTTGTCTTTCAGAACCTTGAGCTTCGTCAAGTCCTCGGCGGACACGCCAGGATTGTTCATCTGCACAATTCGAATGAGTTGGCTGCGTAAGTCAAGAGCCTCGCGCATGCCCTTTTCTCGAACGAACAGATCTGCACATCGAGATGCCACCATGTCGACGTCGCTGCACAGAACAAAAGCAGTGAGCAGCTTCAGTGCGTCACACTTGCTATCCCACCTTGATAGTGTAGCCTGTGCCGACTTGTACGCTTTCAACCTATCCGCAGCAGCAGTCGAAACGGCAAGATCTGGTCGCTTTGCTGGTGCGTCGCTATCGGAATCCTCATCCGACAGAGCGTCTATCGTCAAGTGGGGCGAGACCTGATTTTCGGTGACGAGCAGCTCTGGAATAGCCAGTGCGCAGACAAGAGCAATTGTATGGGCCAAGAGACCATGGGAAGAAGCGAGGAGTAACATCCGCCCGAAACGAGGATTGACTGGGTAATTCGCCAGAGATTGACCAGTAGTCGTGATTTTGCCAGTCCGGTCGATCGCTCCCAGGTATCTGAGCAACTCTTCCGCTCGTGCCAGCGCGTGACGATCCGGCGGAGTAGGGAAAGGGAAGCTGGCAACATTGGGAAAGTCGACTCCCTTGACCATCAGCGCAACATTCTCGACAGGAGATCGTAGGATCTCTGGGACGGCGTATTCGGCAAAGTCACGCTCGTACACGGCGGAAGAGTAGAGCCGATAGCAGTGGCCTGGACCGGTTCGACCAGCACGACCAGCTCTTTGGGCAGCTGATGCTTTGCTGATCCAATTAACCTCAAAGGTCTGCACTCCGGTCGTGTTCGTGTATTGCTTCTCCTTAGCTCGTCCACAGTCGAAGACATACCGGATGTCCGGGATCGTGAGAGAAGTCTCGGCGACGTTGGTGGACAACACAATCAATCGAGATCCGTCCGGTGGCGGAGCAAACACCTTGGCTTGCTCGGATGACGGCAGTTGAGAGTACAAGGGTAAGATATGCACCTTCTGGTGAGCCTCAATCTGCTGGTTATCCTCGATTTGGAACTCCTCCTCATCGTCCGAAAGCCCGTGCAGGTCATCGTCATTTAGGTCGTCCTCTCCATTCAAGTGCGGCCTCTGCTCGTCGTCAAGACGGATTTTTCCGGCAGCGTCGTTGCCTTCTTGTCGAGAATTATTCAATGGGTGATTACCAGTATCCGCGAAAGATCGTTGTAGTCGTTTCATCAAAGCCACGATCTCTGCTTGGCCGGTCAGAAAGACAAGCATCCCTCCCCTGGGAAGTTTCCTGTGCCCCTTGCTAACTTTGTTGAACATCTCTTCTACATAGTCTCGCTTGGTTTGACGGGCGAAGTGATTGACCACAGGGTACTGCCTGCCTTCTGCTTGAACAATGGGAGGTGGGCCATCCCGGAAGAGGATGGTGTTCCGGGTGAAGTCTTCTACTCTCATAGTGGCGCTCATAATGACAAGCTTTAGCGGGTAGAATTGCTCAGGCTTCTCCTTCGACAGATCTGCTCTGAGGTCAACGATACGGCTCAAGAGACCGATGAGAATGTCAGTGTTGACCGATCGTTCGTGAGCTTCGTCTATGATGATGGCGGAATATCGTGAAAGGGTGAAGTCGCTCGCTACCTCTCGCAGTAGGATACCATCGGTCATGAACTTGATGGCGGTGGAAGGCCCAACAGCTGAGTCGAACCGTACTTGATGACCGACTCGGGATTTCATGTCACCCATCTCTGTCGCCACTCGGTCTGCGACGCTCGTTGCTGCGACTCTGCGAGGCTGTGTAACTCCAATCATGCCTTTGGTGCGTTTGTCTTCTGCTGTAGTCGAGCCTTTCTCGCCGATCCTGCTGCCGTAGCCATTTTCAAACATCATCTGCGGGACTTGAGTCGTCTTGCCCGAGCCTGTAGCGCCGCAGACGATAGTGATAGGGTTGTGGTGGATAGCCTCCATGATTTTCTGCTCTTCCTGCACGACAGGGAGTTTCAATCGGGCTTCCTGGATCTGCTCGCTTCGGTTTACGACAGCGCTGACGACGGTCGCTTCCGAGGCTGACTTGAGTGGCCCGAGGGCGGGAGCATTGACTGACACATAGGGCTTTGGTTCATACTTGATCCCGGTGGATACCGTTGTGTTGCTGTTGGCTTCAGTGGAGGCTGGTGTGAATCCCAGGGCCACGTTCCGCTGCTGTTCTGCCCATTCTTTGAAGAGTGAAGATCTGGAAGACCCTGCATCTGGTGGAGAAGATGCACTTGATCCATCCACCTCCTCGTCATCCTCTTCCTCCTCCTCATCGCCGTCGGACCCAGCAGAATCTTCGTCAGAAGTCTCGTGGACGCTGCGATCTGACGTTGTGATGTCCAGTCCTTGCGAATAGTCGTTGTCGTCCTGACTGTTGTCGTCATCCGCATCCGAAAACCCATTCCACTCATCCGAGATGTGCTCGTCCTCAGAATCCTCTTCTGGGTCTGACTCCTCGCTCCCACTCAAACCGACATTGAACGTGACTGGCGCCTGAACGACGACCTTCCGCCGTTTTCTCTTCTTGATTTGCGGCCGGCCCGACTCGTCAACCTCCAGAGGCCTCTTCAATCCAGCACCGAACAGGCCTGGCTGAGGTGCGCCATTGCCATTGACAGGCTTGAGTCCGTTTGTGGTCGTATTTTTCGATGACGGTCGTTTCGCGTGCTTTTGGAGATGGTCCTCAACCTCGGTGTCCGCGACCACGGGCCTATCCTCGTACAGGAGTTCCCTCTCCTCCTGTCCGGCAAGGCCTTTCTCCTCAAAGTTGAGAGCTCTTTTCAGTCCTTCCCGCCTTGTCTCCCTCCCGCGGCCCAGATCTTTCGTGCTCTTGAACAGACTGCGATCAACCTCTTTCTGCCCATGCGCCAATTTCCGAATCAACTCCTGGTTCTCCTCCTTCTTGAGCTTGGTGTCGATGTAGTGTTCTAATCGCTTCGCCTTCTTGCCCGAGACTTTGACTTCAGGTCGCTGAGCCTTGAGCTCAGCTCTGAGGGCTTCTCTACGTCCATCGTGCGCAGGGAGCTCAGTCGTGTTCGTGTCTGCTGTCTGTGATGCGGGCCATCCGCCTGTGGATGCTCGGTTGCGTGCGAGAGCTTTCTGTTTGCGGACTCGCGGGACGAATTTGGGCATGGCAGATACTCGATTTCTTCGGCGCTGCTATGAGCGCCACGTTGTCCGGGCCATAGTTCTTTGCCCGGGGATGTTCTCATTTACTTGGGCGATTTCTTTGAGAGAGGAAAGTTCTGCCGCTCGAGTCATGGGAGTTGTGGGGCAGATGGCAAAGGCGGTGAGATCTGCGGAGGTCACGGCGTGCGGAACTGACAATGGATGAATCTACAGCAGCAAAGTCGGATTTCGACACTTCTGTGAGGTTCATTGATGTGGCGAAAGGCATAGAGGACGATTGAAAGGCACGTAACAGCAAGGATTTGGAAGTCGATCTCGTTTAGTTCACTATGGAGACAAGCTCGGAGGCGGTGGAAACGCCATATCCAGCAAAGTCACGCACTGCTGTTGCAGATATCGCCGGTATCTCGACGACCGTGACCAGCGTGTCTTTCACGGACAGGATCCTGCTCACCGTCGCGCAATCGGGCCGAGTCAATCATTGGGTACATGTCCCGCTCGCCCGTGGAGCCGCTTCAGAAATGCTTGCTCTAAGCCAGCCGCCCACGTATAGCGGCGAGGGTCCCGATAGTAGCTTGCTACCTCTCAACGAGCTCACTGCGACCACTGTGTTGGGCGGTACGAAGGAGGAATTCGAGGTGGTTGGACAGACTCTTGCGACAACCGTGGCGAGCGCCATCTTGATGAGGAACGGTGAGGAGAGGCGGACTCTGGTGCTAGGTCTAGGGTTGGCGAAGGCCGATTTGGGGCGATCAGATTTTGATGGGTTGGTAGGACTGTGCCTCGATGTCATTTGAGCATGATGTGAGGCGTGAGCAGCATGTCAACCTTGTCGACCAGATCTGAGGTTCACCGCCTTGGTCAGGTGAATTGGGATTGGCGAGGATGTCCATGACCGCGTCCATCAGGAGGCTCCAGCAGCATTCTCACGAAGTTTCGCCATGATGTCGTCGATGGCCTCCATGTCGCTGGCCTGGATATGATCGCTGGGTTTGTACTGCGAAGGCAGACGCTTGAGAGTTTCGTCCAGTGCGGGTTGGTAGTTGCGGACTCCGCTTGACAAGGCCATGATGGCCTTCTTGCGGACAGCCTTGTTAGTGTCGTTGGCAGCGAGGTCGATGATGGAAGGGATGGCGCCAACAGCGAGGAGCTTCACCTGGGATTTGACGTTGTTTTGCACTGCCGTTCCGACGCACCAGGCAGCCATGCGACGTACTTCCGCGTCTTGATCCTGTAATTTTTGTACCAATGGATCCCACAGACCAAGATTTGACATGTTATTCGCGTTGTCAAGATTCTCAATGAGCTGCTCAAAATTGTCCCAAGCGACGAGCTTGTCTTCTGGAGTGGCTTCGGGATGGTGAATGACCGACATTGCTTCTTTCATCAGATCAGCATCAGAAGGGCCCCCCATGAGACGCTTGAGTGCTTCAGCGTCCAGACCTCGAGCGGCATCTTGAAGTGGTTGAGCAGATTGTCCAGCGCGGCCTTCTTCCGAGTTTTCCAGACTCCATTTGAGAAGGGAATTGAGGCCGGGATCAGTCATTGTGAATATCTGATTAGAACCGGTCCAGAAAAAATTCCCGTGCTTGTCGAATATCAGTTCACCTAGTACTTTTCTCGCGAGAAGGATGGAGGATGAAGAAACGCAATATAGAACAAAGCAAAGTCGGGAGAAGTTGCCCCACACTTCAAGAAGCTTCCATAGCTGTCATGATCATGAAATTGAGATAGATGGATGTTATACTATAGAGAATGTCTTGTATATGCCACAGTCGACATGTAGTGATATCAATGGTACCGTGCAGCTTGCATGGAGTTTTTACTTATCTGAACGGCTCAATGTATGGAGTGGCGGAGATGTGGTGGCGGGCGAGTCTGTGACGTTCACCAAGCCCCCTCCGCCCCGCGCTTCAACCTCAGATATCAGCGACTTCCCACACGAGATATTAGGAAAACAAGGAGTCAAAACTTGATCAAAATACAGGTGAAGCATATTGCACATCAGATATCGGACTACGAGCAGAACATCAGGCACCTGTATTTGTAGCAGAGTCAGAAATGATTATTGACTGGGCAGTGGTTGAGCCGTTCAGGTGTTGGTTCTGTACGCGCGTTAAACATGTCAGCGCCGGTTTAGAAGGGTTTTCTGGGTGGCTCGCGAGGCAAAGACGAAGATAGGCATCCGTTTAGATGGCGGGTACCTCACGCGACGTGACTATTCATATACCATACCCTCCCGACTCCGCCTTTGTGTCTTTCTTATCAATTTGCACGTTTGTTGGTCGTTTCTGAACAAGAGACAGAGCCCGGCTATCGATCCCGATCAGGTAAGCACCGCCTGCACTTGAATTTGGGGCTGGCCTTGGCGGGCGTCGTTCCATCCAGAAGTCATCCCGGCCCACCTTGGAATCGCACACCGCACCTGTAAAGCTTCACCTTCTTCATCGTCACTGACATCCAACCCATCAGTTTCTCGTTCATATCCGATCTCGACAGCTTCAATTGCTGTCATACTCGCTCACCAACACCTCAAAACACTAAACTGATCCGAAACACACCGCCGTCGCCATGGAAGGTAAACACTCTCCCATTACCCCTCCTTGAACGACTGCGCCCTTGCAGGCAACAATCAGTCCTCAATGGCGGATTCTGCTTGCTATCAGTGACTGACGAGTGATACAGAGGAAGTCGCGGCTCTCGTCATTGACAATGGGTGAGTTTGCGCCTCGTCTGTGGAGCTGATGGCTGGAGCTCAACCTTTCCTACGATGTTGAGCTTCAGCCAGCAGCGTCCATGGGCCCCAGCGCAGTCGCCGGACCTCGATGGCTAACATCGTCTCAGTTCTGGTATGTGCAAGGCTGGCTTCGCCGGTGATGATGCACCTCGCGCCGTCTTCCGTGAGTATCGCCTTTGATACGGCCACTCACAATTATCTGACAGCATCGCAGCATCCATTGTCGGACGCCCTCGTCATCATGGGTGAGCACAATCAGAAATCAAGAGCTGGGATCAAGACTGACCACACACAGTATCATGATCGGTATGGGTCAGAAGGACTCGTACGTCGGAGATGAGGCTCAGTCCAAGCGTGGTATCCTCACCCTCCGCTACCCCATCGAGCACGGTGTCGTCACCAACTGGGATGACATGGAGAAGATCTGGCATCACACCTTCTACAACGAGCTCCGTGTCGCTCCGGAAGAGCACCCCGTCCTTCTCACTGAGGCTCCTATCAACCCAAAATCCAACCGTGAGAAGATGACACAGATTGTCTTCGAGACCTTCAACGCCCCCGCTTTCTACGTCTCCATCCAGGCCGTTTTGTCTCTGTACGCTTCTGGTCGTACCACCGGTATCGTGCTCGACTCTGGTGATGGTGTCACCCACACTGTCCCTATCTATGAGGGTTTCGCTCTTCCCCACGCCATCACCCGTGTCGACATGGCCGGTCGTGATTTGACCGACTACCTCATGAAGATTCTGGCTGAGCGCGGTTACACCTTCTCCACCACTGCCGAGCGCGAAATCGTCCGTGACATCAAGGAGAAGCTCTGCTACGTAGCTCTCGACTTTGAGCAGGAACTCCAGACGGCCAGCCAATCTTCTTCGCTTGAGAAGTCGTACGAACTCCCCGACGGACAAGTCATCACCATCGGCAACGAGCGCTTCCGCGCCCCCGAGGCTCTCTTCCAGCCATCCGTCCTCGGTATGGAACCCGCTGGTATCCACGTCACCACCTTCAACTCCATCATGAAGTGCGATGTCGATGTTAGGAAGGATCTCTACGGCAACATTGTCATGGTTTGTACTTTCTGTACGTCAGTTTGATCAAAAGCTAACTCTGTCAGTCCGGCGGCACCACCATGTACCCAGGTATTTCCGACCGCATGCAGAAGGAGATTACCGCCCTCGCCCCGTCCTCCATGAAAGTCAAGATCATCGCCCCGCCTGAGCGCAAGTACTCTGTCTGGATCGGTGGTTCCATTCTCGCCTCCCTGTCGACCTTCCAGCAGATGTGGATCTCCAAGCAAGAGTACGACGAGTCTGGACCCTCCATCGTCCACCGCAAGTGCTTCTAAGCGCACGAACGAATCCCCACGGCCGTTAGCGAGCAGTCGATCCAGCAAGAGCGCATGAGTCGTCGGTCTTGCGGTCGGCAGCGAAGGAATGCAGCAGAGGGACGGCAAAAGTCGCTTTTTCGTCTTGCGTCGGTGTGTCGGGTGCACTGAAATGGATATAAGCCTTTATCAATGGAAAGGGTGCTCAGCTGTCCTGCAATAGAATTATTGGCTCCTGCTCTGTCCTTTGCTTGTCGAAGCGAGACTCGACGGCGGATGTTGCCTCTGACATGGAGCCACCAATCCCTTTCCTGTTGCTTTGATTAGACAGTTACATGAAATGAAAGTTGTATGTCCTTCACTTGGTGTGCGAGTTGAGATTGTGATTCATTAGACGTGAGTTATTACTCGTGGTATCATAGCTTAACAACCTCCCAGCCCTTCAAGAGGCCTTCCCGCTTGAGCTCGCCCAACACTCCGCCGACCTTTCCATGTGCGACACGCCCGTTCACAATGTCCCTCGGTCCGGCAAAGTACTCCACGAACCCATCCGGGCCAGACACTATCACCAACTTCTTCCTCCTCTTTGACACTGACTCATCGCCCGCTCCTTCAGAGGTTGCGGCATGGCGGAGGAGCGCCGGCCGTGTGAAGACATGCTTCAAGTCTGCTTTGGAGATGAAGCTGCCCTCCTCGTCGACGAAATAGGCCACCTCCAGCTTCGGGCCAGTAGGGGAAGGAGCGGCGGAGCGCAGCGCGTCGAAAGCTGAAACCAAATTCCGCCCATTCGGCTGGGTACGAATACCGTGCTTGTCCGCTGGCAGGTCAAGGATGACTTCCGTGCTCGTGGGATCTGCAGGATCGGTTTCCATGGTGGAGGCGAGATGGAGGGTTGAGAGGATAGCAAACGAGCGCTGAAGAGAACGCAGATGGACAACGAGAGGATTGGCTGTCTCCGTCCTACCATTAGCGACCGGAGCTGGACTTGTGGGAGATGCGAGGAACAGGTTTCGCAACGACCATGAAGGAGGTTGCAGACTCGTATCACTCTCTCCACTTTCGCATTCCTGGCGACTTCTGTTGGCCCATAGGATAGAGATGCGAGGCTCATCGCCATCTGGAGGAAGACTTGTGAAATTGCCATGCAGGTGGATCGCTTTGTCAACATCCGCTTCCTTCATGAGCAGCCCTTTAACAAGCTTGGAGGTCTTTGCACTAGACTTCCAGTGACGAATGTTCTTCTCGTATGAGTCTGCCTTTCTTGCCAATATGCCATGTGCCAGTTGCATGGCCGGAGCTACACCGGTGCCTCCTGCCAGAAACACAATCTCTTCCACTTGTCCTTCTTCCAGCCCATGGTCTTGCAATTCGCGCGTTGGACCTCGAAGCTCTATCCGAGTATTCGGGTCTGCACGATCTTTGTTGATCACCGTGCGTTGATGGATGTAGCTGCTAGTCTCTCCGTCCTTTCGAATGAGAAACCGTAGAATCGATGGAGATGCGACGGGACTGGAGATTCTCTCGATCAGCTTGGGCGAGTCTGCACGGTAGCCGTTCTGCAAGAGCAGGTTCCTGTCTGCCTCGTTCTCCAAAAAGAAGAATGGGTGTGGAAAGGGAGGTAGTGGAGTGTATTCTCGAGCTACCTGCAGCTGTGGCTGCTTGACTGTGACGCTCCATGTGCCATTCTTCCAGAGCTCGTGATACGGGCTCTTCCATCCAGGTCCGAAGTCTGATGTTGCGAATTTGTCATAGTCTTCCGCTCCAGGCGGCCGAAGCAGAAAGATGGCGTTGGTCTTGGACACTGCCTGCTTGTAGACCAAAGACCAAGAGGTAAAGTTTCGAATGTGGAGGGCTGGGTGATATCGTCTGGCTTTCTGGTCTTCGATCTCGGACTTGCTCAAGTAGCCTATACCGGACGCCAGACTGAGCCCGATGGTGAGGAGGGCGGCATTCTGTCCCGTCACAATTTTGGGCATGGATGATAGTAACAAAGGATTATGAATCGCCGAAGCTCCAAGTATGATGGAGCTGAGCCGAGGATGTTGCGGGGACGATCCTATCACCTTCTAGGACGTACTCTTCTTGACCATCAACAATGTAAGGATCTCACAGACTCAACTAGTACACTGTTGTTAGAGTCAAGTCGAAATGAGTCCATCGCCAAACATGACGGAAAGGCGAAGAAATACCGCCCGGTCTTATGTGGATCCCTTGCTTGACGTGGTGCATACGATGGAGCGACCAGCCTCGGAGGCTATCGGTAGGCATTGCCACGACACGCTTGCACCGGCTACTTCTGGTGACTTCTCTTCTCTGATGAATCTTCCATTCACCACTCACTGACTCCTAATGTCGTCTCGCGGTGGTGCGGGCACGCCCCCCAAGAGCCTCTCCATTACTCTGACGAACCCTCAAGACTACTACTTACCGCAGCAAGTCATTGCTGGTGTCATTAGACTGGAGACCGTCCTGGACACTGCCATCGCTTCAATCGTAGTTCACCTAAAAGGGCTCGCTCGTTCACAAGCAAAGCAACCCACTGGCCAGACCATTTCAACTTTCTCCAAGGAAATCGTGCTCCTTCATCGATCTGAGCTTCTTTACGAGAGCAAACACACCCAAAAAGCTGCCTCTTTCCAGTGGCCTTTCCGCTTCGACCTCAACTCGGACCCGGCTTCCTCGACCAGCGTGGCCCCCACCGGTGAAAATGTCAGATTGCTTCCGTCTTTTCACTTCTTACGCTCGCGATCCAGCGTTGCAACAGATCTTTCAGTAACTTATCTGATCGAGGCAGAGGCTGTCTTCCTACCGGACTCTCCGATCTCACGGAACAACCAGAGGGAGACATGCTCGCTGCCTTTTCGACTTATGGCAGCTTCTCCGGTTGGTCTCTTGGACTGGGATGATCCTACCCTCAGGGGAGGCAAGACGCAAGCTGTCGTGGTCCAAACTTTCGACCTACTTTCTGATCAAGAGAAGTCGCAGGTATCATCTGCAAAGAGGGCGGCGAAATCAATATTTCGAAACAAGGCAGTACCGAAGCTCACTTTCGACATTGATGTCTCATATCCCACCAGCGTTCAGATCGGCCATCCTCAAACTATGCCCTTCATCATTGGCGTGCAAGCCAGGACTGCCGCGGATCAGACGACAGTCGTGCCGGATCAAAGATCATTCTACAGGTACTCTACTGTGTTCCTGAAACATGCTACTATCAATCTTCGCATAGTCACCGACTGCATCTGTCCGACCTTGCGAGGCGATATGTGCTGGACGGATACGCAGCTGCAGACCATGGCCAACCACACTCTTGCCGAGACTCGACTCCCGCTATCATCCGTATACTCTGAGGAGAAGACTGGCAATCCTGGTTCACTCAGATCTTCCACGGACCTAGGCGAAACATTGCGATTCAAGTTTCGCGAGTCGCAAACGACAGACGACACAACCCTTGACGCATCATTCAGTCTTCCAAATATGGCCAGACGGTACTATTTTGATTGGACTTTCATTATCGAGTGTGCCAATCAAAAAATGACCATAAAAGGTAGCAGTGATGAGATCACCTTCATTCCGCCGCAGGTAAAAGAACTCAAACCAGGCGACCTCAAGTCGAGCGAAAAGTCGACTCAACCTCAACCTCGCTCGAATCCTCCGCTCGAGCCCGATGCAGGAGACGTCCTGCCTGCCTACACCGAGGCAGACCCACATTCTGCGACAGCTCATAGAGAGCTTGGAGATGTCAAACGACCTAGCTAGGTCAGTGTGGGCGTGCGGATCGCTGTTGTTGCTCACGGTTTGATGCTTCATTGCTTTTCTATTCTTGTGGAAAGCGACAGTCCCGTAGATGGTGGCACCCAGCCAAAGCAGAAAGAATATAACATCAAACGCTCCAGCAGCCCGCTTGGAACTTGATGATTCACTTGGCCATTGATTGTTGACCGATGCTGCGGCCGCTAGCCAGCATACTACCAGTATCCAGTACCAGACAAATTGCAGGATGATGACTTTGTTGTTCTGAGCTGGATAGAAGGTCCGAGCTACGGCTATCGAAATGGTCACAATTGTGAACACCGCAAGGACAACCGTAAATTGCTTAGCAGTCAGCGATGAGACACATAACCAGCAGCAGGTGTGGCCTTACCGCGGCAGACGAAGCTGGGCTACGCAGATTGACGCCATGCAATATCAAAATGATGAACAACAATGCCAATTCCAGTGCTTGCAGACCAAGGCCGATCAAATTTGACCGAATAATGCTCGCGGTGTATTGAGTACCAGTCATCTGTATGCCACGCCTAGTGGCGAGAGGGAAACTTCGGCAAGATGGCGTCTGTAATTGCTAAAAAGTCAACGTACCAATTCCAGCAAGCATTTAAAGCTCTATCGGGCTGATGCCTGCACGACAAAGATCTGCAAGATACTGCCCGCATGGGATCATTGCGTGTTGAGCCCCTGAATCTTGACAGGACATTGACCAATCTGCGTTGTGGAATGTTCGGACAGCATGCGAAAATGCAGGTCCTTTGAAATGTTGACGGTTCAACTCAACCACGAACCATCCTCGTTTTTACGTATTGTAGAACTACCACATGTCCCACTCCCGACAATCTGAATGACCTACGCAAGATTATGTATTCGAAGTCCACGCTTTACTTACTACCAGAAATGGACCGTACTCTGCTGAGTTGGTGAGAATGCCAGAATGCTAGTAGTATTTTCTAAGAAATTACCGGGCTCTGCATTGAGAACGATGTCGCCTCTTGGTACCTTGGACGTTCGTACCGAATTACCCGTCACGGGCGTGGATTATCTTGCTTCCGACAATTTTGAGGGGTGAGCCATGCAGTCATGGTGATGGACTGCTCATACTGTGGAAACTCTTCTTTCCGGAGCCGTGCATGAGATATCTTCAGTTCGCTCGACATGGCGGTGCACTTACCTGAGCTGTTTCCTGGCATAACATTTAGTCGGATGCGAGCAAGACTGGAGGATGATGCTGGCTCAAAGCACCGGCATTCATGACATCCAATCCGATGACGATCAGTCTACGCTGTCACAAGAGGCAACAGCGGCGTCGGACCCGACGATGCTAGTCGCTGTGATGATATGAAGCAGATACATGCGGGAGTTTTGAAGCACAAGTGCCACCAAGACTCAAGACGTTTTCAGTCATGTTGAAAGCAGGCTGATCTGGACCATGCATCTGTGCAGGCCGTCAGCGCTCTATGGCTTTGCTGTGCAAAAACCGCGAACTCTCGCGACGTGTTTGCCGGATCAGTGCTAGAAGATAAGCCATCCCTAAGATACGGTGAGTACGTCCAGATTCCTGCTCTCCTTCTTTCCAATCCGACTTACAAGCCCTCTGACGGTTGTCCTACTCACTGGAAGCTGTGCTGCCGGGTGCAAGTGTGGATCAAAGTAAATATGCATCTGTCGGATGGGTTAAACATGATAAAGCGGGCTGGCTCTCAGAGCATGTGCCTTCCATGACTGGCGTCGACTTGGCAAAGAGCCACGATGGGTGATGGCTGTTGTTGCCACACAGTAATTCGTCGGACCGACGCGATATTGAGCGGTCGCGGTCGAACTGAGTTTCCAATGTCCTCGGAATAGAGCGCAGGATCTTCAACGATGATTCGAATGACAAGATATCCCAGAAAACATAGTGGGAACGCACTGTTCTCTGAGATGTCACGTACTTTGCATACGCCTCACCACAGGCAAGTACAAATGCTTCAGACAATCATGGAGATGTGGTATCAAATTATCCTGCCCAGAACAACGAGGACAAGAGCCGAGCCTACCATCACGATGCAGAATGCTCGGCGACTGAGAGAGAATTGGGGCTGAGGATAAGAAGGTTCATGGAGCCAGTCGAATAATGAGCCGTAGTGTCGTGCTCCGCCACCACGTTCGCCAGAACAGCCTGATTACTTGACGACGACAGGGTATCCAGGAGGAACGGCGTCGGACATGCCCGAAGTAGAGCTTGTCGTTCTCTTAGCATGACAAGGAATCCGACCAGGATGCTTGGACATCTTGCGGCGGAAGAGGAAGGTGCCGACAGGGTTCAGCTCGTCGTAACTTCTGACGTCGGAGAACACCAGGGGCTTGCCAGCTCAGAATTACAGTAATTCAAGCGCACGTGGGATTGAATATTGCTGCATCCACAAAAGACGAGATGCATGATGACGAGCAAACAAGCGCAGGATGTATCCGACAGTGTGGTAGAAGATGTGGTTGTTTTTTCCCAGATTGAGAGCCGAGACAAGGCCGGAGAAGATGACCGAGGTCAGCGCCGATGTGAAAGTGGAGATGGTCGTCACCAAGCCGGGTGATCTCCCATTTCCTTTCCTTCGCCTTTTTTCTTCTCTTCGATCACACAACCCTCCCAAAATCTACTGCCATCACTGCAGCTGTTGGGAGCTGCTCCAGCCCGTCCGGCATGCTCTAGCGCTCTGGCCTTCACGATCTCAATTTGACTGACAAAGGCCCAAAGTTACAAATTGTTTCACATGTGCACCGCCATTCGACTCTTGGAAGACAAGCCCGATCAGTCATACCACCCAACGACGAGATGAGAGGCGTCGCCAAGGGTGTCGCTCGCCTTGGCCACCGAGCTCTCAGACGACACGTGGGTCGACCTCCGCCGTCTGTTCGTCGACACACACATGATATAGCCATCATTTATCATCGATTCTTGTCCTGCGCCAACACCTCCCCCATTTCGATCCTGCGCCTGCCCACTCCCTCCCCTATCGATTGTCATGGCGGTGCTTGGCCTCCATATTTCGCTCAGACCCTGCGATCGCCGCCAGCAAGTATGCGAGGGTGCATCACCGTGCCATCCTCTTGACCTGCTCATCTTTCGCGCCAGCCAACATTGGCCGCAACAAGACCGATGGTAAGCTCTGCCAAGTTGCTACGCCTCCTTCTGGTGTAGCACTTTGTGTTGTTTCGTCACGCACGTGTGTGACCGTCTGTTCTTCTGTGGGCATTTAGAGAAAGCCACGCACCGTCGCCGTCGGGTTGGACGCTCGCGTACTGACAAGTATAACCTTACAACATCCCCGTCCCTTCTTCCAACAAAGACCGTCCAGATTCTGACGACAGTTCATCACTACAGAATAGCAAATCATCATGCCGAAGCTCTCCTTCGGCGCCGTTGCCGACACGTGGCGACTCTTCACCCCCACTGAGAGGCGCAACATTGCCTTCTACACCCTTGGCATCATGCTGTACAAGTTCGGTCTTGAAGCGTTCAACGGTTCTATCACAGCTCTTGCCACCAACAGATACGACTGGGAGCAAGACCGGACCGAAGCTGCAGGACTCTCGCGCGCTGTCAATACGTTCCAGCGTGTCGGTCTTCTCCAGGCTCTCAACCAGACTGCTCAGTGCCTCGGGTCCATCATGATAGCCCCGCTCATCAAGCGATTCCCTACACGATCCGTCCTAGGTGTCGCTGTCTTCACCTTCGCCCTCTTCACCTCTATCCTCATGATCGTCGACGCAGCGACTGGAGGAAGAGTCAAGCCCAGCGGCGTGGAGGTCAGCGACTGGGGTGCTTACTACGGCAACTACAACTCTGACGGAATGCTCCCTATCTACACCTTCACCGGTATTGCATACGGTATGGTCGAGCTCATCCGGCGTGTCATTCCACGAGATATCGTCGGAGGCAACGTACAAAAGCTTAGACGCATGGATGCTTTGGTTCACATCTTCTATGAGATTGCCGGCACCTCGGGCGCCTTCTGCACTGCGCTGGCCCTCATTCCTCGTCTTGGCAACAACTTCTCCTTCATCATCACGCCGATCTTCTTCACTGCCGCAGCTTCGAGCTGGTTTATGATCAGCACTTTGAACTTCAAGGCTATCGAGAAAGACCACGTCGCAGGAGCTGGCTTCGGAGGACGAATGACCAGTTACACTCGGGCAATGGGACAGTCATTTGTACTCTTCGGCAAGTCCATCTACACTGGAGGCTACCTTCTCTTCACCAATCAGAAGTATGTCTGGCTCATCCCTGGTTATGCATTCGCTCTTTACGGTCACCGTTACCTGGAGAATGGTATTGGCCCTGTCATCGCTCGCCGGTACCTCCGCAACTCTGCCTGGTCTCAGATCATGGTCGGTGGATCCAACTTTGGTGAACTTCTTGGAGCCCTCTTCGTCTTCCTCTTCACCAACCTCATTCAAACTCCCATGCCATGGCTTCGTTTGGATGCGCTTACCTTGCTGATCGTCTGGTACCTTCCTTACTGGTATCCGACTCCAATTTCCAGCAATCCTACCCGATTCTCTGTGAACGAGGCCTGGAAGGTCGCTGCCACTTTTGTTCCTATCTCATTCGGCTGGGCTGCTGGAGATGTCTCCCTTGCCGCCTACATCCAGGCATCCCTCGCTCGCGTCGAGGATACCAGCAAGGACGTCTCGGCCCTCGGCGCTGTTATGGCTTTCCTCTACTCGACCTACATTGTACTGTATGCCATCTTCAACCCAGTCTTGGGGGCCTATATCGATCGTGTCGATCAGGCTGACCGCCGGGCTCGGGGTGTCAGCCAGGGCGACGTCCGCCCAGCTGTCCGCAACATCGCAGGCGTACAGTTCACGATCTTGGCTGCTATTGTCATTGCTGCCACCTTCATTCCCAAGGGCAGCTTTGCATTCAACCCACCTGCTCTTTACGGCGAGCAGCTTGACAAGGACCTGGACGACATCACCAACGATAGCGATGAGAAGCTTGGAGATATCAAGGGTCCGCAAGACAGTGACGACGAGACTAGGAGGGGTCAAGTGCAATACGATGTTGCCGCTGCCGTGCCCATCAAGGATCAAAACACGATGCAGAAGTGAAGGACCGGATCGGGGACTTTGCTCGACGAGAGAAGTACGGAGGAGCCGGTCAATGAGAGGGATGTCACCGAGTTTAGCAGAATTGTGTACCTTCAATGTCAATTCCTTCGAACAAATCTACGGAACCAGTATCTAACAAGCTGTGCCGCTGACCCTGATTGCGCTGTATGCGACGATGGTGCTTGGGAAGGCTGGAGATGAATAGCCGGATCCGACCATGTAGCACCACTGCTGATCCTGACCTGATTGTACCCATACTGCAGCCTGGCAGCGTTGAGATGCCACGCCATCGCATTGATTCCAGCATAACGCCGCCGATGATACAGCGACCCTGCCAATGAAGTTGTTCGAGCTCGTTCTATCGGTTGTGCTGCTGATTGACCATGCTTGTCCGTCGCTGGTTGTATAGTTCGGAGCGGCTACACAAGACGGTGTTGAAGACTGAGTGGACGAAGTAGTCGTCGTTATTGTAGTGGTAGTGGTAGTAGTCGTTGTGGTGGTAGGTGTGGTCGTTGTGGTTGACGAAGTAGTAGTTGTGCTGGTGGTCGTTGACGTTGTTGTTGTCGTTGTCGTAGTCAAAGAAGGATCAAGGGAGGAGGTTGTAGTGCTCGTTGTGCTACTCAGCGTGTTCAATTCTGCGATGGAAGCTGTAGAGCTTGAGAGCATGTCTGAGGTAGTCGAGCTGGCTGCATCGAGGATGGACGTTGAAGAAGTCGTCGGGGCCGTCGAGCTTGTCAATACAGAACTGTTGGACAGGGAAATAGGCGCAATCAAGCTTGATGGTGCCGAGATTGATGCTGTCGACGTCGTCTGCGTTGATGAGAGGCTTGAAGTAGGCGTAATTACAGATGTCGATATAGTAGAGGACGTAGTGGAGAGTGCTGTCGTTGTGCTTGTCGTCGAAGTTGTACTTGTCGTGGTTGAGCTGGTAGTTGTGGTGGTAGTGAGTAGCAAGGTAGTCGTCCTTGTGGTGGTCTTCGAAGTCGTCGTTGTCTTCCTGGTAGTAGTTGTCGTTGACTTTTTGGTGTTCCAGGTGACCATCTTGCCGATACAACCAGTCGCAAATGGGGGATAATCATACTCCGAGAGTGGATAGTTGAGCTTCAGCACCTCGATTGACTCTTTGACAAAGCCATATTCTCTCCAGTTGACTCCTGCGCAGTAAGTATCGCCGGGTTTGATACCATTGATACTACCAGAGACCTGTGGCTTACCACCAGTATTTGATGCTGTCACGTCAATCGTGTAGGTTGAAGCGATGGCGACACCTGGCTCAACTACGAATTGTGCGGATATGTCGAAATACTCCAACACTTCAAAGCCGACTCCGATGCCGATTGGCAGACTAATACTCGCGGTAGCTGTTATGGATCCAGTGGCGTTGAGCTTCCCATTGATTTGCGGTCTTGGTCCAGTGATCTTTGAGTTCTTTGGGTTCTTCCCGTCGATGAATACATTCATATTCGGCCAGTTCATTGTTCCTTGAATCAAGGCTTGAGCCGAGGCCTGTAATTCGACGCCTGCGCCAACTCCGATTGTGATCTGGGGACCGATACAGTAGATCTCTGGGATACAAGGACCGGGCAGACCAATCTCAACGATGTCGTGGCCCACGCCAATGTCCAGATCCACATAAGCGTCGATACCGAGGTTGACATTTGCGTTGATGTTGCCGGTGATGGAAAACTGAGCTTTTGTGACTTTTCCCCAAGAGGTTGAGATCGATCCGACGGCAGTCATGTGGACTGATGCCAGACAATTGACGCAATAAGCCCGGATGCCTTGTGCTGGCCCACCAATACCAATGCTGAATATCTGTAGGGCCTGAAGCGCCGCGAAGATGGTAGCCCATGCAGCGGCACTTGGTTTCACGTTGAGGATTTGAGGTTGTTTACCCCATGGTCCTACGACTAATGGGTACGGGCCAGGGGTCCCAACGGTGTTAACGTCCTTGTCGATGCGGAAAGAGCCGGACTTGTCGAACAATTGCTACCAGAGAGTCAGCCAATCCTGGTCACAGATAACTTGATCATATACTTACATGTGGTGCAACAAATCCGGATGTTGTCATGTTAGTACTGGAGTCAGTGTCCTCGCTCGGGGTCTGACTTGTATCGGCCGTGCCAAAGTCCAGATCCATCTCCTTTACCAAGTCCTTCATCTTGGCAAGCGAGCCATGGGCAGCCATCTTCAGAGTCAAAGCGTCAAACGACGTAGAATTGACGATGAAATTGGCATTGACGCCGCTTGTGCCGCAAGAGGCCGAAGATGTGATGAGTACAACAGGTAGCGACTCTGTCCACTGTGCTTTCGCATAGTCCATCGATGTAGCACTGGTGAAGGTGACTGTGAGGGTATCGTTGGTGCAGGATACGCCGCTGACAAAGGCAGAGTAGTCGAGATTGACGCTAGGATGAAACATCGAAGCACTGACACTGGCAACGGTGGTGCTGTTGGCTGCTGAGTCTGATGGAGTGACGAAGACGAGTGCTTGCTTCTCAGCAGGAGCCAGATTCGTGATGTTGTTGCGGTCAACATTGGGCGGAACGACCGGAGCAAGCTGGACAGGTGGCGGTGCAGGGACGCTGGTGACTGCAGACGAAGCGGAGGTCTGGGTGGACACACTAGATCTTGACTTGGAGCGGGCAGGTCTGGACGTAGACGCCGTTGCAGTTATCTTCGTCTTCGATGAGGTGGAGACTGATCCCCAGAGTGAGGGTTTCTTGGTCCCGCATTTGCAGATGTGTGATACTGCGGAAGCAGAGAGAGCGCTGAACGGGGACTGGTGACGGCTGGACGATCTGTATCAAGTCAGCCAAATGGCATCAAGAGCTTATCAGCTTGAGTGAGACATGCATTCGTAGCCAGTACTTGCAGAATGAGGCTGGATCGTGCAAGCCACGTTTGAAAGCTTGTATTGATGCATCAGCGGCGGAGCAGGAGATGGCGAAGCTGGTAGGCGGTTTGCTGGGATCTCTGACTTTGGGTACGCAGTTGCATGCTCGAGATACTGCTGTCGTCGTCATGCCGGTGAAGGGAGAATGAGTTCGGTGTCCATAGCTCCAAAACTGACAGAATTGCGCCGTGTCGACGACATTGACCTGCAGAGCTGCAAGCTCTTTTGTGGCCTTGCAGCTTGATGCTTGCACGGCTTCAAAGAAGACAAGAAAGAGTAGCGTGGGAATTAAAGAGCTATGCATGTTGCCTGTGTGACTCGTTCCAAACTGCTGCTACACCATGGACCAGCGTGGATATTCCTGTCATATATGGACGAAGGACTGACTTTCCAGGTGGCCTGTCGCGAGGCCTCGCAACGCCTGCATCGCGAGAGAGACATGGTCGACAGTTGTGTGGTGATTGCTTGTCAAGGATAAGTCATAACGGTACCCACTCGTATAGCCTGGCGTGACCACGACGGACGCATCGAATGGAGCTTCTCTCTGATGTTGCATTTTGGCTTTAAAAACAATCATCAAATGGTTCCGATGAAAACGGTTGTCATGTCCCGTCTGGGCAAAGGCTTGATTGACAGCCGGTTCCACCTCTGCAGAACTCACAGTTGAACCGTTGGCTTGCGCGTCGGCAAAAATTGTCTGAGATTGCAGCTTCCTCGATCTGTTTGTCTGTCCACAACGACATGAGCACGGAGAGCGTTACTTCATGCCCAAGTACCTGTCATAGCTGAATGTGACACTTGCAGAGGCGCACGAATTGCTCCAATCTTCCTTGCTTCAGAAGCAAAGCCGTTGCATCAGGCAGCTCTCGGACTCGTTCATGTCCACGCACAGTATCTCAATCTCGTTGACTTCAAGTTTGTGGTCGCGACGAGCGTTATGCTCCATGTCGTTATCAGCTCGCGGCCTACAAGCCCAATCTCCGGTGAAGGCTGCCTCTCCCTCGGTCTCGAACATCCATGCACGACATGGGAAGGCCTCCGCCCACTGCATGCGCTGAAGATACACCGGCCTATGCGCTGGCCATTGATGGCAGGGTACTAATGAGCTGCACTGCCGTCAGGTCGAACTCAGGTTTCGACTGTGCGCTATCTGCCATGTAGCAGTCAAATTGCCAAGTACGGATCGCTTCTTCTGTCATTCGTCCACTGACTGCAGCAGCTCTTAGCGACCTAAGACACGCGACACAGGATCGTGTCTCGCTACAGGCAAGACTCTGTTGAAGTGATGACGCCTTTCTGCCTTCTTGAATGTTATACTTCAGACACTTGATGGCTGATGGAACTACTTGAGCGTCAGTCTCCTTGTTCAACACTGACTGCCAGGAATGCACTTCGAGGTGGCAACGCAGGTAAGTCTCCGACTGTTCGACGAGCAACGAAGGTACATGGGATAGACTCGCACGTCCGGATGCTGTAAGCATTTCTTTGCGCTCCAGTGAGATTGTTGCATCTTCCTGACGCCGCGGTTTCCTAGCCTACCGACAGTCCCTGACAGATGGTCGACATCGAAAGAATTTTTTGAAGGATTGATACATGAGTCTTGCGAATCGGCGCCACTTCGCGCTGCGTCTGCTGGCTGTACTTTAGCTCGCGCTTCGTCTATCTGTAGCTATTCTACTCGCGACAGTGCTACTCGCGGTAGATTTCTTCTCCTTGCGATTCTTCTCCTTACGCTGTATCGCTAGACTGTGCCTACTCGCGCTATGTCTGCTCGCGCTATGTCTGCTCGCGCTGTGTCTACTTACGCTATGTCTGCTTATGCTATGTCTGCTCGCGCTATGTCTACTTACGCTCTATCTACTTACGCTATATCTACTTATACTATGTCTACTTACGCTATATCTCCTTATAATATATCTACTTATAATGTCTTTACTTATAATACTTCTACTTATAATACTTCTACTTATAATACTTCTACTTATAATACTTCTACTTATAATACTTCTACTTATAATACTTCTACTTATAATACTTCTACTTATAATACTTCTACTTATAATACTTCTACTTATAATACTTCTACTTATAATACTTCTACTTATAATACTTCTACTTATAATACTTCTACTTATAATACCTTTAGAGACTTTAGATATAGAGTATAGAGTCTCTTTGTTATAAAATCTAGAGAGTAATTAACTAGAATCTATAAAGTCTTTTTTTTAAAACTTAATTAGTTAACTAGTAATTAGTTAGCTAGTTAGACTAGTTATATAGACTCTACTAATTCTTTTTTTTATACTTAGAAATTTTTTTATAAGATAGTTATTATATTATCTACTATAATACTAGTAGTATAGTATAGAAACTAATTAAATCTAAATATTATAAATCTTAGAAGTAAAAGTAAATTCTAAAAGTTTTACTAGAGTAGAATTAAAGAATATTTCTAAATTTAAATAAGATTTTTAATCTTTATTCTTTAGATCTATTATTAATACTCTAGAGTTAAAGTTAAAGAGTAAGTATAATACTAGACTAAAGAGCTATAGCTAATTAGTGTTTTTTAGTAACTATAGAGTATAGAGTACTAGCTAATTAGTAATTTTTAGTAACTTCTCTATAGTAGTAGGTATAAATACTATTTTTTAAAAAATTCTCTACTATAGCGTAACTAATAGTAGTACGCTCTAATCTATTACTTATTATTTAATAAGATATAAAGGCTATAGTATATACTATAAGTATACTATATTTAAAATAGTAATACTTATTCTACTATTACCTTTATAATAAACTATTCTCTAACTAGAATACTTAACTAGACTTAGAGTAGAGTCTAGGTTTATTTTAGAGAGCATTAGAGTTAGACAAGAGATAGAGTCTAGGTTTCTAGACTACCTAGAGTCTAGGTTTTCTTATTTTTATTACCTAGCCTCTAATATACTATAAGACTATCTAAGAATTAGTTAGAACTATTACTAAGGTATAAGCATTTATCTAAGATATAATTAAAATTGTCTAGGCCTATCTCTTATCTGCTAGAATCTATTAATATCTAGACCTAAACCTCTAGTAGTACAAGTACCTAGAGTAGTACCTATAGAATTCTTTTGTTATTTCCTTAGGCCTAAATCTATTAATATCTAGGCCTAAACCTCTAGTAATACGAGCACCTAGAGTAGTATCTATAAAATTCTTTTACTATTTCCTTAGGCCTAAAGAAAGGCTATAAATTTTTTAAGAAAATAGTAGAATAGCACTAATAGTATACCTAAAAGTACTATATACTAACATAGGTACTCTTAGTTAGAATCCTTTACTTAACCTAGAGTAGATACTAGATTCTCTTATTTTTATTACCTAGTCTATAATACGCTATAAAACTATCTAAGAATTAATTAGAACTATTACTAAGATATAAGCATTTGTCTAAGATATAATTAAAATCGTCTAGACCTATAGAGTATTAGTTTATAAGCTATATAATTATTATATATAGCCTAACTAGACTACTAGCTATTTTAAGAGTAAGTACTACTAGTAATTCTACAAAAATATAAACGAGATTATAAAAATTATCTATAATTAATAGAGTATATTAATAATAGTAAGAGAAAATTTTAGAATACTATCTATTATATAAGAGATAATTTAGAAAATTATAGTATACTAGAATAGTTTATAGTATAGATTATAACCTAAAGATTATTAATTTACTACTAGAAGTTAAGAGAAAATAAGAAAGTATTATAGTTAAGTCTATTATTATATATAGAGTAAAGGTAAGAGACTAAGTAAGTTATAGATTATATA